>OU015756.1:40582144-40621447 GCA_907169655.1 Acomys percivali | reverse complement strand
TGTGTGTGTGTGTGTGTGTGTGTGTGTGTGTGTGTGTGTGTGTGTGTTGGGTCCTCTGGAGCTGGAATTACAGGCAGCTCTGAGTCACTCACTGGCCTTGGGTGCTGGGAACTAAACCTCGGTCCCCTGCAGGAGCAGCTTGGGCTGTTAAGTGGTGAGCCGTATCTTAATGTTCTCTCTGTGTTTACCCACCTTATCTATGTCTTTCAACTTGAACAAATGCCAAGTTCATGAACTTAGACAAATCTGTTAGCTCAGTAACCAGATTGCCTGGGTTTTGTTAACCATTTAAAGACTGTCTGAGCAGGTAGATTCCTGCATGGTCCCTCGCTGGACAGAAGGGGCTTCAGTGCGCCACCCAGTGGAGCATGAGCAGAGGGAAGTTGGCAAGACGTTAAGACATTTGTGGCAGTAAAAGAAAGAAAACATTAAACTGCTTAAGATGAGGACTTCCTAATTGGCTTGGTTAAGCTTAAACCTTATTTTACCATTAGCACTGAATTGGGCTTGGCTTTCTTCAGCAGGCAGGCGTCTTAGTTAGGGCTACTATTGCTGCCATGAAACACCATGCTGAGGAAAGTTGGGGAGGAAAGGCTTTATTCCATTTATGCTTCCATGAATGAGAGCTGACTTGCAAAGATTGCCCTCTGATCGCTACAACCCATCCTTCCACCCAAGAATGAACAAATAAATGTAAACAACTTCAAAGAAAGATTGCCACCATTGGTTTGCTCATTTAAGATGCATCCATCTTTATGAATTTTTTCTCTAGCAATGAATAATTTAGCAAAATATTACTTTAACTTTTTTAAAACTTATTTTTGTGGTACTCAGCTCAGGGAGAACCTCACATCCTTTAGGCAAGCACCCTACCAGCTGAGCTACATCCTGAGACCCCAGACGGGAGCTGGGTAACAAAGTATAAGAAAAAAGGTGGGTGTGGTGGTGTGCACCTTTAATCCCAGCACTTGGAAGGCAGAGGCAAGTGGAGCTTTGTGAGTTCAAGGCCAACCTGGTCTACAAATAGAGTTCCAGGACAACCAGAGCTGTTATATAGAGAAACCCTGGGGGTGGGGTGGGGGTAATAAGAAAAACCTCTGAGCCGGGTCTGGTGGCGCACGCCTTTAATCCCAGCACTCAGGAGGCAGAGGCAGGGGGATCACTGTGAGTTCAAGGCCAGCCTGGTCTACAAAACAAGTTCCAGGACAGCCAGGGCTACACAGGAAAACCTTGTCTTGAAAAACCAAAAAAAAAAAAAAAAGAAAAAGAAAACCTTTGACCTTGAATCCAGACCAGGACAACATGGAAGTGAAAAGGCTACTGCAGTGGTATTCACTAGGGGAGATTACTCAAATGTCAGTGTGGAGAAATGCCTTTTTCTGGTCTAGTGCTCTCACTTCCACTCCTCCATGAAACAATGCCTGCCATTTACTAAAGAGCTTCCAAAGTGAAAATTTCCTTAATAGGATTTCCCAGTGAAATCCCTGGATGGGCTCCTAAGGCACAGCAGGGCTCTGATCTACATACTGTGTTCCTTGGCTCTAAGTTTTAAGATCTTGGCATTTGTTCTGACCTCTCTTGTTTTATGAGTAACTGTTAATTTTCTTTACTCTACGTTGATATTGCCTTCAAATACTTAGTTTATTCTGGTAAGTCCATAAGTCAGTGCATCTGTGATACATGCTTCCACAAAGGGCTTCATTGAATCACTATTCATTTTTACTTAGGTGATTTTACTTTGTTTGAGATGTGGGGAGGGGGAGAGGGTGAGAAGGATGGAGGGGGATGGAGAGAGGGAGTGGGAGGGGGAGAGAGAGGGAGAGGGAAGGAGGGGGGATAGAGAAAGAGAGAGGGATGGAGAATGGAGAGAGGGAGGGAGAGGGAGGGGGAGAGACAGAGAGGGAGGGAGAAAAGGAGAGGGGGAAGAGAGGGAGGGAGGGAGAGAGAGAGAGACAGACAGACAGACAGACAGACAGACAGACAGACTGTTTATGCAGCCCTGGTTATCCTTGAAATTGCTATGGTAGACTGGCCTGGCCTTGAACTAACAAAGATCCTCTTGCCTCTGCCTCCTGAGTGTTAGGATTAAAGGCACGAACCACCACGCTTGGCTTATTTTTGTTTTATATTTATTTGATGGAGCAAATAACTAGGGTTTTATACTATTCCTCTATATGCTGGTATATATAAAACTCTAGTTATTTAACAGGAAGACAGTTAAAGGGTTATTCTTTCAACCAATATATAGTCCAAGGGAAGAATTTCTACAAAGGCTTAGGGAATTCATGTTAGAGGTGATTCTTTCTCTTTTTTCTTTCAGACAGTCTTCTATGTTACTGAGGTTGACCCGAAACTCTATGTGCACAGACTAACCTTGAACTTGAAGCAATCCTCCTGGCTCAGGTGCTGGGATTACAAGCATGCATCACTGTTCCAGGCCTAGCGGTACTATAGAAAATGAGTTAGATTACTGTTTGTTTATTTTGTGTGTCCATGTGTATGTGTGTGGGCACGTGTGTGTGGAGGCCAGAGGACAAGCTGCCCCACTGGTTTTCTCCTTCCACCATGTGGGTCTCCAGCATCAAGCTCAGGTCGTCTGCTCTATTGGCAGGTGCCTTTACCTGCTGAGCTATCCACACGCCCACTTCCTTAAGTCTCCCACAGCCATCACACGCCTTCTTCTCAGGGCTTTGAGGGAAGGGTAGACAGCCAGCCTCCTGTATTCCAAGCTTCTAGGGAAGTGTGGCTCTCCTTAGCAGATGTCCTCTTTTCATTGTCCCCAGTGAATGCACACATAGCCCAGAGGTGTATCTTATCATGGTTCCTTCTGTAAAGTCATCTTTTAAAATACTGATTGATTGACTATGGTGCTGGGAACCAAACCAGGCCATTATAGATGTTAGGCAAGAGCTCTACCAATGAGTTACATGCCCAGCACTATATACACTGTGTTTGTGTGTGTGTGTGTGTGTGTGTGTGTGTGTGTGTGTGTGTGTGTGTGTGTGTGTGTATGTCTGCCAGGCTCTCCAGAAGACCTTATTAATAGTGAGACTGAGATGCTACTGAATGTACAGATTAATACATAGATTATTATAGAGAACAGAAACCCTCAGAGCAATGTTATGATTGATGATTTGGCAAAAAAAAAAAAAAAAAAAAAATACCCATAAGAACATCTGAACATGATGCTTTTTGTGGAAAGATTTTAATAAAAAAAAAAAAGATTTACTTATTCTATTTGTATGTATGAGCATTTTGTTTGCTTGTGTGTAGTGCTCTGTGTGAGTATGTGTGGCCAGGGCAGGGCATCAGAGTTACAGACATTGGCCAGGGCAGGGCATCAAAGTTACAGAAGTTGTAAGTCACCACGTGGCGTTAGGACAGGGCTCGTAACCGCTGAGCCATCTCTCCTGCCCCAGAAGGAGAGACTTTAAAAATTATTTCAATATGTATACATTGTGACAGATTTTTGCCCTATGTTTTATTGTCCAGAATCTAAACCACCTCCCTGTTTAGGGGAATTTCTTGTTTTATGACTCTTGTGCCAAAGCAGAACCCAAGCTACCTGATGGTGCCAGGGATGATCAAACATGTGGCTGTCCCTGCCAGCCTCAGTGTGTAGACTCAGGAATGTCCCATTGGCTGAGCTAACAAGATTTTTTTTTTCTCTTGTAAAATTTTAAGAATGGAACACAAGTAACAGAGATTCAAAGGCATTATAGGTTCTTGTGTTTTGTTTCATTTTTTAAATGTCATGTGACGTTATAAGAAATAGCATTATGAGAAAGCAGTCTCTGGCAGCATCAGTGTTATGACGTAATTTTGCTCCTACAATTAAAAAAAAATGCCACTTTTACCTGGGTGTGGTGGTGCACTGCCTTTAATCCCAGCACTAGGGAGGCAGAGTCAGGTGGATCTTTGTAAGGTTTTTTTGTTTTATTTTGTTTTGTTTTGTTGTTGTTGTTGTTTTTTGAGACAGAGTTTCTCTGTGTAGCCTTGGCTGTACTGGACTCACTTTGTTGACCAGATCCACCCGCCTCTGCCTCCCAGGTGCTGGGATTAAAGGTGTGCGCCACCACGCCCAGTGATCCTTGTGAGTTTGAGGCCAGCTTCGTCTACAAAATGAGTCCAGGAAAGCCAGGGCTGTTATACAGGAAACAAACAAACAAATACAAAACAAAACAAACAAATTACCAGTTCATTCCGTAACCTCAATGTCATTTTGCCTATTTGCATATGTGTTCATCAGACGGCTGATGGCCTCGCTCACTCTTCTGCAGCCATGACAGATTGTTACCGCCTGGGTGGTTTGTAAGTGATAAAAGTCTATTTGGTTCATGGTTTTTGAGGCTGGAAAATCTAGGAACATGGCATCGGTATGGGGCAAGAGCCTTCATGTTGCATTTATAACTGAGGAGAGGGGCTACTAAGAACATGTGAGGGACACATAGAAGAAATAAGGCTGACCTGACCCTAAGAACCCTGGGGTGACTACTCCTTGGAATGACTAACTCGATCCTCATATAGGAGTGTTCATGTAGACCCGAAGGCCAAACTGACAGAACCTACAGACTGCAGTCACCCTCCTACCCACAGACTGTAGTCACCCTCCTGCACTGTGCTTTTGTTCTGGGCGTGTGAAATGTGATCGAGACGCATGCCCAGTACAGGGTG
The DNA here is from genome assembly GCA_907169655.1 of Acomys percivali. NCBI lineage: Eukaryota > Metazoa > Chordata > Mammalia > Rodentia > Muridae > Acomys > Acomys percivali. The sequence goes on along the minus strand of OU015756.1, from coordinate 40,616,773 downwards.
TGCTGTATGTACTTGTGTGCTGGGCACTTCTCGTCTTAAGTACATGGTGACACATGTGAGGCCCCAGGAGTGTCAGCTGATTAAAGCCTGCTAGTTAGTACCCTGGCTAGCGTAGAGGCCAGGGTCTTCCAAGTGAAGTTTAGTTCTTCATGTTTTCCACATCGCATAGGTTTTCTGTCTTATTGGTGAAACTTTTTTCAGAAAATACTTTCTCCCTGTCCAGTGTGGCTATATTTAAGATGTCTTTTCATCTCAATATTTCTTACTTATGTTTTGAAAAATCCAGAGAAAATTATGTTAGATCAGGAAGGGTTTTGTTTTTTGTTTTTTTGTTTATTTATTTATTTATTGGGTTTTTTTGTTTTTGTTTTGTTTTTGTTTTTGCTTTTTTATTTAAATAATTTATTCAGGTTACATCTCAACTGTTATCCCCTCACTTGTATCTTCCCATTCCCCCCTCCCTGGATCAGGAGTTTTTAAACTTTATTTTACTTAAATTATACATGCATGTGTATGTGCATGTACCTCTAATTGTGTGCGTGTGTATGTGTGTGTGTAGAGTATGTGTATGTGTGTGAGTATGACTGTGTGTAACTGTGATCTGTGAGTGATTGTGTGTGAGAGGGTGTGTAAGTGTGAGAGTATGTTTGATGTGTGCATAACTTCTGTTTTTGCCTGTCTTCATGTTTGTGTGTAATTAATAGACTAAGGCCTTATCTCTGCTTTCATTTTCCAGAATTAGCTTGATAAAGAATTTATTCATGAGCTGGTCGTGGTGGTGCACGCCTTTAATCCCAGCACTCAGGAGGCAGAGGCAGGTGGATCTCTGAATTCCAGGCCAGCCTGGTCGACCAAGCTAGTTCCAGGACCGCCGAGGCTACACAGGAAATCCCTGTCTCACACACATGTTCACACAAAAAAACAAAAACAACAATCAAACAAACAAAATAAATTAATTCGTGGTTCAGTTCTGAAGAGAAAAACGATTTTGTCTGTTTGTTGGTGCAGGTCTGCGACTGCAGCTACCTGGGAGACTGAGCTAGGAGAGTCGCTTCTTTTCAGTGTCTGGGCAGCCTAGCAAGACTCTGGCTTGGGAATAGACCAAGGATGAGATTTACCACAGAGTACTTGAAAACAACAACACCAATAAAATCTTACATGTTTGTTTGTTTGTTTGTGTGTTTGTTTGTTTTGAAACAGGGTCTTATTGCTTTCGCCAGGCTGGTCTCAGACGCACCATCCTCCTGCCTCGGCTTCTCTAGCCTCTGGGGTTACAGGCTCTGCCACTGTGCCAGCTCAGACACACGTTCCGTGTCCTCAGCTACCCACAATTCCCTTCGCCAGCCAGAGATCCTCATAAGGAGTGCTCTGGCTTCAGGCCTCAGGATGCCTCCCTGGGATGGCTCCCATCACACGGTGACTCCGTGACTTCGAGCAGTGCTGGAGTCCTCTCTGTGTGGCACTGAGGGACTCACCCAGTGAGACATTGTTTTCCTCTCCGGCCTTTGCTTGGTCTATGTTCTCTTCTCCCTTATCCTGCTCCGAGGAGTTTTGGTGTGAGTGGCAAGGCAGAAGGGAGAGAGTAGAAATCAGGCTTCCGAGAAAGAAAAGCACCAAGGTTCAGATTCGGGCAAGCTCAAGTGCTGTTCCAACAGGAACATTGGGAGCCGGAGACTACAGGGCAACAGAGACACAGGGCATATACCAGATTACCTGACAATTTCCCTAACATATCAATCATAACTAGAGTCAATTTTTAACTTCCAGGGTTTTCTGCTTTTTGTTTGGTTTACTTTTTCTTTGAATGTGTTTAATGCTTAATTCGTGAGTGAGCCTAGGTTATATCTAGTTTAGCATTGGATCAGCACCTCCCTTACTTGCTTGGGTCACTGATTTCTTATCTGTGCCTAGCTGGGTTATTCTCTCTCCCACACCGGGGACTTGCTTTAGTTTGGGGGCAGAGTGCTACACCTTGAAGGGACTGATAGCCGACTGGCTTTTCTCTAACTGGGTGACACTTTTTATCTTATGCCAGGCTCAAAAACTGCTTAGCACAGGGCTGAGAGAGCAGCGCAGCCACAGAGCACTTGCGTGCCATGGACAAGAATGTTGGCATAATTGTGGGGACGGGTGGCGCATCAGGGCCAGGGCTGATTTCTGAGAGATCCCTGTCTCAGGGTTGTACGGTTTCAGGATATAGGGCTTTAACCACCCCACCACCACTACCCTGACCACCCCCCATCCCCACCTCCCCTCACCCCCACCCCCCCACCTCCATCCCCCACCCCCACTCCCAGCCCACCCCAACCACCCCCCCATTCCTCCTACCCCTCCACTCCCCCACCTACACCCACACCCCACACCCCTCACCCCCTCACCCCCACCACCACCTCGACCACCACCCCTATTTCCCCTACCCCTCCACCTCCACTATCCCCCACCATCCCCCATCTGCCCAGCCCTTAGTGTGAGTTCTTGGTAATCACTCAGCTTCCTTATCTGTCTGGCCTAGTTCCTTAGGACTTTGTACAAATGAATTTTTGTTTTGTAGGCTTACTGGTTCTGCTTGGTTTTTAATCTCAGAGGCAGCTGAGTAGTCCTAAAGATAAATACACTAGATATGCAAATATGTATTTTTAAATATTTAAAGATTGTAAATTTAATGAAACAAAATTGTAACCATGTAAAAAGCAATGAATTGTTTATGTACAGAGATGTGACACTCTTTGACCTTTTGATCTTCAAAGAATGTGGCAACATAGTTGCAGACTGAGTAATCAGATAACTGCAAGGGAAAGAGCCATGATTTAACACTGAGGAAAGAGTCGGTTCCTCTCCAGTAGAACCCCGATATTGCTCAGATATTTACTACACACCAGTATTAGTTACTTTTCTATTGTTGAGATAAAACACCATGACCAAGGCGACATCTAAGGTTTTAATTGGGCTTACAGTTCTAGAGGGTTAGAGTCTACAGTGGTGAAGGCAAGGCATGGTGGCCGCTGGCTAGAGACGTAGCTGAGAAGTCTCTATCTCTGTCTCTGTGACAGTAGCCAGAAAAGGACACATCACAGGATGTGGCTGCTACTATAGCCAGCCCATAGCCACCTTGTCCACACACATACAAAGAATGCTGATGACATGTGTGGCTCAATACAGTGGTAATCAAATAGCATCTAGCTAGTAAAGTCCCATGTACAGTATAATTCCATTTATTAGTTATAATACAAAATGTCAATTCTAGGAAGCATTTCAGGATATGTTTTTTTCTTTTTTCATTTGCTTGAGACAGGTCCTTACAATGCAACCCAGTCTGGCCTTGAACTTGGTACTTTCTAGTCTCCTCCTCCCACGTATTGAGATTACAGGCATGTGTCTCCATGCTCAGCTCAAAATGTATGTTTCAGTGAATTCCATTATGTGACATGACACAGGCATCAAAATGTAGCAGGCTGAAACTCACATTTCTCCACTCCTGAGCCTGGAGTTACAACTTGGACATAGTTGCCCAATCATAGCCAAGCTAGCCAGACACCAGATGGGGACACTTGGCTGATACCAGTGGGATGTGAGCAGAACTAACATGCCACTTCTAGGATAGGTCTTCTAAGAAAGGCCACATGCACTTCTGTGTTTTCCTGTGCTCCCGATTAGCCAAGTGAAGAAAACTGCATGGAAATACTGGCTGTGGAAACTATAGCTCAGAAGGAGCCCAGGTCTCACAGAGACAATGGGGAGGCACAGTCACTGGCTAGGTACCACTATTACTTTAACAGTTGCATGAGTTAGATAAGAACTTCTGCTGTGTCATGTGATAAAAACTGGGATGTCACAGCCCCTGGTATTACTGTTTTAGGGTTTTATTGCTGTGAAGAGACACCATGAACATGGCAACTCTTATAACACAAAGTGTTTAATTAGGACTGGGTTACAGTTCAGAGGTTTACTCCATTTTCATCATGGTGGGAACCATGGCGGCATCTGGGCTGCCATGGTTCTGGAGAAGGAACTGAGAGTTCCACATCTTAATCAGAAGGCAGCAGAAGGAGACTGTGTACCACACTGGGCACAGTTTAAGCACAGGAGACCTAAAAGCCCATCCCAACAGAGACATACTTCCTCCAACAAGGCCACACCTCCCAATAGTGCCACTCCCTATGGGCCAGATATTCAAACACATGAGTCTATAGGGGCTGTTTCTATTCAAACCACCATAGTTATTCTACCTAGCACCAATGATGGCTTCTTTGATTTCCCTTTATAGCTGAGTGAGTTAGTTAAATAATAAAATAACATCGTTAGGAGTCAGAGCTGTAGTTAGTAGAAGGGACATCTTTACTGGTTTAGAATTCCTTAAACCTCCAAGGCCTATAGAAAATTCCAGAGCTCCACAGAGGAGAGAAAGGGCAAAGGCTGGCCAACTGACCAACCATCTTTCCTCTTATGCCTAAATAAGAGCAGTGTAGAATGTCACCTGCACATCCCCGCATTGTCACTGGGCTAGAGAAACAGATTTGTGGACCTGCTGCTAAGAATTTTCCTTTTTCTTGAACTGAGTAGTATTTTACGTACACTAATTATGTATAAGCATGGGATGGCAGACTGCAAAGTACTCATAAGGGCATAAAGAGGCTGAATAAAAGACCTGCCTGCCCTTCACCACGATACCTTATATAAATAAAAGAAATTCAATTGAATAGCACATGGCCTACCAGAAATCACAGGGCTTTAGAAAAGCTGGCCAGTTCTCTGGGCTTAATTTCCAATGAGCTATGGTAATACATCAAATCCATTGACTTATAATGAATAATAGTAGCTCAATCCAGAGGCAGTGAGAGGCCAGCTGAGTGAACCATCAGGCTTGATCAGTACCTGGATACATGCACATCAGTCTGGGGAGAGACTTAGTAGTCTGTGTAGAGGTATATACCATTGCGTTCAGCAATCAGGAAGCCAAGGCAGAAGAATTATGAATTTAAGGTCAGCCTGAGCTATATAGCAAGTTCCAAGGCAGGTATAGAATAAGATCATTTCTAAAAAAGAAAACAACAACAACAACAAAAACAACAACAACAACAAAAAAACCGACTCAGTGGTTTAAAGCACTGTTTGCTCTTCTAGAGGTCCTGAGTTCAATTCCCAACAACCACATGGTGGCTCACAACCATCTATAATGTGACCTGATTCTCTCTTCTGGCCTGCAGGCATACATGCAGATGCAACACTCATATACAGAAAGTAAATAAATATTTTAAAAAAACAAGACAAGCAAACAAATGAAGATCCCAGGAGACAAGGTGGTGGGAGACTTGTAATTCCTTGCAAAGTCAAAATAGCTTAATTGCTTGGAATAATCCACGGGTGAAGTGGCAGACATGCTTGGTCTCTCGGGGCTCATGCTCCCTGAGTTATTTCATTTAGTGTGTGTGTGGTGACTGCACCAGAACTCTGTGCACAAAGGCTTTATTTCAAACAGCCATTCACACGCTGCTTGATGATGTCCATGCAAAACCAAGTACCTCTACAAGAACTATATATAAAACCAGATGAAACCAAGGTTTCCAATGCCCCCCAAGGTCCGAGCGCTTGTACAGATGTGTCCAAATATGTAGAAGTAGATGTCAGTTGAGTTGGCAAATCTCAGATAAGTACTGGAATTTTTATTTTTAGACTAGCTATTTTTAGCGCCAAGTTCTACCAGTGTTCAGGAATAGATGATGGGGCAACTACTTCAAATTCTTGACCCTGGGAAGGGCTCACAGACTCTGAGAGGGAGCTGTGTATCCTCCCAGCCACCCACGGTACCATTACTCTTGTCGCTTGAAACCCAGTCACGCCTATCAGCAGTTCTGAGCTATAGCTGCAGCAGACAAGCGAACTCATGTGAAAGCCAGGGGGAGGCTGGCACGGGCTCAGTGGCAGCTCAGAGTACACGACATCATGGAACAGCCAGAAGACATTTACACACTCCCTCACCACATTTGCTGCACGCCAGTATCTGAAGCCACATCTTGGCACAGCATGATACCCACATCTGCTTGGTCTCTGCTAAGGGCTTTAAGTGGGTGGCATCTCTACACAGTGGCAGCTTGTGAAGAAGAGATCACATGACAGACAGGAAGCAAAAGACCGAAGAGGGGCTCAGACCTTAAAAAGGGGAGGACCCTTTTTAAAGTAACCACCCACTCTTACAGAAATAGTACTGTTTCTTCGAGGTCAGCATTAAGCCCTCCCATGTGTGGGGTCATCTTACACTAGGCTTTGTTTTTAGGGCCCCATCGCCTCTCAACACCACCATACTAGGAACTAAGGTTCCAACCCAGAAACCTCTGGGGGCACGCAATCAGACCACCATCACCTCAACAGCTCCCAGCTCCTTACTTCTATATGGAGTCACGATAAGATGCCTGTGAAGGTAGCAAGCACTGAATATGCTGATAACTTAATCTCAAACTCCCATTGTCAACCTCGAGAAAGACGGTATGATGTGGTTTGTGATCTACCCGTGGTGAGGCATTTTACCATAGCAACCTGGAGACTGAGCCTCATAGATTTAAATCACCCATGCTTTAAAAACAAAACAAAACAAAACAAAACAAAACAAAACAAAACAATCCGTGCTATGCTAGCGACTGCAGGAGCTGTGACTCCATTGGAGCCCTCTCTCAGATTCCAGGATACTGCCCCCTTGCTGTGCCTATGTGAGTGTCTCGCAGACCAGACCGTTTACTGGTCCTCATGATCCCTGCATTAGTTACTTTTCTTATGCTGTGACAACTACCTGGCAGGAACAACACGAGGCATGGTTTGTCGTGGCATCAGTGCAGGGGATCAGAATAACCTGGTGAGGAAGGTGAGGAAGGTGAGGAGGCTGTGTGAGGACCTGGATGGTTGGGTGCATACAGACAGAAGTCAGGTAACAGAGAGACTGGAATGACTCCCCCTCCCGCCCCCCAACACACCGCCCACTGTGTGACCTACTTTGCACCTTTTCCAACTGGAACTTACCCCCCCGAAAGATTCCACACTCTCTCCAACTGGCACTAGCCACCTGGGGTCCAGGTGTTCAAACACTTGAGCTGATGGGGAAACACTTCACAATCAAACTGAAACCTCTCGTTTCAGTTAAAGGCAACTCTGCCTGGGGTCAGGCATGGTGGTGCACAACTTTAGTCCCAGCTCTAGGGAGGCAGAGGCAGGCAGCCAGCTCTCTGTGAGTTTGAGGTCAACCAGGGCCACAGCATTAAGACCCTGTCCTCCCGCGCCCCCTCCTCCCACAGCAATGGCGACTTCTGGACCTCTGATCCTCTCTCACACCTCCCGCACCCCCTCCTCCCACAGCAATGGTGACTTTTGGACCTCTGATCCTCTCTCACACCCACATATGCTTCACATCCATAGAAATCCCACAGAAGCTACTCCAGAACATGTCAGGCATGAGACTGTGTCCCCCACCTTCGCAGTTCCACCTTGGTTGGGCCACCATCTCCTCCCCTTATAGAGGTCGCTGGCCAGGCTCTCGGTGTCCACCCTTGCTTCCTGCAGTCTGCCTTAGCACTTCCTTCAGAGAAATCTCACAGAGCCCCACCAAGTCTGCTCTGATCCCACAGGACCGCTTCACAGTAGAATGTTCTGGTCTGGTCCCTGTGTTCTGTTCTCTCTTCTACCTGCAAAATCCTTGTGACCCTCAGAGGCTCACCACCTCCCATCCCTCAGTACCCTTGCTCCTGCCCTGCTGTTCCTGTCTGCCCCAGAGGAACTAATATGGATGTGCATAAGATCTCTCAAGACCATCTATGCTGTTTACTGTTTCTGTTGGTGTGCTGGTGGTGGTACTTAGGGGAGAACCTATGGCCTCACATTCTTTCTAGCAAGTTCTGTATCACAGAGAAACACCCCCAGCCTCATTTAAGTTTAACTGTGACTCAAGAACAGTCTCACTAAGTTATCAAGCTGCCTCTTCAATAACTGTGATCACAGGCGCGTGCCACCGTGTCTGCCTTGGGGATTAGTCCTCGTGGTCAGGCTGAATTGTGTCTAAGTGATTCACCAAGCACAAGTCAGTGAATTGTGTCTGTGAAGGTGTTTCCAGCGGTGATTGACATGTAAGCCACAACTGAGGGGGCAGGCCTGCTCTGAGTGTGGGCGGTGCATTCAACAGGCCGAGGCCCTGGATATGCTCAAAGCAGTTGTTAAGTCCTACCTGTGTCTGGAGGACTTTATGGGGGAGCAAATATCTCATTCCACAGCACAGAGCACCCCAGAAGTTGTTTGAAGAACACTGCAAATAAGATATACTTACACTGTGTCACCACATTAAGAAGTTATTCTCTTAAGTGGCACATTCCTACGCAATTACTTACATTTTCTCTTTCAACTCCATTCCTGAAGAATTATCTTCTTTACTTGGAAAACATCACTTAAAAAAAAAAAACAAAAAAACTACCTGTCTATAAGCCTATCTGAAAACTGTCAGAAACCTATAAAACACAAATAAATACTGTGTGGTTTTTCTTCACATCCAACATAAGGGCAATGCCAAAAAGATTAGTTAATTTACTAAACAAAGAAAGAACAGGACACATTTAACTTAGCTCATGGAACAACTTGACAGATTCAAAAAGGTTAGTGTTCCTAGATTAATGGTCCTGAAGTGACTTTTAAAGTGTGTAATTCCTCAAGTCCAGATAGAATCTTATTACACATTCTTGAGGGTTTAAAGGAGAAATGCCTCTGGGCTGGAGAGATGGTTCAGCAGTTAAGAGTGTGAGCGGCTTTTGCACAAGACCCATGGTGGGTTGTCCACAGCCAAGTGTAACTCCAGTTCCAGGGGATCCACCATTTTCTTCTGGCCATCTCACAGAGACACACACACACACGCAGACACACAGACACACATTAAAAATGTAAATACAGTCTTTAGAAGGATGAAACGTTTCAGAAGACTAGGTATGAATTAATTCACCGAAGACTCAAGGAGACTGCACAAGCTGACAGAAGCTGTACTCACGGGAGGGAGCCTGTGGCGCCAGTTAGCGTTAGCATACAGGCACCTGCTAGCCTGCCCCTAGGGGCCTTCAGCCTCTGACGTCACCAGATGTGGCCAGGTTCTCCGGGGTATAAAAACCCTCCCACAATCCCGTGTTCTCTGGTCTCTCCTAGACTCTTTCTTCGCCTATGCTCTCCCACTGTCTCTGTCTCCGGCCTCACTCAGGCCCTAAATCCCCTCCCTTCCCTTCCTTGTATCATGTATGTTGCATGGCGGCCTCTCTTTATATATTATAACATGCTTGTGCATACTCAAGTGTACAAGTGGTCAGAATCTGCTCACTCAACTGTTCTCCAGGCCCTACAGCAACTTGGGTCCCAGTCACACTATAAGGGATCGCTCTGCTCATGGAAGTGAACTCAGCACAGAGCCGGTGAAGCTGACTGAAGACACAACATAAGCACTTCCATCCAAATGGCGTAGGCATGAATTTTCCGTCTACTGATTAAGAGATTAGTAATGGAAAAGCGCGCCGCCTTCCAGGGCACTGAAGGGCTGTAACACAGTCTGTGACTCCTGCCAGGATTTACAGCCACCTAGTAGACACCTTGGGTGTTGTCTAAGGGTATTTCTAGAGAGGTTTTTAACGAAGAACGGAAAACCCAGAACTGAATTAAAAGGACAAAAGAGCTAAGCCCCAGCATCCATGTCTCTCGGGTATCACGTGAGCGGCAGCCTCTTGCTCCTCCCGTCATACTTTCCCACCAGGACGGCGATGGACTGTACCCTTAAACTGAGAACTGAAACAACCCCTCCCCCACCCCTCCCTCAAGTTGCTTTCACCGGCCATTTTGTCACACCAGCCAGGAAGCGTAACTAGGTAATTAGGAGAAGACTAATTAAAGGGGCCAGCAATCACCAGCAAAGTGTTTGCCCACGTGAACCTGATGGCCTCCCTCTGAAACTGTTTCCATGTGCGCTTTCTCACAGTTCCCAGCTCGCTCAGGACTTGGGCCAGTCTCTCCTCCAGCCCGTCACCAGCATTAGAGATGTCCTTCTTTTGCCGTGTCCTGACCTGCAGGGAGCAGTCCAGCCAGGCCCTAGTTTTCTAACCCCACAGGGGGTCAGAAGGCCCACCCGTGTCCTGTTCAGTCCTTAGTTGGAGCCTGTTCTGGATGTGGGGCATTTTGGCCTCATACCCATTTCTACACATGAATAATCCGAGGCTTGGCTTTGGCCATGTGCCTCTAACATGGCAGCAACGCAAATTCAAATCACTCTGCTTTCCCCTAAAACTCGGATTCTTTTTAATGTGCCGTAACTCAATGGGGGAGTTTCAGGCTTAATGCTTAAATATTCTCACCAACTGTGGGTTTACTTTAGACCTTTAAAATGGCGGCAAGAACTTGTGACTGAATTGCCTTTATAAACCCTGGTTCTCAGGCGTCCTCTTTCTGGGTCTTTCTTTCCCTACCCTCTGTTCTTCTTTGATCCTATCTATCTTTTTCTTTCAGTTTAAGGCAAAGATCTAGCCCTGCCCCTTGCTATTCAGCCAGCTAAGTCTTTGGTGTACACAATGGCATTTTAATCTGTCTTATCAACACCAGGCCTCACACTGGTTTTCCTGGGCCCTTACTTACTTTAGCCCTTGATCAGCCTCAAGGCTATGATACCCTTGGGGAGATTCTATGCCTACACGGAGGAGGTTTGTGTACATCTAAACATCTGATGTGCCTGGCCACTGAGGGCACCAGCCCCAGCTGTCCCCTCCCCTCCTGTGCGTCCATGGTCTTTGCCGTCTGTGCACAGTAGTTCTGGCTTCCCTCCCCTCTTACCCTCCACAAACAAAGAGCTAGAAGGTCTGGATGGATGTGGGGGTGTGGCCCCTCCACCTGAGAACTGTGAAGAAGGACCGGAAATGGAACACATGCTTTGATTATTTTTTCAGTGCCAAGCCTTAAGTTTTCCAAGAGGATACAGGTGTTCTTTTGTAGAAATAGCAAGTGTGTGCATAACAACCAGGAGAGGGTGAAGGTCACAAGTAGTCGAGGTTGAAGGTCATAGCAGGCCTGCAGGGAAGCAGAACTGGCTTGGTTCCAAGGGATGGCAAGAGCGGTGCCACTGGTCTCCCTCATGCTCTAGTGTTTGTGTGTTTGCACAAGATTCTAGAAACCCTGAGACACCTTAGCCATCAAACAGATGGACTGACATTCTAGAAGGCCCACCCAGCCACTGTTAGCAGGGTGACTGGAGCGGTAGTTGGGAGGGTTCTACGGATGGGTCAGAAGCCACATACACATTTGTGTGTGAAGCATGCTTGCTATTCATAGCCACATCCCCATGGCTGTGAACCAGGGTCCTTAGATTCTGCCTGGCAGCCACTCCTCTGGGAAGCCTTCTCTGATTGTTTCTGGAACCATCCCCAGGGGCGGGGTGGGTTATACGAATGAGCAAAATTGCCCAGAGAGAAGTAATGTGTGTGCGATTTACTGTAACTTGAGACACTGATGATGAAATCAATGTTCTGTTTAACAATATGTTCTGGACGTCTGTATCCTATGTCCATTGTGAAAGAATCCACAGTAACCAAGGTGTGGCAACATTCTAATTCATGGATGTCAATAGGCGAATGGTAAAGAATGTATGATATAGATCCAGAGGAATGGGTGCCGGGCAGTCATCCAGAGAAAAGGATTTCTGTGACTGTGAACAATGCGGACAAGCCTAGAGGACACTGTGCTCAGCAAAGTCAGCCAGGCCCAGGGAGATAGTCTAAAAGAATTAACTTCTCAGCAGTAGAGGGGCGCTGTGGGGACATGGGGGCTGGTGATGGTGGTGATGGGTAGGGAGAGATCCCATGGTTCAGTCTGAGTGAGATGGAGGGGTGAGTGTTAGAGACAGAGCACACAGCTCAGTGAGAGAAGGTAACCATCATAGCTCACTGTGCATTTCAGAGTGGCTGAAGGGTAGATTTTACATTCTTGGTTTTGTTTTGTTTTGTTTTTTGATAACAGAGTTTCTCTGTAGCCTTGGCTGTCCTGGTCTCACTTTGTAGACCAGGCTGGCCTCGAACTCACAGCAATCTGCCTGCCTCTGCCTCCCAAGTGCTGGGATTAAAGGTGTGTACCACCATGCCTGGTTGATTTCACATTCTTATGAGGGAACATCAAGTATGAAAAGAGTCAGGAGGGGGGATGTGTTGACCATTCTGCCATATGTCCTTATGGCGTGGCAGTATATCCAATGCTTACAGAAAACTGACTTTCAGTTAAAATGAAAAATAAATTAAATTATGCTTTCACCAGCTTTTCCAGTTTTTTATTTGGAGGACGGGATGGTAGTGGGAGAAGGTATCACTTTGCAGCCCAGACTGTGCCCTGGAAGATGTCTCTTGGAGCTATAGAATTTCCCCTTCCCGAGCTACTCTTTTTCTAGTTGTGTTTTTATTTTTGAACTCACTTGTAGTCAAGTTTTTTTTAAACTCATGGTGCTTTCCCCGCCTCAGCCTTCTACACCGGTAATCCCGGCATACAGGAGGAGAAAGAGGAAAGAGAGGGGGAAAGCGGGTGTGGTGGTGCACACCTTTAATCCCAGCACTTGGGAGCCAGAGGCAGGCGGATCACTGTGAGTTCGAGGCCAGCCTGGTCTACAATGTGAATCTAGGTCAGCCAAGGCTACACAGAGAAACCCTGTCTCAAAAAAACAAAACAAAACAAAAAACAAAACAAAACCAAAAAGAAAGAAAAACAAAACAAAAAAGGAGGGAGAGGGACAGAAGGAAGGAGGAGGAGAGAGGGGGGAACCTGTACCCCAAACTTTTTGCTGGGCAAAAGAACTTAAGCGGCAGCACAATAGGGAGCATCAGGGCTCCCCTTTGCTTATGCCTGCAGTGTCTTGGACTCACCACACTCTGGAGGGAACTGCCAGCATTAAGCTGCTCTTTGGAGATGATTTGGAGGCACCCTCAATGATATGATTAATTAGTTCTTATTAAGAGGCTAGTGTGAATTCTGTATAAAAGTAAGCCTTTAATTTGGAGGAAGGAACTTTTATCCCTGCCAGCTTAAGAACTATTTGACACCAGATCAATCATTAGGATGCTCCCAATGTCCAGGAGGGAATAATTCTCTGTCTCCAATGGGGAGCCCTCAACAGTGTACTGACAGCCCTGTCATCTCATCCCAGATGTTTTTGACGTCTGTCCTATGTCAGGAGTTTTTTTTTTGGGACCCTGAGCTTCCATAACCCATGACATTGATCCATTCAGCAAGAACGTAGTGAACAACTGTTATGCACCAGCTATTGTCCTAGGTGTACTGAGTCTTTGTGCTGTGGCCAAGCAGAAAACAAAGCTTACATTCCAATGAAACGTAAAGTAACAATAGACATGCACGCAAAGCCAAGTAGAGTATGTGCAAAGTACCAAGTGCTATGGGAATCAAAGCTGACTGGAACAAGGTAGGGGAGGAGGGAGGGGGGGGGGGGGGCAGGGAGAGAGAGGGTGAGTAACTGTCCCCCCACCAACTTTTCCCTTGGGGGAAAAAAACTCATATGCCCCAGTCTTGACCCCTAAAACCTGCACAGTGACTTTATTTGGAAGTAGGGTCCTGGCAGACACAAAGTTCTAAAAATCAGATCATCTTGAATCATCCAAGTGTCTCTATCTCCAATGACAAGTGTCCTTCTGAGAAAAGAAGCAGAGAAGAGCTGAGACACACAGATGCAGGTGGAAAGATGGGCAGCTTTAAGCCAAGAAGAGCCTGGGCCACCAAAGCTAGAAAGAATCCTTGCCTGGCCTGTGTGGAGACCAAGTGACCCTGCCAGCTCCTTGACCTCAGGCTATTCGTTTCTTAGAAATAAATGGGCCAGGCGGTGGTGGCCTTTAATCCCAGGCAGAGGCAGAGGCAGGTGGATCTCTGTGTGTTCAAGGCCAGCCTGGTCTACAAAGGGAGTCCAGGACAGGACAGCCAGGACTCCGCAGAGAAACCCCATCTTGAAAAACCAACACCAAAACAACAACAAGCCTGGTAGAGATATTTAATTTTCCTCACTTCATAGGGGGCATGAAGCCAAATTGGGCCTGGTGCCTTGAGCTGCACCTCTGGTTTTGAGCAACCTTGAGTGTGAATTTCAGTGGCTTTCTTCCTACCATGAGTAGGTCTGTGAACCTTTTATGTGCCTGTGCCTGAAAACTGTGTGCCCAGACACAAAATTACTACTGCAAGCATAAGTGGCTCTGTCCCCATTTTGCGAAAACTGGTTTGAATCCCTTATTTAGAAAATGGGGAGCAAGGGTGGCCTCTGGATGTCATCATCGGTGGCAAACGAATGGCAAGATCGCCACAAGTCCTCTAACCAGCAGTGTACCTTGGGCTTGTTTTTAAAGCCCATCTGCCTAGGGTGTAGAGAGCACCAGAGGCCGGGAAAGGACAGCTAGGAGTGATGAGAGGAGACAGGTGGTTAGAGCTGGTCTGAGGATCAGAGGTCACTGCATGAGGTCCTAATAGGATACCAGATACCAAAACAGGAGAAGTAAGCTGTGGCATCCTGAACCTCGGTCAGGGTGAGTATAGGTTAAAAGAACCCAATTTACGTATTATTTAAGTCATCAGCCTATAAACATATAATTGTGAAGCTCTAGAAGAAAAGAGTTCAAAGCCTCCCACCCTAAAGAAATAGTAACAAAAGGGGAATGCTAAATTCCCTGATTCCCAGATGCATGTATGTGCTGAAATAACATATCTAATGCATATGTGCAATTATTACAATTATTATTATAATAAAATTTTAACTTAGTTTTAGATGTGCTTTGGCTTAAATCATTGTTAGATTTTTTTTTTTTTTTTTGAGGAGAGGTTTGAGAATGGGTCTCACTATGTGGTTGACTGGCCTGGAACTTACTATGTACACTAGGCTGGCCTCAAACTCAGTAGAGATCCACCTGTTTGTGCTTCCTGAGTGCTGGGATTAAAGGTGTGCACCATCATCCTTGGAGATTATGTGTGTGTGTGTGTGTGTGTGTGTTGGATTGGCTTATATCCTGTGGACTAGTGCAACAACAGCTGTCTGCACACTGGAAAGCTCTCTCAGTTCAAGAAGCTGGGCACCTCAGCCAGTCCCAGTCTACAGCTGACCCCCTGGAGGATTCCTGGTCTTTTCTCATGTTGGAAGGCTGAACAGGCTGCATTCTGATGTAAGCAAATGACACCAGGGAAAGCAGCAGCAGGGTGGACATAGCCACCAGCAACTGTCGAAGGCAGGGGGCGGGGCAGGGGCGGGACTAGATTTCAAAATTACTCATAACTGGAAGTATTCCTAGGCAACTAGTAACTCTGTATTTGAGTCCCTCAGTATTCTAAAATTTCCCAGAGGCTACATCCTATTCTTCCTGCTACAAATATATCATTGATGGCTCTCATCAAGCTTTGAGTCCATTTAAGGGGACACATTTGCCCGTCTTTAGCAGAAATGGTAACAATGTTATTGTCCCCTACCAAGCTCTTGGTGGCTTTGTGTGTCCTCCAGGTGGCAAGAAGAGGGCTTAGCAGCTGTCATTGGAGGAAGTGGGCAGGTGACACGTGCTTTACTTTATTATCTGTTTGCATTTTTGCTTGTTTGTTTGTTTGTTTGAGTCTCTCTGTGTATGCCTGGCTGGCCTGGAGCTCATAGACATCTGCCTGCCTGGGTGGCTCCCATTTACCTCACTGAGTGGAACATCAACCACCTCCCCCACACAGGGGACTCTCAGGCACCTGTGGCATTGCACAATTCCCCCAGAAGGTAAAGTGGAAACAGTCACTTCAGCCACAGTGACTGTGCCTCGATAATGTGTGTAAATATTATTCTGGAAGTTTCTGTGAGGGTGTTCTGGGCTGAGATTAGCCAGTAGACTTTTGATAAATTATTCAAAGTTCCCTAATGTGGCCCTCATGCATACATGCAGACATAATTGCCCCCCCACCCAAATATTTTAAATCGCCACTTGGCTAAATCTGTGGATGTGAGATATGTTAAAATAAAGAGATAAGTGAAAAAAAACAAAACAAAACAAACTTGATGGTTTATATATATGTGTGTGTATGTATATGATAAAATTTATCTGTGAGGCACGGTAAGATATTAACATAACAATTAAACAGCACACAGTGCCTGGTGGCACATGCCTTTAATCCCAGCACTCAGGAGGCAGAGGCAGGCAGATTGCTGTGAGTTCGAGGCCAGCCTGGTCTACAAAACTACCACAGGACAGCCAAGGCTAACACAGAGAAACCCTGTCTTGAAAAACCAAAATAAATAAATAAATAAATAAATAAATGAATAAATAAATAAAACCACGAAACATCATAATTATAGTAAATTATAGTAAAGGTTATATGACTAGGGTCTTTCTCTAAAAATCGTTTTGTGGTGTCGTCACCTTTTCTTTCCTGATGATCCTGTGAGATGAGTTAATACACACACCATGAGAAGAAATGAGGTGAATGATAGACACACTGTGGGTAGCATGGGCTAGTACATAAAAGTTACTTAAATTCAGCACTGCACTGGGACAGTTGCTCTGATAGCCAAGCTGGCTAATACTACACGGCTAACGGGATAGCATGTACAATGTGGACACGCTGGACTATGAGGTAATTCATGTCCTGGGCTAGATACAGAGCAATGGCATGACATTTCAGGCACCCTACAATTTTAAACTCAAGAACTGTTTATGTATTGAATTTTCCATTTAATATTTTTGTATTAACCATTGATTTGTGGGTAACCCAATCTTTGGAAAGAGTAATAAAATTACGGATACTATATGTATATTTTGTTTCTCTGGAAAATCTTGACAATTTACAATGATATAAACTAATTTTATGTTTTTTTAAAAGGCTTTGTATTATGGCAATTTGTAAACGATACTGAAATAGACAAAGTAATATAAACCCTCACATTCCAACCATTTAGCTTCGATGATAATTAACCTGTGACCCTGAATTGTTATGATATGCATCTACCCACTTAATTACCTCCTGTATTACTGTTAAGACAACCTTAGACATCACACCATTCCATCCAGACGCATCTCAGTGCGCATCTCTAGATGATAATAACTTAAAAACAACCACAAGACCGTGAGCCCTTAAAAATAAAACCAACTCTTAATACCATCAAAGACTCAGTCCTACCCAATTTTCTAGTGCTTATCTTTTGAAAATTGATTATTTCATGAATCCTTTTTAAAATGAGCACAAGCGTACTACACATGCTTTGGAAAAGACTCAGGAAAACATACAGAACAGAAATTAGAGTCAGCCACAACTGTTGGGGCTGTTGCTGGCCTAGATGGTACCGTTTCATAAATAGAAAAGAAAAAAACAAGACTCATTTCAGGGAGGCAGCCTGTGCCAAAGTGCCTGCGCCACTCTTCTCTTCAGTGGGTACCCATGTGCTGTGCACAAACCAAGCATTGTATACTAGAGCCCCTGAGGGGTCCCTCGGTGTTTACATTTTGGAGAAAAGCTTTCCAGATTTTCTATGGATATATACATAATTTTTACATAATTGTTTTCATATGGTACACTCAGCTTTGCAAGCAGCTCCCCCCTCCCCACTTCCACCCCCTCCCCCCACCCATTCCCACTTAATAGCAGGACCATAAACACTTTGCCATGTTGTGAAATTTGAAACATGACATTCTATGGCTACGCAGAGTGCATTGCGTGCCTGTCCTGTATGGGCACAGCAACGGCTAGTTGTTTAGTTCTACAGTCCTCTGAGGGCACTGCCTGTCTTTGGAAGACAGAACATAGGCAAGAACAATATGTCCTTCATGCTAGGACTGTGACACGCAGGGGAACGTCTGCATGCACATTTCTGTGATCACAAAGGTTGTAAATTGGTTCCCCATGGCCGGTTTGGAAAGACAGCTGAGGTATGGTTCTATTTAGTTCAGCTCATGCCTTGGGGAGCAGGAAGAGCTGTCCCTCGGCTTGTTTAGACTCTTAGATTTTTTTCATAGTAAACACGAAACTTTAGTCAGGAGCTGTGAGGCAAGAAAGAGTGGAACATAGTTACAGGACAGTTATTCCCAGATTGTGCAACAAGCAGGAGATGTGGAGTTTGAAAAACCAGCCTCCATTGACATGTGAAGCCAACAGAAGCCAATAGAGGAGAGAGAGAGAGAGAGAGAGAGAGAGAGAGAGAGAGAGAGAGAGAGAGAGAGAGGTTGTTCTATGGATTGGCCTTTTTGGGTGTTAGGGCACAAGCACAGCCATTTCTAGATGAAAACAAAAACAAAAAAACCCACCTAATGGCCTCATAAGAAACACCATCACAGACTCAGGAGATGGTTAATGGATTCTCAGAAAATCGCCAGCACACAATCTCCATTATTTTTTTTTTTTTTTTTTTTTTCAGAACTAGGATAAACACTGAGGTCAATTGCAAAGCACCCATTTGCTCAAACCCACAGGCCACAGTCGGCCCAGAGCCTGAGCGGGTGTTTTCTATGCCAGCCCTTATCATCTGTACTGAGTCCACAGGACTAAATGACTCAGTTTAATGGAGTCATTGTAACAGGGTGAGGTCACAGGGCAGATGTTAACCAGGAATTCCTAACATCAGAGGCCACTCAGGAGGGTGGTGGAATTTCAACCCTGTAAAGCCTTGCTGATTGAGAAGGCCCCTTCCATGCAAGCCTGGGGGCCACCTAAAAAGAGTAGAGTGGAAATCACACTGGGTTTCTATCAATCCATAAATTAAAGTTTGAAAGTTGGCAAGAAGGGGCTGGATAGATGGCTCAGCGGTTAAGGGCACTGTCTGCTTTTCTAGAGGACCTGGGTTCAAATCCTAGCACCTACATGGCAGCTCACAACTGTCTTTAACTCTGAGAGCTGACACTCTCACATGCAGGCAAACCACCAGTGCACATAAAATAAAGGTAAATAAATTAAGTTGGTACAAACCCATTCCTGGGTGTGGTGGCACACGCCTTTAATCCCAGCACTCAGGAAGCAGAGGCAGGTGGATCTCTCTGAGTTCAAGGCTACAAAGCTAGTCCAGGACAGCCAAGGCTATAGAGAGAAACCTTGTCTTGAAAAAACAAAAAACAAACAAAAACAAAAAAGAAAGAAGGAAAAAGAAAAGAAAAGAAAAAAAGAAGAAGCCCATGTTATTGGTAGAGGGTTTTTCTCAGGGTAAGAGGAGGTATGAAACATTGGGTCCCTTTTAAAGGTAACTTGAGCACTAAATATGACTGGTGAAGTAGCCCTAAAACTCATGGCTGCCACTAGCCACATCTTCTTACTGCCCTCAACAGTATTCTTTGTATCAATTCCTACCCAAGATGTTATCAACAACATTACTCAGTGGCATACGAGTTTCCTAGGATTGTGGTCACACAATGTGGGTGGCAGCAAACAGCAGAGACTTCTCTTGGGTTTAAAGGGAAGAAATGTGAAATCAAGGTATTGGCAGGTCCCTCCAAGTGCTCTGTGTGAGAAACCTTTCTTACCACCTTCAGAAGAGAGTGGCTTCACCCAGGTGGCCCTTGGCTGTGTAATTGATCTCTGTCTCTTTTTTCTCGTAACTTCCTCCTTTTTGTAAGGACACTAGCCTTTCCTTATCAGGGCCTGCCCTAATGGCCTCCTCTGGACATCATTATGTCCTTAGGAGCTGTACTTATGGGTCATGCTTGCAAGGATTGCAGGGTAGGACTTTCTTGTATCTTTTGGAGTGACACAATGAAACTTGATAATTAGAGAGTAAACATTTTCAAATTGCTTGGGCACAGTGGCACATGTTTTCAAGTCCAACACTGAAGAGGCAGAAGCATGCCGACCTCTGTGAGCTCAAGGCAAGCTGTTGTTACACAGCAGGTTCAAGTGAGAGCTTTTATTTTATTTTAATGGGGCATGGGGAATTCTGGAATCATATACCCGAGTGTTTCACTGTATTTCTGTGATCTTTAACCACTTACTTATCACCCCCGGGCTCCAGGCCCCCACCCCCTGTCCCACAGTGTGAGTTCAATGCTGTTCCCACCTATTTTGTCTCTGAAATACTGAATAAGGGAAGAAGTTAGTTCTATTGAAAACAGCCTCCCTACTATGAAAGGCAGTGTAGGGGCTGGCCAGGGCCTGTGTAAAAGAAGTCCCTAGAAAGACTTTTTTGTGTGGCTTTGTTTTGAGAGAGAAAAGAATGGGTAAGTAGGTTAACCTTGAACTAACTATATTGTCCAATACCAGCCTACATACCATCCCACCCCGACCCCGCACACCCCGAGGAGTGGAGTTATAGGCAGAATCTGACTTTTGGCAATAGCTAGGTTATAGTCAGACTTAAGAGCAGCCAGACCAAATTGCCCCATTCTTTTTCCCAACTCCCCAAGCCACTGCACCCCAGGACAGTACTCTGGACAAGTTCCGAGGCCCACTGCATAGATTCAAGGACTCTTGGCTCTCACCACGGAGCTGGTTATTGGCAGGTGAGGCCTAGTTGGCCCAGACTGAACATGGCTGCGCTCAACCCAGTTTCAATATTTGGACAGGGCACAAGGCTTGTGTGCTGAGGCAGCAAGTGAGTTGAGAGGGTTTCAGCTCTGGGTGAGACTGAAGGGATTTGACATGTTATTGAATCCGGGTGTAGAAAGTGAACTCTGGGCCGCCACGCATCCCAGGAATGCGGATGTAGAGTTCTTAGCGCATATCTGAAGCTGACAGGGGTTGACAGTCCCCATCTGGGAACAATAGCTCAAGCTGCGAGCCCAGCCGGGGCAGGGGCTGTTTCCCTCCACCCCTACCCCCTACCCCCTACCCCGGGACTCTAACAAGGTGAGCACAGGGAGGGAGCTTCGCCTCTCTTGCAGTCTCTTGAGTCCTGGGGACCGCTGAGTGGGGCAGCCTCTCGGATGCTTGCCATTCCGGGAGCAGCGGGCTGCGACATGGTCCGTTTCTCCCCCGGGAGACCTGAGTGGAACGCCACGGGGAGGCAATTTGAGATGCCAACTGGTCACACAGCCGGCTGCGAGTCTCCTCGCTTCAGGGAAGCCAGGGGAGAGATGTGTTTGTGTCACGGTGAATATTTCGGGCTTTCTTTGTTCACTTGGGGGAGGGCCTTCCATAGTGAAGTTCAAAGCAACCGGTTCACAAGCCACGGATCCTAATCCTCTGTCTCATCTGGATTTTGTCGTGTAACTAAACTGATTACAAAACTTTGGCACTTGGCACTAGGCTGGATCTGTGGGTTAGCCTTCCATAGCCTTTGCTGCCACGTGGTGTACCAGCTGGGGTTCCTGTGATGATGTGGGGAGTTCATGGTGCAGAGAGTTCTGGAACAGGAAGAAATCTGGGTCCGAACCCTCTGCAGCACGAGCTGACTTTACCCTTGCTATGCGCTGTGGCATCCCTCATCTTCCCTAGCCCTTGAATAACAGCCTCTCAGACCATCCAAGACACCTCTTTGGATTCTGCGCTGTGCGACAGCACTGGGGGGGACCATCCTCATTGGGGCACCTGGAGATCCCTCTCTTATCTTTTGATGTCTGGCCCTCCCCATAGTGGCAGCTCTTCCTCATGCCCATATAGTCCCAGCCACCAGGCTTCTGTCCTCAGGCCCAGAATTCCTTGCCTCTAATTGTCCATAAGCTACCACATGGCAGAGGTCCTTGAACAGGCCTGTGCAGGTTGGAGGGCCCTGTTCCAGGCTTGGGTAGAGGGGCTTGGCTTTGAACCAACTGGTCTCCCTCAGGGACAGAGGCTCAGGTTTTGGCCTATCTTCCTGCCTGATCCCATTCCAAGACACCTCGCCAAGCAGTTACAAAGCAAGAAAGCAGTCTCCTGTTGGCTACTTAGTAACCAAGTTCCCTTGTGATCTCTATGCTAACCCCATGTGCATTTTCTTCTCCCCATCCAAATTGCCTTCTACTCTCCCAGGGGAAAGCAAGTGTCTCTGGGGGCCTTTCTGCCTGCAACCCCGCTCCACCTGTCTACAGTGCATGCTCTGCATGGGAGCCAGAACGGTCTTGGATTTCTTCATTACCCACATCTGAATAACCTCCACTTGACTTTCAGCCCTAGGCTTGTAGGTCAAGGACCTGCCAGTGAGCTGCTGAGGAGCCTCCTGCTTGGCCCACTCCGCCCTCTCACTGTGAATATGCAATTCCTATAATCTCTACTAGACACGGTTGGGCTGGTCCCTGCGATGACAGTTGAGCAGCGAATGGGGCAGGCCAGATGCGGGACAAGTCGTTGTGGAATGACTAAAGCGTTGGGCAGACATGCCACTCTAAGGACAGAGCCTACATCTTCAAGTGTGAGTGGTTCAGGCAGGAACTGCTCAGACCACCAGCCTTTAGGAGAATTTGGGCTCGGCTGTGAAGGCAGAGCACCCTTGGAAATGTGCCAGAAGGTTCCCTAAGGTGACTACGGTATACCATTGTGGGACATTTGTTCACATCCACACTCCATTACCTTCTATTAACCCCTCTCACTTCGGATGAAGCCCCACTTCTTCCCAACAAGCCCCCTCCTACTTTCGTGTCTTTTTTTCTTTTCTTGTGGCATGCTGAGTTTAGTTAGCACTGCTTTCGTGAACGTGGGTGTGCCATCAGCACCACCTGATCATCAACCTCCAGTTGAAGAAAATAAGAGTGGATCTTTTGACATTCGGCCGGAACATTTTAGTAGCAGAAGGCAAAAACACACAACTGTGTGAGGCATTTCTCTCCACCCCCTCCCCCATCTCCCTCTCTTTCTACCCTGCCCCCCTTCTTTCTCTCCTAGAGGCCACAGAGGTTTCAGACCGGAGCGAAATCATTCAGGACAGTAAAGTGGAGCCCAAGCTGCTCCTGATATCCCCGTCTCCTCTTCTCCCTTCTCTCAGACCCCTCTCAGTGCCTCCACCCTTGCCCAGCCTTTTCTGCAACTAGATGTTGCTCCATGTTGAAGCTTTTGTCTTAAAAACATGGGATTCAAAGCCTGGTGAGGTGGCACACGCCTTCACTCCCAGCACTCAGGAGGCAGAGACTCTGTGAGTTTGAGTTCAGCCTGGTCTACAAAGCAAGTCCATGAAAGTCAGGACTACAAGAGAAAACCCTATCCAGAAAAACCAAAACCAACAAACCAACAACAAAAGAAAACAAAACAAAAAGAAGAAGAAGAAGAAGAAGAAGAAGAAAAAGCTAGGTGTGGTGGCACACACCTTTAATTCCAGCACTCGGGAGGCAGAGGCAGGTGGATTGCTGTGAGTTCGAGGCCAGCCTGGTCTACAAAGCAAGTCCAGGACAGCCAAGGCTAACACAGAGAGACCTTGCCTAGAAAAACCAAAAAGAAAAAAAAAAAGTTTGTGTGTGGATTCTTAGAAATTGTACAGAGGATAAATGGTATGCGCCTATTCTGCATTTTCTTCGAAGCCTTTTCGTGTTTACTGGAATGTCAAGGTAGTGGGTGGAGTCCCTGAAATGAGGTTCATGAGGTAATTTTGGGAGCTTACAAAAAAAAAGGAGAAAAAATAATTAATTTAGATTGCGGCTCAGAGAACTAAAAAGAGCTTGGCTCCCTGATAAATTTATGGAGATATGTATGTTTTTTTGAGATATGTATTTTTTATTTTAGAGATATATTATGGAGATATTTTATTTTGGGAGGATTGGGAGAATAAACTTCCCACTGAAGGTACCACAGGCAGAATTCTTGTACTAGCAACTAAACACAAGCCCCAATCAAGGCTAAATGAGTAGCTTGCCTGGGGTCCTACATGCCACAGTGGGGTCAGTTCCTGGCCCTTAGCCCAGGGCTCTTGTATTCCTCTCTTTTCCCCAGCTTCCTTTTTCCTATATTGGCACAGCCAGGGCACCCAGTGTCCTCTGCAAGCTGCTCATGAGCACCTGCCACCCATGTTGGCAAAATGTACCTAGCCCTGCCCAAACAGTGACTGGTACAGGGAATTCAAAGCTAAGCAAGACCCTGCCAGTGCTGGATGCACAGACATCCCTTCTCAGAAGTGTGAGCATTTGTGCCCAGTCTGGAGCCTGTTCCTGGAAAAAGTTAATGAAATGTGATGTTTTTCTTGAAATTGTGCCCGCAGGTGGCACCGGCATAGGGTGTTCCGAGGAGCACTCTGTGCAGTTCTCCGAGGATCTCGTGCGATGTAGCTCTTTCCTGGAGAAGAACGCAGGGCAGAAGATTCAAAGGCCGATTCTACTACCACATTCTGCTTCTGACAGTGCCACCCTGACTCCCGTTGTCGGCCATTGACACTGTGGTCTCCTAAATGTGCTCCTGTAGGTGGGTGCCCCATCTTGGAGTCAGAGTCAGAAAAGGCACTCTCCCCAGGCACTGTGGTTCGATAGCAGCCCCTCAGAGGGCAGGGGCCACCATCTCTGAGGTCCGGAAGCCAGCACAGAGAACATTCTTTAACAATTTGTAGCAGTAACAGTAGCAGGCAAGAGCCACAGCTTCCGGACTTCAAAAGAAACTGACTTCCTGCTGGACAGTCTCTGGTAGCTCACATACTCCAACTCTCTCACCCCCAGAACAAGCTCATGGGTGTTCCCATCTCCATATTGTAAGTGAACAGACTGACACAAAAGTTTAACACATGCCCAAAGTCACTGCAGTGTCATGGGGCCCTCAACCAGAAAGCCCCTTTGCCCATTGAATTTTCCATCAGAGCCCAAGAATTTTAGGAAAGCTGTCCAAGTCAGAATCTCTTTGAAAGGACAGGCCGTGTCTTTAGTGTCTTTCTGGGAGCATCTCCTTCCTTCTGCATGTGATCAGAAGGGAAAAGCATCAGCGGCAAGCTGAAGTCACACATGTTGCCGGGGCATGAGGTACCGGGAACAGAGGAGGCTTCCTTCCCTCCTTCCCCCTCTCTCCTCCCCTCCCTCCCTTCCTCCGTCCCACCATCTCTATCTCTTTCCAGGGCAGGAAGACATCTATCTCTGAGGGGATGTGAGTAGATGATTTATAGGGGTTTAAATCTGGAGACATATGAAATCTTAAGCAGCAGGTACATTGATAGAAAGCCGTGTCTGAGCTTTTACCAACTGGATCCTGATGAAAAGCCTAAGACAGTCATGTGTAGCGCCCCGCTCATGACCGGTCGGTGGAGATGCATTTTCAAACCCTGCTGTCACCTGTCACCCGTGCCTCATCTGTGCAAATGTCCTTATGCAACTGTTGTTTAAGCGTGAACATATCTGCTCTCTCTATGACATAACACCACTGGCCCTCTAGGTTCTGGGGATACAGAGGAGCACATGGACTGGCTAATTGGAAGATGGCTCTGTGGCTGGTGGGCTGGTCCAGGCCCAGCTTTGCTCCACTGGATCCACTCTGTCTCTCTCTTTTTATAATCTCTACCCACAGGCCGGGTGTTCTCAGATCCTCAACTGGCCCCCATTTTCTTATTTCACATGTTCAGATGCCCCTTGGCATTTCCACTTGGTGTGCTCAGTGGGCGTGCCAAGTTTATCACCCACATGGAACCTCTAAGCACCCCAAACCTCTAGCTTTCTTGCCACCACTCTTCTCGTTCCCCCACCCCCAGACCTTGGAGCCATCTGTGACCTTATTTTCTCACACTCAATATTAGACATGGGGAGGTCCTGTGGACCTGACTTGCCAGCATGTGACCACTCCTTGATCTGGGTCACCCCCTGTCATGACACTGATCCAGCACACCTGCTCTTGGACTGCAAGACCATGATGGTCTACAATGACATGGCAGCCAGAATAAACATGCTAAATCAAAGTGAGGTTCTGTCAGCTCTCTGCTCAGGACTTTGCAGTGGCTTCTTTACAGCCCTGGCTATAAGTGCCTGTGTGATTGACACCATTCCCCCCCAACTACTTTGCTGACCTCATCTTCTGTCTCTTGTAGAACTCCACAACCTGCCCACACCAGCCTCCTTGCTCTTCTTATTTTAAGCTAAAAAAAAATGTTTATTTTATGTGCATGTATGTTTTGCTTGCATGCATGTATATGCATTGTGTGTGTGCTTGGTGTCAGAGGTCAGAAGAGGGCATTGGACACCCTAGGACTGGAGTTACAGATAGTTGTGAGTCACCATGTAGGGACTGGGCACTGAACCTGGCCCTTTGCAATAGCAACAAGGCGCTTAACCACTCAGCCACCTCCCCAGCTGTCCTCCTTGCTTCTCCTACCCATGTCTGACTTATACCATGGCTCAGATTCAACATCTGCTGCTTCCACTTCCTGACCCCATCCCTGCATCCCCTCCCTCCCTTGGTCACCCAAGCTGCCCCCTCACTTCCTTTACAAGATATCTAAAGAGCCCCAGTCTCACTGAGGCCTCCTGGGCCACTCTAACAAAAAAAAAATGTCCCTTCCTATTGGCACTCTAACCTCTTCTTCTCAAGGTGGCTGGTGACTTTTCTAGTCTATTGTCTGGTCAGTGTGTCCACCCCAGTTTCTGTGACTGTGTGGCTGTCTGCTATCCAGATCTCCTAAATGCCCCCACTTGGCTGGAGAATTGCCCCTGCCTGCTTTGGAAATCACATTCTCTTCCTCCCACACTCCAGAGTCTGAAAGATATGGCGGCACAAAAAGTTGGCTTCTTTGCCTCGAGGTGGGGAGAATTTTGCAAACCCACAGAATGTTCCAGAGTCTCCTGTAGACCAGCCTAAGGCCGCATCTTGCTTGACCCTTTCCATTCAAGTTTTCTTTTAGTCCCTCATTTGAGAACTCTGCGTGTGAACAAAGTGAATCAAAACTCTAACCCACACCCACCGGTCTGGACTCCCCACCTAAAGCTCAGTGCCTACAGGACATACTCGAGGTTCTTTGGTTGTTTGTTTGTCTAGTTTTTAGTGCCTTACCTAATGTGATACAAAGTACTGCACTTTGTCCACGTCTCTCACCAAAGTGCCAGCCACCAGTCTGTTTATTGCAGCCTCCTCAGTATCTAGTACTTGATATGTAGGTGCTCAGTAAAGCTGTGTTTCAAAGTATGTATTTAGGAGAGAGAGAGACAGACAGACAGACAGACAGACAGACAGACAGACAGACAGACAGACAGAGACAGGGAGAGACAGACAGACAGATAGACAGACAGACAGACAGACAGACACACACACACACACACACACACACACACACACACACAGAGAGAGAGAGAGAGAGAGAGAGAGAGAGAGAGAGAATGAGTAAAGAAAAAGAGACCATGAATTTAAAACTAGGATTCATGGAATAGGTTAGAGAGATGAAAGGGAAAGAGAGAGTGATATAATCATAATTTCAAAAAAACATTTAAAAAGGATGAACTAGTGAGCCGTTATCCTTTGGGATCCTCGGGTTAGCACAGACTGATTTTGCTGATGGGGTTGGGTGCTGGATCTGTAACCCTGCTGCTCACAAACACACCAACTTTCTCTTCCATTTCTGCCTGTCCATTGAGGTTGCCTCTGCTTACTCTGGCCTGCTCTTCTGTGTCCTGGGTCATTTCCCTGGAACAGATACCTCCTGTTTGTTTGTCCAGAAGCCCCTACCACCTTCCTTCTGAATGCTTAGCCTGGAGGCCCCAGGCTCAAGGAAGTAGTAAAGCAAGCAGCGGACTCTGTATTCAGGAGTGAGGATGAGTGAGAGATGGAATGCACCTGGGAGTCTGTGTTTCCCAGCTTGTGCTGAGGTCAGCATACATGCTAAGACAGGGATGGCCACAAGCAGGGAAAGATCCTTTTTTCCCCCTATTGTACCCTAATGAAACAAAAAAGAGGGTTATTGTCTGACTCATACTCAATGCTGGCCTTGCACATGGTTCATCGTGTGTCACAGGGCTGCCTCCAGTGGGGCTGGACCACATCACCCAGGAGTGATTTAGGACTAGAGATGTGGGGCTAGGCCACACACAGACAGAGCCCCAAACCTTGCAGATTACTGAGGGCTGGCGAGATAGCTCAGCGTGCAGACCACTTGAATTCCACCACTGGAACCCACAGACCTCCCAGAATTGTCCTCTGACCTCCACACACAGGCCAGCCAGCTGCCAACAATAGTCAGCCCTTAAACACCAGGAACCCAGCTTCTTCTCTATGAAGACTCGATGGACATGACTTCATGTGACCTTCCAAGTTATACACACTTCCACAGAGGAGGGAAGAAGGGGACACAGGCTTTCAGCAACTCACCCAGCACCATGAAACTGCTCAGTGGTGGAACTAGGTTTTATCCTCTCACCCCAAGCGTGTCCTTCACTGAAGCCAAGGGAACCTTGCTAAAGGATGTTAGGTGCTTTTCCACTTCTAGGGACCCAGGAACACTAGACTCCAAAACAGGCAGGTACTAGTCCTCACTGAGAACAGAGCAGCAGGGCATCTTCAGCAGACCATGATGGGCGAGCCTGTGCATTCTCATTTTGATGGGCTCGATTTCTGTATGACAAACTACCCCAAAATGTCGTTTTGTAAGAAGAAAGCAAATACTTAGGTGCTGGCGTCCATGGACTCAGGTACTTGGAACAACTTGGCTGAACAATTCTGGCCTTGAGTTTCCTGTGAGGCTTGACTGAGCGTCTCGTGGCTTCGTCCTCACCTCCATCCTTGGCTTGGGAGCTTCACCTCCGTTCTGCTGGCTGTCAGCCAGAGGTCTCAGAAGCTCAACTTCTGCGTGAGTTTCTTGAGATCCATGTGACAGGGCAGCTCGTTCCTCAGGATGAGCAGTCCACAGGAAGGCCGGTGGAAGCTACCTTCACTTTGATGGTATATGCCCTGAATCCCTCAGTTTCTTTCTGTGGTTTAGGTCATCCCTATTTTATGTGGATGGGCCTATAAAACAGATGTCGATTGGTGTCTGCCTTAGAATGCCAGAGCCACTTTCCCCTAAAGGAACCCAGAGAGTAGCTGGGTAGATGAGAAGCATATATGCGCGCGCGCGCGCGCACACACACACACACACACACACACACACACACACACACACACACACACACACACGGGGTAGATATCTACTAATTCTCTGCAACTAAAATAGAAAATAATATTGTCTATTTCACAGGCTTGTCTTGGCTGGACACTTTTCCCATCATAAGCAAGAAACAAGATGCTAACTGTTGAGGTTGTCTACTATCGTTAACTTGCTAGTCGACTTCCAGGCTTATAAAATGCACCTAGGTGAGGTCCAACTGCCATTTGCTGTCCTGATCAGCTGTCTCCAGTTCCCCACGGCCTCCCTCTTGCCTGTCCCCTTCTGCTCCCTCTTTCCTGAGGACCCAACAGCTGCTTCATGAAGTCTCTTCTTTTTCTTTCTTCTGAGTGACTCTGGCTTTTTGGGGGGGGGTTGAGACAGGGTTTCTCTGTGTAGCCTTGACTGTCCTGGACTCACTTTTGTAGACCAGGCTGGCCTCGAACTCACAGCTTTCCACTTGCCTCTGCTCTCCCCCCACCCTCCACCCCCCCACTCCCCAAGTGCTGGGATTAAAGGCGTCCACCGCCACTGTCCAGCTTTCATCTGGAAATCTTATCTGTGCCCACGTGTTCACGGGTCATGAGAAGGATGGACCACAAGGTTCTCTCCTGACACTATAAGTGGATGCAGAAGATGAGCTCATCCGAGCAAAGTGTAATCATCGCTGCCATAATCTCTAACATTGATATATCCTTCATAGTTGACAAACTAGTTTCTTGTTTTTTGGTGGATTTTTTTGTTATTTTTGTTTTAAATCAAGTGGCAGAATCCTTCCATGATCATAAGGCAAAAATCTGTTTAAGTTCTAAGAAGATGCTACTGTGGCTGCATGAAGCTTGTAGAAGACCCTGGCTTATCTGCTGTTCTCCCTAGATCTCAACTCCAACATGTTCCGCTCTAAGAATCAGTATATCCTGCCCAGTGGGTAGGAGGGCTGATCTTGTCTGAACTGGTTTTGGGTGCATGGTCCAGTAAGGGAAAATCGTGTCCTTAAGCAGACTTTTGTGGGGGCCTCCCCTGTTTACTCTCTTACGAGGATGCAAAGTCAGGTATGTATATACGTATATGATTACAATCTGATGCATTATGGGGAAGAATGTGCATAGCAGAAAAAGGATTATATAATCTAATCTACCAATCAAAACAACATTCCTACTCTGCACTCTCATAACCAAACTCCTTCTGTTGAACTTCCACAATAAGTGGGGTGCTTGGGTATCTTCAACCATGTGGCCCACTGCATGTGGCTCTCCTGCAGCATACTCTTTGACTATGTCCTTTGCCACTTTTGCAAATCTGTGTGAGCCTTTGTTTCAATTCCTTGAAGACAAGACTAAGAACCAGAAACATATGTGTGTGTGTATGTGTGTGTGTGTGTGTGTATGTGTGTGTGTGTGTGTGTGTGTCTTTTTATATGGAAATTCAAACTCAGACCTTCATGTTTGCATAGCAAGGGTTTTGCCCACCGAGCCATCCCAACCCCCCATGTTCAATTATTTTCAACTAATATTTCTATCTATGTATGTATTCTCCACTTCACACTGTGCTGGAGATGAAACCCAGGGCTTTGCACATGCTGAGCAAGCACCTTACCACTGAGCTCCATCCCCAGGTCTTTAAACAAATATTCCCAGAGAATCATCAATAAATCAAGCAGACTCCATCCTTCACCCAATGGAACCTAGGGTTTTCAGGGCTGAAGGGATAGTTGAGGACTATGAAAGAAATGTTAAACAGTCATTCTAAGAAAATTTCATCCTGTGCTGCCGAGGGACAAGCACCGAGCGCCAGGAGAGTGTTTTGTAGACTATTTGGGCTGATCTCTCTGACTCACTTGTCCCAGCTTGTGCAGACAGGCAGACAGACCCCCGGTTTCCCAGGTTTCTGCAGCAGCCACTTGGGTTAGCCTATTGGGACTCAGCCAGTGGGAGTCGCTGACTGGCACTGGAAGGCGGGGCAAAGACACCCCCCCACCTCCCCTCCCACCTCCCCCCCCCCCCCCCCCCCCCCCCCCCCCCCCACACACACACACAGACCAGTGTGCTCCCTGCCGCCCAGTGTTGGCCAGCAGAGGCCTGCTTGGGCTGTCTCCTCCTTTGTCTCCATAGCCTTGGGCTAGTGGCTGTTTCTGCTGTGGCAGGTTCTGTGTTGTCCTACTGTCTTGGTCATGTCTCAGTTCTTCCATCATTGGCCATAGTCCCTGGACTGGCTTCCCTGATTAAACCAGCAGACTCACTTCCCTAGTTGGCCTTGCATGGCTGTAATCACCTTTTCCTTTTTTAAGCCTTTGCTGGTGGCTTGTTCCTGTGACTGAGCTGGGCTGTGACCTCCTAACACACAGTTTCTGGCTGTTCCCTGTCTTAGGTCACGGCAAAAGTATGCAGCCTAAGGCTGAAGGCAGCGAGAGCTGACAGCGTGGACCGCAGGGGCTCGGGAGGGATAACGACACAGAAAGTTTTGAGAGAGGACTTTTCTCTAAGAACCTCATGTTTCACCTTCTGATTTCTGATTCTGAGATCATTTCCTTTCAGTGGTGGCCTGTTATCTCTGGAGTTCCAACTGTTAGGAGAGCCTTCAGAGTCCCCTACTCTGTGTTCACCTCCCTTCAGGGCCACCCTAGTAAGAAGGTCTACCCCCACTCCCATCCCTGCCCTAGCTTCCATCCTCGAGGTGCTGTGGCTTCCAGAGAGCCCCGGGTGGGCCGAGAAGACACTGGGAATGTTCTAACAGGAAAGCAGATTTTTCTAAGCTGGGGGGATGGGCACCAGAATACTCACGTAGCAAGCTGAGGCTGACATGGGAGGACCAGAGAAAGAGAGGTTGGTCCCAGGGCTGCCATGTTCCCAGGGACTCCTCTCTCTCTGAGGCTAAGACCCTGATGGTCCATCACTCATTAAATAGCTGGTGGTGGCACATGCCTTTAATCCCAGCACTTGGGAAGCAGAGGCGGTGGATATCTGTGAGTCTGAGGCCAGCCTGTTCTATAGAGCAGGTCCAGGCTGGCCAGGGCCACACACAGGGAAAGCCTGTCTCAAAAAACAAAACAGAAA
This sequence comes from Acomys percivali, assembly GCA_907169655.1. Taxonomy (NCBI): domain Eukaryota; kingdom Metazoa; phylum Chordata; class Mammalia; order Rodentia; family Muridae; genus Acomys; species Acomys percivali. The sequence continues at coordinate 40,584,823 of OU015756.1, read as the reverse complement.
CAAAAACAAACAACGAACGAAAATCCTAAATTTTTTAAAAATAAATTTTATCCTTAAAAACCTTGCAAATGAATAAAAACATCACACCCAAAATGAAGCAGACTCAATCTACGCCATCACTCATCTATGCCCAAAAGGCAGCACAGTGTGTTTTAGAGCCTCGGTGTGACATGGTGTGTGCAGTCCAAGCAGGATCAGGACCAGTCAGCATTTTCAGTGGAAACAAATGTTACTCTCACTTAGTCCTCTTTACAGAAAGCCCAGCCTCCTTCGAATCGCAGCCAGAAAACCCCATACTCTCCTAATCCTACAGTTCCCACTAATCAGACGTCTAGACAAGAGTGGTCTCTGCTCCCTTTCCGGTTACCAAATCTGCCCTGACAAGTCACATCCTCCGCTGATGCCATTGAAATGTCCTCTGTTTGCTCTGCGGGCCTTCTGAGACTTGGCCCCGAAAACACTATCAGTTCCCTGATCAGCCCCAATCCTCTTAAAATTACGTTTGGATATTCCTCCGCTTAAATTTCGCTCTCTCGAGAGGAGAGGAGCTCTCTGCTCATGACTCAGGGCGGCCAGCCCCGCTTTGAATGGAAGTAGAGTGCCATGGGATTTGCGGTTGCGCGGTCAGAGAGCCAGCCTTCTTCATTTGTGGGTCGGCTGACTCCGGAGAGAACACTGTTTCTCGTAGGCCTATCTAGACAGCACGCGGCGCTGCCTTGATCTGCTGCGGAGAGTTGAGTGAAGACATTTCTGTCTCATCCATCTGTTGAAGATGGAACTGACCATTGCTTGATTTCTGTCTGGGCTTAGCTAGACCTAGCAAGGGTTGCAAAAATCATACCAAAGAGGTTTAAAGCAAGTGCTAAACTCGTCTGTTTTATTTATTTATTTTTGCTTATTTTATTTTATTTTTTGGTTTTTTCGAGACAGGATCTCTCTGTGTACTCTTGGCTGTCCTGGGACTCGTCTGTTTTAAAATGAGCGCCAAGACGCGGGAACGAAAGGCTGTCAGAGGAGTTGAGGGACCTGGCCACTGGCTGCAGAGATCGTTCCGGGTCTACCTTTCTCTCCCTCCAAGTGCTTGGCAGCCCACCCTCACACCACATCATTTGGAGCCAGGCCAGCCCGTTCAAAGGACAGCCTATTCTGAAAAAGTGGTGCGTGCGTATGATGCACTCCCCATCTGCGGTTTCATTTCCGTAGTTTCCTTTTCCCAGGGTCAACTTCAGTCCGAAGATATTAGATGGAGAAAAAAAAATCCCCCAAATAAATAATTCATACATTTTACCACATTTGTCATAACATGTTATAACAGTTCTATTTTACGGTTAGCTCTTGTCATTAGTCTAATACTATGCATAATTTATAAATTAGACTTTTTCTGGACACAAATGTATTAGTAAAATACAGGGTCTAGTGCTGTCCCGTGGTTCAGTACTGAGGTTCTGGGACTGTATTTCCCACACGGGGGGATGGCTACGGCACCTTGGGCCACACTGACAAGATGTGCTATAAATCAAAACATAATAAAAATGTTGTGCTTCACCCATCCCTGGGGACACAACTTTTCCTTAGTGCCATTAGACGCGGATACCAAATGTCTAACTGGCTCCCACCATTGTCTATGAGGGGACTTTGCCCCCTGCCCTGTGGCTGCCTCCACTGATCTGCTGCTGTGTTTTTCATCTGTGGGGACACTAATGCTTCGCCTAGCCCTCTGAAAATGGGCTAGCCCCTCTTCAGGCTCATCACCAGAGCTCTTTTTGGAGCACTGAAGCAACCCCAGGAAGAGCCTTGCAGCAGACTGAGGCCAGAAGCGAGCTCTGAAGTCCGTGAGAGAGGAGTTCATGTCAGCACGCTTGAGCCCGTGGGGTTGATAGCACTAAAGCTAGCTCATTCCGTCTGCATGTGCAAGGCAAGTATGCCAGGGCACTTGCAGAGGCTCTGATGCACAGGCTACAGACACAGGCTGCTCTGCAGATGCCTTTGCCTAGCCAGCCTGCTTTTTTTTTTTTTTTTTTTTTTTTTGTCTTTGGAAACACACAGGGCAGGCCGCTTTAACTACAAAGCCTTATATACCATTTATCTGATTTTTCTTTTTCTTTCTTTCTTTTTTTTAAAGCTCCTCTGAAAAAGTGTTAAGTTTTAGCACCACGGAGATGATCGTTCTGGAGTATAGTTATCCCCCCACCTGGCAATTTCAGGTGGAAACAGCAATGGCATGTCAGTCACAAAGGGAGTGTTACGTCTCAGTTTCTCTCTAGAACAGGAAAGTAAGGTTTAGGTGACGTTTTGAACGTTAGTAAATTTGTTTGAAATGATCCAAAGACCACGTGGGAGGCAGCTTTGCAAAGATCAAGACCAAGATAGTCATTTCTGTTTTCTTGCATTGGAAACCTCACTGGTGGAAGTGCCAGGGGCCAGCAGTGTCACATAGGCTACTTGACATCTGTCAGCCTCAGCCATCTCCACAATGTGGGTGAGCTATGCCATGGGAACAAGGCTGGCAGCGGAAGCCCAGTGCATGGTTCTCCCTCAGCGTGCCTAATGCTGCTCAGTCCCGAGCCTGTGGAAACACGTGGCTGACGGGGAAAGGGCTGGCTGCCTTCCTTGACTCTCTTTCCTTTTTCATTTGTCTCCACAGAATGAGAGAGAGAGAGAGAGAGAGAGAGAGAGAGA
>OU015756.1:40546683-40581744 GCA_907169655.1 Acomys percivali | reverse complement strand
GGGGGGGGGGGGGGGGGGGGGGGGGGGGGGGGGGGGGGGAGGGAGCCAGGTCTCTTGCCTCACAAAAGGCCAGTGTCTGTGGGCTCGTGATGTCTGGGAGGCCCATTAGGCTAACAGGCAGCTCTGCCAAGTTTACATATGGTTTTCATATCAGCAGCCTTGCTGTTTGGACTCCTGCGAGGCTACTCTGCAACAGTTCCTCTGGAGGAAAGAAGTGCAGGCACTCTGAAGGCCAGGGCTGCGACTGCAGAGGCAACTGGGGTGCAAGGGAAACAAAACACCTCTGGGGCTGTGCAAGATCCGCGAGAGTGTCCCCTTTGGTGGCCATCTCTTTGCTGGCCATCCAAGGCGTCGAGCTTCTGGTACATTCTGGCCTCCAGAGGACTCAGTCATGTCTGAACTTTCTTCCCAGAGGAGGAAAGGCAGGCAGGCGGAAGAATTTGGCAGGTGAACAAAAGCCATTAACAGTGTCTGGTCTGGTGTAGGTGGCAGCGCTTGCAGGCCACAGGCTCTGGCTAGCCTGTGTGGGCTAAGCCTTCCATTAGCTGCCCTTCAACAAGGTCACTCCAGCTCAGCTGGCCAGGAATGGAGGTGGGCCAAAGAAATCAGGTCTTTTGGGGGGCGTTGCTCAAACACACTGGAGTTCTGATGGGAGTGTGGGTACAGTGTGGGAACACTGCAGTGCAGCTGCAATGATAATAGTTGAACTCTCTCTCTCTCTCTTTGTGTGTATGTGTGTGTATGTGTGTGTATGTGTGTATATGTGTGTGTATGTGTGTGTATGTATGTATGTGTGTGTGTATGTGTGTGTATGTATGTGTATATGTGTGTATGTATGTGTATGTGTGTGTATGTGTGTGTGTATGTGTATGTGTGTGTGTGTGGATGTGGGGGGGCACATATATGCCACAGCACACATGTGGACATCAGAGCACAACCTTAGGATGCCGTACCTCACTTTCCACCTTTATAAGGCATTTAATATTTACATATGGACATAATACACTCAGGCACAGTCCACCTCCGTTCACTTACCTAGCGCCTCATATTTTTTCCCTCTGAATTTCATGTTCTCTCTCTTTTAAAATGTGTTGCCTACTGTGTCCATTTAGTAGTGCCATCTCCTTAGCCTGAAAATAATTAATTTTAACTTGCCAGCGATCTCCCAAGGTCCTCCCATATACATAGCCTGTGCTACTCCTGAGCAAAAGAAACAGGAGCCGCTGAAGGTGATCACAGCACATACGATGTTCATCTCAATCCACCAGCTCACCTCCATTCTTCAAGCCAGGGAGCTGAACCCCATAAAGGTAAAATGTACTTTTAATTGTGTTTTTGTTTTGAGACAGGATCTTGCTGCATAGCTCAGCCTGATGTAGAACTCAGCCATCCTCCTGCCGCAGCTTTCCAAGTACCGTGATTATAGGTGTAAACCAATCCAACTAAGGTTAAGCTTGCTCCAGATTAACATTACTAGAATAGGAGCCACACATAAGGCTGCAGTATGTAAACAGAGCCAGGTCTGGACCACAGCACAGCGTACACCCTGACCACAGCCTGGGACTTCCACATCAAGATGTCTGTTGTGCAAAGCTGGGTCTAACATTAATGAGTGGTCTGTCCAGCTCTGTCTGGCTGTGAAATCCTGACTGCAAAGACAGCATCTTGCAGGGCTCTCAAACTTTGGCCCCGTAACCTTTGCAGCTTTCACTTTTACCTTTACTGGGGCTTTCCCCGGGCCCAGCAAAGGGAAGGAATCTTCTGAGCTCAGGATCTCAGTCTCTCTGAGCCAGAGACACACTGTCTTATTACTAAGGCCCTGTCTTTTCTGAGACTGACTCACCATTTCACAGCAACTCTTCTGCCTGCCTTGTCTGGCATGTCTGGTTTCTTTGAGACTTTCTGCACGGAGCCTTCCCCAGGGGATAGGGAAGGAAGAAAAGAATAAGCCTTGAGCTATAGGGATTGCTCCAATAGGCAAATGCTCAGGCAATAGAAGGCTAGGAGAATGGCGGTTCTGGCCTTAAGTCCGTTATCTCAGTTCAAATAGCATGGATTCTTTGCCCCCCCCCCATTGCCTAGTGGGCCTTGGCATTCTTATCATAATCTGATAATCTCTGCAATAATTCATGTCATCTGCATCCCAATTTAGACTCAGCCTCACACCTCGTCCCTCACACTAGCAGTTTTAGGCTTTCCCAACTCACAGCCTTTAGTAGTTCAACGCAAGTCATCTTGCTGCCCTGGTGGGTAACATCCATCAAGCCGAGTGCTCCTTCTGACCCAGTGCTCTCACTTCAAGGACCGTCAGCCCAAATCGAGAATCTCTTCTTTGCATGGAACTTCCACCTCTTTATCCCTCTTCCTTTGCTTAGTCCGCTTCCAGGCAGAACACAAAACTACTCGTCCCATTCTGTCTAGACCCGCAGACTGGTGAAGAGGACTGAGACCCAGCCGTGCAGCCAGCTTTATTTACTTCTTAACCACTACTCTTGATTCCGCTGCGAATCGGCTGCGGGATCTCACTGTATGTCCCTAACACCTTTCCTGTCCCCAACTCAGCTGGGGACTGAGTGAATAAAGCAATTGGATGAGAAATGCCACAGCTTCCCAGCATGCCTATCTCCTCCTTGCCTCAGTGTACCCACGCTGGTCTTGTCTTTTAGTAGGACAGTATTGGCTACAGAAGCTAAAAACCTTGCCTCAATTGATGTCCACTTGCTCTGTCTTGCTGGCTAGAAGAGTGTTTTCAGCCAGTCCTTGGGAAGCAAGAACAGGAAGTGACAGCTCCCTGGAGATGCTCCAAGACCAGGGAACTGATTGGCTATTGGATCAGACAGGCAATAGTGTCTGCCACACTCAGCCTCATTCATTCATATCGAGAATATGTTTTCCTGCTTTTATGTTGTGTTCAATGTGTGAGACCCTTGCACACTTCGTTGTCCTGGGGATGTTTTTCTGTCAGTCTAAGAAAAAGATACAGTTGTTCGTTGTGCTAAGCCTTTGACTCCTTCTCACCTCTGACTCCTGTTTTAGTTTATTTATTTATTTTTATTTTATTTTTTGAGCTAAGTCCTCCTATAGCTCCAGGCTTGCTTTGAACTCCTCATGAATCTGAAGATGACCTTGAACGTCTGACCCTCCTGCCTCCACCTCCCAAGTACTGGAGTTATGAGTTTGAGCTACGGAGCCTGGTTTTATGTAGTGCTGGAGATGAGACCCAGGGTTTCCTTCATGCTAGACCAATACTCTACCAGCTGAGCTCCAGACCCAGGAGTCCACCCTCTTATCCCTTATCCTTAACGCTGTCACTTTAGTGAAGGGAGCAGATACCATTCCATAACCTAAGCATGACTGTGTGCTTGTGCTTTCCTTAGAATTTGGAGGTATTTCCTCTTCACTGCTCCAGTTTCCCATTTATATTGGGAATTGCGATTGGCTTAGAAAGAATCAGTTCTAGTGAAACTGTATAGTAAAAATAATTAACATCCCCAAAGCCAAAGGCTTAATGATGAGTGTGAAACAGCCATTCCAGAGCATGCAAGCTAATGGATGTGAGTTCAGCAAGGCATGAATCCTAGATGCGAGCTTCGTGAGAAATGGCATATGTATGCTTGTGGCGGTTTGAGTGAGAAATGTCTCCCACTTCCTCAGGCATGTGAATGCTTTGCCCCCAGTTGATGGCACAGTTTGGGAAGGCTCGGGAGGTGTGGTCTTGTTGGAGGAAGCAGGCTTTTTGAGGAGTTTAGAGACTTGTGCCATTTTTAAGTTGCTTCCTGTTTATGTGTGGGTTTTTGTTCGTTTGTTTGGTTTTGGTTTTTCGAGACAGGGTTTCCCTGTGAATCCTTGGCTGTCTTGGACTCACTTTGTAGACCAGGCTGGCCTTGAACTCACAGCGAACCACTTGCCTCTGCCTCCTGAGTGCTGGGATTAAAGGCGTGCGCCACTACACCTACACCTGTTTATATTTAAGATGTGAACTCTCAGCTGCTAGTCCAGCTGCCATGCCTTTCTTTGCTCATCTGTCCTGGATTCTAACTTTCTGGAAACGTAAGCCCAAAGGAACACTTTCATCTATGTTGCCTTGGTCACGACAATAGAAAAGTAGCAACTGTGGTATGGGGCTGACGGCAAAGGATGTAAAGTTCTCTCACAAGTCCCTTGACTCGGAGCCTAAAGTAGGCAACTTTGAGGATCTGGGTTGGGCTAGCTCCTTTCTGTCACAGCACATGGAGAAATGTGCTTTGTTTGTTTACTTTTCTATTGAAGGCACTTGCACTCTAAGGACCATATTCTACACCCCTCCCCCACCTTGTAAAAAATTCTTGTTTATACAAAGCTCCTTCCCCCACCCCCACCTGGGACAGCCGACCCCTTTCCCCTTTCCTTCATTTCTCTTAAAACTAGCCAGTCTTGAAAAACTGTGAGGTCAAACCCCAGCCAATAGAGAAAAGAAACAGTCATTATCACCTGAGTCAGAATAAAAATCAGGCAAACTTTCTGCCCTGGTGTGCTCGATAGTCTGGTTTTGGTTCCAGAACATCCTTTTAGCAAAAAGAAATTTGGCTTGCTGAGTTCCTTTTGTTTTGTTTGTGTGTTCCTTTGTACAAGATAGAAATTATTCTTTGTTTATGATATATGCACATGTTCCTATCATGTTTGTTTTAAATGTGGAAATCAGATGTTTGGGAAGGTTGCTCATTGGATGGATCCTTGAGCTTGGAGATGACCAATTGGAGGCCGTAGAGCCATTGTGAGCAACCAGGAATGCTTACCAAGTGTCAGGCATTTGTTCCCAGTCCACATGGTAGTGCCTGAGAAAGCAAGTGGAGATTGTAACGATGGAAGTGGCGCAGCTGTGTCACTGTGGACGAAATAGAAGTAGCCACAGATGTAAAGCCACACAAGATGGATAAACAGGAAACTTTAGGTCAGTGCTTTTCAACCTTCCAAACGCTGTGGCCCTTTAATGTAACTCCTCGTGTTGTAGTGACCTCAACTGCAAAGTCATCTGTGTTACAACTTTATAACTGTAGTTTTGCTACTGTTAAGAGTTGTAATGTGAATATCTGATATGCAGGGTATCTGTTGCGACCTCTAAAGGGGTCGTTATTCATGGATGATGAAGGCCATCTCAAGAGGGCAGCAGCAGAGGAAAATTCAACTGGGTAAAGGTCTTGGCTAAGAAACACACCAAAGAGTATCTTCCAAGAGGTTAGTTTGGACATCAGGAAGGTCTCACAGAGATGAAGGTTCTGAGAAAGATATAGTTTGGTGACCTCCAGTGATGAGGCCTCTGTGGATATAACTGTTACTCACAATGGCAACCACAGGCTGAGTGAAGAAACAGTGAGTAAGTTGGGGTTGGCTATCAACCAGCCCAAAGTGGGCTCTTTGGTGTTGGATGAGATTTGGTCAATGGTGTCCACCTTGCTGGTTGGCAAATGTTTCAGTAGTTATGGCGGTTTTGGTGGCAGCCTTGGCAAAGATGAGATGTGGTGGTAGTGGAGATGACTGATGAGGTGATGATGGTGGGGTGGATGAGGAAGATGGAGGTAGCACTTCCAAAAATTAATATTAAAGTTTGTTTGAAAAGGGGCTGGGGAGATGAATTAGTGATTAGGAGTCCTTGATGTTCTTGCAGAGGACTCAGGTTCAGCTCCCAGCACCCACACAGAGACTCACAACAGTCCTTAACCCAGTTCCAGAGGATCTGATGGCTTCTCTTGGCCTTCTTGAGCACCCGGCATGTACATAGTGCACATACATTTAACAAGTACTTTTTTTTTTTTCTTGAAGAAATGACCAAAATGTTAGAGTCAGAAGTCCTGGATTTTATGGGGGCAGAGGCCATTCTTTGGGCAAACCATGGCCCAAAGCAGTGGCAGCTACAAGAGCTTTAACCAACATTGGAATATAAGTCCTTACAAGAGTGGAGTCGTGACAGGGAGGCTACAGACTCAAGCCAAAAAGATTTGTGTTCAAGTTCTAGCTCTGTTTCTTACTAGCAAGATGACTGTGGCTGGTTCCTTGGCTCCTCTGGGACTTCTTTTTCTTCAACACTAAAACACGAGTAATATGAACCATGTATGTATTACCCCACTCACAGGAAGGGCTTAGTAAATTATAGCTATAATTATTTCCACTAATAATCCATTAAATCCTTTCTTATCATTCCAAGTATTCATGGCCTCCCCCATCGTAGAGTTAGGAATCATCCTGCAATTTTGTCTCACCAAGGGCAGAAACTGAATTTCAGGAAAATTAGCTGATGCAATGATCATATGAGAAGGAGGTGTTAGAGGGGGAACTCAGACCTGAAGGCACAAACATCTCCACCCAACTCCAGAAAGTGTCGAGTGCAGCCTCTGCAAATGCATACCCTTTAAGGAATGCCTGCTAAATTGCATTACACACACACACACACACACACACACACACACACACACACACACTTTCCAGAAAAACACAGTATCTGTGAACATGAGAAGTGAAGAGCTCCTCTAAATCCTGTAGTACTGGGTACCCTGCTGTTTCAGTTACTTTTCTAGTTTCTGAGACAAAAGTAGGCTGAGGAGAGATTTATCTGTGCTCACAGTTTGAGGGGATACAGTCTATCATGGTGCAGAAAGCTTGTTGGACTTTGGACTCCTTGTCTCCTCACATCTCTGGGAACAAGAAGCAAAGACCAGAAGGATACTGGTCTGGGCTGTAACACCCAAGGCCATCATCCCCCATTGGTCCACTTCTTCTAGCAAGGTTCTTCCCTTTGGGCACCACATGCTGAGATACAGGAGCCCAAAGAGGACGCTTCACTTTTGAACCATAGCGTTCATTTACATGTGGAGGTGATGTAAGTTGGAGATCTCCTCTTTTCCCTGCCTGGCATCCATTTCTCATGTATAAGCATCTTGTTCTCATTCCTAGTCCAAGTGCGTCAGTAGAGTATCCCTCATCTGCTCTGCTCCAAGACTGGGCATGAATTGGCTATGTTTGGGAATGTACATACCACCCAATCAGAGCTAATCAAATTGACTCTGAAACTTTGGGTGGAGCAACTGGGAAAGGGGGGGGTGCCTTCTCTTTGAGGTGCAGATTGTTGTCTCTGAGCCTGATTCAGTCCTGGAGCTTCCAGGGAAATAACTGGACCAGAGAAAAAGACAGATGAAAAATGAGCAGTCCGAGGGCCTGTGGACCTATGGATGTCACTGTGGTCTGTAGACACAGCCATGTTCGAAACCAACAAATATACTTTTAGCTTTTCCCATTCAACAAGCCCACAGAGTCCCCCACGTCACCTCTAACTAGGTTCCTGTCACTCCCAGCACACCCCTAGAAGTATCTCCTTTCATTTGAAAAGAGATTCCATTCCTACCTTGCCTAGAAAGCCATTTGTCCACTCGGTAGAATGAAAATCACTCCCGTCAGCCTCCTCACTTAGCTAATGGCACCTTGCAATCGTGTTGAGCATCAAAGACTGACACTGTGCCTGGCACCATCTCCAGCAATGGCCTAGGATTTAGGCCTTTAAGTTTGAGTGAGAGGCAACAGAGAGCAGAGATGGTCACCGGCTCATCCTTCCCATGGAAACTTCTATTCAAGATTTAAAGCAACTAGACATCTGCAGTGATGTTATGGACAGCTTAATGCCATGAAGCCACTGATGTGACATTAATATTGACTTCCCCTTAGCACCCTGTGCTCACTGGGCAGCAGGGCTGTAACTATTATATCGTGTTGCATAAGTCATGCTTACAATGAGACAAAAAAAAAAAAAAAAAAAAAAAGACAAACTAGTGCAAAAACTGGGGCAAGGCAATCTAATTTTTTTTCTTTTCTTTTTTTTTCTTTTTTTTTTTTTTTTACTGATTTCACCTTTCTCACTCAAGTAAGTGTGGAATGAGGTCGAGAGAAAGGTGTCCTCACAGGTTTCAAATTATTCCCCCATCGCTGGCTTTCTAGAGGGAGCACAGCAACTTATTTACATAATCCTTCACTGGCGGTTCTGAATCTCAGTTACCTCAGATGTACAGCCAGTCCCCCAAAGGGCCAACCTTTCCTCATGGATGGCATGGATGCAGGTGCTTATAGAGGATGCATTGTAAACCCCGCCTCTGCGTCTAACCGCACCGCGATTTCTAGCTCCCTGCCAACATGAAAGCCCTCGTCAGCTCCCATCATGTCTGCTCTGAGCTGAGGGATGGGGCTGAACTGTGTACGTAAGTACTGGCCAGGTCCTGGGTGGCTGCCAAGTCGGGGGACCTTGTGTGTGTCCTTCTCATTCTTTGTTTGTTTTGTTTTTTTCCTGTACTTCTCTACCTCTCAACTTTGCCTGTTGGCTGTCTCTTAGCCTTGGACTCAGTTGAACCTGTATTCAACTGTATCATAACAGCACCTGATGCCTATGGCCTGTGCTCTGGGCAACTCGGAAACAAGGCTCCACAAGCTCTGCTCATGTCTAGTTAACACGGTGCACCAGAGCAGCCCTTTATAGGGAAAACAGTTTAAATGAGGGCACGTGGGACTGGGCAATTTGGCGATTTTATGACTAGACAGACACATGAAAGAATACAAGACGGAATGAATGAGTCCATCAAGGAGATCCTGAATGAATGAATGTGCTTTCTCTCCATGTAATGCCGAGCTCCCCCTTTCTGTGAGCTGTCTATTCCAGCCTGTCTTCTCCTAACATAACCCTAGCACATGGCTGGCACCCCAAAGATATTGCCTGGACTTGTAACTAGCCTCTGGATTAATTTTATTCCCATGCCTATCTACTCCCTAGGTGGACAAGTTTTTTACACTAATTTTAGCTTGTGGATACAATCTGCTTAAAGAGACAGTTCTGTAGAGCTCCTCCCCTTGCCGTCCTCCTTGCGATTCGTGGTCATCCAGGTCTGGTCCTTCCCTTCTCATCCCGTCTCTCCTTGCTTCTGTGGGCTCCCACGTGGGACGTCTGTTTCTGGAGCACCACTGTGCTTTGTGCCCTTTGCAGCTCCCGTTGACTGGGTTTCAGGTATGGTGGCATTGCGCAGTTGGAGGAGGGGGAAATTTGAAAGGAGAACTGGGTAGTGATGAGAGATGGGCTCTATCCCCCGGGAGTTCTCACTGTCCAGATCGATGAGTGACAGCAACAGCTGGCTGCCACAAAGCGAGGAAGCAAGCCCGTGCTCTTCCTGCGGCTCCTTTGTGTGTGCCTGCTTGACTTTCCGTTTTTCCATCATGTTATGATGCAGCATGAGGCCCTTGGGAAATGCTGTGTCATAGCCTTAAACATCACAGTTATGTTTGGGTAGCATCATTTCCTTGGTTTGTCATTGATGCCTTATTCGCAGTGAATACATGTTATTTTATGTTTCTCCAGGAGCATTATGCTGGTGAAGGCCACAGTGCTTCTTTTCTGGCTGTATTTGGCCCTTTAGACCTTCTACTTCCAGCCGACTCTTTTTTGTTTTGATATAGGCTTTGACTATGTAGTCCTGGCTGGCCTGGAACTCACTATGTAGACCAGGCTGGCTTTGAGCCCACAGAGATCAACCTACCTCTGACTCCTGAGTGCTGGGATTAAAGGCATGCTCCACAATGCCCCATACTTCTAGAAGATTCTGAAGTGGATCTGTCTTGCTCATTGGCCCCAGAAGGATGAGGCCTTTCCCATAGGTTGGAACATTGGGGTTTCCAACTGTGTCTGGGTAAGCACCAGGGCTCAAGTCTGAACTGCTTGCCTCTAGGTCCTTCCATACCTGAGGAATATTGTAGGTATTGGGTCCAACTATCCCACTCCATCTAGTACAATTCCTGTCAGTGCTGTCTCTGCCACTCACTACCAAAATGCCCCCACCCACCCATCTTCCAAATACATCCTTCCAACCAAACCTTAGCAACGCTTCAGGGTCCAGTTTGATTTTTAAAAAAAGATTTATTTTTATTTATGCCTATGTGCATGTATGTCTGTGTGAATGTATGCCATATGTGTTCAGGTGGCTGTGGAAGCCAGAAGATAGAGTTAGACTCTAGAGGTGGATTTACAGTAGTTGTGAGTTCTCTATCATGGGTCCTAGGACTAGCGTCCCTGGAAGAGCTCTCGACCACTGAGCTGTCTTTCCAGCCCTCAGTTCACTTCCTAGCTCCTTGAAGAAGCATCCTATGGCCACTCCAGCGCTTAATGGCCTTCATCTCTCTCCTTCCCTTTGATGCTTTATGAATTATGTGTACCATTGATTCTTCCTTATGGTGGTCTTGCCTTCCTCAGACTGTAAATTCCCCAGGCACTTGTTTGCTTGTTTGTCTTTCCGCAACCTGCATATTGGGCATACCAGGCAGATGGTGATTTAAACACAGAAGCTTTCCTGACTCTCCATCATGGTTAAATACATAATATTTTGGGGAAATTAGTTTTTTTTAATATTTGAAGAAATCAGCAACCTTTCAATTCTGGAGAATCATATTGACAGGACGCTTGTAGAAAAACATGTTTGCCAGGAAATGAACTTTCTGCCCCCAAAGAAATAGAAATAGAATTCTGTCCTCAACACCACTGCTGGAGCCTGTTGCCTATACATACTTGTCACATGGGCAGGACATATGAAGCAATCAAATGCTCTGTTGATGGTTAAAGCCTCAAGCGGAGTGGTGGCAGTTGTCAATAGCCACCAGTGTTCAGCAAGTGTGCTCCACGTCATCGGGCACCAGCCCTATTGTGAAGTATTGTTCTCTTCTGAATGGGGCTGGCATTATGTAATGGAAGGACAGAAGGTGACAAACAGCAAAACAAGAATTAAAGTAATGCCGCCTTTCCCTTTTTAAGTACCTTGTTGAGTGCCTGGCTAGGAGTTGGATTAAATTGAATTGTGGTCCTCAGCAACCTGGAGTTCCGAGCAGCTGCCTTTTCAGATCTTGGGTTTTCAGCACAAAAGGAGGGACCAAATTACATAAAAGAGATTATAATCTTTATGAAGCCTGCCCTAAACTTTATGTATCTGTGTATGTTTGTTTTTTTTGTTTTGTTTTGCTTTGCTTTGCTTTCTGAAACAGAGTCTCTCTGTGCAACCTTGGATGTCCCTGGACTCACCTTGTAGACCAGGATGGCCTCAATCTCAGAGTGATCCACTTGCTTCTGCCTCCAAGAGTGCTGGGATTAAAGGCATCTGCCACAACGCCTGGCATCTGTGTGTGCTTGTATGTATGTTTACATATGTGTGTGGAGGAGAAAGATCAGTGTCGGTATCACTCCTCAGAAATACTGTCCATCTTGTTTGAGGCAGGGTCCCCCACTGGCCTGGAACTCACAGGTTTTCTAGACAGACCTTCCTGTTTGCAGGCAAATTCTCTATTGATTGCTCCACCTCCCCAGGTCTAGCCTGTGCTAAAGTATGTATACTATGAGCCTTGATCAGCAAAAATAACATGGATCAACACTCTATTTTGGGTCCACATAACTCAAGGAGGAAATATATAAAGAAGTCATTTTTTTTTAAAAACAGCTGTTCCCTAACACACACACACACACACACACACACACACACACACACACAGAGTCTCCTGCCCTTTTTCCTAACTTACTCTCTTTTTATCCTTGCATATCACACATTCCATTCCAAATACATACCTTCTCCAGCCCCTGAGCTGAAGAAAAGATAAAAAGGAGCGATAAGGAGGAGGCTAAAGGACACCCTGCCCTGGGAAGCTAGACAGTGGAGTCTATTGAGATGCGGGCCACAAGTTCTGAGCTGTAAGTCACTGGAGCCAAACTGTCTGCGGTCAAAAGTTGCTGCCTCGCCCGTGTCTTAGCTGTGTCACCTTAGGTAGACTGCCTAACTCTTCTGGCCTAGATCTCTTATCCGTTAACAGGGAGAACATCTTATCAACATTGCCCTTGTCTGTGGGTTTTGTTGTGAAGGTGTCATATGTCAATAAGCCTGGGGTCCGTGGAGCAGCGTTGGTATATGGCCTCTGGTCAGCTGATGGGGTACTGCTGCAGGGAGAGGCGGGCATAGGACAAGACACCCAGGAGAAAGCACAGGACAAAGAGTGATAAAGTGAAAAGCACTTGTCATCTGCTGCTGTTTACTGAGGGTCTCCTGTGTACCAGGGAGCTGTTAGGAATGGAGAGTACAGCTGGGAAAAGCCCAGTGCGGTCCCTGGCCTGTGAGCTGGCAGTCCAGCAGGAAAGCCTGGTCCCAGCCTGCCTTTGCAGGAGAGGCTCTTCTCCTGTGGGTGCACAGTGCCTGGCCTGCGGGAAGGCACTGGTTACTACCGTGGCTCTTTGCATGGCCTCCTCCTGCGCATTCTTGACTCCTTGCCTATTTTAATTCTATATAAGCTACTCACCACTTGGCCATCTGGAATGCTCTCCTTTCTGAGCTTCTCCCCCTGCCTGCCCCCTGCCCCCCTCACCCCCCCACCCCCTGGCTCCAGTGGAAAACCATGCACTCTCTGCTCCTGATGTCTGCTTTCCTCTGCCCCTTTGGTTTTTTGCTGCAGCAGCAGCAGCAGCAGCAGCAGGTGCTTCCTGCCTGCCTGTTTTCTCCACTGCCTTGCCATTCCCTTCTTTTTATCTCCCATTCTGCGCCAATGACCTAGATCTCCCTCCCTGAGGCCCGAGCTGGCTACCGTCAGGATTCTCACAATCTCTATAGGCCTCGGGCCACCCTCTCCCTCCTTCCGGAGTGACAGCAGAGAGAGCCGGGGCTGCGTAAGTGACTGGAGCGGCCTGGGGACCTGACTCACCTTCAAAGCCAGTCTCTACCTGTTTCTCACTCTTCTCCCTCTGACCTGCCACCCAGTTCTGGGAGCCTAACTTCCTCTGACTCTGTCTGATTATACTCAAATGTACAGACCCATCCATCCATTCATAAATATATCCATTATGTGATAGTTTATGGCTCCGAGGCTTTGGGGAGAGCACTGAACTCATAGAGCTTACATTCTAGAGCCTAGAGCCGATGGTGAGCGACCAACCAGAGTGTGGTACACGGTGAATAGCTGAGTGGAATCCTCTGCACCTGAGGGCTCATGTAACCAAGAATTGAAAATACGCAGGGGGAACTATGCCTGTACTGAAGATATGCAGACCTCTTTTTGATCACTATTGCCTAAATAATAGTACAATTAAGAAACTACTCACACTGCATTGATCATCTTTTCGGGATTCTAAGTAATCTAGAGATGAGAAGATACATGTAGGTTACAGGAAAATACTATGCCATTTCATGTAAGAGTCTTCAGTGTCTAAGGGATTGGGGGAGTATATGAGGTGTCCTGGAACTGCAGGTGCTGAAGGCCAGAGGGGTAACAAGCTCGGACCATGAATCTAAGCAGCTCTGGGGCTGGACCCCAACTGTGGACAGAGGACAGAGAAAGGGAAGTTATGCCATAAAGGGGGGCTGTGGATCAAGCTACTTTTTTACGTGAGGGAGAAGCTGCAGAGGCTCCCTATGCTGGCATAGCTGTTGAGAAACTTCTAGGGCTTCTGCTGAGTTGTCTAACAATCCAAACATGGTTCTTCCTAGTGTTCTGAGGCTGGCATGTGCTGCATCTGCAAGGAGCCAGCCCTAAAGTCACAAAAGGTCTGCTTGACAGGCCAATGCAATAGCTATCCAAAAGCAACCATCCTATCTTTTGCTTGGGGACAGAGGACAGGGGGGATGCCTTGACTCTTGGCTGCAATGCAACTTTGGCTGCTGAACACAAGAAAGGCTTTCGCACAGACTTTCCTTCTATCTCCTCATCTAAGCCCAGGTCATGAGTATCAGGGAGAGAATTTGACAAGGTATAAATAACTCTCTCTCAACTGCCTTCAAAAGGCTTGATAAATGGCTGCCTGTTTCATTCTCATCATGAAAATATAAGAATGTTAAACTTGTATATTTTTTTCAGTTTCTTTTATACAATGGTCTCCCTAGATATCAAGCATGTCTGCGATACCCAAATCAGCCATAACGTATGTCTCATGAAGTTACAAATACATCTTCCAGTTGGCAAGTGGGATTACACCTTCATTAGAAACAAATATCTGGTTGTTGCTTGCTTTGAGGGTCACTTAAGAATCAGCTTGGACAGTCCTGGAGTTTTCTTACCTTGTAATGCTTAAGGTCTAAGGGAGATAGCTTAAATTCCCAGGGAATCAATAATAATTGACAATGAGCTGCACCCAAAGCTCCTGGCAGGGCTAGCCCAGCAGATCAACCTCCGTACTCCCCAGAATGTACAGTTCTTTCTCCCAGCTGCTTAGCCATGCACAGCTTCTATTCTGCAGTTAACTTGTTTCTTTATATAGAAGCCAGTGCCCTTGTTAAATCTGAGTGCATGAGTCATTCGTACATTTCCTAAAAAACCATACTGCCACATTCTTCTCATCCGCTATGCACTTTCTTTTGTAATCAGGAGAAAAATGCATTCGTAATGAGAACGTCCCGGTGAAAAGCCTGAATGCCCACGGACGAGGTAGAAGGAACGTGTTTCCTTGTGGCGGCATCTGAATTTCAAGCTTGTCACATCTCCATTTGCATTGTCACCAACTAGGTAACTCCTGGGTCCCTGTTAATCAGGATATCAGCTCATACTGTGACTTCATGCTATGGCCCGTGAGCATTGAGGCATGCTGGAATGGACTGAGGCAGCGGCGTGAATGAGGGATTGGGTTGGTATGGATGCGTGTATGATAATGCATTGAGGGTCAGTGACTTGAACCCCAAACACAGCTCAGTTGCTCCTTCCCCACATGACATGAGAAATGGGCTGCATGATGCTTGCTCTTTCCCTGGCTTTCAAGCAGATACAGAATGCTTCCATCTCCTTTTGGCTTCGTCTCTTCGTGCTTAGGAGCTGAGGGTTTGATGGGAGGTCATTGGCTCCTGTGCAAAGCCAACAAGGATGCCTAAAATGTCTTTGGGTGGTTTGCACTCCCAGGGCCAGGAGAAGTATGTCCACACAGGTATGTCCAATCGACTCAGGAATCCAAAGCCAACAGAGTATGTTTAACAATCACCTCAATTGTCTGGGCCTTTCTGCCTCTTTCTGCCTATGTGTGTGTTCTGATTATAAAATTCTGTAGAGTATCTTGAAGTTCTTGTTCCCACGGGCCCAAGGCTGACACTCATTTCTTTTTGTTTCATAATCTTCTAAATAAATGATAAGGGTGGATGGGCACACTCAGTGAAGGCCACTGGCACTCTCTGTGAGCAGTTAGTGTAGTCCGGTCAGTTCCCAGCACTCAACACTCCCAACAGCCTTGGAACTCCTCCTCCCTCTCCCCGTGAAAGCACAGTGGGAACTCGCTGTCCCCAGCAGCAACGTTTAAAACCTGAGCTTCTTCTCAACTGTTAGCATCAGACTGCTTGTCAAACGGATGTTCTCTGTTCCCAGAAGGAAAAAAAAATGACTTGTGCTAATGGCGGCAGAAGTCGTGCAGGGTGGAAGACAAATCTCAGATGCCTAAGTGAAAAGAATGACTTCCACCTGCCGTCCATCTGAGCGTTAGATTGAAGAGGAAGAGGAAATCTCCCAGAAGAGAGACAAAATCCGACAGTGCGCCCAGAGGCTGGAGTCAGAACACGGAAGAGGAAATGGAGGCTTTCTGCTGCCATAGAAACCAACCGAATCATGGGCCTCCTTAAGGCCAGTCTTACTCCCCAGAATTTAAGAATTTAGTGTCCCCCCCAAAGCTACCCTTTTCTGAGATGAGATGTACATGTGTATGCGTGTAGGGCAGGTCTCCTTATATTTAACTGAGCCCCCCCTTTGCCTTGGTCCCTCATTTGTTTTTTCACTCTAGGGAATTCTGCTGTTGTGATTAAATCAAAAGGAAGGTTGGGGTCTTAAAGGGGACAGCTCCCACTAATATCTCGCTGTGTGCTAGGCTAGCACAACTCCCAGTGTGGATGGCACAGGCCCGTGTGCAACTGCACATACTCGGTGGAATCACAAGGTCAAATCCCCTGCCCCCCCCCAGTCTTGCTTCATTGTGTCCCTTCTGTCCCTATTTCCATACTCAAACCCCTCTCAGAAAGCTCCAATGTGACAGAATAAACTGTCTGACCTCCTTAATCCAGGCACCGTTTCAGAGCCATGGTTCACTTGAGTTAAAATATTTGAATAAATAAACTCTGATTGCAAGTCAGGCTGTCTCAGCCTTAGTGCTGGGGACCCCCACACTTGCTGTTCTGTCAGGATTCCATGTCACAGAGAGCCACCATTCCTGGGTCACAGTATTTCCCAAGCAATGTAAAGATGAAAGGCAAAAGTAGCGAGACATCCCGAGAGCTGGTGAGCACGCCAAGGTCTGTCTTTGTAGGAGGAGGCTACAGGCAAGAAGGTGCCAAGTCAGTGTGGGCATGCTGCTATGGATGCCAGGAGGAGCTAAAACTGGGGATTTCACTGGAAAATCTCTTAGATGGAGTGTTAAGCAAAGGAGAAGGGAATCCAAACCAGGGTCAGGAGTTGGACTGATGCCCAATAGCATCTTTTTCACCCCAATAAGAGAAAATGGAATTTCTAGATTCCTTTGTGATGAATATATATATATACATATATACATATATACACGCAATATATAATTATACATAATATATATTATTGACTATACTCCATTGTACACAGTGATGGAGTTTATAAAGACATTTTTATTCACAAATGACTTGTACTCTGACTATGCTTACCTCCGTATCTTCCCTAGATTTTCTTTTTAAAAATAGCTTTAGGTTTAGAATAAAAGAGGGAGAGTGGGAAAGAGAGGGGGAAGGAGGGAGGGGGATGGGAGGAGGAGTAGGGAAGGGGGGGGAGAGAGAGAGAGAGAGAGAGAGAGAGAGAGAGAAAGAGAGAGAGAGATTGTAAGCTTATCTCCAAGTGCTTGACTGCATCTCTTTCCACCCCGTAACAGTGAAAACAGGATGTTTTCTCTCTCTCTCCTAAAATCTGTTAAATCGCATTTAGATTCCATTAGTCAAATATGTGTCTATTTGCTGCATCCACATAGGTGATGGAGTTGAAATAAGCCTCGAAATAAATAATTAAATTAAAATTCAACTTTTGGCAAAGAGTGCTTTGACACACAACAATTTGGAAGCCACCCTTGGTGATATGGGCAAAGCATCACTCATGTGGCTGCCATGGACCTGTTCCCGTGGAAGAAGGGGACCACAACAGCTTCTCTTATTCCGTTAGCATATATGGTGAGGGCATCCCTGGCTATCCTGTGTGCTGCCGTGTTCAGCATCTCTGTCCGTTCACTAGCTCTCCTCACTGGGTGTGAGTCCTTTGTCTTATGTCCTTTTTCTTTCATTTCACAGCCCATATATATTGACTGACTTCCTCTGACTAGGGACAAATGCTGCTTCCAAACCAGCTCCCGGTCCCCTTGCCACATACATACCCACGCATGCATGCATGCAGGCTTGTCGACAACACATACCTGTGGCAGCCCTGCTAGTCTGTGATAATGCCCTATTCCAAGTCTACATCTTTAGTCTCACTAAAGAAACCTGAGTCTCTTTTCACCAAGTCATTCTCTTCACATTGTATTGAAATTGCTTAGCCACATCCTCATTTCCCATGCTAAATGTAATTGCACTCACCAAAGTAAGCCCACGCTCCAGCACAGTGCCTGCCAGACTCACAGCCCAGATGTTAAATGAATATTTATTAAATTTACATTCTGGATCCTAAGGACTTCCAGACAACGAATTACCTCTGGAAGCTCTAGATCAAAGATTGACTTTAAAGATCAAAGCCACTGATAGAAACTCCAGATGGGGAGACAAAATCAAAACGTAGCAAAATATTTCTGTCTTTACTTCCCCACATCTCTCATATTTCAATCTCTCATTCTCTTATCTTTGTTTAGGAAAAAGAGATATGAGTGAGGGGAGAGAGAGAGAGAGAGAGAGAGAGAGAGAGAGACAGACAGACAGACAGACAGACAGACAGACAGACAGACAGACAGACAGACAGAGACAGAGACAGAAACAGAGACAGAACGTCACTTGGCAACATTTTCAGGTTATTTGTGTATGCATGTGTTCGTGTCCTGGTACATGTGGTTGGGTGCATGCATATGTGGTTGAGTGCCCCGTGGAGGTCAGAAGTCTATGTTGGTTGTCTTCCTCAATCATTTCCCAGCTCATTTTTTCAGACACAATTTCTCACTGGACATAAAACTGATTCTGTTAGACCATTTGGCCGGCAAGGCCCGTGACAGAGCTCCTCCTACCTTCATCTTTCGAGGGCCTGGGTGTAAGATGCGTGTCATGATGCCTGGGTTTGGCTTTCTTTTTCTTTCTTTCTTTCTTTCTTTCTTTCTTTCTTTCTTTCTTTCTTTCTTTCTTTTAACATGGGTGCTGGGGATTGAACTCAGATCTTCTCGCTTGCTTACAAAATACTTTGCCAACTGAGCTATCCCTCCAGCCCTCATTTGGTTGGTTTTAAATATCACTGATCACCCACAGGTTTGTGGTTCAGTCCATTACGGGCTGTGTGATCTTTGTGAGGGTGTATGTGAGGCTTTCTTCTCTCTTTTAATTTAAAATAGCATTGGTTTACCTGGGGCAGGGCAGATATTAACCCCCTAAACTACCCATATTGCTGTGCCCCAATCCAATGCCATCTACTAATAATTTCTATGGCGCTACCTCCCATCCAGAATCCCAAAATACTTGTGATTGCTCTTCATCTGGGCCAAATCCTCCATCCATGCTGGCCATGGGCTTCTTACCCCACCTCACCCATGGTGGCAGCCTCCTTTCTTCTCCTCTTCCTCTGTGGTCTCATCCTTCTCCTTCCCAAGATCCTTCACTCCTCCAGCCCTCAAACCTTTGCCACACCCACCTCCTTCCAGGCCGTGCCCAGGTATCAGCTTTTTATTGGTCAAAGGGGGCAGCAAGATTACAAAAATAATTTTGGGGTACGAGAGTGTCTGCCCATTTGGGCCGCAACCAGACATTGGAGGACAATAATTAGCATCAGAATACATTAGACCAACTCCCAACAATTCCCCTTTTCTAGCTAAAGAAAAGTGCCATCTTTATATAATATACAGTAGAACAATTATGAAATAACTATAAAAACCAATAGGTAAGACTTACATATACAATGTCTAGTCTAAATGTATTTGGTAACCTTGAAGAAAATATTTATTTTATCTTGGTGAGTCTAAAATTCTGAACCTGAATTAATCTTGAATATATCTCATATCTATCAGCCTAAAACATCTATCTAAACCTAAAATCATCTTCTTAACTCCTAAGCAAATAAGCTTAACTGTGAAATGAATCTATCTGGTCCTCAACCCCATCAGAGACTTGAGAAGAAGTAAACTTAATTACCTGAATAAACAGGAAGTGCATGATGGCAGCCTCCAAAAATATAAAAAATAACAGAGACAGTTTGCTGCCTGAAGAGCCACCCAAAACTCTCTATAATGTCGGAGCATCATCTTCAGCCTTCTGACCCAGTCTATTTGTGAAGCAGGAACTATTGAGGACTTGCTTACCCTGTCTTGGCACTGTTCTTTCAGTTTTTAATAAAGATGGCCACAGATTCTTTGGCACAGTTTCCACCCAAGGGTGGGACCAACGTTCCTCCTCGTCCCACTCTGGTCTGGGTGAGGTCTTTGTGCTGGACCATTAGCACATATAACAGAGCAATGCTTTGCCAGGTTGCATGTACAGGCTTTAAGAGACTGGGGTCTATTGGCTGTCTTAAGAGTGTTCACTTGTGAGATGGCATTGTGTTATGAGACAGCCTGAGCTATGCCCAGCTCTTCCCACCTTTCTAGCGGAAATGTCTGAAATGAAAAAGCCATCTTGGATGCCCCTCCAGAATGTCCATATGATACCGGGCTCGGCTGTCATCCGACTGTATCACCTTGAGAGACTCCGAGAAAGGTCTGTGCAGTTGTGTCTGGATGAGGACTGAGGACTGGTTTGGGGTGGTTTATGGAGCAGCAGTGGGTATGGCGCCTCATAGTAATATCGTTGGGTCCTCCTGCTTTAGGCTTTGGAGTGAAGGGATCGTGGGTATGATCACTTCCTTGCTAAAATTAGATGTAAAAAGTGAAATTCCCTTCCTATAGTCTGGCATAAAATAGATACCATGTCTCCTCCCTGCCCTCCCTCCTTTATTCCCCTACTAATTTGGATTTCCAAGAAGTAATAACTAAGTGTTATGATCTGAGGTTAACCAGATGCAGGTGGGGGCTCCTGGGTAGATTTTTTTTTAAACTAACGCCCCTTTCTTTTCTTCATTTCCCTCACCTCTGTTTAAAGTGCAGCCAGTTCATTTTGACTTAAAGTAAGAATACTAAATTCAGCCTTCACGATGCAGACAGAAAAATCACAGGTTTGGTTAGTCTTGTGGTAAACGAAAATGAAACAACAGAAGCTAAAATGATTCAACGCAAAATTCCCTTTGAGAAGGTTTTATCATGTCTGTGGGGGTGTGAAAAGCAGCCGAACAAATACTGTAGACTACGTAATTATTTCCCATGTAAACACTATAGAATTGTAGGCTGGGGGGCCAGGGACCGAAAGGTGCCTGTTACCTGTAATTGTAGCTTTACTAAGCTTGATCTTATAGACTGGCAAAACTAAAGTTTGATTTAAACCACACAGAAAAAGACACGATGCACACTGGACATGCCTTTTCTCCCGGCCTCAGACAGCCAACTTCACTCCAGTGTTCTCCCTCGAAGGCAGCCTTGGACTGGTTATTGTTCAGCCTGCATGCTGAAGTTCTTCATCCTAGAAGACTTTTCGAATTGCCTAGAAGGCAATTCGGCATTATCTTTTTCGTTCCCTTAGAATCCATTCCTCCTTCAGGCTGTTAATAGATAGTTCATCACAGTCTGACCAGAGTACGGTGGTAAATCCTATTCAAACACCTAGTAAATGAACTCCGGAGTGGAAGGTGATTAAACGAGCAACGGTATTGATACTGGAATGAGCTCTTACATTTCTACCTTTTAATAAGGGACGTAGAAAAAGCTACAGGCTTGGCTATCTCAGTTACCAAGATAAAAGGGCCCGAGGATTGTAAAGGGGCGGCAGCGGTGATAAGGCGGAAGGTTGCTGAAGCTGGGATTTGACTATAGTTTACTCTGATGAGCACACTGGGGTGCTAGGCATTTTATGAGTGCCGGGCCCCTCATCTTCCTTGGTATCAAGCCACTTTTAACTAATCCCTGACTTATGACCAGACTAAATGTGGAGTCTGCTCCCCAGTGAGTCCCACCCAGAGCTGCCATAATTGTTTTCTCTCTGTTTCACAGCTCTGGGAGGAGGAGTGACTGGGTGAGCGAAGGAAGCTTGTCCTAGTGACTTTTGGCTTGGCTTTGCCCCTTAGGGGTGCAGCTTTCCATGGTGTGTGTGCTTTTACGAGCTTGCACTGTCGTCAAGAACTACAGCAAAATAGATTTTTTGCCCCAAAGACAGACGCCACAGTTAAGGGAGGTACGGGTGTCTTTGTTTATGAATACAATGATGGGAAAATGTATAATCCAGCATAATACTTTGGTTGTAGACAGCTCAGTGCAATCATATCTCCAGTGCATGAGCAGAGCACAGAACAGGGCCTCAGGGTAGTGAGCCTGGGCTCGTGGGGTTCCCCATCGGGTTCCTTAGGGTCAGAGTGGAGAAGCCAGTTGGATGCGGGCAACAGTCACGGAGGCTAGGGGACCCGGGACCCGACACAGAATGCCTAGCGATTGCCCTATGAAGGTCCAGTAGATGGGTGTCCCTAAACTCATCGCGGATCTGAGACTCGGCAGACATGACAGGTCTTTTCCTCACGTGGACGTGAGACCCAGCAGATACGGACAGATTCCCCCCACGCAGATCTGAGATCCCGTAGCCACCACTAGGGCCACGTGCTAGCGCAGCGGGAGCTGGCTGGGTCCCGCACGTTGCCACCCTCGCGCTGGCTGTCCTATTTACCGCGGGCTGGCCTCACGGGGCCCCGCACTCGCTCGTGGCTCCTTTCGGGGGCGCAGCTACATTGCGCAAGCCGAGGGCGGGGCCTCGAGCAGAGCGCTCGGGGATTGGCCGCTGGGGGTGGAGGCGTGGCCTGGGCCAGAGAAAACCTGCGCGCGGGCGGCTGCGATCCTAGCCGCGAGCTGGAGCTGCTGAGCCGTTCGTCTCTTCGCTCTCCCGAGCGCTTTCTCGTCTTCGTGGTCGCGGGGCGTCCGACCGGGTCACCCTCTCGGTGCAGAGCGAACCGTCCGTCCGTCTCCTGTCCTCACTTCCCTCTCCGCGCGGTGCAGCCCGGCCGCAGCGGCGATGCGCCTCATCCAGAACATGTGCACCATCGCCGAGTACCCCGCCCCGGGCAGCACCGCTGCCGACTGCTGCCTGGGGGCTGCCGGGCGCCGGCTCGTCAAGATCGCTGTGGTGGGGGCCAGCGGCGTGGGCAAGACCGGTGAGTACAAGCCTGGAACCCGCTGTGTGGAGGGGCAGGACGTGGGAGACCCCCTGCCCGGACTGGAGCGGGGAGAGGTGGGCGTTGCAGCGGGATCCTCCTCCCTTTCTTGCCCCTGCTTCCCCCTAGGGTCTCTGGGCTCAGAGTGGCCCGCCGACTTTCGGGCCAGAGTAGAACTTTGGGGCTTTGAGCCTCTGGCAGCGCTGGGGCAGAGCAGGGAGTTAGTGACGGTAACCGGTCCTGGAGTTCCGTAAGGTTAGGAAGAGGTCCTCTTGTTTGTTGGAAGGCGTAGGTGTGGCCTAGCTCTCCCCAACCTTTGGAGCCCAGCTGGGCCACAAGACCCTCCCCACTGGCAGAGCCGTAATTCACCTGGCTTGTGTCTGGCAGAGGGAGTCAAGGATAGGAATTTCCCTCGGTGGCCGGCTGTGACTTCCTTTGGAAGAGTTGCTTTCCAGCTGGGGGGCGGGGTGGGGTGGAGACCCATCTAACTTAGTGGGTTAACTATCAGTCTGTCCTCTTTTCTGAATTAACAGCGTTGGTGGTCCGGTTCCTCACAAAACGATTCATCGGAGACTATGAACGGAATGCAGGTGAGGAAATGCGTTGAGAAAAAGGCTGTTGGGATGGCTGCTCTCATTTCTCAGTGCCTTGAAGGACACTCCTTCAGAGTGACAGTGTGAGCATCAGGATTCTGCCACTTGCAATTCTGCACGGCCCCCTCTCCTCCAGCTGCCATCTGGCCTCATTCCATTCCAGGTCCATTCATCATTTTATCAAGAGCCTGAAAGTATTCCCTGTGGTATGTTTTAACTACAGGGACCCCAGTTGGAAGCGCCCTTTGTACTCCAGGGCCCTTTCCTTTAAAACATGCCTGCAAAAGTCATAAAAAACAAAAAAACCAAACCAAACTCCACCAGCCAGCTCCTCCCCCACTCTCTCCCTCTGCTGGCTGCCTTTCAGGGGTGACCTTTCGAAGCAAAGGCCAAAGAAGCGCAGTTGTAAACCTTAAGTTCTTTCCTTAACAAAGAAAAATAGCTAGCTGCTCTGATTCTAGTCGGGAGAGCTCCTAAATATTGCGAAAACAAGTATCAATGACTAAATATACCCACTGTCCCGGAGGCTTCAGTGCTTTCTGACTATGCCCTGTTAGCAATTGCTTAAATAAGTAGGCTGTGTGAAGTACCTGCTGGGGACTCATTGAAATGACCCATGTAAGCCGTCCCAAGATAAGGCCTGGCAGCCTGTCCCTATCATGTCTCATTTCCATCCTAGGAAGGCCTTAACTGTGCATTTACTAACCATATTTGCCTGTGGAACTTTTCTATCCAGTGGGCAAAGTATAACTGTTCAGAGAATGATAATACATGAAAATAAAAACAAAAGCCTTGCACATACTGAGCAAGAAAATTTACTCCAGGGAAATAGTCTAAATATGGAAACTCGGTTTAAAATTAGACCAGCAAGTTTGTAAAAAACGACCAACTTTGACCTACTTTTGATAAGTATACTAGCAGGGCTTAACATTGTGGTTGGTCTTTAAATAAGAAATAGGTCCAATTAAACAGAAGGGAGCTACATCTTTGTCTGTGTGCTTATTGGTGCAGGCTGTATTACATTAAAAAAACAAACCACAAAACAAACCACCACCATCAACAAAGCCGACTGCAGTGTTTCACCAGGCTGCACTTGACAGAGGGACGTAATCTCTTTTCTTTGCCTTCATAGGTAATCTCTACACGAGACAAGTCCAGATCGAAGGAGAAACCCTGGCCATTCAAGTTCAGGACACTCCAGGCATCCAGGTGAGAAACTGTGATGCTGACTGGGCCAAGGGGGACACTAGTGGCCGTGGAAGTGTCTGCTCGTTCTTCAGTTGAGGGAAGACAGGATGTGGGGAGTGAGGGCTGGACTTTTACGTGTTTAATTGAATCTGGCTGCTGGTCAGCCTTGGCCTGGTTTAATCTGGGAGACTTGGGGAAGGGGCAGAGCCCCTCCTGCAAGGGGGAGGGGTGTCACCAGAGCAGGGGTGGGGGTAGGGGGCGGGGGTGGGGGTAGTCCAAACCAATACTTGGGATTGGTACTGTTTCCTTCCTCTGGTTGTTATTGTACGTGTCGTAGACAGAAGAAGCCAAATATGCGGGTCCAGTCTCCAACACCCGGAATCGCTTTTATGTTGTGGAAAGTTTCTCTGTAGACAAAAGAGCTCTGCTAGTCTTTTTTTTTTTTTCCTCCCTTCCCATCCTGAACTGGGCAGGCATCCAGGTTTAAATACTTCCAGCTCCTATCTTTACTTCCCCAGACTTACTGTCTAGCCAGTTAATTTCCCATTTTGTGCAACTACAAAGTGTCTGTGCGTGGAGGTCTCTGCAGGTCCATTTTCCAACTTGAGTGCGGTGAGCTGCCCTGTTATTTCTTCCCTCCAGAGCAGCTGGATCAACATATTGTTAAGAAAGCTGAAGTGTGTGGGGCTAGAACTTGTTTATGGCCCGGAGCCCCACCTCTCTCACTGAAGGGTTCAATTCAGGATCTGCCGCTCCGCTCTGCGTGAGCTGCGTGTGGCGCTCACTGCTCACCTTGCTCTCACCTTTTCCCTTCAGGTGCATGAGAACGGCTTGAGCTGCACCGAGCAGCTGAACCGCTGCATCCGCTGGGCAGATGCCGTCGTCCTTGTTTTCTCCATCACTGACTGCAAGAGCTATGAACTCATTGGCCAGCTCCACCAGCATGTGCAGCACCTCCACCCGGGCACGCGGCTGCCTGTGGTGGTTGTGGCCAACAAAGCTGACCTCTTACACATCAAACAGGTTGACCCTCAGCTTGGACTGCAACTGGCCGGCATGCTCGGCTGCTCCTTCTATGAAGTGTCCGTCAGTGAAAATTACAACGACGTCTACAACGCTTTCCATATCCTCTGCAAAGAAGTGAGCCACAAACAGCAGCCCAGCAGCACACCCGAGAAGCGCAGGACCTCCCTCATTCCCAGGCCCAAGTCGCCCAACATGCAGGACCTGAAGAGGAGGTTTAAGCAGGCTCTGTCTGCCAAAGTGAGGACTGTCACATCTGTCTGAGGCAGGACTCCTGAAGAGGTTTGGTCTTCTGGGCAGAGGGCCTGAGGCGGTTCTTGGGCAAGACCATTGCAGGCTGATGGCAGTTCATGGTTCCAGAAAAGGCTGCAGCAGAGAGGCCTCAGGGGCCCATGGAATTCTGCACAAAAAGGAAGTGTTTGGAGCCTGAGGACAGATGGACGGATATGTGACTTCTCTGCTTTATAAATGATGGGTCAGTCCCACCAAATGCATTGATGTGAGTTAGGGTGGGGATGAGAGCACAGGATAAGCATTCACAGGCCTCCTCCTCCTCTTCTTCCTCCTCTTCCTCCTCCTCTTCCTCCTTCTCCTCCTCCTCCATTTTATTTTCTCCCAAGAGTAAGGTTTGCTTTTCTTGGTGTCTCCAACATGCTGTCTTTTTCTAGGATGCTTTTCTGACTTGAAGGATACCCAGGTTTCTTTAAGAACAAGGAGGGACCCTCCCCACCCCATAAAGGTCAAATTTTAGACCAAAATATTCAGTGTATGTACAGGCACCTGTGAGCTGTGGTCTGCAGGAAGATGCTGGTCTCCTGACACAGGATGGGCGTATGTATTGAGTAGCTGTGAAAACTCAACCCTGTTCCGCCCCCTGTGACGCTGTACAGTTGTTTGTTATTTTTTTTCTTTAAACTGTGGCATCAGGTACAGAAAAAAAAGGTTAATTGATGGTGGTGTGGTTTCTGTACATGACTCATGGCAATGACGTTGGGTTGCTCCCTGGGCCTGGCTGAGTTGTGGCTATGGGTGACTGAGATGCTGTCCTGCAGAGCGGCCAGATGCAGGGGCTACCTGCCGAATCCCCTACACAGATGCACTTTAAGAAGCCATTTACACTTTGGCTCAAACTGTAATTAATTTATTTTATGTACAATAAATCTCTCATTTGATAAGAGCAGACGTCTGACTGAGTCTTTATTGAAATGTTTACCTTCTGTTCTCCAGAAAGTGTAGTTTAGGACCCTGTGTTTATTGAGCAAGTTGAGTCAGGGAATATGCCTTCTAGGAGCGATCTCTTCCATGGTACAACATGTGATCAGTGAAGGACAGTTGGGTAGCCACATTTTATACATTACAAAACATCCTTGCAGAACCAGTTGGGTAATATGAGGGCTACAACCTGAAAGCATCATTGCTCTGATTTGGCCTTTCTATTCTGGAGCTGCACTGTCTCCTGTTCATTTTCCTCATGGTCCTCCGGGGAGACTTAAGTCAGCTGTCCACCTGCACACATCAACAGAGCCGCTGCGAGCATGTGTGCCTCTCTACGCAACCCTTGCTTCACCCATGACACACGTGGTGCAGCTTTTTTGGGGGCACGCTGTGTCCCCAAACTACACTTCATTCTCACAGTGAGAGCTTACAGCCATTGATCTGGAACTGTTCAGGGCTTGCTCCCATGGCACTATGGTTACACGTGTGTGCTGCAGCTGCCAGGCCTCGGTTCTGCTGGTCCTGGAGCCTCGATGTCCTTCCACGCAAATGCAGTGAGTCTCCATCGCTGTGGGTAGGGCTCCGTCCTTCCATTTGGGCAGTCCTGTCCATACTGCTCCTGGTTAATCCTCCAGATAAGCCTGTGAGAAGAGGTGGGGGAGGGGCGAACACGACCTCACAGATAAGAGAAGCGGGGATAGGTTTTGAGTGATGGCCCCCAAGCTCACATGAAGAAGCTTGATCAGTGTCTTGACTGTTCAGTAGCACTTCTTCAGGCTTCGTACGTTAAGGTGCGTCCTGCTGCCCACGTGAGACAGTGGGACGTGTTGGAGGTCTGCGAGGATAAAGAGGATGGGCTGTTAAAGCTCATTTTCCCAGAGACAATATCCTGACTGTTCTTGACAGTGACATTCGGACATTTATGCTTCGTTATAAATGGATCTTGTTATTTTTAAAACTACTTCTTCAAACTGAATCTAACCTCACCCCTGAGAAGAATGTGTTGGCAGCCGGGTGGGAAACGGGGGTCCACAGAAGATGGAGACAGTCCAAGGGCAGAGACAGGTGTCTCTGTTCTACCCACTCCTGTCTCCTCCTGTGTGGTTGCTGGCAACGCACAAGGAGCGAAAAGTCCGTCTGTGCTCTCTGACCCTGGTCTCACGCATGTTCTGGAACAAGAGGCAAGAAGCTCTGCAGACGCTAGACTTTGGTAGCACAAGTGCCAAGTGGAGCTAGACTCTCCCGTCTCACTGCCACCGGCTTCCTCTTTCCCAGCACTCATTGACGTGGATTTCTGCAGGGCTGTGGCCAGCCCCCTAGCCGCCTGGTGGCTGCGCCTGGCACCTTCTCATCCCCTGCCCTTGGCACCAATGACCGCCCCTCATCTCTTTCCTCCTGTGCAGACTCAGCCTTCCACTTTGCCTTTCAGCTACATGGGGATTTTGGCTACAGAAGGATGACGTGGGGAGATGGCGGGGGGGCGGGGGGAACGATCTTCGAGAATCTCAGGTGGGAACCACCCAAGACTTATTCCAGGCCACTGTCTCAGGTGGACCTCCTGACAATTCCATTCTAGAACAACTGTGTTCTCAGCCTAAGCTTGGCAGCGTTTCATTCATCTCATCTATCTCAACGCCAGCATGCCTCCACTTACCCGTGTTGTCTACAGACTCCGGCCTGAGAAACAGTCTCTCTCCCTGCACGCAGGGATATGTACCAGGCTGTGCAGAGGAGGATGCCAATGAGGGATCATTGAGTATTTACAACATGCCACATTACACACTCTCTTCTCCAAACTTTGGGAGACTCCTGGGGGGCGGGGCTATATCACTGCTATTTTAAGACAAGGAAACCAAGGACTAGAGATTATGTTAGTTTAGGGCCAGACAGTAACAACACTCTACTTCATTGACCGAGTATCTGGGCACCAGCAATAGATGTTTGAAACAAGGACAGATATCTGACGCGAATGCCACCATCTCTCTTAAATATCCTATACAGGGAAGGGAGCTCTTAGAAGCTAACCCTAGACCCTAAGGATGCCAGGCTCACGCCCCTCCCCCCATCCCAGACTCAGTTGCAGCTGTGGGCCTGTCTCCCTGGCTCCACTAGCCCAGCTCCCTTCACTTCCCTTCTGCTACCGGCTGTGTTACTGTCTGGCCCCAGGGCTCCTTGACAACAGGACCACATCTGCTGTTGCCATTAGCCAGTGGCTGCTGGCTGCTTTGGCCTCCAGCACCGGCCCCCCCTCCAGGTTGGAGGGGCTGCCTCCCAGCCGGTCGGTTGGTCTCAGAGCTCAAGCCACGTCTGTCTTGATGTCTGGCTTTCTAGTTTCCTCCCAGCCTCAAATCAAAACCATTTGCAGCCCTAGGCTGGGCTTGGCCCTGCTGTGCAGTGGCAGCGGAGGCTGGAAGGGAGGTTGTAAAACTGCTCCAGAAGGTTTGCCTGTCCAGCAGCTCAGAAACCCAAGCTTTAGGGGGCTATGCTGTACTTAAAGGGAGCCCTCTCTATGGAAAAAAAAAATAATCCTGGGATTTCAGCATTGATCTTTTACCCCAAGAGAGAAAAACCAAATCTGGGCAAGTGAACAAGTTGTGGACAGATTTCCACAATGGAGCAGTTGGCACACTATGGTCTTGCTTAGCAGAGTGGAGACAGCAAACACCCAGCTGTGGAGAACCCCCAGAACCTTCTGTAACAGCCCAGCAGGGAGGCACTTGCCTGTTTACAATAAAGAACCCAGAAAGCTGTCTGGGTACTGTCTGGAAGTCTAAGGAGAAGGCTCCTGCTAGTTCTAATTGTGCTCATTACTTCCTGAATTGGAGAAGAGAGTGGGGCTAAGGGTATCAGTGAAGGTGGCGAGGCCCGGCCACTCTCCTGCTCTTTCTGACGTGGCTGGCAAGCCTTCTGCCATCTGGTTTTCAGAAGTTCCTTTCAAAGCAGAGATGGAAGGTTTTGATGTTTCTTGGGCAAGCCCACAGACAACATTTGTAATATTGGATTATTTGTTGTTGAGATTCCGTTTCTGGTAACCAGGCTAAGAAGAAACAATGGTGGTCGGCCCCGCCCCCACTGTGGAATTCTTTGTTATGGAAATACCGCTGTGACTGTTGTGACCCTGGGCCTCCTCTGTGTGGAGTGCTTCGGAACACTTTGATTGTACCTTATGTTTGCAGGGACAGGCCTCCAAAAGGAGCAGACCTCAGTAGCCTCAAAGCATTTACCCGGCTCTCAACTGTGGATATAAAAAGTGGCTGCGGAGCCCGTGGCAGGAAATCGGCCTGTGCACACTTGCGTTGGCTTTGGCTCTCTTTGGTTTAGGTGGTAAATATCCTCCTCAGGCACTACTGCTCAGCTCCTCAGCTGGGCCTTTCATGTCTCGCTTTCAGGTGGCAACCATACATCTGGGTACCGAGGACGGTAAATGAGTATGTCAACTCCAGACAACACAACGGCGTTCTGGTGATGGAAAAGTTTCTACGGGCGACTCGGATCTGTAGTCCGGACATCCGTCACTAGTAGTGATTCTTAGGTGTTGTGATGCTAAGATCAATCTTCCAAAGGCTCCTGGGTTGAGAACTTGGTCCCCAATGCAGGATCACCCAGAGGAGGGGCCTGGAGGAGGGGTAACGGGATCACGAGCAGTTATTTCATCAGTGGATTAGTCTGTTGAGAGACTCCTTACTGGGAGGGAGGGGAGGGAGAACTTTAAAAGGTTGGGCTTTTCAGAGAGGTCATTGGGCTGTGTCCTGAGAGAATACATTTTGTCCTTTGCTCTAGCCTGTCCACAATTCCTGACTAGCATGAACCCCAAAGATCTTTGGTTCCACATGTTCATGGGCAGAGAAACATTCCAGTCAAGTGGCTGTGGACTGACACCTCCGAGACTGTGAGCTGAAGTTACAGTTTTTTTTCTTGCCAGTTGATTTCCTCGGATAGTTTGTCACAGTGATAGGAAGCTGGCTAATATGGGGACACTGAGCATTTACCCTGAGCCACATTCTATGTACTAGATGTGCAGTAACATTTTTGGGGGGAATGGGGGTGGTTTGAGACAGGGTTTCCTCTGTGTAGCCTTGGCTGTCCTAGACTCAATTTGTAGACCAGGCTGACATCCAATTCACAGCGATCCTCCTGCCTCTGCCTCCTGAGTGCTGGAAATACAGGCGTGCACCACCACACCTGGAGCACTAACTCTTTTAATTCATACCAAACCCCAGAGGAATACGACCAACTGGCATCCAATGTCATGTTCGACCAAGACCCAGACAGATGAATACTAGTTGTGGGAAACATGCTCTCAGCTGATCTTTTGGTTAGGTGGCCTTGGCTGAACAGAGCTTTATGTTTGCTCTGTGTCTTCTCTTCCCAGGAATGCTCCAAACTCACTCTTCATTTATGGCCTTTCTCCTGCTGATGCTCTGTCACTGTGTGAAGCAATTCACTGGTGTCCTCAGCACTAGCACTCACACTCTCTAGCAGCCCTCTGGGTAGGAGGCTCCGTTACCATCTATTTCACAAATGTTGGTGCAGGTTTGGATAAACACAGTGCTTTGAGAGCAGACAGAGAGGATCCCGGAACCCCAGTCCATGGGCTCTTTCACACGGGTGGGGAGAGGTATTTTAGCACGTCCCTTTTTCCCCTCATCTAGGAAATGAGCACAAACCTGCCGAGTGCCCAAGACTGCCACAGGTTAGTGCGCCATTACCTGAGTCACCCTGTTCGCTTATTTGTTAATGGCCACTTGCAGGACCAAATCCAAGCTTTGTATCCTGTTCCTGCTGTTTAATATTAAGGACTAAGATTCTCTCCTGTTTCTCAGGTCTTACGCAAACCAGTCTGGTTACCACCAACTTCTTCCAGACCACCAAGCTCCAATGCTTTCTATCACGAGACCATCCAGTTGGCCCAGTTCTTCTAACCAGTGGGCACAGATATGGAAAAGAGTGATTATAGACTAAACTTTTCACACATCTCCCAATCGCCAAGACACTAGCTCTGGCTATGCAGGGTCAGAACAGTTTAGAAAGCTAACACAAACAGTAACTATTCCTATTACCATAAGAGTAGCACTGGAGAGATGGCTCAGCCATTAAAGACCAGGCTCGCAACCAAAATCCAAAGAGTAGACACTTCTGAATATTCTTTTACTAGGTAAGAAACAACTTGCCAGGCTAAACTATTAAACTCACAAATGCAATACACATTTGGTGTAAAAGCTGAAATAGTACAGGAGTAATGGGGGTGGGACCCCTCTTTCCTAGCCTTGCACTTGGTGTGCCTTCTAGTGGCAACCCCTGCCTAGCAGTTTGGTCCTGTTTCAGATTCCCTTTTGTACCTGGACATATGGTGTGCAACTTAACCTTGAGAGGAGACCCCCAGGGATCCAGACATACGGCAAAGCGTGGGCTGCTCCTCCTGTGAGTGCCATGGAGCCAGGGTGCTGTCTGGCTTGCAATGAGCTTGGCTCAGAACTTCTCAGAGTGTCTGGAATGTTCTCTACAGGTTCTCACTCAATATGGATGGGTGGATGGATGGATGGGTGGATGGATGAATGAGCACAGTTTTGAGTCACATGGCAGGTTACTTTATTTTTCTTTATTTTATAAAGTACTTATTTCTGCTTACATATAATTTCTTTGTGGCTAATGCCACCCACCACCACCCCCCATCCAAATGTAAGGCTTTTAGATTAGTGGGGTTTGAAAAAGAGCTTCCTTATAGTTCAGCACCAAAGAACTGGCAGAGGTTAAAGAACAAAAACAACAACAACAACAACAACAACAACCCACCACCACCACCACGTAGGCATGAAAACAAACATCTAGTTTAATAAAAGTCAGGTTTGTTCATCTGAAAATGATTCTAAGTCCACAGTTCTTTTTTTTTCCCCTCCTTCCTTAAAATGACAGCATGTAACAGAGAAGTAAAATGTGTCTATGTCTTGGTTTGCATTTCATTTTGTCTTCCTGCTTAATGCACACTAGAAACTGGCTTTCAGCTTTGTCTCACTTCAGACATCCGTTACACAGGCCAGGAACTCCCCCCTCCCTCCCCCCCGCCACACGCCCTAAGCGGCTGTCTGGGTTCTAAGCAGTTCTTTCCTTCTCTCTCCCTAGAGTTCACATATAATCTCACTAGATACATCTGGGTTTTCCTGCTATGGCCAAAAAGAAAATATAACCCCCCAGAAGACAGCTTTCCATTTCAGTCTGAATCTGAAATCGCAAAGGCCATCTAGGGGTTGTGGTTACAACCTAGACTTCCCATGAGGAGCTCTCTTCCACACGGGGTTTCTTCTGGAACCATCTGTGGCAAGGACAGCCATCCACTCGTCCCCCGCTTTGTCCCTCCCACTGCCCTGCTCCTTGAACCAGCTGGAACAAAGCGGCCCTTTGTTACTTGTGGTGGGGTGATTTAGCACTCATGGGGGCTACCGGCCCAGTGCTACCCAGGCCACGCCTCCTTCCTTGTCTTTCAGAAGCTTTGGAGTCTGAGAGAAACAAAGTCTCAGGCTCTGTCTGTGGCATCCCTTCCTCACGCTGTCCTCCAGCTGGGCATTCTAAGGACTGGAGCTTTCCCCCATTAATTTCCCATCAGACTGCTCATGCCGCCATCGCTTGCCAGCAGGCTTTTGCCTAGCACTAATGAACTTGCAGGTAGCCTCGGGAAGATCACAGTAACGGGCGAAGGATAAATAAAAGTAACTACTGGTGAAGTCAGCTTGACACCTTTAGAAGAAGAATGAAAACTCGAGTCTTTATTTTGCTTTTGAGGAACCCAAGTAGTCCAAACAAACTGGCCTCTGCACGGTTATGAAGACCTCTCTGGTAGAATTAAGTCATACCTATAATTAGCAATGGGGGCTGCTGGCTTCGGAGGTATATCTGGAATGGTGACAGGTGGGTATGGGTATTTCCAGCTCAAACAGGTCTTATCTTCTCTTAGATGTCAGAAGCCAAGGTCTGGGTGTAGCCGGTCAGTTGCGAAGAGCAGCTCAGGAATGCTAAGTGGCTTCAGGAGCCGTGTGGACAGCACCATCACCTGTGACAGGAGGGGCAAACGCAGCACGGTCAGCGAAGTCAGTTATCAGGGGCTAAGAAAGGTCTCAGAGGGAGACACGGAGAAAGCAGACATGGCACAGGGCCCCTCCACTATAACCCGGTGCTAAGTGTGGCTTATGATTCGCTCACCTAGTCCATGTGGACCTTTGGGTCCATCTGGCTGATTCTGGGTGACTCTTCCCTCAGCCTGGACTTCAGTGTGAGGCTGATTTCTCTCTAGAACACCAAGATAGCTTGTTCTAGGACATACCAGGGTGCATGCTACACTCTGTAAGGACCAGGTGAGGGGCTGCCCAAGCAGGCAGGAGGCACCTCTTTGCTAACCAACTGCCTATGGGAAAGCGGGGAGAAGATCCAGGAAGGAATTCCACAGGCCAGCATCACAGTGTGGCATGACTGGGCTTCACCCGGCCGTGTTACACCGGGCAGGTGCAGGGAGGACGCCTCCCTGTCCTCTGGGCTGCCCCCAAAGTTATCGCAGGTTTAATGAAATCAGTGAAGTCATCAACTCCAAATTCAACCAGCTCATTGGTGCAAAACAGAGGCCACATTCCAAACTCAAGGCTGAACAGGGCAGGGTCACGGTCAAGGGAGGGAGCAGAAAAGACACATTTTCGAACTTTGGTTTTCTTTTTGAAAATAACTTTTTAACAACCATATTGAAAAGTTCCCTCTCTCTTAAGAGCACTGCCTGTGTGCTTGGGAAAGAGCCATCTTAAGAAATGCATAGCTAATGCCAACGGAGCCATATTTTTGGCAGGGAAAAAAAAAGCGGTATTGAAATCTGTACTTCTTATTCCTCTTGAAATCTATGCAAAGAGGGTTTGAGGACAGTGCTGAATAAGCATGCCCTCACCCCGAGCACGTGGGTGTGAACATGCGTGCTGCACGAAAGCACGCAGGTGTGCGGCAGTGCTGGCTTCCGGGCCAAAGCCGCCGCAGAGGCTGGGGAGAGCTCACCTCCACTGCTGCTTGGCTGAATGCCCCCTAGAAAGTCATTTCACTTGGAGCGTCACTCTCCCCCCTAATCCATCTCAGATAGAAAAGAACTCCTGAGCTCACAGCAGCTCTCTACTGAGAGCCTGGAAGTGCTCCACTACTGTCAGCCGACTTCATTGTGATTTGGTGATGGGTTTGCAGACCTCCTTTGGAATCATTTGAAAGCACAGAGTTTTCTAGAGAAACACACACACACGGGCTCATACGGTTTCAGGGGAGGCGTATGAACTTGTAGGGGTTTGTAACCCACCATTCGGAAGCCTACTTAAAAACGTATAGAGATGGGTCAGTGGGCTACAGGAGGACCTGTGTGCAACCCTGGAATCTGCATGAGAAAGCTGGGTGTGGCGATGTGCTTCTGTGAACCTGGGGCTGGGAGACAGCTTCCTGGGGGCTCTCGCTGGCCAGAGGGTCTCATCTACTTGATGAGCTCTGGTTTGACTGAGAGAACCTGCCTCAAGAAACAAGGTAGACGGCTCCTGAGGAATGACAGCTGAGTTTGGCCCATAGCCTCTACATGCCTGCACACACACACACACACACACACACACACACACACACACACACACAC
>OU015756.1:40512659-40536227 GCA_907169655.1 Acomys percivali | reverse complement strand
ACACACACACACACACACACACACACACACACACACACACACACACACACGGCAGCAGTGGAGAGCAGCTCCCTGGGGCTGAGCAGTGGGGGATGCTGGTCTGGGTGCAAATACACTGGTCCAATTAATGCACATTGATGTTTGCTATTTTGGTTTCAGTTCAGATTTGTGTGTTGATACCAGGCTTTCTATTCAGAGCGTGGCAGGCCAGCAGGCAGCTGGGAAGTGGAGCCATTTCTATCCTAATCCCGCATTCCTCATAGGCAGCTGCACATGACTGTGTCCTGTCTGTGTGTTAGTCCCTGCGGTGAGTGACAATCTGAAGATGAAAGCTTGTCACAGCGTGTCACCGCACATTCAGGGGGTAATAAAGCAGGAAGAGTCTCTGTTCTATGTCACTTGAGGAGCCTCTGAGGGCAGGGATTTGAGGGTGTTGGCTCTGGTCAGAGGCTCTGGCTCTCTGCCCCACTGCACCCAGCTTTCCAGTGCAGGCTTTGGGGCCTCTGCAGGTATGGCCTCTGGGAGCACTTTGATGTCTGGATTGGCTTCAGCGAAGGAGATGTCAAGGGGGGGAATCTTGTCACCTGTTGCGTTTGGGACTGTTCAAGAATTCTGGGACTCCTGCTGCTGAGTCCTCCCTGCATATTGCTTCTTTATTCATTTTCCTTTTATCTGTGCCTCACTAATCTTCTGAGTAGGCACAACCAGGCCTCTCATTCTCCAGTAGTGAGCAGTGCTCTACAGAGGCAGTGAGAGAGCTCAGGCCTCAAAAAGAGACCAGGCCGCAGCAAGACCCATGAAAATGGCCGTCAGGAGCCATCCATAGCATCACCACCGCCAAACACTTCTCTAACACTGTGCTGTTTATTTGTCTGTCATCTATTCAACACATATTTATTGAGCAACTGCTATGGGAAGTGGGAGGCACTGCTCAAGGGACCTGGGACTCAGTGGTGCACAGAATGGAGGAGAGTCCCCGTGGCACACAGCTCGTGCTTTAATGTACACGTGGGGGCAGGAAAATGGATGAAAGTAAGTAAACTGGCAAGTGTGGATGGTGGAGAGTGCAGAGGAAAGGAAGGAAGGAGGGGGAGGGAGGGGAGAGAAGGAAGGTGGGAGGGAGAGAAGGGAAGGAGAAAGGAGACAGAAATGGAAGACAGGAAGGAGGGAAGTCCGGCAGCAGAGGGCTCCAGGCACTGTTCACCACCTTTCCCGGAATCTCAGCTTAGACAAGTGGCCCATTGGCAGACAGAGACAGTGAGGCTTCATGATGTCGCTGAGCTCTAAGCAGCTGTGCTGTGGTGAAGACTGAAATCTGTGTCCACCTCACAGAAGAGCTGGAGGGAAGTGCTCGGCCTTGTAAGGTACACACTGCCATTGAGAAACCAGTGCTCCAAACTAAACGTGTCTACGTTTCACCTACGTGTTTCACCTCTTAAAACTGCCTGTTAAGTTCTTTAGAAACAACAGCCAAATATCTGGTCCTCATGGGACTCAGTTGTATTGTGGGAGGTTACCAGGCAACCAGAGCCATTTTATTGTCGAGAAGCCATGCTGCATCTCGGCAGTCATGGCCTCTTCTCAAACTTCTAAGCCCTTTTAAGTTCGCTTTCCTCCCAGGCCCCTCTTCTGTGGTCTTCCGGTTTCCTTACCTCCAGTGGTGCATGCTCTAGATGTTAGCCTTTTCTCTTCTCTCGACACCTTCTTGGTGATGCTGGCCCTCCCTACACTCCATGGCCAATGGCTCTAGCTTGTACTGTTGGCCCTGGCTGCTGGGCTACAGAGGTATCTCACCACCCCCTAAACCTAACAAGCCCTAGCCATGTACTCTCTTTTCTATTTCTGCTGTTCAATGAGGACAACCTCAAACCATCCACTTAGGTATTCTAAAATGCACAAGAGGCCCCGGACAACTTACTGCCATATGCAACTGATCAATACTCATCCTGGGATAGCCACAGTGGCTGTTCCTGGTCCCCCACCCCTCAGCCCTGCCTTTCAGAGTCTCCCCTTCTCTCTCTCTCCTGCCTCATCTGGTTCCAGGCTCATCCTGGTCTCTCTTCTGTCAATGCTGCCAGAGCAAGCCTTACGGACCACAGAGCAACTTGTTACATAGTCCCAAACATCACTCAGGGGTACTGTTCTAGCTTGCTGTCTGTTGCTGTGACGAAATACTGAGCAAAAACCAGTTGGGGAAGAAAGGGCTTATTGGCTTCTAAGTCCTGATCACACCCATCACTAAGGGAGTCAGGGCAGGAATCAAACTGGAACAGAGTCAGAGACATGGAGGAATGCTGTTGACTGGCTTGTTTTCCATGGCTTCCTCACACAACCGGGACTATCTGCCCAGGGATGGTACCTCCTACAGTGGGCTGGGCCCTCTCACACCAACCATTACCAGTCTAATGGGGACAATTCTTTAATGGAGGTTTCTTCTTCCCAGGAGGAGTTTGTGACAATTTGACAGAAACTGATTAGCACAGGAAACTCTTTGTTTTTGATAAAATCTGGTTTAAAAAGATGTACATTTCCAGCCCTCGATCTGTCTTCAGCTCCTGCTGTCTGCCGTTGTACTGTCTTCCCCTCCACTGGCCACTTCAGTCCCAGCCATTGGGATGACCGTACTCCAAGTACCATAGCGTCTCACACTCTGTGCCTGGCTCCTACGGACGATGTCTAACGGCCTCTGGCGCCAACAGATTTCCCTGGTGCTCCTTCATCCACTCCTCACACCACTTTCCCCCTTCCTTGTAATAGTCCTCAACATACTGAGAGCCACATGAGGTGAGCTGTGCTCCAGCAGGCAGGCGTCCAGTCATCTATGCCTCCCTTACCCACAATAGCCTTTGTTCCCTAGCAGACCAAGGGTGGAGCCGAGGTTTTGCTTTTGCTAAGTAAGTCATACAAAAGCCCACTTCATTATAAGTCTTGGGATAGGCTTAGCTAACGCTAGATATACATCAAGTCCTGCCACACAGTATGCAGCACAACTTAGAAGAATTTAAACAATGGTTACGAATGGTTGCTAGGAGGACTTGTGCTCATTTAGCCAAGCAGCTCAGGGCCGGCATATTTTCTTCTAATCAGAAATGCCATCAAGTACAGTGGACCCCATCCAACAGTTTCTCTTGCTATGTCTTGTTTTTCACATCTGAGTAGTAAGGAGTGGGTCTAGATGACCTGTAAGGTCTGCTCAGCTCTCACAGCTGAAGGCTTTGATGTCATCCCTCACAAGACGCCCAGCGCTTGCCCCCGCCTCCCGTGAAGCATCTTTGAATGATAGTCATATCTGCAATCCAATCATCTGCCCTCAGCTCAGAGTGGGCTGTGGTGGCCATGTGAGTGTAGTGTCACTTCGTTGTCCAGACACAGATGTCTGGTCCTGGAATGAGGGACTGAGCTCGACTGGACTACCGGTAATCAAGAGTCCTTCTGAGACAGATGAGGCTCTGGTGAGCACTTGCTAGCTATGAAGGAGAACTAGAAGCCATGGCTGGACAGTCAGCGTGCATCCACCCAGTGTCGCTTGAGCACCTACAATGTGCTGAGCACCATTTAGGCCCTTCTCTGAGCACAGCGAGTCTCGCGTGCCAGATGGCTTTCGGGTTCTTGGTCCTAATCCATCTGCATTGCTGACTTTGGGGTCTCTGGACATCCTTTGGTGCTTACAGTAAATCAGCCTTTCTTTGACTAAGTTGCTGTGACTGCCCGCACAGCTTTGACTGCTTCTAAGGCCTGCATGGGTGCTGTTCCTTCATGTGGGCTTTTTCCTGTCTCTAGGCCAGAAGGCTGTCACATTTACTCAGACATGGGGCCCGAATCTTTGTCATGAGTCTTTTTCCAATTAAGCATGGCCACGTAAGAAAATGGGACAATTACAGCAACATAAAGTCTAAAAGCACACAGCGAGGGAGGGAAGAGGACCTCA
This sequence comes from Acomys percivali, assembly GCA_907169655.1. Lineage (NCBI taxonomy): Eukaryota > Metazoa > Chordata > Mammalia > Rodentia > Muridae > Acomys > Acomys percivali. The sequence goes on along the minus strand of OU015756.1, from coordinate 40,532,299 downwards.
TGTCATTTCACCAGCTAGCACCGCCCTCTTCATGCTAATTCCAGCCAAGAAAGCATCTTGACAGATCGTGTCCTTTAGTCAAAACAAGCCGAGGGTCAATTGCGTGGGGGTAGATATGAAGTGTATAACTCTTGGGGGCTGCCAATTCAAGCCACAGATTTCAGAAATGCACTTTCAAAGTGCTGCCTATTAGATGTGCTAGTTTTAAATTAAATTTCCATTCTAGCGAAAGGGGAAAGTCTCTTCTGACTGATTCATTAGGTCTACACCAAGCTTTTGTCAGAGAACCTCCAGTTGCTCTGCGCAGGCGTCCATCAGGGAGCTGGGCTTTTCCATGCCAGCTTCAGCTATGCTGTTCCTCCCAGCTCAGTGGACCACATTCACTGGGTTGTCTGTGCCAGGAGGGTGACAGCCTAGTGGCTAGTTACAAATCCTTCCTCTGGCTGAAAACTAGCCAGGCTGACTGGCCTTCCTTAGAGAGTGGGGCATGCTTGCTCTCCTCAGCTTCTCATGTAGGAAGTTCTTTTTTCAATAGATTGTTAAAAAAATAAACAAATAGCAAGTGGTAGTTATTTCATTACAGCCTTCCTGGTATCACCAACTTTCAACTCAGGTAGGAAAATTATTTCAATGTATTCTAAAGAGAAAGAAACCTAGGGTCAGTTAGGGCTGCCCTTACTGCCCTGGATAGCCAAATGAGATGGATTTACCCGAGTACAGACTGTATTTTTCAAAAGAGGCCATGACAATACTTCCTGCTCCACACGCTCTTGGGTCCCTTTTCAAGAGAAAGAATGCAGTTTTTATTTCTTTGAAGCAGACTGCCCTGACATGTGGACTGTTGTGCTAATGATGCTACGTGACTTTTAGGCCATGGCAGTCAATGTCTTTCCCTTGGCTGTCCCCTTTAGAACACTGGCACCATGCAGAGGAGCTGAGGTCCTGGACCAGAGGTCCTTTGGAGTTCCCAGCTTGGCTTTGTGTCACTAACTGTGTAGAAGAGCCACTTGGGAGACAGATCCTGCCATGTGGAGCTCTGCCCAGACTGCAACCGTCTGCTCAGAATGAATGGTTAGTATTCATATGAGCCAGTGGTTCAGGATGACTGCATACTTGATACCAAATAACCAGAACCAGTGGAGATGGAAGACTTGCCTGGCCCCTGAATTGTAGCGTGGAGCCCTGTGAAGAGCGCTTTAACTGTCCATACTATGACACAATGAAGTTCTGACCCAGGGAGTCAAGGCCCTGCTGTCAGAATTCCCTCACCCACGGAGAGTTTGTCTGACTCAGAGAATATTAGACAGATATGTGTCCCTTTTTTCTTAACTATTTTGGCCTACGGAAATGTATGAATGCAAGTGAAACTGAGTTGAGGGGGCACATCTCAGTGTCTGCAGGGAGGCAGCAGCAAATCCTTACAGAGAGCTCTATGGTGCAGAAGGGCTCTGGGACAATCAGGACCCGAGGCATGCTGGGATTGGCCTCTGTGTCCAGGGAGGCCATGACATGCATATCTTGCTGGACTCCCCTCCCCAAGTATGTTGCAGAAGGGCTCTGGGACACTCAGGACCTGAGGCATGCTGGGATTGGCCTCTCTGTCCAGGGAGGCCATGGTATGCATATCTTGCTGGCTCCCTGAGTATGGCGCAGAAGGGCTCTGGGACACTCAGGACCCGGGGCATGCTGGGATTGGCCTCTCTGTCCAGGGTAGCCATGGCATGCATATCTTGCTGGCTTCCTGTGGTTTGCTCAAAGAGAAGTAAGTAATATCTCCAAGACTGTAGAGAGCAATGAGTCAGGCTCACAGTGGCGAGACATAGGGCCTGGAAAAGAATATTGCAGACCATGAACATGGCTCCAGAGACATGCCAGAAGGAAAAGGAGAAGCTTCTCTCCTGGCAAGTGTGAACTGTAAGAAATTTGCAATTCTGTGCACTTTGGTTTGCAGGCAGTGCATCTAGTCTCTTCTTTATCTTCATTTTAAAAGATTTTCTATCTTTCTTTTTTCCTTCTACTTGATTTTGCTATTTTAATTTTTGAGACAGGGTCTTACAATGCTGGCCTATGCTGGCCTGAAGCTCGCTATGTAACCCAGGTTGTCCTTGAATTCACAATCCTGAATGCTAGGATTACAAGCATAACCACAGACCCCTCCCTTCCTCTTCTTTCTCAAGGATTCCAGCCTCACTTGAGTGTCCATCCAACATTGGCTATGTTTAGGGTACAAAGACACTCAGTGTGGCTCTTCCTTAAGAGCTACAGTCTGGCAAGGAGCACAGCATCACAGTGAGAAGCCACCGTGTACAGTCACATGCCAGCCTGGTGCTGACTGCTGAGCATGCCCTGACGCCTCTCACAACAGCTCCACTGCCATCCCCGTTTAGACATGAGAGGACAGGCATAGAGGGGCTGAGAGGGTCTCGCACAGTCTGATGGAGGCGTGGCTCTTTGTTTCCACCCCTGCCACTGCTGCCCGCTGCCATCACTGCCACCGCTGCCGCCACTGCCGCCCGCTGCCAGACCCTGGAAGGAAGCTCCTAGAGTATGTTCTAGATGCAGGGGAAGAACTACAGGTGGGAGAGCCATGTATTTTTCAGCAAATCAAACTACAGAATAAATGTGAAGTGGAGAAGAGACCCCAAGCCTCCCTAGCATCGGCTCCCCTAGCTACCACTCTGTTGGAGATTTCTTCTCCAGACACACTGAATTTTCCATCCTATTAACACCAGCAGCCGCTTTGCTTATGTTCTAGTCTCCAGGGAGGAGAAGCACCGGGGGTGGGGGGGGGGGGGGGGGGGGGGGGGGGGCAGGGGGGGGGAACAAACTTTGATACCATGGTGTGGAAAGGAGACAGAGTGCAGGCGTGCTTCCATCTCCGTGACATGGCTGTGTGGTTGGGGTCGCCTTGCTCAGCAGCTGTTGTGCCGGAGGATGTGGGCAGCTGAGGAGGCTCACTGGAGCCGACCCACAGCACTGCTCACTTGTGGAAATTCTAAATGAAGCTTCAAATTTAAGGACCAGGCAGCAGTTCTTCCTTATCTGAGGTTTTGTGTTCCACAGTTTCAGTCATTTACAGTATGAAAAGAAACTTCTAGAAACCAATCTCTTTAGTTTTAAGTTGCAAGTGGTTCTGAGAAGCAAGATGAAATCTTGCCCTGCTCGCTCCATCTTGGAAACGAAACAGCCTTTGTCCAGAGTCCCCACACTGTACATTTACATCCTCTTTAGTCACTGAGAGGCCACCTGGATTATCAACTGACCGTGGCTGCATCAAATTGCTGGGCTTAAGCACCCCTTAATTTACTTGATTATGCTCCTAAAGTGCAAATTGTCCTGAAAGCAGGGTGCAAATCTGATAAGCCAAAGGAAACTGTAACGTGCTTCCCTTAAGTGGGAAGATGAAAGTTCTTGGCTTGATGAGGAAATATGTAATTGTCTATGGAGGTTGCTAAGATGTATGCTAAGAACAAGTCTTCAACCATTGGGAATGTGAAGAAGGGAAAAGAAACCAGTGTTAGGCTTACTATCACACTTGCAAAGTGCACACAGTATGACCAGAACACATGCCATTTGCTTGGCAAAGAAAGGCATCATGTATCTGTGGTAAAAAGACATTTGTGTGTCTATGGTACAAACATCAGCAAGCACAGGGTGTGTACCTGTGATTTCAAGTCTTCAGTGGAAGTCTTGAAAAACATTCCCTATACTCGGTGGGTCTAGAGCAGTTGGAAAGAGAAGCCAATGGCTTCAAGCTACGCTGAATGAGTTTTGTAACCTGTGTTCTCTGACTCCCACCCCAGCACCTGTTGTATATAGATGGTCGAGTGCTGAGGCTCCAGATGATAAAAACCCAAATCAGCCCTCCAGGCTCTAGCCATACCTCCAGTCTTCATTCAGACCTGTACCGAGAAGTTCAAGTCATGCATGTGTAGACAGAGGTGGGGCTGCGCTGTTTCACCTAACTCAACTTAATGAGTTCCGGTCCAGTCTGTTTCCCCGTGCAGCGCTCACTACAGTCCTTCCAACTGTCTTCACCTACTGACGTGCACTGGGCTATGTTGTGTATTTGGAAGAACACTACTCTGAAAGACATCAGCCTGGAGGAAGACAACTAAGACACATATTTATAAAAATACTTTATAATTACAGCCACAGAGTATGCACGAAAGATACAGAGTCCCAAGGGAGATACACAGGGCCAGGACCACCCTTTTCTGTATTGTTTCTGGTACATGCTATGTGGCTCACACCATGATTGTGAGCCCTGTCTCTCTGTGCATTTTTTTATTTTTTATTTTTGGTCATGTCTCCAGTCTACTCTCATCTTCCACATCATTGGCAGGCTGCCTCTGGGTCACACCAAGTCAGCAGGAAACATCTCTGAGTGCAGAGAAAGGCCTCACCAGAGGTAGACCAGCACCTCCCTTCCAACTCAAGTTAAATTTTGAAAATGTTCCCCTTTGCACAACAGTAGCCATGCATGGGAAGGATTCCCTGTGGAGGATTTTATTTCATCAACTTCTGCCTCTTTGTTTCTTTCTGGCTCAGCACTAACAAGTCTTGAATGAGAAAATAGGGAACAGATTCGAGAGCACAGTATAGGGCAGGGCCATCTGTGGCCGGAGACCCGGCCCCAAGTCGCACAAAAACAGTCTGAGCAATGGCAGGTGCCCCTGAGCCTGGCGTGATCTCTTTCACATCGTGGCCCATGACCAGTGCAGGCAGAGACCTTCTTCCTCTACCAGCTTGGGCATTGAGTGGTGACCATGGACTGTATGGACCATGGACTGGTGGAGCTGCCCCGATTCAGGAAAGCGAAGGAAGCTGAGTAATCCCAAAGAACACTAGAATCACTAACACAGAATGCTTAACTGCCAAGAACACACCTGGCAGGGCTAAGGGGCCACAGAATGCTGTGGGCAGGCGGTGCTCTGGACTTGGAGCGACTAGATGACACATCCTGGGGTTGCCGTTTCCAGTGTGCTCTTTTGAAACCACGTGAAAATAGGAGAGAATGAGATGAAATGCCAGGCTTTTGTAAACTTGCATTCACTGCTTAGCCATGGGAGCTACCTGCTAAGGTTGTCACGAGGATGGACAGCAGAGTGGATGGAAACGCGCTGGCTGGCTGGTCCATGTGGACTGTTGGTGTAACTGTGGGATGCCTGGATACTGTTGGCACCGCCTGTGAGTGCGTATGTATCATAGCTCCTTCCCTCTCAGCAGGCATTGCAGTAGAATGGAAGTCCTGTCTAGTTTTGCCTCCTTCTCAGAGTGGCTTTTTGAGATGTTATAGCAGCTCCTAGGACCCTTCCCTCTCAGGTCAGCTGGTTGCTGGGAAGGAGTCCCAACAATGGGCTGAATACCCATTTCCCATGCTTACCCATCAGGGTCTCGAATTCCCTAGGCAAGGCCACACAGGAGATGGAATGAATGGCTGAGCACTTACAGGAGTGACTTCAAGTGTGACAGCTCTCGATTCATGAGACAGTGACCAAAAATGCACCCGGGCAGTCAACAGACAACAACTTCCTAATAGAGTCCATGCTTACCACTGGTGCCCAAGCTTGTAGAGTAAGTGCTTAAGTGTGGAGGATTGGAAACCATGTACATCCCATACATTATTGCTGTTGCAAACTCTCTTTCCTGTTCTCTTTTTATTCACCCCGACCTCTAAAAAACCTGCCCTCTCTTTCAAGCAAATGGCCACCAGGAAGAGTTACTCAGGACAGAGGAGCAGAGAATGAGCCAACAACTCTGGGCTTAGACTCAGCGAGGAGCCCTTTATACCTTAATATGCTGAGCTTTACTAAAAAGAAAGAAAGAGAGAGAAGAGAAGCTGAGAAAGGAAGTGGGTAGCCAGCCTCGTGTCATAAGCTGCTGTACTGCAGACAGCTGAACAAAGCGCAGAGGGCCACTCCCAGTCAATTACTGCTTGGCTTACAGTCTGATGCCCGGTGTCTGTCCTCCCTAGCTTTTGGAATGGGCCAGTTTTCCTGGAATATGCTTTTATTAAACTCTGAAAAGCTGGATCTTTTATGCAGATTAATTCATGATTTCAAAGACTCTTTGAAGCTGGCAACACATTCTGTTATTTCCAAGAGTTATTACCGCTGAAGTACAGGCCCAGCCTGGGAGGTCAGTCTGCGATCTTGTTTAGATCCTTTTAAATTTAGAAACTTTACAGCAGCTTAAAAATAGATCACATTTGTGTACTTTCTCCTCCTTTCATCCCTACTTTAAAGGTTGCTCAGTCATCCTGACCCACCCCAGACATGAGCCAGAGAAATTCATGGAGTCTGCTGGACCATAACAAAAACCAGCTCTAAATGAGTCTTGGGGATGACAGTAGGAGTATGCAGAGTTGCACAACACCCTACGAGTAAGTTCTAGAACTGAGAGCAAAGAACTCCACTAAGCCCAGTGGAGGATATGTGCTCACACTGCTAACAAACAGATCATGAGTACAGATGCTTTCCAGTCAGTGGTGCTCTTGAGAATGTCCGTGGTCCCCACCTCCGGTGTATGTGTTGCTGGGGAGACATCACAAGACTCAGGTCCAAAGAGGCTGGAGGAGACCGTGAGCTCAGGTGGCACTCCACCAAACGGTCAGCAAAGGCTGCCTTGCTGGTAGACCATTGTGTCCCTGGCACTGGGCAGCGCTAACGGTGTGCTGGCAAAGCGATCACGTGATGCTCAGGATGACCCATTCACGGGCTCTTACCTTCAGGAACATGCTGAATCCAGTTTTGAGGAGGTCAGTGAGGCCCGAGGACATATGCTCAATATCAACGGGGTCTGACTTCTCGGGGTTAAATATTTCCTCCACAACCTGCTTCAGCAACGGCTTATAGGATGCCTGGGAAGACAGAGCAGTGCGCAGTGAGTAAAAGCCTTTGCCCGCTGTGTGTGGAGACAGTTTTATCGACATCAAAGGAAGCAAAGAGAGTTTAGTTTGATACTGAGCAATGGCTATTGCTTTTGTGTGTGCAAGATTATAAGACAACCTTGAGACTTTAAAAATATTTTTATGAGTTTGCTGAGAATTTCATACAATGTATTTTGATCATGTTGACCGCGTCTCCCCCGCTTAGCTTCTTCTAGATTTGCCGTCTCCTTACTTCTGTAACGGCACATGGCTTCCACCCTGGACTCATGCAGTGATCTAGTAATGCCTTGCCTTTCCCCCCTCTTCTCCAACCCATGCCCTCACCAAGTGCTCGATCTAGATTTAAAGTGACAATTTTATTATATAGGAAGGGTGGTAGGAAACAAAGCCTTGTCGTTTTGATATAGACAAGAAGATGGTCTCTGAACATTCTGGGACTCAGTCCCTCCCTCTGGGAGTGGGAGTGTTTATTTGCAGTGGCTGTCAGCATCCAAGCTCATCCCTCCTTCCCACACAGAGCCCAACTCCATGTATGACCATGTCAGAAAGAGAGGCTGGGACGGCAGAAGGAATCTGACCCAGGTCACGCTGGGAACTGGGTCACAGAGCACTGGAGGCATCTCTGTAGAGTAAGGGCGATGTTAGGTGACATCACCTCTGCTTTGATGGATGGGGCTTAGCACTTTCCTCTCTGTGACCTACATACCCTGCAGGCCCATATTTAGTTCTGTCTGGAGGCGGCTGTCTTACTGACCTCTTTCCTGAGTTCTTGCTGGAAAGCCCTTCCTGAATCTTCTTTTCCCACAGACTGGGCCACCATCCTCCCAATCCCACTGCTGTCTCTGCTGCCCTATATGGCCCCAGCCGTGCATCTGGGGTCTTCAGTGCAAAGGCACAAGTGACATCTCCCCTCCCCACACTCTCTGATCCCCATCATTCCAGGAAGGCCAGAGTCTAACAGGGCGCTGCTGAGAGGCAGTTTGTCTTGAACTTTGTGTAGCTCTTTCCATCAGGCAAAACACAGGGTGCTGTAGTCATGGTTACAGCAGGTATGTCAGTGTTCTGACCTCATATTCAGATTATTCTTGCTTTTCTTACAGGAGTCCTAAGTTTGTCTGTTTGTTTTTACATATTCTAAGTCTCTTCAAATATCTGAGAGATGAAGCACTGTACAGACTATCAGTAGCGCATCTCACCACACATCTGGGAGGGCTAGTGTTTGCTCAGTGGAAGATCCCAATTTCTTGATACTTACTGGTCGAGTGAGACCACTGTGCGTGGAGAAATTTCATGATTAATGATCGTGCTGGGTGAGCACTGGGCAGGAACATTGATAAAGGAGAGATAAAGCTACGGACCAACCTTGCTTATAGCCAGAGGAAATCACATTAAAGCTGGACTGAGATAGGTTTCCTTTTGAAGTTTTATTTTATGTGTGTGTGCTCTTAAGAGGCCAGAGTAGGGTGTGTGTATGATTCCTTGGAGGTATAGGGACTTGTGAGTCAACTGACCAATATAAATTTGTATAGACTCAGATTGAAAGAAACCTGGAGGTCTGAAAACATATGCTTTTGACTTGGCCATGGGGTGTCAGGTGTGCTCAGGCTGTTTGGAGAGGAAACTGCTTTAATCAACGCAGGATGTGATTTGGTGGTGCCTATCAAAACTCAAGCTGCATCGGACACAGCAATTTCTCTCCCAGGGACTTAATTTTTGATTAGGTTCATGCATGAAGGTGCATTCAGAAAGAACCATCTATCATTTGAGGTAAGGAAAGATTAGAAACCATCGTCTTAGCCAGTGTTCTATTGCTGTGAAGAGACACCATGTCCAAGAAAACACTTATAAAAAGACATTTAATTGGGACTGGCTTACAGTTTCAGATACAGTCCATTATCATCATGATAGAGAGCACAGTAGCACGCAGGCAGATATGGTAGCTGAGAGTTCTAGATCTGGATCTACAACTAGGGAGAAAGGGAGGGATGGGGGGGAGAGAGAGAGAGAGACAGAGACAGAGACAGAGACAGAGAGACAGAGAGAGACTGTTCCTCTCATGGGCATTTGAAACCCCAGAGGCCACCTGCAGACACACTTCCCCCAACAAGGCCACGCGTGCCACTCCATGTCATTAGTGTAGCACTATTCCTTAATGACCAAGCATCCAAATCTCTCGGCTAATGGGGACCATTCCTACTCAACCCCCACAGACATGTGAGTGCCCAATGCCACGGAGCTGGTTAATAAGTGAGGGGCATCCATGGGGAGGAATGCTGGGAACATGACAAAGGAGGAGGGTCTGGGGTAGCAGGGCTAAAAACAAGGGGCAGGCTAGAGTGACAACTGTGAAGTGAGGAACACGTGTGTGATGGGCTAGCAATTATACAAAGTGGCAGTGAGACTATGACAGCTTGGAGCTGCTGAATATGGAAAAACAAACTGTGAGTTACACACATCTACACCCAGCAGTTAGTGAAGGGCAGGTGCCAGGCCAGGGACAGAGGCAGCTGAAACTGTGGAGTGTTGCTTTTTATTTTTCTAGAGCAAACCATCAATACAAACAGATCTCTTTTTGCTTGTTAAAAGCTAATAAATTATTCATGCATGGAAATAAGATTGGGGTGAAGCATACTAAATTGTTAATCCTGGGCTCCGGAAGTAGCTGTGTTTGTTTCCTTTTCTTTCTATATTTTTAAAATTAATAAATTTACTTATGGATTTGTATAATAATCCAATAAACATTTTAGGTGAATTTTTTAAAAAAGGCCTGTAGTTTTTATAGACTCTTAGTCTGGAGAGCTTGTTCTCCTGCTTTCAGAGCCCTTCTGGATGTTTCCTCTCATGGATGTTCAATGCTGAACACTCTTCCCTCAGGAGAATCCTTCCGCCAGTACTTGACTACACCAGCGCTGCCATCTGAAAGCGCATGACTTCTTCCCCAGTAAGGGAATTAGTTGTGTTTACATTTGCTGAGACCAAAGACCTGACAAGGAGCAACTACTGGGGGTAAAGGCTGAGTCTTCTTCACAGCTCAGGCCATCTGGTCTGCCATGGCACATGGGAAGGAGACAGTTAACAACAGAGGCGTCACCTGGAGGCTACCTTTCTCCTTTTCTGCTTTCATTCCCCAAGACTTCGGCACCCACTTCAGGTGGGTCCTCCCTACTTACTTGGCTAATCTTCTCTAGAGGTGCCCTCACAGATACACCCATAGGCGTGCCTCATTAATACCCTAATGCTTATCAATCCGTCAAGTCGACTGTCATACTTTCTTAATCATTACAGTTTTCTTAATAACTCAGCTTTCAGCCAGGCGCATTATCAACTGACTAAAACATCCTCGTCCTGGATGCTATACAGCTGGGGGCAGTTATATTTCCAGTGTCTGGGCAATGGAACGTAAGCAGAAGGATGACGTGGGGCTTTCAGAAACATGTCTTTTAAAATGGAAGCATCCTTCTCTCTGATTGCTCTGCTCTGCTGCATGGAACACGGATGTGATGCCTGGCGCTGCAGCAGCCATCTTGGGAGGCAGGGCTATTCCTAAGGCTGTAGCGCAGAGACAGCAGAAACTGTGGTGAGGCCGACCGCGCCGCTATAACCACGAGGCAGGCATTCTAGCAAGGACTCTTCACACAAGAAATAAACCTCGTGTTTAAGCCACTAGTATCCTGGTCACTGCTACTGCAAACCCATGAAAGGATGGTACCAATCATGAAGGGAATAAGAGAGAGAGAGGCTGAAGAGCAAATAAGCATTTGTTTGCTTGGTTTATATAAAACTGGCTACATGAAGCAACTTCAACCAGAACAACAGAGGAATACATCCTGGCTGCCGCATTACCAGAGGGAAGAAAACACACTGTTGCCATCCGTAGGGTCTGCCTACCACAGACAGGAAGAGCAGTGGTTCCGGGGAGGGCTTAGCCCTGGGCCAGGGTTGTAAGGAGCTCAAGGGCAGGTACTAAGCTGTGTGTCCCCCTCTCCAGGTGTGGTGTGCTAGAGGTGAGGGCACTGCTCTCGGTGCTCTAGGGGCCCTGGCATGGGCTGCAGGACTGCAGGACTGGTAGAGGGTTTAGGGAAAGGATGTGTGCTCGTGGGCAGAGCTGTTTGCCCATGCCCTCCCTTCTCTCTTCTCTCCTTGCTCTCCTTCCTGCTGCGCCTGCCAGCTGGGCTGGGCTCCCTTGGAGCGGAGGTTTGAAGGCATCACATTCGTTCTTGAGCCTTTGTGATTGCCATGTGCTACAGGGGAAGGTCAACACTCTTTTATTTATTTAAGGCAAATATTTAGAATGTGGAAATAAACTGTAACTAAGAGTACAAGATAGTGCACAGATCCACAAGGTCACAGGCATGTCTTTCTCTGCTGTCTGCCACTCTTGGCACATGAAACTCTTACACTTTGGGGCTGCAACCTCTCAGATGCTATTTTCATGTGATAATGCTTTGGACTCAGCATGTCTCTTTAGAGATGTGACAGTGACCCTCCTGGATGCAGCAATGTGAGGCTGGCCGCTGACTCTGCCAGCCACACTTGTGCTCTGCCAGTTGAGTCTGTTTGACTCTGCTACAGAGTGGCGGGAGGGGTGCTGGCAAGGCAGCAGGGACCAGCAGGGACTTGCTCCACCCTGAGGCTCTGCTATTGCTAACAGACTTCTTTGTACCTTTCGGCTGACTTCCAGACTTTTGTTGTGGGATCCAAAAAATTACCTTTCTAGTATAAGCCATAAGTGTTCTTCTTTTTTCTATTTTTACTTATAACCAAACATAGTAAGTAATAGAAGCGCTGATGATTTTACAAATAAGTTTGTGAGCTTTGCCACATAAACAATGGATAAAAAAACCCCCAAATTGTCTACTAAAGCAATAAAGTGAAACAAACCAACAAAAACAAAACAAAAAGAAGATACTTTTGGGAAAATGGTTTTGGGTAGAAAGCAGTACTTGGACTTTACCTGCCTGGAAAGCTCATTGAAACTTTCCCAACATGGGCTTTGCTGAGGAGGGCACGGCTTCTCCCTCTCTGGAGTGAGCAGCTTTAATTGTCATGGAACTTTCTGCTTTGTGAGGGACCTCACACGTCTCGGGCAAGGAGCAGCAGAAGGTGACAGGCAGGACTTCTCTGGAGTGCCACCCACAACTTTCTTAGGGTTACAGAGAGTTACAGAGCAGCCTTGCAGTCAGCGTCAGCATTGAGCAGGTCCTCACTTGTCATTTATTCTTTACTTCTGTCACAACTACTAGGAGTTCTGGGGGTGGGGCGGGACCTGTGTTTGGCAGTCTACTCACACAGTGACCTACGGTCCCACAGTGAGTGGTTTTAGTATTCCCAGGGCGTTACAACCCTCTACTGGAGGCTGCCATCTCATCTGAGGGTGGGTCAAAGAGAAAGGGGGCAGGACAGGCAGAAAGATGATGCTGCCTGACCTGAGAATGCATTCACTGCCCGGGGTTGGTCACAAGTCCATCCACAGCCACCTGAACGGGACTCTAGAACATATGTTCTTGCTTGTTCCCGGGGGGCGGGGTGGGGGGAAAGGGAATGGGGTTCAAGAACGCACAGCATTGTCTCGGCCGTGGACACAGTAAGGACTGAGATGAAGGGGTGATCTTCCTCTTTCCTCGCTTGCCTGTGTGGGCAGAGGGTTTTACACCCTTTGTGCCCTCTGCACAACTTTCTGTTGTGCTTAACTTTCCAGCTCTGTTTCCCTGGCAACCTGATAAAGAAAGAATGTCAAACTAGGAGACAGGCAAGACTACTAATGGCAGCTACGACCCTGCACAGAGCACCGCTGCAGACTGGCAGAGCTACAGACATCTGATGGGCGGCTCCAGCTTTGGCTTCTCTGAGTCCTACAACTCTTGAATAACAATTGGGAGTGTCTCTTCGAGGGATGCTGGGACTATGGAGTTGCGGCTGAGAAATTAGCCCCTACCGGGTCTGAGGTTTCCAAGCCAAGGGAAACCTCAGCACCGAGTCCAACAGCTCCCAGGTCACAGTGTGGACTTCACGGTGCCTCAGAAGGACTGTCGCAGGGGAGTGAAGTGGCCACAGCTCCTCTGTCTTCTGTTTCTGAGCAGGCTGGCACTAGGGGGGCTGTGGCCACAGAGCTAGCCTTGCTGCTAGGCCCAGAATGTACAGAACCTCTGTTATGATTAGGGGAGTATGAAAATGTTATTATTCTAAAAGATATCAGATGGGAAAAAGAACACTGAGCTCGGAATAATGTTCTGATATGATTTATTAATATATTTGTCTTTATACCAGTGCAACAATTATGGAAAATAATAAAAAGACATATTTATAATAAAGTATAAGCATAAATAAGCATAAAGATAATAAATACAAGTATAAAAAAATTGGAATCAGTTTTCCCCAAAGGGTTGCCTCTGTTCCAGCAGGCATCAATTGCAAATAGCTTCTTGGTTCTGTGTGGAACTTGGTGTCCATAGCAGTGTGTTTTCAAGGACAAATTGGGCTTAAAAAACATCATACTCAAAGAAACTATGAAAAACAAAATACTTGTGTGTGTGTCTCTTGTTAGTTCTGTGTGTCTGGAAGTCTGAGCTGAGCTCCCAAGGAAGGGACCATTAACATTAAACATCATGGTCTAACTCTGTCTTTGGACTTAGGTATCTGTTGCCAAGGAGACCTGAACTGGTGCCAGCCCTACGCCATCAAGGGGGCTGCTGGCTGTCTGCTGGCTGTCGCGGGGGAGCTGGAAGCCTTCTGTCCAGCTTCCGGAGAAGTGTGCTTCTCTCTTCTTTACACATGATTCCATGCGCCAACCTCCTAGGCAGCCTGGGCTTATAGAGGTGCCCAGCTTGCTTCAATCCAGCATCCCAGGGAAACATCTGTTTGAAATGTTGGTGGGCTTGTGTGGCCATCCCATACCTTATTTAGTTTGCCTTTTGTGATACTATGATTTTCCCCCTCCTTTCATCTTCTTAAAGGAAATGGTTTGTTTGAAGATTAAATTGTGTTTCAATTTATCTATTAATCCATCCATCCATCCATCCATCCATCCATCCATCTTTCCTTCTATGCAGAAGCAAACTGTTCCTTGAAACACTGAATGCAATCTTTTCAACTTCACTATGAACAAACGGAAGCTGAGCTTACTAAAGGATTTCCCTGAAATCACACCCCAGTTAGAAGTGTCTCTGGGACAATGCCGGTTTAGTTCTGTCCTGTGACTTTTTTTTTCCTCCCCAAAGGGTAGTTGAACAGGTCTGTGGATAGGTAGCTATTTATACAATTAAGAGGGAGAATAGAGGTTGGCTCAGGATATGGACAGCTGTTGGCCAGAGCTGGGGAGTGTTGACAGAAGAGATGGGGCCCAAAGACTGTTCAGAGAGCCTGTTTCCCTGGGCAAGAGATGAATCAAGGCTCCATGGGCACCGAGGCTCCAGACGCTCTTGTTCAGCGGCCAGGGGCATGGAGGAAGGCCCACATCTGGGCTGCACTGGCTGCAGATCCCCTGGCTTAGAGACTTACGCACCAGCAGCTGTCATCATCCTGGAGGCAGATGACATTTGACTGGAAAGGCCTGTGATCTCCGTGGCCCCGAGACATTGCTAATGTGGCCCTGATGGCACAGCTGAGGCGCGCAGCCCATCAAACACTGTGCCATGTGGGAAGGCACCTGGGAAACAGGCGGTAAGAAAAGGAGGGTGTGAGCCCAGGTCCAGGCAATGGGCGGCCCAGGTTTCTGCTCTACTCCCAACCTTATCATGTGAGCAAATGTTAACACTCAGTCTCCCCTGGAGGGTCATGGTGCTTTCCTGGGCAGGCTGGTGTTAGGGGTCATGACTAGAGACCCAACGTATTCTTTAGGCATTGGATAGATAGTATCATAGGCCCATGTTACTTTTAGGGTCCATGAAAAAAGCCTTAGTGGTTTTTTTTTTTTGTAACAGGAGAAAAAAAAAAAAAAAGAACTTACAGTTCAAAATAATGTTTTGACCTAAAAATGCTGCTTTTCTGAGCAGCTCTTTATTTTTTCTGGTGTTGCTACCACAAGCCCTCGCACGGTCAGTCCCTTTATGTGTCTGAGGCTATCACAAGAGTTGGGCTAGCATTAAGTCTCCAAATTCTTAGAGCATCTTTGTGAGAGAGTATTCTTTTTACAGAGGAGGAATTTGCCACAGAGAGGCAAAGTAACCTGCCTAACCTCACCCAGTAAGTAAGAGGCACAGCTGGGCTGTGACCCCAAGCTCTAGCATCTACCCAGCTGCCTGCCTGTCCACCCAGAAGGGGCAGGGGCAAGCAATCCCCACAGGTCCACTGTGAGCAGACAGCCTGCTTTGTGTGCTATGTTCATGCTGTCAGGAACCTCCTTGTCCCCACTTCCCACAGTGTCCTGACTGGGTCTGGTCCTGGCTGCCCCAGACTTCCTGAGATTTGATAGTTTCTTTTTTTTCCTTCTTCTTTCTTCTTTTATTTTCTTCTTCTTCTTTTTCTCTGTGTAGCCTTGGCTATCCTAGACTCACTGTGTAGATCAGGCAGGCCTCAAACTCACAGAGATCCTCCTGCTTCTGCCTCCCAGAGTGCTGGGATTATAGATGTGCGCCAGCGCACCCAGCTTCGATCGTTTCTTTAATAAGCCATGCCTGCCTTCAAGTGAGTGGACTGCATCTTCACTTTGTATATGAACCACAACTGAGCTAAGGGAAGTGGATAAGGATGAAGGAAAAGGTGACTCCAATGGCAGCAGGGAAATGAGTGACTCAGCGAGTCTGCGTGTGTGTGTCTGAGCAGGGGAGACGGCATGAAGAAAGGATGCTGGCGCTGAGGAACCTCTAGACCCAGGCAGAGAGGCCAGAGCACAGGGCAGGCCAGATGGGAGCAGGAAGCAGGACAAGACCAGGGTTCATCCTGTCCTAGGTGTGTTGGGACATCCCAATTAGATTCTGTGAGGTGGTAACACATTTCTGGTGGAAGGCACATTTCCCCTGAAGCTATGGGACCAAAGATCAAACTGGAAGAAGTGACAGGCGGAAGTCCGCCTAGTGTGCTACACAGCTTCCTGCTGCTGTGCACAGAGAAGCCAGCCTCCAGGAGAAAAGCTTCCATCTGGCGCATGGCATCTGAGGGGGCATAGCTATTTTCCGGCTTGTGGCGAGGTGGCTCACTGTGGCAGGTGTGTGTGGTTGAAGAGACACTTACTTTACAGGGTCCACAAAGTGGGGGTGGGGTGGGGCACACTCCCAATGGCCTGCCTCCTTCAGTAAGGCCTCACCTCCTGACCTCGCCCCTCAGTGGGACCATCAGCAGAGGACCAAGTCTACAGCACATTTGGGGACATGGAAGTCCCAACTATAAACCCTGCCAAGTCCTATCTTCAGAGGCAGCATGGTTTGCCTCAGACGCTAGTCTACACCTGTACTTCCCACTTACTCTCACTTTGTATTGTCACAGCCCCTGACTATCATAAAGCCTATGAGTTACTCTGAAGATGCCCCCCAAATGTTTAATGAGCACCTCCTATGCACAAGGCATCTCTGTAGACCCTGAGGATATATATGACAGTGGACCGACACCTCGGAATCGCTTGCCCATGCTGGACTCACACCTGTAACCCAGACATTCTTTAAGTTAATGACAACTTGGAAAGCTAAAAGCCGGCACTAATGGTCCATACCCGTCTCCAGGCTTTGCTCCAGGTAAGCAGAGCAGGATCCAGTCTCAGAGGTGTGGGGTGACTCAGGAGGGCCACACAGGAGGAGGCACAGCGGTCCCTCTTGTCCTTCAGCCTCTTCCCACCTCCCACAGACCTGTTTATTACATTTTCCCATAAAATTGTAAAGATTTACTGTTAGCATTCTGCTTCAGTCTGCCTACCTGTGACATCATTGCTTACCTGCCATGGGGTGTGGCCCTGCCCAGGGCTTTATAAAAGGACAAACCCTCCTCCTGTGGCCCCTCTCTCCCTCTCTCTCCCTCTCCCTCCCCCTCCCCCTTTTCCCCCATGCTCATTTAATAAACTCCTCTATAACATAATATCTGCTGCCGGGTATTTTATTACCTTATTATCATATGTCTTTGTTTTTAATCACAAAATTTACTAAACACAAACTTCTAGATACTTTTTAATTATATATCTTGTTATTTCTTTTACAAAATTAGGATAATGCCTCACAGAGAGCTTCATCATGTTTCCCCCAAAGCTGGAACTCCCCAAGAAGTAGAGCCCGAGACAAGGATTCAGAGGCAGCTGTGCACAGTAAACTTGTCTCTGTTCATTTATTTTTCTTTCTACTGCTGTGGGGCTTTTTCCTATGTTTACATTATTCCTAATTTAATCTTCATGGTGTGTGCACATTTCTCCCCATTTGTCACTCGCTAATATTGGGGAGTTCTGTTCAGTGCATTGCTGTCACCGGCTTATGATGAGGGGGAGTATCTGCCGCATGGAAAGCCTCATTTTCCGAAAGTCATGACTGCAGGACAGTCCCAAGGCCGGGAGGAATGACAGCACCAGCAGTGGGGAGACTGGGTAGCTCACAGTGCCCTTAGCCCACCCATGATTCATAGCTGCCGTGCGTTATGTGAAGTTGGCCAAATCAGTGCCCCGTGATGGTCATAAAATGGAAGAGACATCATTAATTTTGTGGTTTATTTTCTCTGCCAACTAGTATAGCCATTTGCTCTTTGACATTCTCTGATTTAAATTGCATCATACATCACCAGTTTCAGCATGTCTTTTAGAAGTAGTCTATAACACAGTAGTTAGAATTGTTGATTTTTTTTAACAATAAAATTACACATGTTTGGTGATCTGAGTGACTTTTTATTCTGTGTGGTGGTTTTCCCTGCTTTGATGCTGAGTATCAAGCGCTATGGTCTTGGTATCGTGGCACTGGTTTTAGGTGGTTACCATCACCATTGCCCAATAGTTCTAGAACCTCCCTGAGAACCAAGTACATAGAAGAGGCTTTGTGTTGGCTACAAAGACTGCTGCCTGCCGCCTGCCTAAGCCTTCTATGTATACGTGATAGATTACTTCCTTCTGGAACTCAGGCCAATGCTTCTCTGGCCTCCTTGCTGTGTAAAGCAGAGGGGAGACTGAGGCCAGGGCTGCTCACCAAGTGTCAGCTACTGCGAGAGGGAGCACACAGGATGCAGAACTAGGATTCTGCTGGGATGTCCTGGGGGACATTAACTTCAACAGTCATCGCCCTGAGATGCGTTCCTCACTCTGTCATGGCTTCCTACTGTGGCACATTAAACTCACCAAGAAGCCTCAGGAGATGAGTAGATTTTACCAGAGACGTCATGGGGGCGAGGGCGGGGAGGTGCCCCACAGCCTACTCAGTGATCCCTCCCATCAGCAACACTTGTTCTTCCACAGAAGCTCAGCTTTGCCACAGGATCCTTAGTTCTGACTCCACACTGACCATGGGAACTCCCAGGCGCCACAGCACCAGGTGTCCTGAGTCATTTGTACTTCCCTTGGGAATTCCTGCGTGGTCTTCCACTCAGGGTTTTACAGAGTGCCCCCCCCCCTTGATCTCGGATTGTCATACCATCTTTCTGCTCGATGGCCAGCCAAAACAGACTGTGGGTTCTCCTCCTGACCTGAGAAAGCTGCAGGGGGAGTTTTACTAACAATTGCTACCCTCGTCACAAACCTCCTTTTTCCTCTCCACAGTCTGTTAGATGCTTGCTTTATTTTGATTGCTTATAATGCTGATGAACTGTGGGAAGTGGAAAACTGGTACTATGTGAAGCCAGTCTCTCAGTTGGAACCAACAGCAGCTGGACCCTAAGGAAAGACTTTGCCTCAGGCTACTGTCTACAGCTGAAACAGACCCATGGCTATAAACGGGTGATTTCCAATCCAGTTTTCACCAGCTACATTGTCTGGAGCCCAAATGAATTGAGAGGCTTTCAGACTTAGTGGAGCCCCAAACAGTCCATTAAAGGGAACTTGAGAGTCTGTCCAGAATGAACTACTTATTCTAAAGGGGCTGTGGAAACTTCCTTGTGGCCGTGGCCTCCAAGTCCTAAAACACAGCAGACAGACAGGCACTGAAGTCAAATACACTCACCTGCTGGGTGTGAGTCCCAGGAACATACACAGACTGAAACTGTCTCAGGAGACTCCTAGCTCCAGCGATCTCCCGGAGAGCCATGAAGACAGCCTTCACAGCGGTTTGGGATTTGGGAAATGTCAGGTTAGCGGCAGAGTCACAGCCTGAAACAGTCCAGACATATTTTCATAAGTGAGCAAATCCTTAAATTAAGTTTTCCTCTTGACAACTTGAGCTCAGTGTAAGTCTAGATTCCCTCAACCCTATTTTTCCCTGGCTGCTCACTAACTGGGCTGTCTCAGGCATCCATGAGGAACAGGACCTGGTGAGCATGAGCGCCTTTGACAGAAGTGGGACTCGAATTGCTTGGCACCGCAGCCACTAGACCACAGAGGCTTCACAGAAAACAGGTTCCCTAAGGGCTTCGACCCTCAGACACAGCCTTGGGAAACCAAGAGGAGCACAAAGGAAAATGGAAGTGAGTGCTGCAACCTTTGTCCAGACTCCACTAACAGCAAGATGGAGGAAGATGACACAAGATGGAGGAAGATGACACAGCCGTACCGAGATTGGAAGCATCTGGGATGGGCGAATTCAAGGTGGTTGAGTGTGCTAAACAAGGTGCCAGGACCAGTTAAAGGGAAGCAGCTTTAGTTAATTAAAATAAAATAAAATAAAATAAAATAAAATAAAATAAAATAAAATAAAATAAA
>OU015756.1:40492295-40510171 GCA_907169655.1 Acomys percivali | reverse complement strand
TGTGTGTGTGTGTGTGTGTGTGTGTGTGTGTGTGTGTGTGTGTGTGTATAGAAGGAAGCTGATGGAGAGAATCCAAGTATTCACACAAACTCCTTGGAATAATTCCATGCCAAACAGTGTGGAAAGAAAAAACGTAGTTTTCTGAGATGTATGCCTATAACATTCCAGAATCCTGAAAAAGATCAAAGCTAGGCACGCTGGGCTGCAGAGGGCCAGCACCTCGCATCCTGCCTGCCACTGGCACTGCAGCCCTAACTGAGGCAACACAGCTTACGTGTTAGTCACTGATCAACAGAAGAAGGCAGGCCAAGGATGCGGCTTTTCATTCACCAAGGAGGGTTCTTTCTGTAAACGCATGTGACGGATTCTGTCTGTCTGTCTGTCTGTCTGTCTGCCTGTCTAATCTTTTTAGATTATTCATTACTTTGTTAAGAGATGACGGCATGAAGACAAGGAGAAACAGCCTTAGTTCTATTGTTTTTTCAGGATAAGGTTTCTCTGTATATAGCCTTGGCTGTCCTGGAACTCACTCCATAGACCAGGCTGGCCTCAAACTCGCAGAGATCTGCCTGCCTTTACTTCCTGGATGCTGCGATTAAAGGCATATGAACCCCACCCCCCTGGGGACACATGTTTTAATTCCTCTAAAAGATTAGCTAGTAAATTCATTTTCTATAGAACCACATGGCTCATTTTAGTTTGGGGAAAAAGTACAGAGAAAGACATTTATCCATTAGGTGGAGTTTAGTATGGAATTATCTAATAGACTGAAGATGATTTACTGAAAAGTCTAGACTATTTGAGGAACTTGTACAATATACATAAAAATTAAGGCAAAAGCTGTGAAATCACATGGGTTAAGGTCAACTACAAAGCAGGCTGTTTACTAGAAGTGTGTATGGGCTACTGTTAAACTGAATGAACCCATCTGAACAGCAGAAGCTGCTGGAAGGGAGACAAAGTCCGAACTTTACCAATAAAGTAAAACTGTCTTTTAAAAAAGTCATTTATGTCTATTGCTCAAACCACCCACCCAGGGTAACTTCTGTTCAAACTGCTAACCCTCTCCACCTTTCCTGTTACCTTCAGAGCAAGCGTCCTGGGATACACACGTTCTGGAGACAATAGTCAAATGGGATTTGCTTCTAATCAGTCTTTAGCCATTTTTCATAATTTCCTTAATTTTCACTAGGCTTTACATTTATTTACCCAAGACATATAGTAAAAGTTGCACACATAAAATTTTTCCAAAAAGGTAAAAACAAGCAAACCAGAATGGGACAAACAAACAAACAAACAAACAAACAAGCAGCAAAAAGAGCCTTGTATCTTATGTATTATTATTATTATTATTATTATTATTATTATTATTATTATTTCCTGGATTAAAGACAATCGCTATGCTCTCTCATGCTCCCTCTGGTTGGTGACCACACTAAGACATTCATCCTCATTAGCACACTTGATCCCCACAGACTGCCAGTGTGGCTGCATGGTGGACGTTATGACCATGCTCACTTTGCAGAGGGAGGGAGGGAGCCACCGAATAGTAACACGATGTCACCCCACAACCAGAGCCAAAGACAAGAGTCAAGCACCTGCCGTCTCACTCCAGATGTGGCTTACCAGCCGTGCCGCATGCTGACATTCATGTTAAGCCCATGTGACTTAGGGAAAAATTAAAAACGCACCAAGCTTATCTTTAGACTAAAGAAATTCTTTTACAGTGGAGTGGTAAACGCCTTTCTGACAGGGGATAGTCATTGCTGGGTGGTTTGCAGCTAGCCCCAGGTCCTTCCTTTCTGGCCACACAAGGTGCGAGCCTTTCCCAGGCCTGCGGCAAGCCCCCTCTGAATCTGTGCTGTGTCAGGTGCCATATTCAGTTACTGCTAACACTCCCTGGACAGTCTGACCCATTAAGCCAGCTCACTTGATAACAGCGTTTCATAAAAGGCAACTCAAGTGTACGATTCCAGGCAATTCTCATTTAAACCCCGTAGTTAAATAGATAATACACCAGGGGCTGATGCCGGTCTTTAGCCCAGCATAGTCTGTGTACTTCAGAGGCCCACACCTTGATAAGGGAGGCTCCCAAACCCTCGGGCATCACCGTGCTCTTCTAAGATGGGGGATGACTCATGCCCCTTCAATGTCTTTCTGTCGAGGGCTTGTGGGTCTCTGGGGTGGTGTCTAGTTACTCCTTGGAGTAGCTACACAAAGCTCCTGTGTTGCCACCCCTCCCTCCGCTCTCCTCTTACCCTTCTCATTTACCCAAAGTGCTTCACTTCAGCAATGGGAGAACAGTAGTTTCCACAGCCCTAGCCCTGTAGTGATGGCCTTTTCCAGCCATAACACTGTTCAAATGTGGGGAGGCTTAGATAGCTTAGCGCTCTCCTGGGATGGCTGAAATTGGGCACCACTCCTTGTTTGGAGTGGCTGAATTCTCTCTAGTTTTCCCAGGGACCAGGCTTTGAGCTTCTTGGTTCTTGAGATACCTTGTCACAAGATACTGGATTTTCACGTGTTTGCTCTTATTCTGAAGGCACTCAAGAAAGTGAAGCATCTCAGATTGGACGGTGGGCGGGTCTTGGCTGGAGTTGAAGTGGTGCTTATGTGAGGTCTTCAACGTACACTTGCACACCTGTGTGCACATGCACTTATGCTGATCACACACACAGCATGGGCACTTGGGTGTGCTGAGGAGAAGGGGGGTGGCTACAAGTGGGCTTGAAATTGTTCCCTCTTACTGATATTATTCTCCTCACAGGTCTAAAATTACCTCAGCCCCTTGAAATCTATCTGGGAACTATGAGAGTAAAAAATATACATTGAGCCTGACCAAAAGGTCGTTTTCTTTCAGATCTAAGCTGTTTGCCTCATCTTGTGCTGCCCTGGAGTTCTGGACACCCAGCCACTTTCTTGTTGCATCCCAGCCACTGAACACTCAGCAGGCTCTAAACAGCGGGGGGCTGCCTCTGTGAGGCAGTCAGAGGAAAGGTCATCTCAGGTCTGGCATGGCCAAAGAGGTCAAAGCACTGAGGGCTCATGACCTCCCTCATCCATCCAGCAGGCTGACACTCCCTTTTCTCTCATTTGAAATGATTGCTTTTTTACATGGAGTCTTTTCTTGGGGTTCTCACAACAATTCTTGGTAAATGAAAACAAACTTAACAAAATGAAAATCAAATAAACTTCAAAAATGACGGGACACCGGAAATCTTCTAGAAGTCTGAACTGCATAAAACCCTCTGAGTGGGGAGGTTCCAGTCAGTAAGCAGGCAAGGCAATGGAGAGCAAGCACGAGCCCTGTCCCCAGCATCCTTAGGATGGACAGGAGAATGGGCGATTGTTTAAAATGAGAATCAGGCGAATCAATTCCTCATACACTTACCAGTAGCCATTCATGCATGTATCCATCTGTCTATCTACTCTAATACAAAAGTGTATACACACGCACGCACACACACACTCATACACACACTCACACACACACACACACATCCACCAAAGTACAAACACGTATGAACATACTCACATCCGTCCACCCAAATACAAATGTATACACATACATGTCAAACGCATGTGCCCAAATACAACTGTATAAACACATGTGCTCGCATCCATCCACACAAATACATATACTCAGATATTTATGACCATGTCTACCCTCCACATATACATATGTATAATTTTGTTTTCAATTAAAGGCTAGCTGTGCACATAACCAGTCGTTCAATGTCCTTGCTTCAGTTACTGTCCGTTGCACAGGGTTCTTCTGTCACCACCCGTGTGTCTTGCGAGGATTTCTGACTACCACGTAGCCCACTTAAAGTTGACCCGTAAGTTAAAGAAGCTCATAGCACAGTTGGAGGGTGGAATTCTTCTGGGTTTTAATGTCTTATCCTCTGCCCCAAACCTTCCTCAGCTGCCTTGTTCAAACTTCAAAAGCACCATTTAAAAGTGACTCATCTTTATAGTCCTTTGAAAGCATTCAATTAGCTTTGTCACCAAAGGCAGCTTTTTTAAAAATTATATTTCATCAGTATGTGAAAACATTTAATTAAATCTTGTAGTTTAGTAACAAGCACAACTGGCAGACGCAGGCTTGAGGACATGCACAGTATGACTTTTCAGAAGTGCCACCAACAGTAGACCTGCGCAGACACACAGAAGCGGCGTTAGGCAAGGGGTGGCAGGAGTCTCGGCGTCCATTATATCTTATGTAGGGATTAAGGAATGTTAGCCATTCTGGGCTGGGTTATGTGCAGCTCAGTTAACAATGTGTGAGATGTATGTATACACACAGTGTTATTATACACAGTAATTATCAATGAAAGAATACATACGTATTTCTGAGGTCCTGCATTTATGCTACCCAGGCATTCTCTCTGTGCAATCGGACTCATGTTTAATGATCTAGGGTGGCTTTTAAGCTCCTCTCACATATAAAATTGCAGTCTGGGCTGTCAGGCCTCAGGCCTTACAGGGCCACTTTCCTCTTTTGTTTCCCAGTCCTGGAAATACAAGTGTGGCACGGGCCCTTGCATAAGTGTCATGACACAATATGTTCGTATGAGCAAATGAGGCTGCCTAATAAAGTTCAAGCCAGAAATACCAACGTTGAGGTCACAAGGGGCTCAGAGTATAATAGATACCCCAAAAGGCTGGCCTTCTAGAAGGCCTTCTGTAACCTTCTCCTCTAGATCTGGTGTCTACCAATCCCAAAGCCCCACGTTCACTGAACCCTGCCATTGTCCTCAGTCTCTTGGACCATTATCAGTACTCAAGGAACAGCGGAGGGCGGGAGACAGGAGAGCGGGAGACAAACCCCGGGAGGAGGGATGCCAGGGTCTCTTTACTTTTCTGCTGGCCTAGCATAGTGCCTGCATCATAGAAGACGGCTCCTGAGTAAATGAGTGTGGAGAACAGAGAGATCAGTTAGTGGGGAAAGTTTTGAATCAGACCAAACATGCCGTAAAGCAACAATATTGATTTTCTTGGGCTGATGATAAACTGTCTCTGCAGGAACCTTTCAAACAAAGAGCTCCTGGTGCTTCTGAGCAATTGCAGGCTACCAGGAGGAGGTGGAGCAACTCCCAGAAAAGCTTCTGCAGGAGAGCAGGTCCAACTGGCTGAGAAATTCTGTTTGTCTGTGCAACACAAAAAACCTACACCGCCTGCCTCTGAAGCATACACATATATCTGACAAAAGTGTTTTAAAAAGAAAAGAGAACGATAAACATGGACAAAGAGAGCTGGCTGGCTCTGGGGCGAGCAAGGGTAGGAAGGGACGGAGTGAGCAAGGCCAGGGTAGGAGGGTGGGGGCTGCGAGTACTTATTTCATTATACTTTCTAGAATTATTACACGTACACACACACACACACACACACACACACACTAATACATATGGTACAGAAACATTTACATGTGCCAACTACCATCTCTGAAAGTATAACAGAAACCAGTTCGACTACTTTCTAAGCCTCCAGCGGATTCAGCTTGTAAAAATAGCTGATTAAAGCAGTAAGCGACAGCCGAGCTCTGTTATTATTCGGCAGGCCTGGGATGCTGGTAGACAAGGGAAGACTTGTATATTCAGATGAGAGGATGGAGTAGTTGCACATGGCTGCCCAGAATTCTAACTCCGGCTCTGAGGCTTTTACTGTATGGGAGAGAAGGCCAGCCAGCAGCAATATCCTGCAGAACTTGAATATTTAAAATTGTATTTATTTAGTGTGTGTGTGTGTGTGTGTGTGTGTGTGTGTGTGTGTGTGTGTGTGCGCGTGCGTGTGTGTGTGCGCGTGCAGGAGCGCGCGCACACATGCGCCCAGAAGTAGTTGATACTGGGTGTATGATATGATGATCCATGTTAGTTTTTTGAGATGGGGTCTTTCACTGAACTTGCACTGGCTACACTTGGTGGATGTAGATTTGAGCTTCCAGGTCAGCCTAATTCTACCCATCGCACCCTGGTGTTACAGGCACATGACACTTTCATATGGGTGCTGGGGGTTCAAACATCCATCCTCATGCTCACACAGCAAGTACTTTAGTAGGTGAGCCACTTCCCCAGCCCTGACCTCCATAATGCTTCAGGAAATATCTAGGGCACAGCAAAACAGACAATTCCAGACTACCATAAATACAGTGAAGTAGCCCCAGCTATTTCTAAGCCTGGCCCCCAAGATGCCTCTAAGAAACCTCTCCAAAATGGCTCTAGTGAAGTCATGACTGTATCAAGTCAGTTATCAAAATGTTATGTGGCTGAATAAAAGGGGCACTGGGAGCCTCACAGACTGTGTGACTCAGCGTCAGGGATACAATCTCACACGGCTGTTAAATTGTTACATCAGTTTAGGGCACTGCAGCTAGATGTGGAGTTCTCCATGCAGAGTGAAACCGCAATGTTTGAGCCTGTGTCTTTAAGAAGGTGAGCATCCTTTCTCTCGGGCCCATGGCGCCGGCAAGATGGGCAAGTGTTGTGGTCTCCGTACTGCCAGGAAGCTCCGCAGTCACTGACATGACCAGAAGTGGCATGATAAGCAACACAAGAAAGCCTACTTGGGCACAGCCCTGAAGGCCAATTCTTTTGGAGGTGCCTCCCATGCCAAGGGAATGGTGTTGGAAAAAGTAGGAGTTGAAGCCAAGCAGCCAAATTCTGCTATCCGGAAGTGTGTGAGGGGGCAGCTCATCAAGAACAGCAAGAAGATCACGGCGTTCATGCCCAGTGACGGCTGCTTGAACTTCATTGAGGAAAACGATGAAGTTCTGGTTGCTGGATTTGGTCAAAAGGTCATGCTGTAGGTGATATTCCTGGAGTCTGATTTAAGGTTGTTAAAGTAGCCAATGTGTCTCTTTTGGCCTTGTACAAAGGCAAGAAGGAAAGACTAAGATCATAAATTTTGACAATGCAAACACAGTAATAAACTTTCATATCCTGAAAAAAAAAAAAAGAAGGTGAGCATCAAGTTCTTTGTCACATGTATCATGTGCCATACTGGCACCATGGCAAAGCCAGATCTCTTTCATATCATGTCGACTTGGCCCCTTTCCCAGTCTCAAACCTTTCTGAAGTGGGAAAATGCCCACACATCTGCCTTCCCCAGACAGAGCTCGTGTTCACCAACTTTGACATCCCCACAGGCAGCTGGCACAGGGGCCCCCATCACAATCACAGCCAAGGATTCAAACTGGCAGATCTCACTGTGAGCCGCCCTAAGAGGTTGCTTGTTTTTATTACACCGAGTAAATTCTATTGAATTATAAACTTGCTGTTCACACTCTAATACGTTCCCTTTCAAATTCTGTGGCCATTTCTGGTGGCTCTGAATAGCACCAAATGGTTTGCTGCCTCTCGGGGCTGACTTTGAAAGGTTCTCTGCATCTGGGTATTTTCAACAGCTGTCAGGTGGCAGGAACCGGGTAAGGCCACACCTTCTCCATGAACACTGTGACAGTTCTGTTGGTTTTGCTTTCTGCACTACTCTGAAAAACAGACACAAGGAACAGCTATGAGGCTGGCAAAGCACTCACCATAGCACACCTGTGAACGAAGCACGGCTGGTAGCTTTGCATTATAGTTTGCTTACCTCTTAGGGCTGCTGGGGGTAGGTGGGATGGGTGAGGCAGATGTATGTAGAAAATGAACAGTAAAGAAAACACGGGATAGACGGAAGCCTGTGGATGGGACTTGCCTAAATGCTTTTCCTTGGGTTGCAAAGAGCTTGCCATTGTTTGATGTCAGAAAAAGGGTTCTCTCAGTGCAGAATTTCAGACCCAGTGTTCCAGGTCAGTCAAAGGGAGCAAGTCAGAGGCAGAGAAGGAGCGGCCCAGAGGCGGCTCCTTCCACAGATGTGTCCCTCTCTGACTTGGGACAAGAGGATCCTGCATGCCCTCCAGGGGCTGGGAGTCCCCTATGGGCCACTTGCCTTGATGGGCCCTGAGCCATGTTTTCCTTCATGTCTTGTCCTTCCCCGCTCTCCACCACAGGCCATGCAGGTAGGGGAGTGGGCTTGAGGGGTCTGACACAAGGACCCCCCTCACCAGGAAGACACCCTGGAAGTCCTTCTGGGGTCGTGGTCATAAAGAGCTGAGGCAGACCACACCCAGGCAGTAGTTTCTCCTCGATTCTGAACCCCAGCCAAGGCACAATCTGTTTGCTGGTTTCCACAATGCTTTGATTTTTCTTTTTCAGGAGATAAGGTTGTTCTTATTTTAGAAATGGCAATGAAACAGTGTGGGGAGGGAAGAGTGTGGGACTGGGACACAGTGTCCTGTCTAGCCATGGGGTACCCCTGGGATAATGTTCTTATCCAGATTTTGTTAACTACTTACTTGTCTTAGAATAATGCATGTTCAATAGTTACGTAACCCCGTGCTGTAACTAATTGTTCATTTGTAGAAAAGGACAAAATCAGATGTTCAAAAGGAGCCATATTTAAAAGCCTTTAAAAGGGCTGTCTGGCCCTTCGGCCTCTTGTTCTCACAGTCACTTAGAAGATTGCTTTGAAACTTTCTTTTCCATTATGTTTTTGTTTTTTGTTTTTTTTAGCTCAGAGTCACTGAAGTGACTATTGGAAGAGTCTGTGAGCACGGGGTGGAGTGTGGGGTGGGCAGGGTAGTAGCGTCTCCCACATCACATTTCGGCGTAAGGAGAGGAGAGTAATAATAACCCGGGATCATTTTCTAATCTATTTGAGGGAAACTGAAGAATAGACGGAAGGCTGGTTGGCTTAAAGTTTCTTTCAACCCTTTTGTTTCTTTTAAGAACAGAAGTGCAAATGGAGTTTATTTTTCTTCCAGTAGCAGACAGATCAAATGTGCCCGGGCCTCTGCCCTCCCCCAACACGCTCACAAATCACTCCCTGCACCCTCCCCCCGCCCCCCGCCCCCCGCGAAGGTCCCCTGCACCTGCTGCTGTAAATCTCCATCGACCTGAGCCAGCATTGCCATGCTTGAAATCTATGCCCCTACTACACGAGGCCCCTTATCTACTGCTTTTCTGTGCTCTCTTCTGGAGGTAGTGTGGACTCATGTGTGGGTTGGTCATGCCTGATCCAGAGATGGGATGTGGGCCAGAAAGGCTGCTAATGGGCCCAGGGCATGAAAGAGAAGGGTAAAAACAGTGCCCTGCACGGCATCCTTTTTTTGTGATGCAGGGGCGCTGTGAGTGTGGAGGGAAGAGGAGTGCTGCAAGCCTCCAGGCAAGTGCCTGCCTCCAAAGTCTGAAAGTCCGGCTTCCAAGCGCATTCAGGTCTTGCTCCAGGGGGTCTGGGATGTAGAAGCTCCAGGATGGAGTCGAGCTGCCAGAGGACGGAGGAAGGACCTTTTGCACTGGGAGGATGTAGCCTCCTAGACACACCTTCCTTGGTCCAAGGCCACACTGACTTAGGCTCCTACACAGCTGCTCATCACTTCCTGCACCCTCTAGTAGAGAACTCAAGATGAACAGCAACGCCTAGAATGTATCTTTTTTTTTTTTTTTTTTTTTTTTTTTGTTTTGTTTTTCGAGACAGGGTTTCTCTGTGTAGCCTTGGCTGTCCTGGACCCGCTTTGTAGACCAGGCTGGCCTCGAACTCACAGCGATCCACCTGCCTCTGCCTCCCGAGTGCTGGGATTATAGGCATGCGCCACCACGCCCGGTGAATGTATCTTAAACTCTGTCAGCAAAGTAAACGAACACAGAGTCAGGCTATCTAGGCCTGCAGTTCTGAACAGGGTCCTTTTTAAGTCAGTAGCTGTCTTCAGAATTACTCTCTGTCCCTGCTGTCACGGAAGTTGACTGAGTGAAGGGCTGGAGCTCAGAGTTCTTCTTCCCTTTTGCAGGATGGGGATCTGAACCAGGCATCAGTGAGCTCTGTGTCCTGCAGGCTGAGAGGGACTGGAGGGGCCATGGGAGAGGGCTGGGTTACTTTAGAAATAAAGACACCAAAATGGTTAGAATTCCTTTTGGGCATCCATTAAGGAGGGAAAAGTAATCAGCCCTGATGGACCTGGTTGATAACACCTGAACTCTCTTCACACACCAGCGCACAACTGCCTTCATTTAAACTGCAGACTCTACCTCCTTGCCAGGGACACACCATGCCCTGAGCTGGGGACCAGGCCCAATGACAGCCATGTGTCCCCTGCTCCCCCTCCTAGGCCACAAGGGTTCCATTGTGCACTCATATAACAGACATAGTACCTTCTGAAAGTCAGGTACTCAGGAGGTGGTCAATAAAATTATCATGAGCCTGGATACAGAATAGGCATGTGTGTGTGTGTGCACATGTATCTGTGGATGTCTGTTTATTTGGGGTGGGTGGCACAAAAAGCCAAACAAAGCAAATTGAAACAACCCTTCTTAAAGTGAATGGCGGTGGCTTTGGGGCTCTGTTTCCAAAGCCTCCTGTAGGTGGTGAAAGGCTGATAGAGGCAGGATGCTCTGGGAGCTAGAATAAACAGACACATGCGTCGTGGACATCTGCTAAGCCCACAGCATCTGGCGAGAAAGCAATGAGTGCTGACTGTGCCTGGCAAGCTGGCTATCACCTCTCAAGACATCACTGGTCACAGAGGGCTGGAGAGCGAGATGTAAGTGGCAAGGACAGTCAGTCATAGGACAGTCAAATGTCAGCATCAGCCGAATATCCATCACGAGGAGAGCAGAATGAAAATGTCTGTCTGTTAAGGATTAATAAGAGACGATGTCCATGTTGGAGTAAGTGACAAGAGTAGGTTCTTGAACAGGATATACAGTAGATATGCTAAGCAGTCTCTGCCTACCATGTATATATGCATGCCATATAGAAGTACGCATGTGTATAAACACGGGGTAACACCGTACAAACTGCAAGCAGTCATTAGTCTTCTATAATAGTGGTTTTCAACCCGTAGGTCACGACCCCTCTGGGGTCGCATATCAGATATCCTGCATATTACATAGTTCATAACAGTAGGAAAATCACAGCTATGGAGTAGCAATGACATAATTACAAGGTTGGGGCCACGACAGCACGAGGAGCTACAGCATTAGGAAGGCTAAGAATAGGACTTTCTGCAGGAGACAACAGCCACCAGCTAAGGGTGCCTACTGAGCTACTGAAATACTGCCACTGTGGCTGAGGAATCTCAATTCTAAGTTGTGTTTATTTTTAACTAGCATGAATCGCCACCTGTCGCTAGTGGCAACTGTGCAGCATAGCGGTATAGGGTATGCCCAGGGAGGACTAAGGCCTGTTTTAATGGCTGATGCACCTGAATGCCCTACCATAGTGTCTGTGCTGAGCATGTGAGGTGTTCAGTGCACAGCTGTATGAAGTGGAATTACCTATCCAGGGTTGTTTCATCTGGAGTTATGGGAAATTTCTACTTTAGGACTCTGCTCATAGTTATACTGAGTCAGAACTGAGTTTTTATAAGTATATAACTTAAGCATTTATTGAAAAATAACACCCCTCAAACCCTGATATTCCAGTTTTGAAAAGCAATGTGTCAAATCTCATTCTTTTAGAAAATATTTGAGGATCTCATTCGTTATTGCATCGCTTTCCCTTCTAACTCCTCCCACGTCACTTTCCATTTGGCTGGGGGGTGGGGAGGGATGATCTGGGGCAGGTGTGGTTATTCCTGGATCCTGGGGGAGGGGGGAGGTGGCCCTCTTCAGATGAAAACACCTGCTGCCATAAGCCACTTACTTAGCCCCGCCCTCCCTCCTGGCAGATGTCACAATGAAAGCTTCATTTTCCACTTTTCAGTACGGACTTGAGGTTTCCGTAGTCTAGTGGGGGCAGGAGCAGGGACTGTTTCAGAGGAAAGAAGACTTGGCAGGAGATGTTCCATCTCTGAGAGTCTGGGTGAGCCACAGCTCGCCTGCGAAGTTAACTGGCATCAGGGGTAAGACCCTCCTCTCGTTGCCTGAGTCCTGCCCACCTGCCCAAAGCTCCACGCCCCAGCTCTGGAGAATGGCACTGTGACTTCAGCGTCAGGCTGGCCCTACACAATCTCTGTGCTATTCATCTTCTTTTTTTCATTAATTTATTTCTTTAACTACTTTACAGTCTGATAGCAGCCTCCTCCTTCTTCTTCCAGCCCTTCCCTCACACCTCTCCCCCCCACTTCTACCTTCCCCATCCTTGGGTACCAACCCACCTTGGAACGTCAAGTCTCAGCAGGACTAAACACATCCTCTCCCACTGAGGCCAGACAAGGCAGCCCAGGTAGGGGAAAGCGATTCAAAGGTAGGCAACAGAGTCAGAGACAGCCCCTGCTCCAATTGTTAGGAGACCCACATGAAGACTAAGCTTGTATTCTTTTTCTATATCCACAGCCTATACCCAACTTCTGAGCACCCACTGCCTGCTTTGTGCAGCTCACAGGGACCGTCTGCCATTTCTACACCATGGCAGTTCCCTGTTCACTCTCCTTCCTGCAGTGTCAGTGGACTCGTTCTCTGAAGGCCTGACACATTTGTTAGTTGTACGTTGATCCCTTCTTTTCAGTACATATTTATGGAGGACAAAGTGTTCCAGGCATGGAAGGCATACTTTCTGTACTCTATGAGGACTCTGCTACTGGGGAGGAAAAACAGACAGATAGGTGAACAAGTGAATCATAATATGCCACGGGAAGTTTGTACCTAGAAGAGATAGAGGTAGAAAACGGTGGAGCTGAGGCTTCAAAAGGTCTCTGTGAAAAAGGAATTTCTGAGAGATCTTTGTTCAAGTCAGCAGACACACGCTGCAGACACAGCCAGGCAGCAAGTATAAAGGTCAGGTGAGGCTTGGGGGTTCCAGGAGAGCAACAGCCGAGGGTCTGGCTGGGAGGGACGGAGACACCAGAGCCCACTCACCTGGGGTGGGATGTGGGGTGGGGTGGGGTACACAGTCCGGAGAGGAGGGAGTGAAAAGCGAAAGCAGAGCTCTGAAAGTGAGAACTCCACAGCCAGACGCTGCCTGTGCTGCTGAGGGTGGGCCCTGGAATGTGTGGGCCAGAGAGCAGCCAGGCACCCAAACAGGTTGCCTCATAGCTCTGATTTTCACAGATTTTCCAGTATCTCCCAGTCCTCTGGCCCTCCTGACAGTAGGAACACAATGAGATATAGGGAGGCAAAAGCCACATTAAACTATGCTGATCACCCTAAGCCATAGAAGAAAGCTGGCACATTAGCATGGCTGGATTGTCACTAGCCTCTATTCAGCTTTGAGTCCACCCAACTGAAGGCAGGGTGGAAGCCAGGCCTCAGACAAGCACCAGCAAGAAATGGCTCCATGAAAAGTCCCTCCACCACTGACGTCAGTGGCTGGTCCACTCGGACCCAGAGCAGTCAAAATTGGTTAACCTTCTGGGCGGGAAGAGTTCTTACTATGTCAGAAGAATGGAGAGTTGAGCTGCCTGTTGAATTTCATGAGGGTACATCTTGTGTAAATATTTACTCAGCCCTTGTCCTGGGGCATGGCTCTGAGGAAAAACAAAACCAGCCAAACATTGCTGCCTGCTTGGAACTCTCTTTGTTGCCCCCAGGTGCCTAAGCAGGCTCCACAGAGCACTGGCTGTACTGCAGGCACTGTTCTAATTCCCCAACGGGTCCATTCATTTACCCCTGAGGACTGTGGCAGGCAGGAGAGCTG
This sequence comes from Acomys percivali, assembly GCA_907169655.1. NCBI lineage: Eukaryota > Metazoa > Chordata > Mammalia > Rodentia > Muridae > Acomys > Acomys percivali. The sequence goes on along the minus strand of OU015756.1, from coordinate 40,496,560 downwards.
GTACCATCCTCTTCACTCAGATGACAGCCAGAGAAGCTGAGTACCTCTCCCAAGGTCACACAGCCGCCATTTCAAGGTAGGTGACTAGACCCAGAGCCCAGACTCTCAACTGGTAGGTTTTTAGAGGCAGAGTAAGCGCTCAAAGGGCTATGCTAACAAGCGCAGCAGAAACACAGCAAAACGGTACAAATGTACACAAACAGCAGGAGGAAGATCTGCGTAAGCTGTGGTGAGCCTAAATGATGGGCTATTTGCAAAGTTACACACTCTTTATTACCTGCAAGCACGCGCTGATGGGGGCTAATCTGTGAGACACTAACCAGGTCTCTGCTGCCTGCTGCCAGGCACAACGAAGGCTGGATTGCAGCAGGGGCCAGCGGCTCTTACTTAGCATCCTTAGGGTACAGGAAGGACTGTGCAGATAACGCTTTATTGGCCTGCCTCTTCTGTTCACCTACCCTTACAGTCCAGGTGACAGTGACTTACATTAGTAAGATTCCATTGTAAGAAACAGAATTCCCCTTCTAAGCCTTCCCATCTTTAGCACCGCTGTGCAGCCACTGGCAGGTGACACCACCCCTAGTCTCTCCTTTCTGGCATGTGCCAGATTTCATGCTTCCTTGAGTGAGGAGGGGCCACAGGATGGAATAGTAAAGCAGAAGCCTGTAGAGCCAGAGTGCCCCTCAACACGTCCCTTGAACCTGCCTCTGTGACTATGGCAGTGGCTTGGAGGCCATGGGTTACCTGGCTAGAGGCCTCCAGACCTGAGGGGAACACAGCCCAGAGAAGATGCTAATCGTCATTGTCATGCATTTCAAACAAGGCCCTACATCTGAGGGTTCTGTATCCATGGATTCAACTAACTGTGGAGAGAAAATGTTCTGGAAAATACTGCATCCATACTGAACGTGTATAATGTGTAGGCTTTCTTACTCCCTAAAAGTATAGGGTAACAACTGTCTGCATAGCATTTACATTATCTTAGGTATTAAAAGTAATCTAGAGCTGACTTAAAATATACAGGCAGCTAGCTATATGTAGGCTGTATGCAAGCAGTGCATCATTTTATATAAGATAATTGATTGGGCATTTGAGAGTTTGTGTCTAGAAGTTTCTGTGAACATCAGCAGGTGACTGTCTTGAGATTCTATGACTGCTATTCACTTTACCTAACTGATCCAATATCAGCCCTTCAACTTCTAGGTTAAAAAAATAAAGAAAGAATCTATATGGTCCACCAAAGAGGAAATAACAGCACATACTAACTGGCTGTCACTGTACCTTCGGCATCTACATGTCATTCATACCTTTGCATTCATACCTTGGCAACCCTGAGAAACAGGTGCCATCTCCAATTTATACACATGGAAACTGCGGTCAGGGAGAACGGAGACTTAAAGTTAGAAAGCTAATAAGTGGGAGGAGTTTCTGGGTCTCGTGGTTCTAGATGCCATCTGCAAAGAGCATGAACAACTACATTATTCTATGGGCCAAGTGGGGGTCCCAGGACAGAGGCACTAGGAGGGAACGGTGCTCAGCTGTTTGGAATTCACTAGGTGTGTATAGCGCACACATGTATGTCAGGGACTGGGGTAGGTCCCAGAGTGAACAAGGCAGTTGGGGTGATGTGATGACCATGGGTGAAGGCTACAGTCACCCAAAAGTGGCACCAGTGATACTGTATGGGGAGAGTTTCCAGCTAGAACAGGGATGGGGCAGGACTTGGGAGTCCACTCAAAGGCATGGAAGGAAGAAAAAAAAAATGAGCCCAGGAGGGGAAGCTGGGAAGGCGGCAAGGAACAACGGCCAAATAAGGAGATAGCACTGGCGAGCGTCTCTTCCTGTCCAGATCTGCACACACTTAGAACACGTCATATGTCTCACCCTGGCGCACACTGCTAGTGAGGCGTGCTGCCATTGGCGGTGGCAACAAAGCCACCCCCAGAAGCCAAGAGAGAGGCCACTCCACCCCCCTGTAACAGCAGCCCTGGGCCCAGCTGGCCCAGGAGTTCAAACTAAAGCAAGCAGTATATATTCCATCTCAGGAGGCCAGAGAGGCAGCTCTGCACTGGTTTTCCCTGATGAGCACTCGCGGGGCAGAGTGAGCGGCAGTGGCCTCGGCATGGTATGGAAGGAAGCAGAAAGGCGTGTAGGATGGATGGGCTGGTTAGCCCAGCAGTGGACTCCTGCTCGCACTCCTTATGCTCAGCCACATTCCCTGAATGCTAAGCTTCAGGGACAGATCCCGCCCACTCACAGACTAGGAAAAGGGTGGTCCTGGGGCTGGAGAGGTGCTAGCTGGCTGTACAGTGTGAGGACCTGAATATTGTATGCTCAGCACCCATGTAGAAAGGTGGGTGCGGGGGTGTACCTGTAATCCCAGTGCTGGGAAGGTGGAGAGAAGGAGGTTTAGTAAAAAGACATTGCCCCACCCTCCCCAAATAAGGTGGAGAACTGTAAAGGAAGATGGCTGACATTACCTCTCGCCTCGACATCAATGCGTGTTTCCCCAGAAATAGCTGGCAGCTCTTCAGAGTGGCAGTGGGAAGGGGGGGGCGGCGGCTACAAGGTTCCTATCCAGGTCCATGGGGGTCTTGGCAGAGAAACCAGCCCTGTGTTAAAGGTCCAGGCTCTGTCTGCTGGCAGTTTGGAGATCCCACTGTAGAAAGGGTAAAACTTCAAGTTGATGTGAAGATGACCTGGAAGGGCTCTCGTGATCTGGAGTTCCTAGTTGTGGCTACAATGGATGTGAAACAGGAAACACTGCTCTGTGAATTCAGGTGTCAGAAGGGTCGCCCCGAGTCCCAAAGTGAGGGCTTAGCCAGGGAGTAGCCAGTGCTGTGGCCCTGGGGGGGAGGGGCTTCTTATAGGAATAAGAAGCAGGCACAAGTTGAGAAAGCCAGGACAGAAGGCCTCCAGCACTCTGCCTTCGTAGATCGCAGCATGCTGCCCTGAAGAGAGTAGTCAAGACCAGCCTCTCAGCTTTTATACTTGGAAATGCTTTCTCCTTGCTAAACCAGCTCAGATGTCACATTCCCCATGAAATCCAGTCCCTCAGGCCCTGGATGACAGTATCATAGCCTTGGGGCTCAGCCCCTCTCTCCCAGGTCCTGGAGCTTGCCTGGAGAGGCAGGAGCAGCCTCACTCTCCTTGCTCTGAGTTGGATATGGCATCCGTGTGCCAAAGGGTCCTGTGTTAGAGGCTTCATTCTGGGAACCAGTGTGCCACTGTTGGTAGGTGGTGGGACCATTAAGAGATGGGGCCAGGTGGGAGGTGATTAGGGCACTGGGGGCATTGCCTTCTGGAGGATAAATGGCAATGTGGACTGAGCTCGTTATTCACGAGCTAGTTGTTTTTAAAAGCAGCACATCCATGGCTTTCAGTCTGGCTTTATGACTGCTGTTGTATGCCTGTGATTGTAATGTCTGTGTGAAGCTCTCATCAGAGCTAAGAAGAAGCCACGCCACATGCTCTGGCATGAACTGTAAGCGAATTATCCAACATCCAGTATTTTGTTATAGCAAAGGAAAATTGGCTGATGCACCCTTCTCAACACGGTTTCAGAAAAGCTTTCTGCTAGCTAAATTAAAGTACATCGAGTCTGCACTCCGTACCAGATACACTTTGTTAAGGTTGTAACTAGGAGCAAGATAGCAGTCAGAGCCATGCCTCGGGTTAGAAGAGTAGAGGGGCAGGAGACTGAGGGCCTAGGAGAGGGCACTTCACTCTAGCGCACATGACCCAGGACAAGTGGGTAGGGATCAGTCTTGGAACTGTGTAAGCTATCTGAGCATGTCGACACGAGAATACACTCCACTAAGTGGGACTTGTCTGTGGCACCAGGCCACAGCTAAAGGAAATACATTTTATAAAGCCACAATCAAGAGAAAGGGAGGGGAAAAGAGCAGAAGGGAATTTGGCATTATTTAAATAGACTAAAGAAGTCTTGTAAAATGGTACAGAAATAATGAAAAGATGTGGGAGTGGTTCAGTGAGTCAGCGTGTGTGGCTGATGTAGGAGGCTGGCTGCCCCAGCCCTCTGCACTGATGACAGGATGCAGCCTTTGGCCACAGCTCATATTAAGAAACTGCCTGAGCCGGGTGGCAGACACCTTTAATCCCAGCACTTGGGAGGCAGAGGCAGAGACAGGTGGATTTCTGTGAGTTCGAGGCCAGCCTGGTCTACATGGTGAGTCCAGGACAGGCAAGCTACATGGTAAAACCCTGCCTCAAAAAAAAAAAAAAAAAAAAAAAAAAAAAAAAAA
>OU015756.1:40465915-40481027 GCA_907169655.1 Acomys percivali | reverse complement strand
CAGAGGGAGGACTGGATGTGAGGCTGACATGAGGATGCTCAGAGGGAAGACTGGATGTGAGGCTGATTGTCACCAGACTCCAGTCTCTGCAGTACAGTGGAGCCCTGACCCTGTGGGAGTAGCCATGGGGGCGCACCACGGGGACTGAGACAATGGAGCTTGAGTTGTTGAAAATCAGGTCAGGATGGACTGGTTTCCATAAGCCAGGACTTTTGTGTTTGGAGGACTTCTATGACCCAGCAGACTAATGTCCCACCAGGGGGCAGGGCAAGAGGATCAAGACATGCTACAATTCCAGAAGCTTCTCATAAGAGGAGGTTTGTCCACACAAGCATTGGGGAATGGAAGATGCCTCACTTGATCTGGACAGAGCCACTCTGACAGCAGGCCCAGGCCTGGCACAGCAGGGGAGGTGAGCACTGCGTGTAGAATTCTATTTACATCAATAACCCTGGAGCACCATATAAACATGAAAGTGGCAACGTCTGGAGAACTGTCGCTACCTGCCACTCTGAGAGCTTGTTTCCACAAACAGCAGGGGAGGAGCACTATGTGGCCTGAGTTTAAAAAGAAACAAACAACAACAAAACCCACTGGCAGCTGCTGGCAGCTATTAGCTGCTGAGGCCAGCAGTGCTTCTTCCTGACCTGGCACTTTATGGGCTCTTCCCAAATCCCGGGTGACCCCTCACAAAGCCCCTGAATACCACAGGGCTCCAGCACCCTCTCTCTCCATGCGCATTTGTGAGGCTTTGTTTCTATTCTGTCATAGTCTTACAATGGTACGCACACACTGGGGGACTCTAAAACCAGAGACAAAGAATGGGGAGACTTCCCTTGTTGAGATCAGTCAACAACAAGGCTGTCCTGTGTCCACTTTGCCCTACTCAGGGTCCATTCGATTCTGTGCACAGCACCAACACTTCCACCTGCAGCTCTGTGTGCTAGGCCTGTGTCCTCACCTGGCAGAGGTCTGTTTACAGCAGACCACGGCTATACTCACATTTTCATTTGTTAGTATAAGCCTAAGCTACCAGCACTTGGCAATGGCTGGTTTTAATTAATGGGCCATAGGTACCGTTTTAAAAGGCGTTCCATTAAACTCGACATTGAGTCTCCTTGTGTAGTCAGCTCAACAGTAGAGGTGACTGATTATGAGCCAGTGGCCATCTCCAGCCCCCCTCGGAACACAGACTCATTGTACATGAAGAATCAAGTCAGACACAAAGAAATAGGGCTCATTTTCTCTTATTGCATCCAAATTGTTCCTTCAGACTAGGCAGAGCTATTTTTACTCCCCAAGGTAGGAAGAAAAACAATGACACTTTAAGTCCAATTATGAAGTACACCTATGTGTACACACTTGATCCCTTTTTTATTACAAGGTCATGAACTTGGGCTTACATATTAAAATCCACCTGGGCTGTGAGGCCCTTTGTTAATATTATAAGGCAGGCTCTGCGTGTTTGTTTATTTCTGGCCAGGAAGGGAATTAACTGGGCTCTTGTCCTAGCCCTGTCTCCAGCAGGTCTTTCTCTCACTTCTTCATGGTGGGAGGGAGGTGCTGGGCCCATGTGGCTTTTGAGGTTCCCTCAGCACTACTGTTCTCCACACAGTGATGTTTTCTACAGGACTCGGGACTCTGACTGTTGATGTTCTCTGATACCCTGTGTCCACAGACAGATGGATCTACTCACTCCCACTGCAGGCACCAGGGACAGAAGAGAGTTCTTAGCAGGGAGTATTTAAGTTTCACCCATCAGTCACAGGCTGCCAGAATGTCAGGAGGGACGTCAGGTAGGGGCTAAGAAACGGGCTTTACACGGCTTTGGAGGACTCATAGCTCCCAAGGTCATTTGTACCTTCTTGAGAATTCTATGGGTAGGAAAAGTTCAACCTGTGAGCTAATTCACCATAAATGATTCTTACTCTGGAGATGGACGGTCTGACTCGCAAAGGGACAAGGCTGCGGGACAGTCAGGATACCTGCATCCGTCTAGTGGCCGCATGAACTTCAACAGGTCCCGTCACAGTTACTAGACACAGGGTCTTTGCATCTAGCATTTGGATGCGTGTCCCTGGCGATGAGGCATGGAGCTCTCTCACCAGGATCACCCTGTGTAATCTGGACACCATTCCAGGGCTACAATATCCAAGTCCTTGGGGACAAGGCCTAGTAACTTCTTTGTTCACAAGAACCCAAGCTGATGGCTAAGTATGCTTCTATCTGATACACTGGCATCCGTGATTTCTAAGTCTCGTGCAACTCTTAGAACGAACGGCCTATGACTGTGGGAAGGATTGTAAGCTTTGTCACAGGTGAAAGCAGTCTTGTCGGGCTTTGCCCTTGGACACACCATGGATACTCCCTGAGATTAACCTTGAGATAGACTGGGTGGAGCCATCCTGGGCCTGGAATTCAGGAAGGGGATGAGGGGACTCCACCTGGACTATTGTGTTTCTAATCGACCCTCAATGGGAGAGGGAGACCACCTCTTGCATGGGACAGACAGGCAGATGGAAAGGAGAGAGGAGTGGCGGGTTCAGACCTGGCTTGAGAAGAGGATCAGCAAACAGGCCAGACCAGAGCACAGGCCAGAGACACCTAGGGACCCATCCCGTGGAACAGATACCAGAAGGTTCTCTCTTGTTTCCCTTTAACCTTTTTTGCCTTTTGTGTAAGCTAGTTGGGTTGTATTGAGAAACTATAAAATTATAAAATGTAAGACGCTTGCTTGCCCTGCCTGCCCAGAGGCTTCTCCCAGTTCTCCTTACTACTAGCCTCTGGAGTTCCACCCTAGTTCCCGGAATAGCTACATGCGAGCTCCCAAATATCAGCGGTCCCATACGGTTTCCAGTAACCGCCCTAGGGACCCACACCCAAGCCCCCACAAGAGGTCTCCCAACGCCAATGTCCATATGGTCTAGCTTGATAAAGCAACCCCACCTGCTTTGTGGTTTTAGCCTTTAAAACTAGCCTGTAACAGTCACTGGGGGTCCTTCACCTCCCGAGTGCTGAGGGACCCTGGAGCATCAGCAATAAACCTTTACTTTTGCATCAGTGCGTTGTGCCTCGTGTGGTCTCTCACGGCGACCCCCTTCCCAAGTTGGGCGTGAGGGTCCAACAGTATAATAAAGTTTAATTGTTAAGAAACAAAGCCAACATATGACTTTCTTCAGTAAGAAACTCTTCAGGAATGTAAGCTTCACTCTTTCACTAGATGCAAAGTTAACCCTAAAACCCAAAACACCCTCTTTTTAGACTAGCCTTTTCCGGCATAATGATACTGTTTCTTATATGACAGGCAAATCCTTCATTCTCTACAACAGATTCCAAACGAATCCCTGCCATTTGGAAGAAGTACCAAAGCAAGGTGACATGACCTTGGTTAAAGCTGTTTTACAAACAGAAGTGAGCAAGCATATGGAACTAGTTACTAAGGAGAGGTCATCAGATCAGAGAACACTCACAGCACACAGTGGAGGGAGGGGTCCTGGCTGAAACCTCGCAGGAGAAACTAGCAAGGACCCAACTCCCAACACACTTGTTCTCATGCAGAACAAGTAGACCTCCTTTCCTTTGGCCACACTCTTGACTTTTCCTCCTAATTTATGCCATTACTTTCCTCTAAAAATGCCCCTTTGTCTTTATTCTTTTGTTTGGACTCACTGACTTTTGTCCTTTCTTGCTGAAACTGAAGTCAGATGGAGAAAAAACCTGCATTCTGGGTACTTGGGAACGTCATTACCTTACTCCCCAGCAGAAGAAGACACGAGATGTCCTTACCCGAGGCTTGCAGCTAGTCACCAAGATGGACAGATGCTGGCGTCACCATGCAGCCTTCAGGTTAGGGACTGCTGGCACACGTTTCCATGAAGATGTGCATCTCCTCCAATGCACACTCCCTTTCTCTCTCATACCACCCTCCCCACACCACTTTCACCAACAAAAATTCACTGTGCTGATTATGCAAAGATCACCCCAGATGTTTAGAGGAAAACAAAGATGTAGTTGAAAAAGTGTACACTTTAGCACCTCGGGTTGGAGACCAGGAGACCTGAAGGTGGCATCCTAGGGAAAGTGGATTCAATGCAGGCCTTGGGGGAGAGGCCGAGGGCTGCGTAGAGGGAACAACCGCATGCTTCTCCAGTCCCACTCCCGTTGAGCCCGCTACCCTGATTTTTCCAAACTTGGCCTTATAAGCCAAAGAACACTGTCTGCCTGGCCACTCCGACAGGCCGTGGACCTAGATCAGCTGGAGCCACTGTGAAAGGGACGCCTCCTCCTTCTGCACTTGCATGATCAGGGGACAGAACTGGTGCCATGGTGGCTGCTTCTGCCACCACATGGACGGGCAGAGCTGAGGAAAAAGGCAGCAAAGGGAAGTAGAACAAGATAATGTCAGACTCCAGAGACAGCGGGAACGACAGCTGACCCTGGTCTTTTATTTAATACGAGCAGGTCGTTTTATTATGTATTGAGATGATTTGGGCTGATTAAGGCTGTTTGTAACTTGGAGGCAGAAACCCTGGGAGGGTGTTTGTTGGGGACGGGCTACATGGCCAATGTTCAACCATCTTGTCAGAACCTAGGTTCCTATTTCTCCAGAAGTCGGCCATTCACCAGAAACTAGCTGACCTTGTCGTAGGTCAGCAGTTAGACACCTGTTGTGCTTTATTGTGGGGGCTGGTCTGTTCGGAGCCGGCCCGGGGTCATTCAAGGCTAAAAGAATCTACCGGCTATGGAAAGATACTGATGCCCCATTCCAAAGCTAAACTTCCTCCTTTCAGCCTCTGCAGAACTTCCTCCCTTCAGCCTCTGCAGATGTCGTTTAGCAGGTTAGCTCGGGAATTTCCGAGAGATAGTTAGCTAAGATAAGATAGGAATTGTTCCAAGGTGAACCACAGGATGTTCCCCTGCTGGTATCATCTAGAGGCATTCTCAGGCCCTCCCCTACTGCTTAGCTCCTGCCTTTTGCTTTTGATTCAATAAAGAGACCTTGATAGGAACTCTACTTGGTCTCGCCTCCTTTCTTTCTCGTTCCATCTTTTCAGGTATGGCTCCCCTCGCGACCCCGTAATTACTGGTCCTGCTGGACAGGACAGGTGTTCATGAGACAGTGGGAAGGGCAGCCATCTCTGCTGGTGTTGAAGGATCAGAGGTGAGATGGGCAGGTGGAGAGGACAGGGATGAGTGTAAAGCCGAGAGGCTGTTTATAGCTCAGGTGGGACAAGTCACTGGCAGCTTTTAAGTAAGCAAGCACAGATGGAAAAGGAGGTGCTCTAGCAGGGTTCCTGTGTGATGGACGGCATAGCAAGATAACTCATGGGTTTTTCCTTCCTTCCTTCCTTCCTTCCTTCCTTCCTTCCTTCCTTTCATCCTTTCTTTTCTTTCTTTCTTATGTATACAGTACTCTGCCCGCATGTACACATGCATGCTAGAAGAGGGCGCCAGATCTCATTATAGATGTTGTGAGCCACCATGTGGTTGCTGGGAATTGAACTCAGGGCTTTTGGAAGAGCAGCCAGTGCCCTTAACCTCTGAGCCATCTCCCCAGCCCACATGGGTTTTTCTCCACCCGAAACTTCTGCGTAGAGGGCAGGGGCTGGGGATTGCGTGCAGCATGGGTTTAGAAGGGGTAAGACTGAGAAACAGCCATCATCAAAACAGTTAGTGACGGGGGGCGGGGGGAGGGAGATGATGTAGGGGTCCAGGTGAGAATGGGGGAGGGAGCTGGGGACAGTGTATATGAAGAGCTGGCGCTGTGTTGTTGAGGTGTAAGGAATGCGGGGAGAGGGCAGATGATGTTGAGTCTCTGCAGCTCAGAATGAAGAGGGTGCTCGCCCCACTGGTGGAGGGAGGTGTGGAACAGTGCTAGGAGAGGAAGCATTTTCCCCGAGACATCCGAAGGAGTGGGGAGAGGGCTTGGACAGGGCTTGAGGTCCTGTCCGACTCTTGAGCTCTCTGGCTCAGGAGCAGGTAAGGGTTGCAAATAAAGATTAGAACACAAGAAAAGCTCCTATTACTAAGTGAGCTAAGAAGGCAGAAGTGACCTTGCCTGAGGATCCCTCTCAGCCTGAGCACTATTCATCCATGACACCCTGCAACTCCTGAAGCCATCAGTGATGTCCTCTGGCAGTGCTGACACCTCCTTTGGTGGAGGTGAAGTAGTTTGCCTCAGTAAACTTAATCTATAACTTGCAGAGCCCCCTCCTGAAGGTGGTACAGGTGGGCTGGGGAGCATGGTGGAGGTCATCGCTTTAACCCCACTCTCGGGAAGCTGAGACAACATGTCAGGCAATGGTTGTTCTAATGCTCTGAGGAGAACAGTTTAGGGGAAGCAGAAAGCCCATGAGACAGACGAACACACTCTCTATGTTGCACCCCAACCCCCATCATTGCAGGAAAACAGCCCCACACCAGGCTCTCTGTGGGATTTGGCTCTGTGAAATCGAATCCCTTTGGCCGGGACAGCTCACCCAGTATTTTACTATCATGGTCATTCCGACGTGTTCTTCTTCACATTATGTATCTCCATGGATGACACAGCTAAAGCTCTGTACTTGGCTGAGTGCCCGAGGGGACAGGATGGGAAGAACGGCCACTGCCCGACAACCACACAAAAGAGACTTTATATAGGGTTCATGGATGGCCCCTTCCTCCTCCCACAGCTCAACGCACAAACACTGGCTTTGTTCAAATCAAGAAGTTCCTAAACAAACACAGGTTTTACGAAGCTGGTGTTTCCAGAAGCACTCCATTATGCTAAGGCATTTTAATTACCTTCCATTAAAAGGGAAAAAGGCAACTTCCTAAGTTTGCAAATGGTTATCAGAAATGTTCTGGTCAACAATTAAGCAAAAACAGCAACAACGACACAAGTGAAATTATTATTGGGACTATCTGGATTCTTTATTTTTTTTTAATTGAAAAAAATTAGATTCTTCTATAGTAACTGTTTTTTTTAATGCATGTCATTTTACCAAAATTATATCTATGCTTCTAGAAACCCAGCTAGACAAACCACAGCATACATTTCCACATATAATTCTAGAGGGTCCATATTGTTTTATAACTCATAATAAATCAGGGATTACTTTTTAAAATTAAATGTAAAAAATTCTAAGGGGCTGGAGAGATGGCTCAGAGGTTAAGAGCACTGTCTTCCAAAGGTCCTGAGTTTGATTCCCAGCAACCACATTGTGGCTCACAACCATCTATAATGGGATCTGATGCCCTCTTCTGGCCTGCAGAGCAATGAATACATAAGAATAAATAAATAAATCTTAAATTAAAAAAAAAATTATTTACTTTACATTCTGTTTTTGTTTGTTTGGTTGTTTTGGTTTTTCAAGACAGAGTCTCTCTGTGTTAGGCTTGACTGTCCTGGACTAGCTTTGTAGACCAGGCTGACCTCGAACTCACAGAGATTCGCCTGCCTCTGCCTCCCGAGTGTGGTGGTGCATGCCTTTAATCACTTTACATTCTGATTGTAGCCCCCTCCCCTATCTCTTGCAGGTCCCACCATCCCTTACTCATCCCCACTCTCCTAGTCCTTAGAAAGGGGGAGCCCTCCTCCCCTATCATCTGATCCCAGCCTATCAAGTCTCATCTGGACTGCCTGCATCCTCTTCCTCTGTGACCTGGCAAGGCCGCCCGACAAGGGGGAAGTGATCTACGAGTGGGTACCAGAGTCCATGTCAGAGATAGCCCCTACTCCCCCTATTATGAGACCCACAGAGAGACTGTGTTGCCTCTAGGTCCTCACCATGCATGGTCCTTGGTTGGTGCATCAGTCTCTATAGCCCTCCTCCCCCAAATGGATGAAAATTGAAAAGATCATTTTGAGTGAGGTAACCTAGACACAGAAAGACACACATGCTATATACTTACAGTGGATATCAGCCACATAATACAGGATAACCACACTACAATGTTGCTATTGTTTTTGACCAATTTTTTTTTCCTGAGGCACTTTGAGACTGGAGGAACAGTGAGGCTATTGGGGTCACTAACCCTTCTACTGCCTTGAAAATGTTTACATGTACTTAATTCTTTCGCATTAAGAATTTCCCATTAGATTCCCAAGTTGACTTCCTTTTTCTTCCTTAGATCCAGGTTCAAAGGCAATCTAACTTTCTGAGAGAACCCATGTTTTTGTTGACATTAAAAAAAAACTCCTTCTTCATGTTCTTCATCCAAAGTGGAATAGCTTCAACTATAAGTCTCTGAGCCACAGTTACAAACTCGATCACTCTAAAGCCTCTCTGAGGGGCTGAGGAAATCCATCCTGGTGGTAGACCCTTGTGCTGTATGCACAGGCATCGAGGTTTAATCTTCAGTACCATAAGGGGAAAAAGATCTCCATTAAATGGATTGAGCTATCTTCCTCTTGCTCTTCTCGCCATAACTAATGACATTCTATGGCTCGCTCTCAGCCTCAGTTTTCCAACCACAAGGCACACCATTAACAAGCAAGAGGGAATTTTCTAATTTCACCATCTTGGGCAAGGCAAGGCGCAGTAACCACGGGACTCTAGAGTTCCACACCAGGTTGTTTTGTGAATGGTTACTCAAATACAGGAAAAATCAAGAGACGCTTCAAAAACACTGGACCCGGGCATGAAGGATTAGACATCCAGCTGCCCTTCCTGCACTGCATTATTCTGTGTGATTAACTGAGAGAAAGAATAACACAGATTTTATTGAATTATTTCCATTGAAAATCTCAACAAAACATTAATGAAAACCAACGTCTCTTTCCCTAGAGAAAGCTACTTTCTAACAATTCGCATACAAATTTCAGAGATGGTAAGCCTCCAAGCTATTATGTTCAAGACTTTAAATTAATTAGTTCAGAGAGATTATTTTTATCTATGCATCATGGAAGGATTCAAAAACTAAGCCAGGAACTCTTCTGCCTGCTGAGTGTTGCACTGGGTGAGGGTACAGGAACTGAGCAGGAAGTGGAAACAGATTGGGTCTGGGTCACCATTAAGTCTTTAGTTAACAGCAACTACTAATTGTTTTAACCAACATAGCCAAAACTTCCAAATTAGGAGAGGACAGCATTTGGTTATAGTAGGAATGGCCTCTATTTCCAGCCTCTGCAAGAACTCTGTCTTCACCCCATATGCCTGGGAATGTTTTATTAGAGCTGTAAGCTAACTGGCCTGAGTTTTCAGTCTACTCAATGAATAGCTCAGACCCAACAAAAACGGCTTGCAATGTGAAGACAACACATTCAGCTACTATAATCTACATCAACTGCCATCGAATTGGGGGCTACAAATAGATGGACTGAGTCAGTCAGAAGGGACCACAGACTCCCAGCCAGTGTTGCTGGCTGTTCATCTCTTGCCAGAATACTTCTAAGCATGGTCCAGCATGTACACGATGGCCTGAGATAGGTATTGTTCACAAAACAGAACCACCGTGGAAACTCAGTGTGCCATTTAGAATTCAGTACCATACTTTAGGCTATGACACAATGGGAAAAGCCTCACATAGAAGCCATGAGAGTTATAAAAAGGATGATAATTGTGGATTCATGGGAGAATATATGGTGACAGCCACAAGCCCCAAAAGACTTACATAATAACCAAAGCAACACACACACACACACACACACACACACACACACACACACACACACAGACACAGAAATGTGGATGGACACACATGCACAAGTATTTATTCCACAATGCAACCTTTCATTCTTTATAAAGCATGTGCCACCACCATCATTTGGTAGAGGTCAAGCTGAAGAGTGTCAGGTGTTCATGTTAATCTTCCCATATCTGTATCCTAGTGTGTACTTTCCCCCTGGGTATCACATTTTGAAAGTCCCCTAGGAAATTAAGTAGATTCTGGAAATCCACACATGTCAGGGGTCTAGCGCTGCCATCTTTCTTGGCACATGACTAGGGGAGGGGGTGAAAGAGGGAGGGAGGGAGGAGTGGGAAGATACAAGTGAGGGGATAGCAATTGAGATGTAATCTGAATAAATTAATAAAATAAATTAAAAAGAACTTCTCACCTTTAGAGTGCAGACTGTTTATTGATTTCCTCACTTGGCCCAGTTGACATTGCCTTGAGCTATCGCCTCCTGACACCCACTTCCACTCAGCTTAGCTGCTGAGTGTGTGTTCCCTTAGTCATGCCGCTGCCCTAATACTCTGTCCCCACTGCCAAGTGTTCCTGCGTCACCTACAGCTTCCTACCCTCTTCCATGTCAACCGGTCAGAATCTGTATGTGTCTTGTTCCTAAAGTACCATGAAGATACTCTCAATGGCGCCCACACTGCTGCCAGCTCAGGCTCCCGCCAACAGTGAGCCGACCACATGTTAAGGCTGATCTGTGCCCAACTCAGTTCTCCGTGCTTCCTTTAGCATCTTCTGCTGTAAACAGCATGGCTGGCTGGACCAGGCTAGGCAGTCACCTCACCACCATATACTTGGCCCAAGCCTCTGTGATTTGAGTCCATCTGGTTTGATAGTTGTTATAAGAGGAGCTTAAAACTTTACAGTTAATTTTTTCATAGCTATGACAGAAAAACCATAGCTTGATTTCTTCTGCTGTCATTATTATTCATGTGACCTGATTTTTCTCTTTATGATTTTGTGGTAATAATATTAGTTATTATAAGAATTAAAGCAACAGGCAAATATATCCAAACCAGACCTTTTTGGGGGGAGTAAAAATATGTTGTATTTGGATGCAATTCACAAAGACTTTCTAAGGACTTTTAGGGACAATAATAAGACAAGATTTAAGATGCCCAATCCCATAAAACTAATAGCTGGTTGACATGCTCCATCAATACATGGCCTGTTGAGTCCTGACAGTTTGGTCTGCACCAGACCACCTAGCCTGCAGCCTGCACCTCACGCTCTGTGCTGTGTTTTCTGTCCATCTTTCACTGTCACTGTTCTGGCTTTGTTCTAAGAAAATGTGCAAGGGTGTGGGTTTAGAGGCCCTCCCATCTGGAATACGAGGCACATGACTGATGACTGTGTCTGTCTTTATGGCTTCCTGCTACACAGGTGCAGAGTGAGACAGTGGGAGCACATGCTCACTGGGTGACCTGGCCCTTTCCAGCTAGGGCCAGTGGGCACCTGGCACCCATCACTGTGCCCAGTCATCTAAGCTTTTAAGTCTCTCTCTTCCCTCCCACATGCCAGTGCAGACCACATTTGCAACCCATTTTTAGGCTAATGATGCTCTTCCCAGCATTGTCAAACATTTCTTATTCTACCCAGCTCTTCTCATTTTCTGTATCTTAAAAAAAAAATCTTTAGGAATAGGTTTAGATTTACTAAGGAATCCTGTGAACAGGAAGATTCCAAGACTTGATTAAAATACAACACAGATACATGGGCAGGAGGAATAGGTTAAGACATCACTGTACAAGACAGGGACCATAGTTATTAACAATGTACTGCATACTTGGAAATTGCTGCTAGCATAGATTGTGAATTGAATCTGTGAGAAGCTAAGGGATATGTCAGTCTAATACAATCACTTCACAAGCACCCACATCATAAATAGACTGGCAGGAGTTGGTAAATTTTCTGACTATGAGCAGTTTCTCATGTAATTCTGTATGTAATCTTCCTTACTGTTCACATCTGACACCAACGTGGTACACTGTTACTGCACACCTCATACAGATTTCCCCTTAAACATTGAAATTTACCATTTAAAAATGTTTTAGCTTAGGAGTTAAGGGTGCAGGGCAATGGTTGAGGGCCTGTATTAAATCCCAGTGCTGGGAAAGGAATGCGTGCGTGGCTTACTGCCGGAAGTACATCCCACTACTGTGCAGCCATCACCACTGAATCTACGGGGACAAAGTTTGCAAAAACAAAGCTTTCTAGCCATTAAGCAAGAACTTCCCAATTTCCCTAGCCCACGCTCCCATCAATTCCTGCTTTAATTTCTCTCTCTGCATCTGGGCACTCTGGGTACCCGGTATACGTGCAACCATCAGGGTTTTGTCACACTTTGTGACCAGCATAAAGTATACGAGGCTCCTGTGTTGTCCGTAGTCGGCATGCTCAGCCGACTTAGAAAGGAGAGCCGTCACATTCCAGGCTCACTGTGGGTCCTCCTTGCTTCCCATTGTCTCTCTACTTCAGTCAGTCTCAGCCCAGCCAGTTTCTGGTTCCAAGACCTCACCCTCAACTCCTTAGCACCTGAGATCTAGGACTTCTTAGTAGACACCGTAAAAACACTAACCAATGGCAGTCCCTGTCCAGAGCCATTTCACCTATCGTATTTAATTTTCATGACAAGCTCATGTGATTCCATTTTACAGAGTGACACAGCTTGGGAAGGTGCCATGACTTTCAAAGGGATTTGAGTTGCCACAAGGCAGCCCGGGAGTTAGAACCTCTGCAGCTCCAAACATCCTGTGGTGCCTCTCAGTTCCTGCCAGGCCTGGCTCTCCTTTCATAGGGTTGCTGTTACTCCTAACACACCCACAAACACACACATTTATCCGCTGAACTACAGCTGTGGCTATTTCCTCTTGGACTCTCTCCACTGCAGTGTTTGTCCGTTTGGGCCTCTGAGCTGTGGCTGAGCTTGGAGGCTCCTGTCCCCCCACCTACTGACCACCTAGGCTCGGGAGCCCCTGCTTCTTGCTCTGGGTGGCACGAGACTACCCCTTCCCCGCTTTCCTTCATCATCCATCACTAAGCAGCTAGTTTTTAGTTTCAACTTGACTTCAGCTAGTCTTCTCACTCAATGCTTTAGTTAAACATAATTACTCAAGACAATAAGGTATCTTTACTATTGCACTAACATTTTACTTTGTTGGAAGGTTGGAAGTATAGAGCAACTCAATGTCCAAACCACCATATTTTTGTGGTTTTGGTTAACGGTTAATAGTTGGGAGATGCCACTACTTCTACAAGAGCACGTGTGTCAGTGTGTCCTCTGTTCACTTCTGAAGTCCTGTCTGTCCTCAGTCGGACATAGTAAGCACACTGTCATCTGGCTGTGCACAGGGAACTGCTGGCATTTTAGGTGTTGGGTGCAAAAGGCATTTTCAGCGAAAGGCAAAGAGCTGATGGCTGCGGTCGGGAGTTGGCAGGCGCCTAGGGTGGCAAGCTCCTCGGAAAAGCATGCAAATCCCAGCACACAGATGCCTTTGGTGGGCTTCAGCGTCTCATCTTCCATCGGTGCTTCGGGGCGAACAGGTGATTGGATGTGTGCGTGCGGATGTGTTTAGCATGTGTGCCGTTGTGACTGGCTACCTTAGAGGACAGGTGCTCTTATAAACTCTTCACTGGGAGGCAGGAAGCTCCCACAGAGGTTGTCAGGACCCTGATTTGATGTGACGAGATCTCTGATTTACAGCCCCCTTCACTGTAAGACAGAGCTAGACAGTGTGAGGTGGGAGCAGCTAGCTGCTGTAGGGGCTGGCAGCAGACTGTGCGGGGGTGTAGCTGTGTCAGAGAGAGGCGGGGGAACTGCGCACACTAGGTGTCTCATGCTCAGACAACCAACCGTCACTTGAGCGTGATGTCAGAAAACACATCGAAATGAAAATTCTAAAACCCCCTGGCCTGCTGCGTCTGTCCAAGAGCAGGAAAATGGCTTGGGAAATTATAGTTCACAATAGACTGCAACACTTTTGGAGTTATGAAGGCTATTCTCAAATATGCCACTTTGGCTTTCAGGCACACAGGACGCTGTGTGTGTATGTATAACTGCACCCTCTGAGTTTGGCTTGCGGTCTGACTGCCTCTGGCTGGTGGAGAGCAAGCTGAGGTCGCCGCCCGCCGTCCTTCCAGGAAGAGTATTTAACAGCTAGTCTGTAATTTGCAGCACGTCTCCTGCAGCTGCAGCAATTCAGATGGCCTGACCTCTGAAATGCAGGAGACACACTACGGTGAGCAGAGCCCCCTGCTGGCCAGAGTCAGGAATGCAGCGAGTGAGGCCTGACAGGTTTCTTTCTTTCTTTCTTTCTTTTTTTTTTTTAGGTTTTTTGAGACAGGGTCTCTCTGTGTTAGCCTTGGCTGTCCTGGACTCACTTTGTAGACCAGGCTGGCCTCGAACTCACAGTGATCCGCCCACCTCTGCCTCCTGAGTGCTGGGATTAAAGGTGTGTGACACCACGCCCGGCTTCTGACAGGTTTCTTAAGGGCTGTGCTACTGGAGCAAAAGCTAGCAGTGGCAATGTGGGATGTGAGCATGATTCCAGAAACCATGAATAGTTGGGAACAGGGGACCGAAGACAAAATGCAAAAGAAAATGGGCAGGGATGACAATGGAGTTTCTCAGAGTATACTCAGGACAAGCCTGGACTTACACAAAGGCGTGGCCAAGAAAGCAGCGGGATGAGTTTCAGCCTATGGGGAAGGCACAGAAGTGCACTAGTCTCCACACACTCAGAACACGCACCTGCTGTGTCACACTGGCGGACAGATTGGTTAAAAGAAGCAGGAACAGCGACAGGAAAGTCGTGGGCAGCTGTAGCTGTCCTTTGCCCATCTGTTTAGCATCTCCGAACACAGCAAGCTGCTGCCCAGGACCACAGCGACCCCTGAGAAAGTGACCAGTTCAGGCAGGGAAGGGCATCTGCAGCGCATTTAGGCACAGGGAGCCCAACAACCCACAGCAGAGCTGGGTTGAGCCAAGTCAGAGCCAGTAGGCCTCTGGGGTGAAAACACGCAACAGCTGGCCTCCATCCCTGTGGCTCTCAGGGGTGAGAGGAGCATTCACAGGGGGGCGAGCCTCTCCAGCTGCCCAGCTCTCCAGCTCCCAGTGGCGTCACCATCCATGCCCTTCCAGATGGGGTGCAAGGAGGTTTTGGTATGGACTCTGGGGACAGGTGGTTGAGGTCCTTCCTGAGCCGGGTAACACTGGCAAACTATCACATGATTTTGTTTCCTCAAAGGGGAGAAAGGGGAGTCACAGTAGCAAGAAAGCCACCAATCGGTGGAGTCCAAGGTAAAAAGCTCTTACTGTGGAGCCTTGTACAGGCCGCTTCCATAGCTGTTTCATTCTTCTCACGTCCCTTAGCTCCTCCAAGGAGGGAGTGGGGGAGGTGAGGAGGGTGTGTGTGTGTGTGTGTGTGTGTGTGTGTGTGTGTGTGTGTGT
>OU015756.1:40443063-40461919 GCA_907169655.1 Acomys percivali | reverse complement strand
AGTGTCCCAAGATTAAAAGGAAGCAGTGAAGGGTGCCACACAGGAAACTGCTCCATTCTGATCTATGTTTTCAGACACAAGAATCACGGGAGCTAGGAGGAGAAAGACAGCAAGTGAAGGCTCTTGCAGTGGTGCAAGCTAAAGAGCCCAGGGCCCCTGTGGGCAGTGCTGGAGGCCTAGAAAGAAGCAATGGGTTTCAGATTTTTATTTTTTTATTTTATGTTTTTAATTCTAAAACTAAATTTATTTTATGTGTATGAGTGTTTTGCCTGTGTAGGCATGTATGTACCATGTGTGTGCAGTGCCCATGGAGATCAGAGAGAGTACATGATCCCCTGGAACGGGAATGGTGTGTGGGAAGAGAATGTGGGAGCTGGCTCTTAACTGCTGACAAATCTCTCCAGCCCCCCAACGCCCCTTTTGAGGGCAGGTCCTGTTTAGCCCAGGCTGACCTTGAACTTGCTATGTAGCTGAAGATGACCTTAAATTCCTGATTCTCCTGCCCCTACCTCCCAAGTACTGGGATTACAAGCAAGTGCTCTCATACTTAGTCTGACATATATATATATTTTAACATTGGTATCAGTTGGATTTGATGATAAGAACTTAGAAGTAAGGAGGAGGAAGAGGAGGAGGAAGGAATCAGAGATGAGTTCTGGGCAGATAGTGGTATTGTTTATAGATGGGAAAATATGAGTACAAGGAACCAACAGATAGGCTCTAGAAGCACAGCCACGTGAGGCTGGAAACAGAATGAGCAGCAGACATGGCATCCAAGGTACCCGGCACTGAGAAGGCATGGCTGCCATTACTAGTGTCATTGTCCCTATTACTATGAACCCCTGAGAGTTATCTGGACCAAGAGAAGCACAGCAGAATGGCGATTCATTTGTATTAGGTCTGGTTTGCTTACACTGTAAGTATCAAACACATTGATTGGTGAACTGGTTGGAATGCCATGAACTACAGGTTGACACTGACTGATGTGACACTGGTTCTGAGGGCTCTCTCTGTAACTCCCTGGAAGCCTGCTTTGGAATAGTGCTGTCACAGAACTGTCATTGACTGTTTCTGTTCTTCCAGAGCAAACAGCTTGAACTCATAAAAAACGCATGGCTTATCAGTGTACATAGCAGCATTCCTAATAGAGTGCTTACTGTCTGGATGTTACTTCTGCCTTAGATGGATGCACTGATTGCGGAAGAAAAGCCTCTTTAGCCACCTCAGACATGGTGTCATCTTTTTTTTTTAATTAATTTATTTTTTTTATTAATTGATTCATATTACATTTCAATTGTTAGCCCATCCCTTGTATCCTCCCTTTCTTTCCTCCCTCCCGCTTCCCCCTCTACTCCCTTCCCCTATGTCTGTGACTGAGGGGGACCTCCTCCCCCTGTATATGCTCCTAGGGTATCAAGTCTCTTCTTGGTGACTTATTATCTTTCCTCTGAGTGCCATCAGGCCTCCCCATCCAAGGGACATGGTCCGATATTAAGTGAGCAAAGCTTATCTTGATTTTTTTCCCCCTGAGCTCTTGACTTTTGCCGGGCAGTGTTCTCACACCTCTCTACTGCTCTCTACTGTTCAAGACGAGGCAGCAGCCAGCTCAGCCAGGAGAAGCAGGAGCTTTATGGTTTCCGGCTCTGCTTCATCCAAATTCATTTCAGGGAGATACACATGACATAGTTAACATAATCCACATGGGGAAACACATACTTAAAAAAAACACATTGCGGAGGCTTTCCTGTGGGCATAACTTACAGTCCCATCCCTTGCTCTCTCGTTGGGGCCATTTTAATTGGGTTCCAATGAGAACCTACTGGGTCCCTTACTTTACTGTGATGACACTTGACAATGGCACAGTTCAGCTTACACAAAGTATGTGTCTTCAGCCTGCAACCAGGCTGAAGCCAGACAAGTTTTCAGAGGCAAACGAATAAAGGGACAGACATGCATGATAAGGACAGCAGAGCCACCAAGCCAAACGCAAGTGTTTCAGCTACTTCCCCTCTCATCACCAACACTACAGACTTGGGTGTCCATGGAGGACACATTCAAAGCTGCCTCACTGCAGTGACCTGTGCTGAGCAGCGTCTGGGACTCTTCTTTCTGCTATGTGTGAAGGTGAGAAGCCGCATTGACTTTACTCAGTGAGCACTCAACTCAAATCCCAGTATTTAAACTAAGGCGTTTCAATAACAAGTATTGTCTAGACATTTTTGTTTGTTTGTTTGTTTTTTGTAGAATCATGAGACCCATGGGGGAGTCTCTTCCCAGTTTTGGGAGCCAAAAGGTCAGCTTCTTTGATCCCATCAATAAGTTGTCAGTCTTAATGTATAGAATTCATGTTCCTATATTTAAGATTAAAGACCCATTCAGATGATGAAAATAGTGGCCTTTGTTGACCAAGGAAGCGAGTCACAAACTGCAAGTGTTCTCATTATCTGGGGCCCAGCCTCTTAAGCTGTGAGTTGTAGGCCCATGTGGGGCCTGCAACTGAAGTGTGGGTTGTAAGAAAGCTGGAGACAGCAAAAAAGGATTCTGAACATGCAAGAGCCAAAAACTAATTCAATATCCAATGTATTGCTCAAGGGCGTTGCTGATAGTGCTTGACGGTGTTACATTTTTAAGCCGCTTCATTGCAGCGTTGGTTGCAGATAAACAACGCCCACAGTTACTATGTATGCCTTCTCGCAATGCCAGCAAAGAAATCATGGGTGAACGGTAGGCAGTCACAAAAGCAAGTCTTACTCACGTCATAGTCTGGTTCCCAAACAGGAAGTCAAGTGATGCCACTGAGCCCAGTAGAGGAATTAACCCAAAGGTATTTTGTGTCAGATATGTTCATGTTGAAACAAAAAGAAGAACCATATAACAATACTAAAACCACTTCTAACAAGTCCGGGGATTTGAATACAGGCCCATCTTTAAAAGTAACATTTTCTACTGCTCCATAAAACATCTTCAATACCAGGTCAAGAAACCACCACAGATAAAGGTGTTCTGTGAATGCTGCTCTGAAAACTGAAAATACCAATTGCTCTTTTAATTCTTTATCAGGGAAGCAAACAAACAAACAAACAAACAAACAAAATGCCCCAAGGTAACTGACCCTGAATCAAAACACTTCCCAGTGGGAATGCACTTGGAAAAAGCTCGTAAAGTTTCTCTGAGGCCAGGGTCCTTTGGGTGGTGGGTGGGAGGAGAAGTGTGCGCAGCCTACAGGTGGCTGACATGTGACAGGATGAACGTCAAATAGTTTATAACACGGGATACCTGAGCAAGACACGTAGTTCTTGCTGAGTCAGAGAGGAGCACACACAGTCATGGGCAACGCTTAACCCCAGGGTCTGAGTATTTAGTTTTGATTCCTTTTGGTTTTGTGGGCTCTCTTCAATTTCCCCAAACAGCTGTAAAGCAGCTGGGTTTTGTACCTTTCCCAGGGATGGAGACAGGGGGAGTGATCTCCTTCCCTGTGTCTGTGGATAAGCATCCAGCCTTCTGAGGCCTTTAAGCTGATTTCTGTAGCCTAGAGCACAGTTCTTATAACTAAGCAGAAAGCAATGAAGAGTTCTGAGCAGGACACAGAACTTTATTTAAACACAGAACTATGCATTTCATTGGGACTCATACAACTAAGTCTCAGACAGTCTATGGTTTCCAGTTTCTCTTGGTCTTAGCATTGACCGTGACACACTTATTTAATACTGCCTGACTGCGTGACCATGCCCTGGTAAAGAGTGACTGTTGAGGAGAGGCTCCGGCTCTGGAAAGCTGGGCAAAGCATTCAGCATGTGTTAGTGAAAACATAAGAGCATACTCGGCATTCTTCAGAGGGTCTGCAGAGGGCCCTTGCCACTGTAGCCAAGTCTTTTTGCTTATTTCCAATAAATATTTCTTTCATTTGGCACAGAGCTTCGAGTCATGTTTTATTAATTAGCCTTGAGTTTCATCTTAGATACAAAAATAGAAGCCTTTCAAGTTCCTCGGGATCCTGTTGCATTCTCAGCCGCATGCCTAATACCACCTTGGGGACTTTGGGAAGCTGAGCATTGATAGTGCAGGGGGTGTCTAGTGCCATACAAAAAGATTCGCCTTACAAAATATATATATATATTTTTTTTTTAATAAGAAATCAACCCCTAAAGGTGTTTGAAAAACTTCCTTTAGAAGATTGCAAAATGCCAGATGCAATTTTTTTGTTGTTGCTCGTTAAAGAATTAGCTTAGAAACACAAATACTGGATATTTACAGTTTTAGAAGACTGGATCTGTCTGGTACTCTGGGTCAAAGACAGCAGCTTAGGGTCCAGTTAAGCCTCAAAATGTTTTTTCCAAATATGTAACATATGATACACTGTGATGTTGGGTTTTTTCCATCCATTCTACAAAGAGGCCCTCAACATCTTCAGAGAACATCCTCAGATAAGGAAAACAACCAGGAAAGCTGGTGCGACTCAAAACGGTGCAGAAATTGCCAAGAAATAACTTCTCCTAAGTCACCAAGGGGGCAGAGTGACAGGCCGTTCTGTCTGCTCTTGTTCTGGCTCTCCTGATGGGTGGACGGATGGAGAGAGACACAGCCAGTCAGATCTTGTTCTTTGTGCCTCTCTGAGTTTGGTAGACACCAGGGGCTGCAAGTGATGCACTCTTGTGTCTGACACCCTCCAGTCCTCCCCTTTGCCTGGTGACTAGAAAAGAGAATCCTATCGGCTTTCTTTCAAGCTGTTGATCATGTGTAAGGCTTCAGACTTCTTTTAAAACTTCCTGCTTTGTGTATCAGAGAGAATCTTACTGTGCAAACGCACAGCTGACAACGGAGGGTCAAGTTAAAGCCCTGTGCTATTTATCTAAGATGTGGGGGGCTCTGCATCCTCAGCAGCTACAGTGCCCTGCATGCTGTGGGGCTGTACACGGCCCTCTCCCATCCCACAAGATGAAGCTCTACCAAGATGCACTGAGAAAAACACCTAACTTAAAACAAAGTTTCTAGACCACAAGGAAGAATTTGTGCCGAGAAGAGAAAACAAAAGTCTAAACCACAGAAAACGTTGCATGAGCAGTTTTTAACGCATCTAGTGGCCATTTCCTGTAGGAAACCACCTACTACTCTGCGAGAAGGCACAGTTCTGGACATGATGTTTTGTGGCTTTCTATCCGAAAACAGGTACAGCTGGAGAGGATTTTGAAATGCGTGATGCTGTTCCGTCCCCTCCTCACTCGTTGAGGTTGGCATTTTTGAAACGCAGTTGCGCACACTCTGATTGTTGGCGGTTCTTTCCACATTTCATTTTCCTATCCTTTCCTTGGAGTCTCTAAGGACAGCTTCCTACCTAATTTCTCTTTAAACTGGGTTTATAGGAAGGTGAGCTCCCGAAGGAGAGAGTCGCTACCATCCTCATATACCCGCAAAAGCCAGAGTAATTGAGAAGCATGTCATCCCTCCTGCTGAGGGGACAGCAAGAGAGAAATCACAGCTGGGGCTGGGGCGGCTCCTAAGACCCAGCTAAGGTACAATAGAGGAAGATCTAGGTTGGAGGCCTTGCGGAGACCAGGGAATGAGATGTCGCCATATGACAAGTACCAGAGATGAACCCTGCCAATGCTGTCCCCTCTTTCACAGAGGACCTCCACTCACTGTATGGAAGAAGACAGGAAGAAGAGAGAAGGCAGCGGGCACGGCCTTCGCTTGGACTGCAGCAGGCAGCGCTGGGAAACAGAACACGCCTTAGCCCAGGTAGTGCTCAAAGCTTCGGTGATATCAGCGGGGGTGGGGGTTGGACACATAAATGCTGGGTTGAAATGTTAGTGTATTCTAAGTGTGGCTAGACAATTGTGGCCTTGTTCAAATCCTCACCGCAGGTGAAAGGAAAGAACCAGAACCACTGAGCAGCCATAGTGAGGGATGGAGCAGTGTGCTTTGCAGTTTTACCTCCTTGCTTTCACCTCCATGCTTGCCTTGGGAACAGAGAAAAGGTTAGAGATTAGAGGACAGACTGCAGGAGAATGGCTGCATGTGTTCCTCAGATTTCTGAGCATTTAAAAAAAAAAATCAGAAAAAGCAAACTAGGCTTCAATTGGTGTAAGATACTGTTTTTGTTGTTGTTGTTGTTGTTTTTATAGACTAGCTTCCTCCTAAAGTGCAGTATAACCTTGAAGTAGAGGTTTCGTTCTCAGAAGGGTTCCAGAGCGTTCTGATAGCGTTTTATGGAGCGGGAGGCAGGATTTACCCCATTTCTGCACCAGTTTCTCTTTCCATACAACAATGTAGAGACAATGAGGCCCCACTTCCATTTTCCATACGATAAAAGCACCCAGAGTGTTTTCATACTTGGTTATTTTTCCTGACTTAATGTTGCCATTTCCTTTCCCCCATTTTTGATAATACATTGATGTGCTCTCGTTCTCTCTCTCTCTCTCTCTCTCTCTCTCTCTCTCTCTCTCTCTCTCTCTCTCTCTCCCCCCTTCCCTTTGATTTTTATTTCTTTTTTTTTTATTTTTTTATTTTTTTATTTTTAATTAATTTATTCTTGTTACATCTCTATGGTTATCCCATCCCTTGTATCCTCCCATTCTCCCCTCCCTCTCATTTTCCCCTTATTCCCCTCCCCTATGACTGTTCCTCAGAGGGATTACCTCCCTCTGTATATGCTCATAGGGTATCAAGTCTCTTCTCAGTGACCTGCTGTCCTTCCTCTGGGTGCCACTAGGTCTCCCCAGCCAGGGGACATAGTCAAATGTGAGGCACCAGAGTACTTGAGAAAGTCAAATCCCTCTCTCCACTCAAGTGTGGAGACTGTTCTGTCCATGGGCTAGATCAGGGTAGGGGTTTAAATTTTACCGCCTGTATTGTCCTTGGCTAGGGCCTTAGTTTGAGCGGGACCCCATGACCCAAATCTGCCTATCATAATGTTCTACTTGTAGGTTTTTAGGACCCACTGGATCCTTCTACATTGCTATTCTCCCATTGTTCTCTCATCTAGAGTCCCAATAGGATGTCCTCCCCTCGGTCCCAGTTTCCTGGTAAGGGAAGGCTTTTATGGGACATGCCCATTGGGCTAGTATGCAGATATAAGTGAGTATATACCATTTGAGTCTTTCTGCTTCTGGGTTAACTCACTCATTATGATCATCTCTAGCTCAATCCATTTGTCCACAAATTTCGGGAATTCCTTGTTTTTAATAGCTGAGTAGTATTCCATAGTGTATATGTACCACAGTTTCTTTATCCATTCTTCTACTGAGGGACATTTAGGCTGTTTCCATGATCTGGCTATTATGAATAAGGCTGCTATGAACATGGTTGAGCAAATTTTCTTGCTGTGTGCTGGTGCATCTTCTGGGTATATTCCAAGGATGATTTTTATTTCTTAAAGACAGGGTCTCACTATGTACCTCTGCCTATCCTGGAACTCACTATGTAGACCAGGCTAGACTCAAACTCACAGAGATCCACCTGCCTCTGCCATTTTAATGCTGGGCTTAAAGGCATGTACCACCATGCCCTGCCTGCTTTTCTTTTTCTTTCTTTTTTTTAACTTAAAAATATGTATTTATTTTAATGTACATGAGTAATCTGTCTTCACACACATGCAGAAGAGGGCATCAGATCCCATTCAGATGGTTGGGAGCCACCATATGGTTGGTGGGAATCAAATTCAGGACCTCTGAAAGAGCAGCCAGTAACCACTGAGCCATCTCTTCAGCACCCATGACTGCTTTTCTTAATTGTAAAGCTGCTTAGTGTTATTTTGTGCCACATGAAAACAATGGCACTGAATAAAGGTGGCCACTGATTTGCTTGGTTTGACTTATTGGTTTCTAACTCAACAATGGTGCAAAAGAGTGAGACTGATTCAGTAGACTTTATAGTTGTTTTGGCCCATTTCGGGTGGTTGGCACCCACAGCTGTGCACTCTTGTGTAACGCTGGGCAGTGGCAGCAAAGGCAGCTGCTAGGCAGCCACGGGACCATGAAGGCTCTATGAGCTGTGGGAGATGACGATGGGTTTCCTGTAGCCAATGCAGTTCCACTGTTTTGGGTTCTCTTCATATAACACAGGCTGTTCATCTTAGATGCATTTTCAAATTAAGGCCTTTTCAATTTACGATGTTTCTCAGGCTGTAACCTGCTATATGGTGCAGGGCACCTGTGCCTCACATGTTTCATTTCTAGCAGTCACAATAATCTTGGGAGGACCTTAGCAGCATTCACATTTTATATGAAAAACTGAAGCTTCAGAGAAGCCAAGTTAGTGGCTCTGGTCAATTGCTAAACACAGGAGAAATGTACCTTCTAGGCTGGGTGCCTATTGGTTTGCTAAGTGGTGAACAGAGGGCCAATTGAGCATAATTTGAGTTTTGTCTTTATCCACACTACAATTTCCTGTATAATATATATCATGTATGACACATTACAATATATCCTACTATATAATATATTAGCACAGAACTGTTCTCATTCATGATTTTGTTAGCTTCAAATTCGACGTGGAAAGTGGATGAAATCGCCACCGCATCTTTCAGATGTGCCTCTTGGAGAACGCAGGAAGTCCTGCTCAGACCAATCTGCTCTTTTGCTAGACATTATCTTATGATGTGATTTGGCCATACATTTTTATGCATGTTCTTTCTGCAACATTTAAAATGGTTTTCTTTTCAGTATACCTGATGACTTTGTTCTGGGCAGGCCTCACTCCTCTGTTGGGTGACGATGACATTTGCCCTCATGTTGGACTGACTCTCTCCTCCCTCACTGCTTCCTCCAGGTATCTCCAAGCTGCCCCCTTCCCCCCTCCCACGCCACCCCCTACTCCAACACCCCCTGCCCCCGCCCCCACTTCAGGTTCCACATTCTAGCCTCGGCTCCTGACTCCTCCCTCTCATGCCTCAGCCTCTGTCCTCTTCCTCTCATCCCTGCTGCATGTCTGAGCAGGCTGGAGATGGCCTATCATTCATCCTGATGCTCTCGGATAATGTGCTGCAGCGTCATATTGGCAGCAGCTAAAGTCAGAGGTAAATCTAACATGCGCATTTATTAGCCTCTTACAAGATGTGTAGAAGCAGGGTCAGAAGAAAGAGGCAGCGTACGTGACTCAGTGGCTCGGGAGGGATGGATTGACCCTGGTAAGAAAGCTGTCTTCTTACATGAGAGTTTAATTGCACACAAGTGTTTAATGAGACAAACAGGCCACACACGTCTGTAAGCCCTGAACACCATCAGTGTCATCCTGCCCGGTGCAGTTTGATTAGCCTTGTTTTCTGTTGCAGTGAGCATTAACTTGCCACTGCACACTACCAGCGTGCTGTCCCTGAGTGGCCCTGATGAGCCATTTAGAGTTAATTGTCTTATTGAAGGCTCTTCATATGGTTGTCCCACTTGCGTGTTGCACACGAGTCCAGATAAGGTGGAAAGGTGAGGCTGCCCACAAGTTCACAGATGAAATAACTTTATTCCCTTTTTTAAGATGCTAAAAGTGAGGCAGAGAGGAAGTATGGAAGCATAGTTGAGTTATATGAGAGAGTCACATAGATTATAAAGTTCAACTAAGGTGTTTCAAGTCAAACAATGATGCCAAATGTATAATCTCCCATACAGAACAAAATTCCCCTTTTTATTTTTGGTTGTAAGCCTTAGCCTGTGATAGGTAAGCAATTTCTCCATCCTCCAAACTCCCCCTTTAGCAGGAGTATCTCAGTCCACCCTGACCATGCCCATCTTGCTTATCTCTGTTGTCAAGAGTATTTTAGGATGAATGGCAAGATAGTTTTAGAATGGATGACGAGGGTTATGAAGCATTTTGGATTAGTCAGCACTCTCTAGAGAAACAGAACTGAGCTTCCTTTGCCCACCAGCCACGAGAAGCTGTGGCCCAGAATGAAGGTGGATCCCCCCACCTCAGAAATGCCAATCAAAGGTGGGTCTTCTCACTCCAAATGATTCAGTCAAGAAAACTCCCTCATAGGTGTGTATCCACATGCATGGTTTTAGTTAATTCCGGGTAGAGTTAGGTTGATAACTAAGAATTGCCACAAACATCTAAAGGACTGATCCCCCCATCAGAGAGAATATGGAATCTTGAAGAAAGCATCCATTGTTGTAGCTCTTCAGCATTAGTTTCATGGTCACTTCTTTTTTAAAAAAGGATTTATTTGTTTTTATTTCATATGCATTGGTGTTTTGCCTACATGTATGTCTGTAGAGTACCAGATCCCCTGGAACTGGAATTACAGACAATAGTGAGCTGACGTGTGGGTGCTGGGAATTGAGCCCAGGTTCTCTGGACAGGAAGCCAGTGCTTCTTAATTGCTGAGCCATCTCTCCAGCCCTATTCAGTTCTTTCAGTGCTGAGGGGGAGAGCAGGTAAATCTAGGTAGACACACAGGAACCTTGAGCATCCTGGGCTGCTGTGCGGAGCATCAGGTGGGCTGAGAGGGAGTAGACAGCAGGAACCTGGGGTAGGGCTTGGGAGGGGGCTGCAGTGGGCGACGCTAGAGGGCTCCTGCGTCAGAAGCACTGAGCAGACCTGTAGGAAAGCCTGTTCACTGGGACCCAGGAGTCCTGGGAGCTGAGTGCTTGGTGCCACTGGGCTCCAGGAGAGATCTGCTCACAAAGAGGGTAAGGGACCCACCTGAAGCTCTCTGAGGGCATCGTGTCACTCCATCCTAATGCCCGTGAGTCCCTGAGGCTGGTACCGCTACTCCTCCCATTTAGAGATAAGGAAACAAACAGCAGCGAAGTAAGCTGTCAAGCTTTCAGGTTTCAAGGGTGCTAAAAAGGCAGAGGTCCCAGAATTTCCGACTTCCAAATTTCCGTTCTTGCCCTTCTACTATAGGAGGAAGGATTAGAATGGGAAGGGAGTCTCCCTGCCAGTGAGAGGACCAGGGTGAAGACAGGTCACTGAGCCTGGAAGGATGATGGGGAAATACATGTTCTGATTATGGGCTCCTGGTGAGGGATGAGGCTGGCGTGATAGATGACCCCAGAGACAGACTGCAGCCTGGAGCGCCCCCTAGAGTCTTATCTCAGTAAAACAGCCTCTAGCTATTTCTCCACCTCCAAGCAAGAGGAAATACCTTTAATGCAATAAAGAGCATTGACTATGGAACCCAGGCAGGGCCATAGCAGGCCAAGGCGGGACACTGTGCAGGTAGAAAGCCATTCTGCTAGTAAAATCTTGAACCTTGATTGTCCTATCTGCCAAAACTTCTCCCAAAGCTATCTCAAATTCTTTTGGAATGAGGTGGGGTATAAACCTAAAACATGCACACGTCTGTATAATAGATCATTTCCTGTAGGCAGACTTTAAAAGTCTGTTTTCATTAACTAGATGTTGTACTTATACGCTGTGACTGAGTTGTTCGCATGCTTTCCGTGGCTCTGTGCGAAGCGTAAATAGGAGCAGCTCCATGTTTGGCCTCCAAAGTTTAGAGGCTTCGTGTAATTTTTTACATGTGCTGTCTCTCTCCTCCAAATGACTAGTCTTAAAGATGAAAGGAGCAGCATGGCAAGCCACTGGCACATACAGAGCCTGTCTGTGGTGAAAACAAATGCCATTCATGTGTGCCAGGGGAAAGTTGACAGCATCACTGCAGTTCCACCCCAAGCTCCCAAACTATGATGAGAAAATCAGCCATGGGCAGATACTTTCTTCCTGAGCTGAGATTTTGCCCTCAGGAGAAAAGAGCTGGAGATAGAGGCAGTATGGAAGACTAGAGGTCAAACAAACAATAGAATTGAGGTGGGGGTGCACGGGGGTGGGGGTGGGAGTCCTGGAGTGCAGGCCTTAGCGGCAGTACCACAGAGTGCAGAGGTACCTTGCCTAACCCTAAGACATTGTCCATAACAGAGAGCATGACCAAACTGAGGGGATTCTCTGCATCTTCCCTTCTTTTCTGTTCTGAAAAACCTGGTTTCTCCAGCACCGTCTACTGCCTCTGAGAAGTTGGAAAGGATGAACAACAGCAGTCTCAATGCCAGAGAGATGGTCCTTACTCCTGGCTCTCTAGCACTCTGTCAAGGCCACTGAGTGTTCTGCTTCAGGGTCCTTCTCTGTCGGTGGAGGGCAGACTGAAGCCACAGTGTTCCAGAGTCTGATAGCACCTGGCCCACTGCACCCAGGGGCCACCTTTTAGAGACGAGTAGCCCACAGCAGACACCACATGTTCCTTTGTTTTCTGGGCATGGGTAGGGGCTGCGCTTGGATTCCAGAGCGCTTGCTTTTGTCCGCCCTGCTCTCCGTGTTGAGTCATGTGGAAGAAGTCCTGTTGCCTGTGAGATGTCAGAGACGTGCGGCTGACAGCTTTCCGCTGTCCCTGTTTACAATATGAAGGAACTAATGCAAAATGGCGGGAAAGAATGCTTACACTCGTATAATACTATGAAATGTATTCATCATCATCAAAAAACTGCACGCGTCCCCCTGGGAGAAGGACACCGCCGCGCTCCTTCCCAGAGCAGTTAATTTATCTGTGAATGACAACTCCCGCTAGAGAACACACACTGCTGGCACAGGGCAAGCTCTGAGTTTCCTTATGTCTCCTCCTCTTCTACAAGTGGCTGCTGAAGAATAAGGACAGACTTGTGTCTGTTTGACCAGGAGTCAGATCATGTCTGCTCCATGTAAAGTAGTGAGGGAAATAGACTCTACAGATCACTTGTCATGGTGCCAAGATGAAATCACTCCAGCACCCCCACTCCCCAGCTACTGAACCCCCACTCCTGTATTTGGACATCCAGTCTCTAGCTGCTGGAAGTGTCTTGGGAGGTTCTGAACCCTTTAGAAGGTGGGGCCAGGTGGTGAAAGGGTGTTGCTGGAGGCAGGCCCTGAAGGTCCCGGTGCAGGACAGGCCTGTTTCTGGGTCCCCAGCCTCTGTTTCCTTGTACTCTCCTGCCATGACGAACAGAACCCCAGCTGCCCATCTTCCCTGCCACGACGAACTGTCTCCCCGCAAACATTGAGCCCAAATAAATCTTTTTCTTTTGTTATTTCTTGTCAGGCCTCTGACCAGAGGGTTGAGGAAAGGAACCAAAACACACCATCAAAGCTGCCAGTCTCCTCTCACAGTGATCTGTGGAGAGCTGCGATGTACTGAAGCACTATTTGTTTTTTATGACATAATACCTCTCAAAATTCTCAGAGAGAGAGAGAGAGAGAGAGAGAGAGAGAGAGAGAGAGAGAGAGAGAGAGAACACGCTGAGAAGTTGCAGGCAGGTGGCGGTGCTGTAAGTGGACCCTTGTGGACCACGTACCTTCTAGCACACTCTCCCCATGCGCTCAGGGGTTGCCCACTCCCTCCTGCATGTGAGGCACTGAACACATGGAGCTGAGCTGGCTCTGAAGCCACATGAAGCCAGGGGGGACACTATGCGAATAGCACTGAGCCGGTGACTGCAGTCCTGGGGCTGTTTGAGTCGCCCTTTCCCTGCAGGCCCAGACCTAGTTTAACAGATCACAAGGCACAAACCAAAGCTCAACTGGGTGGTGAGAGCACACGCTACTGCATTCTTAAGCCCAGTCAGAGAAGCACAAGCCTTGCTTGAAATCCCAAGTGTGGTGGGAGACAGAGGGACCCTCAGGGTTGTGGTGACATCCCAAGCCTCTCTAACCATCATGACCTACTGTCTGCTGGCTGCAACAAGGAGTCAGAGAGACAGCGATGCAGCGATGCAGCAATGCAGCGATACAGTGTGCAGCATGCAGCAGATTCCCGAGCCGCAGCAGAACCCCACCCCTTGCTTCCTGTGCAGTGCACAAGGACACACACTAGAGTCATTTCCCCCTTTAAAAATGTTCTTTACATGGTTCATCCAGCTTTCACGACATCCCTGGTTCTGTGTCCCAGCATCTTTACATACCATCTCAACACGTCCACACTCCCATGGCCAGAGCCTACCCTCCCCTTTTGAGAAATGGAAAGGACCGTTTTCACTTCGGGATGGGCAGCTATAGGGGTTTATTGGGCTTGAGGTAAGAAGACAAAGAAGAACACGAAACTGCCCATCGCATCTCAGAAAAGCAGAGCTGCACTGTTTGTGACTGTCCGGCCTCACAGCCGTGCATGTGTGGTCTGCAGCCAGAGCTCCTCCCAGTCCAGAAACATCTCCATGGGCAGAAGCAAGGTCAGCCAGAGAGAGGGAACAGGGAAGACTGCACTGCAGGCCTCCACTGAAACTACTCACCGAAGCCCAAGCTAGTCTCAAAACCTAAGCTGAGCGCTCGAATGTGCTCAGAATGGCAGCGCCAGGCAGCTTGCGAGTGTTCAACTTTCATCATGTTCTGGGGTCATGCACAACTTCCCACAGGCTACAGACTAGGTTTGGTTCCAGGAAAGTTGACCTGCTAGCTCTCAAGCCCAGGGTCCCTCCCTGAGATGTAGGCTGGAATCCTCAGGATTGTATGAGCTGATCCCTCCCGCGGGGCCCCTGTCTGTGTGCGGTGAGCTGTTATTGTTGGCTCCATGTGTAGTGTTTGAAAGGAGCTGCAGGCTGCTTTCCTCTCCCCCGGCTATCCAAAGGGAGGCCCTCTAGAGTGGATCAAGGGCTTAAAAGAGCTCTTGGGAAAACACAGGTGGCCTCAGCCACTAAGGCTTTCTGCCGTAGGAATGAGAGGCACAAGAAGCCTTTAGTGTGGGCTCCTCATCCTCCCCAGGGGCAGGTGCAGAAAGAGAGTCCTGCTTTTGGGCAGCCCACGTCAGAGTGGAACCAGGGTATGGGGGTGGTCTGCTGTGGATGCGGCAGGCAAGCACTGGTCCAGCCTTTGGAGACTTGGAAATGGCTTTTCATTTGCTCCTTAGGACTATGAAGACATCCAAAGGGACAACATAGCTGGGCGTGGTATCACTCAGCACTCAGCAAGCTAAGGGAGGAAGACTGGGAGTTCAAGATAATCCTGGGGTACCAGGAAGGGCCTGTCTCAAAAGGCCAAAGTAGAAGGGCCTGGAGAAAGAAGGCCCTTTGCCTTCCTGGGAGCAGACTCTGGGCACTAAGAACCTCAAAAGCATGTGTATGGCATATCCACTCAGCGTAGATGGGTGAGTGAGCGGGTCTTCCACCCATATTCCGGGTGCTCAGTCTCCCAGTCACCATTAGATGATCGAGAACGATGCCCGAGGGCAGGATGCTCACCTCCAGCAAGGCTTGCCTTGTCCTAAGCATGAGCAGTGCTCAGAGATCACCTTCTCATCAGACCGCAGGGTGTGATTTTGTTCCTCTTGCATAAAGAAAACAGCAGTGAGAGGAGACAGCGAAACTGAAGGGCTTGTGGGTGATATCTACATGAACGGGGACATTACTTTTGTTTGTGTTTCTCACTTGAAAATTTTGTGAAAACAAATAAGATGAAGATGGTTCATACTGAACAGCTGATGTGTGTCTTACAGTAAGAAAACAGTTTTCACTCTGGATTCTGGAGTGAGTGTATGCATGCCTGTGTCTGTGTATGTGTGTGTGTGTGTGCGCATGTGCACGCACTCATGTGCATGTGTGCACATACATGCATGCATTTTTGTGTGTGTGCTTGTGTGTATACACCATGCTATAAAGTATGACAGGCCATGCTTCTGGGCCAGCTTTTGTTAAATGTAGTGCTGTGCCCTAGTCACAAGGAAGACAGGCCAGCCAGCGGGTCACTGCGATCCTTGTCACATACTCAGCTTTACTACTACTCTCTCTTATGTACTGCAGCTGGACTACTTCTGAGCTTTCTTCTTTCTGAGGCATTTGCATGAGCTATTTCCAGAACATTCTATCCCCATCTTGCTAACTCCTCTTTACCTACTGGGCTCAGCATGGGCGTCTCTTCCCCCAGGAAGCCTCCCATGGGTTTTAGCTTTTCTGAATTTTGAACTCCACTGAGCCTATGGAAAAAGTCTTAACCGCAGTTTGTACTTTTCCTACATGCATTAGACAAAACAACTGCAGGTTTAATGGTGAGGCTACCCTACTGTATGTCCTAGATTTTGATCCTCCTGGAAAAGGCAGGAGAGGGGCCAGGGCTGTTCCCAGAACCACACACACTGATGGTCTTCAGGGAGTGAAAACCAAAAAAAAAAAAAAAAAAAAAAAGCAAAAGGCCTACTTTTCAGATCAGCACACTTGGATGCCAGCAAAGTAAACTGCCCTCATCTCTCTGCACAGCATGCCTCCTGTCTGTAGACAGTTCTGGATGAGAAAGTTAGCTACATGCTTCATCTGGGCCACCAGGCCTGCTGCTGCTCAATCTGCTGTCCACCTGTGCACATCAAAGACTCCAGAAGAAATGTTCTGAGGAGCTTGACATTTAGATGATGGGGAGGCCCTGCGGCAATACCACAGTGGTGTTTTCTCACCCATATCCCTACATACACAGCAGGAGGCACGAGGTACACAAAGACATCTTCCCATTTCATGTCACTGTTATCTAAATATGGAAGTCTCTGTGCCATAATAGTGTCTACTTGATTTCCAGGTTTATATTCGTGTCATTCTCGGGCAAGCTATGACATTCTGAAGTCACCTGAGCAGTCCGGTCAGGAGTCTCAGAAAGTGTCAAAGAGGATGGCCACCTTGTTCTCTTTGAGCTCTCCTGGATTGCTTGGAGCTGTGAGAGGAACTCTGGGAATACTGGGTGGCTAGCCCAGTCAGGAGCTCGCCTATGTGTGTGTGTGTTCCTCAGAGCTGCCTGGGGGCTGCACGGTTCTATGCCTGCTGCCCCACATCCTCCAACATGATGCACCGAACGTGGAGCACACGGCACACACGACACACACAAGTCCAAGTGTCCGTGGCAGGTGGGGACGCCCAGCCCTTAAGGTCATGTGCTTTTATAGGTGGCACATGAGGCATTAGAGAGCCCAGGGGAATCCCAGACACTAGGAAGGCTTATAGGCAATCCTGTGACAGCATACAGCCGAGCTCTGTCAGAGTCCCTGAATTTTTCTCCCAATATCTGAATACAAAGATGATTTCACACAGGAACAAAGATTTCTAACGTCTCTTGAATAATCTCATCTTGTAGCTCTGGCCTTGCATTCCAACCAGGCCTCTGACTGGGCTGGCAATTGCTCCTTTACAGGCTGATCTTACCATCCCTGTTTTGCACTTACGTTGCCCGTGTGACTAGCAGCCCTGTGAGTCACCCTGGATCCACTGGGACATGGTTTAGCAATCTAGCCACACGGTGGGCAGAGGAGCAAGGTGAGTGCTAATCTGAGTCCTGAGCATATAGCACCTCAGCACCCAGAGTCGGGGCCTAGTACTTACTCTGGCCATCTGTAGCCTTTGAGCCATTCATATGTTTCTGGAGGTTGGCACGGTAGTGTGCACTTGGAACCCCAATCCTGGAGAAACAGAGGCAGGAGGCCAGTCTGGCCTACGTGGTGAGACTATCTCACAAATCAAAACACCCATATGGTTGGCTGATAATGCTCCTTGTGCACTAAAACAAACCAAACTGTACGCATCACTGACTCGACTGACAAGTACAATGCTGTGTAGGGCCACTAACCCTGAGATTTAGTCAAGTTGTACACAGGAGGCAGGAAAACTGGATACCCTGTGTCTGAAGAGGCAGGGTTGCTCCCTGAGCTGCAAGGCTGAAGACTCTTAAAAAGTAAAGTACATGAATGCTAGAAAGAGCCAGGCCATGGTGGCGCACTCCTTTAATCCCAGCACTCAGGAGGCAGAGGCAGAAGGACTGCTGTGAGGCCAGCCTGGTCTACAAAGCAAGTCCAGGACAGCCAAGGCTGCACAGAGAAACCCTGTCTTGAAGAAAAAAAAAAAATCTGTCCTCCAAGGTATGCCAGACAGAAAAGCTGTGCTGCTTTCTGCCAGTGCCCAGTACTGGTTAGATTGCTCCTCCAGTTCACGAAACAGGAATGGCTGAAAGGCTGCAGATGGCTAGAACAAATACATCGTATATGCTTGCAACACACACACACACACACACACACACACACACACACACACACACACATTTGCAACTTGATGTACATATCAGCAACTCGTAGCTCGGAGTGTGCTCTGCTCTGTGTCTTGCTCACCTAGAAAACTGTATTCATTTCTCAAGCCTCCTCACCTGAGATGGTCCCGCTGACTGTAAGGGGAGGGGTGGTCCAAGCTTCCAGAGCGTTTGCTGGCCCCTTGAAGGCAGGCTGGTGCTCTCCAGTGCTTTGCACTCGATCAGTTCACAGTTGGGAGTCTAATGTCTATTCTATATGTATTTATATTGTATTTGTATTTTATGAATGCATTCTGCAATACCCCTGAAGTTCTAATAAAAGGTTTGAAGTGAGACTAAGAGTTGCGAGGTGCATTTGGTCAGGAGAGACAGCCTGCTGCAGCCTACGGGCGGGACAGGGCCTCTCTCAAAGTTAAATGACCTTCTGCATGGATAATTTGAAAAATGAACACACTTCTAGGAAGGGCACGAGCAGCTCTCAACCCAGGGAGATTCTCATTAGCAGGAAGTAAACAAGCACAGGCTAATTTTAGAAAATAAAGAGTTTGCAGTAACTGTCTGAAATGGCCCTGGTTCCTAACTATCATTGTGCCCTTCAAAATGAATGCTCCAGGAGGCCTGCCTTCTAATCAGCAAACGCTTGGCAGAGCTGGCTATAAAAAGAAGCAATACTTAGGTGTCCACTCCTCAGCTGCAGAAGGAAACTGAATAACAACATACACACACCATGTGGCCAGTGAGGGAGACCTTCGGGGTTTGGAGCGGAATAGCTCTTGTCCTGAGCAGTCCAATCTGCTGGGCATCTGGCAACCCGAGACGACAAGACTGGAGAGTGTGCAGCGGAGACACAAACAAGTGCTGCAGGGAAACCAGAGTGAGATGCTGGGGACCAGTGTATGCTGAGCAGGGAAACCGGAGT
>OU015756.1:40421259-40443053 GCA_907169655.1 Acomys percivali | reverse complement strand
AGTGTATGCTGAGCAGGGAAACCGGAGGGTAATTATCTACCCACCCACTGTCCCTGCCATCAGAGCGCATCCTATAACCATCATTTAAATGCTAGCTACCAAATGTCATTTACTGAGTTTAATCCCTGACACTCTATAAGTTACACTGCTTTCTGATGCCTCTTGACAGATGAGAAGAATGT
Organism: Acomys percivali; assembly: GCA_907169655.1. Taxonomy (NCBI): domain Eukaryota; kingdom Metazoa; phylum Chordata; class Mammalia; order Rodentia; family Muridae; genus Acomys; species Acomys percivali. The sequence continues at coordinate 40,442,871 of OU015756.1, read as the reverse complement.
TGCAGAGGGCAACTTGCTGCAGGGCACATGGTTAAGCAGGAAGGAGTCCGCCAGAATGGGACAAAGGAACCAAAGAAGGGCCGGACGGTACATAGCAGGGCTCAACATTTGCATGTAAGGTTGGAGGAAGCATCCTGGAAACTTTCCGGGGCAATGCCTTCAGGTCGAGCCTCTGAGGACTGGCCACGTAGCACTGAAAGGGAGGAGCAGACTGTCAGGGAGCCTGCTCCCAGCTTGGGGAGTATTCTGAGGTTAAGCACCTCCTTCCCTGACCAGCAGACATAGTCTTGAGCAAGATGGGGATTTTTCCTCCCATCTAAGGCAACACAGGTTGAAGATATCTGCAAATTCTGTACTTTTCCAAATTTCTACAGGGGATGAACATGGGTTGCCCGCAACTGCTGCTATCTTGATGGGAAAGCCCCTGGCTGGCTTGCTGGAGGTCAAGCATCTGTCCCCGCTCCACAAGAACCCAAACCTTGGCCAACTGCATCTCCACAGTCACCGAGTCTTTCCCAGAGAGATATTCGTGATGTGGCCTCCTCCTCATTCATGAAACAGCAGGGCAGGATTATAAAATATACCTATACCAGCCCCTTCTGGTAGGAAAGGTGATTCGTTTTCTTATTTGTATCTACACCTCAACACCCTTTGTTTCCATTTCAAGCAGAAATCCAAAGACGGCCATTCTCCCAGAGAGCTTGTGTGTGTACGTCACAGGGATGGAGCAAGCCTTCTAGCTGTGATCACAGAAACTTCCAGGTTCTGCTGAGATCGTCCACATGGTATGTTCTCACAAGTGTCAAGGGCACTGTTCACCTCGGGAACATTCTGCTAGCCACCTCACAGACACAGCAGCACACTTGTCTTTTACACGCACTGCAGCAAGCTCAGCACTCTACCCTACACTCCACATGAAGAGAAGGAGCCTGACTTCTGCCTGCGCTTGGCAGAACTCCCCATCCCTGTCTCTTCTCCAGTGCTCTGCTGCCTCATACCACAGCTGGCCTGGGCATCACCAGGCCTTGCCTGACACATCCTGTGCCTTGTCCTTCGCACACCTGTCACCCTAGGCTCCTGGTCATTCCTGATCACTTCTGCTCTCAATTTGTTTCCAAACACAGTGTCTGGCTCTGTTTGCCCTGGTCCAGATACCCAAATCTCTGTTCCTCCTGGGATTCATGTCTCTCAGCAGCCCCCTCACCCTCAGTTTCTCTGATATACTTTGTATTTTCATTCTCCACTCAGACACAAACTTCCTTCTATCTTACTTGCACAATGGTTGCTTCCATTGCGTTCATGTCTGTTAGCTCCTCTCTAGGTCTTGTCCCCCCAAACTTGGCTAAGCATTCCAGCTCAGCGTGTCTGTAGACGTGTCTTGTTGCCCATCCCTCTCTGGGCACCCTTCACTATTTTGGAAAAAAATGTCTTGTATGAGTATATCTCCACTAGCTGACGCCTCCGTCCCCTCTCTCTTGCCTACCGCGCCCAGGGTGCTTACACAGCTACACTGCCATTCCAACACTATCCAGTGTCTCCAACTTTGCACAGAGCCCCTGTTGTTTGCTAGACACTAGGGAGAACAAATGGCTTGGCCTGACAAAATTCTCGATTGTTCTTTTGGCTGCTGCTTCTCTCCCTGCCCCTTGTCCTCTCGTACGCTCTCCACTGTGCTGTACGGGGAAGAGCGAGGGCAAGGAGCAAGGCTGGCATTCCATGTGGACTGCACTGCTCTGCCTGGCCCTGTTGCTTTGGCCTTGGAGTCTAAATAAGGAGGCTTCGGCAGCAGAGTGTAGTAGGAGACTCGGCCACCATTTCCACTGAACTCCTTTGTGTTTTGGAAACACACCAAACCACCGTGTGGCCCATAGCATGTTCCCTTTGGACTGTGGCTCTGTCCTCCCCCTCACCTGTCATCAGCCACAAACGGCTGGAAGCTTCTCCTCTTCGGAAAATTTCATTTCCTTCCAACACTGGCTCTGGAAGCGACAGATTTCATTGTTGTCAGCCGCGCGTTCCTCATTGCATGAACTTTCTCCCAGGGACCTTAAGAAGATCTGAGTCCAGTCTTTCCTAAGGATGTCCAAAGTCCTCAGAGGAACTGCATGAACAAAAGAGTCGATGGCTGCACAACCGAGGGAGGCCCTGGTTGCACAAATTAACTAACTGCAGAGTCCTTGCTAGTAAAGTGAGCAGGGAGTGTCCTGAAGAAAGCATGGCATGCAGCGATTTCAACAAGCACCCTGCAGGACAGGTGCGCTGCCAGATACTGGGATCCGAGAAGTGCAATGTCTTCCTCAAGGCTTCACAGCCGATGGTGGCTCTGCCTGAGTCTATATAATTGAGACTTAATGCTGACCTTCCATATAATCTTTTGACTAGATATAAACCACGCCCCTCCATTTCTAGAAGATGAAGGGTCCCAACCATTGTGTTGTTTCCAACACTGCATCTGGCTTCACTTCTGAGCTTTGCTAGTGACTTTTCTGGTCATTGTGAGAGAATACTGACGGAAGTGGGACTTGTCTCCTCTCACGGTTTATAGAGACTTAGGTTCACCATGGGGCAGCACGGCAGCTCAGCTTCACGGAGGTGGGAGGGTGTGATGGAAGCAGAAAGACCAGACTGGAAACAGAGTCAGGCTACAAACACTCAGTGGCTCCCAGTGGCCCATTCTGACACCTACGCTGCACAAAACAAAACAAAAACACAACAAAAAAACCCCATCAAACAGCACTATTAGCTGAGGATCAGATGTACACACATACACACACACACACACACATCACATGCATGCATACACACACACACACACACCACACACGCACGCAGCATGGGCACTAACACATAACATGACAATTCAAAGCCTTTTTTCTTTTTCTATTCTCATTAATTAATTAATTTGTTCACTTTACCTCCCTATCAAAGCCCTCTCCCTCCTCTACTCCCGGCCTCACCTTCCTGCACCTGCCAGAGTCTCATCAAGACTAAGCACATCCTCTTCAACAAGGCAGCCCAGCTAGAGGAGAGTGACAAAAGCAGGCAACAGAGTCCATGTCAGAGATGGCCCCTGCTACAGCTGCTAGAGGACCAAGAAGCCTAAGCTGCCCATCAGCTCCATATGTGTAGGGGATCTAGGTCCGGCCCACTGGAAGCCATCTTTCTTAAGGAGTGAGGCCAGTAATGGGACTCTTGGGGGACACAGGGTGCCTACCTATGTATACGCCTTGTGCCTTTCCCAGTGAGGCCAGCATTCCCCTGGCCTCTGGCCTACAGGACCTCATTTCCCACTGTGTTGGGGCTGGTTGATAACTCGGAGCCTATCATCTTCTGGTCCACGGCTTATGTTCAGTTCCTGCCTTGGCTCAGGCTGGAGACAATCTTCCCCAGTCTCGTATCTCCCACTGTACCCACAGCATCCACTGTGGTTAGGAGTTCCCAAAAGTCTTACTCTTGCTTGGCTAAGTTGATATTTTAAAGGATTTTTCCTCAATTATTATCTTGCTCGGGTCTCTAGGAGAATATATTTGACACATTTCTGCACCCTTTGCAGTGTCTTGGTGTTTATAGCCAACAGTTAACTTTAGAGTTTCTTGAAATGCATAGTTGCTTTTTTTAGGCTACTTAAGAGTCATTCTCTATGTACCAGTTTGGGGTCTAGTACCACTTTCTATGATGTCACAGAGTTGCATCCAATTAGAAGATGGCCTCTAATACAGACGATGGCTTTTGCACAAGAGCAGAGACGCTGACTGTGACAAGAACAGTTTGGCGCGAATAAGTCTGCACATTCAGACACAGACACCCTGACTTCTGCTGAGTGTCAAGGCTGCCTGGGGAGTCCAGCTGCTCCTCAAACTACAGCAATGAGGACAGAACATTCTTGGCGGGAATCCTTGTCCTTGTGGGCAAGCTGCCTTTAAACTAGACCTCCCAGTACCTGGCATAGAATGCTGGGTTCACTAGATGCTCAGTAAACATCTTTTAGCGGACTATTGATTAAACGAGGGAACAAGCAAGAGAACAAAGAGACAGAATGGAAACAACATATTGGAGGCCCAGGCTCGGCCCCGGCTCCCAAGCACAGCTTTAGCTCTCAGTGCTTGGTTTCCATGGTGTGGGATGCAGTCCTTCCCACACGTGTTTTTATGCTCTGCAGACTCCCCTCCATCACAAACACAGCAGGGGGGAGTCTAGGCAGCCACATCCTTAGAAAAATGAACATTTACAACTTTTGCACCTCTTTTGTTCCAAGAATAATTAATGTCATAAGGCATTACTAAGAACCCTTGCAAAATGCCTCCAAGAAATGAAGATTGCTCCAGCACATCAAGGAAAAACACTTGCCAAGCACCGGCGAAGGCTGATTTCATTCTTTACATTTGGCCTCCATTTCCCCCGTGAAAAACAGGCAGAAAGACAGCAGAGTGCTGCCTGCCAACGTGCAGAGAAATTGTTACTATTCTGTGTCTGTTTCAATGAGGATATTGTTACCCGGCTGTGTTTACAGTAAAACCCCCATCTGAAATCTCCGCACACCTTACAGATTTCACTCCATCTTAGCTTTCCCCCCAAAAGCAGTCACTCAGGCTCCATTCCCCATAGAGGGGAATTGCTCCAGCCTTCCACAGCTGCAGAGGCTTACGTCCTGAGAGATTTTTCAATGTTACAATTCATGCTTCCAATCAAAACAGTGCCACAGTTGACATGATTTAGTGACAAGAAGGACTTGATTAGGGTCCAGCACATTACCAAGCAAATATTAAACGACAGGGGATTTTTAATATGCAATAGTTGCTCTGTTTGCAACAAAAATAAGCCAGAAACAATTTCCTGTTCTAGGTCTGTGTGAAATGGAAGCTTGTTTTTATGCGGCTGTTGTGTGCTGCGAACATCTTGGGGAAGCAGGCTGCCCCGAGGAGAGGGGCTGGCACCACACTTAGCTCCATCCTCGCTTCAGACAGAAACCAGGTGTCCCTCCAAAGGGTGATGACAACACCTGTCTACGAGGTGAAGCTGGAAGCTGCCTCCCTTTACACTCCAAACTTCTTCTCGGGGTTCTAAGTTTAGCCCACACTAAGTTGCCAGGGACAACCTGTGGCTGGAAATTTAATTCTTTGATGCTTTTAAAACACTGGTTTCTTTTTCCTTTCTACAGATATAAATAAGCACATAATATATTATGATTTAGAGCCTGAAATGAACACTGATTTGAGAGACATAAAAAATAATTTTGGAAAGAATTTGCATATTATCTGTAGAGAAAAAGTGACTTTGTTTGCTGTGATTTGAGAAGAGTTCATCTTTCATGACCAGAAACGTAGCAAAAACCCAAAAACCAGCCACCCACCCAACCAAACAACTAACCAACCAACCAACTAACCAACCACCCAACTAACCAACCAACCAACTAACCAACCAACCAAACAAACAAAAAACACAGCAAACCTAACCAACATCAAAGGCTAATAAAAAGACCAGCAGAAGTCAACAGATCATAAACAGCACTCAGGACTGGACACGGGTTTGACACTGACAAAAGGCCTAGCCCTGTTCTCATGAGTCCCTCCATAGCAAGAGCTCCAAACCATAGAGAGGTACACCCTGAACGGCCCACACTATGATGTGCAGGAGTGTGGGCACATGTGTGACTGGGAAAGGCTGCGGACACTCTATTAGTGTGTGTGTAATGGTGGGTAGGCTGCCTCTGTGCTGTGCCCTGCAGTCCCAGAAGCACCCAGGGCTTCTCGTTTGGTTGGGAGGGCACACATAGGCTTTTTGATGCAGTTCTTTTGAAAATGAGATTGGAGCAAAAAGTTCTTCCTTCTCTCTTTCCTTCCTTTGTCCACAAAGGGTAAAATCCACCTCTCTCTCTCTCTCTCTCTCTCTCTCTCTCTCTCTCTCTCTCTCTCTCTCTCTCTCTCTCTCTCTCTCTCCCCGACTTTTTAGATGTGCCTTTCTGGCACTGCTCACAAGTCTACTCTAGCCAATTGAGAAAAAAAAATGCATCTGCATTTATAGAGCTAATTGGCATCTTATTAATTTTTTCTCAGATTCTCTTCTGCCGCTACTTTCTTTTTTTAAGGGGAGAAAGCTAATGAAAACCATGTTTGTGTTCTCAAAGGCACACTGGAAAGCCATTACTCCGAGGCCTAGCACACTCCACAAGGGAAAGGAAAGTTGTCTTATTTATGACAGGAAGGGCTACGCTGGAGCAAACTGCGCCACATGCACACAGGAACAGAGCTGCAGAACCCCTCTCCAATCCGGAGGGTGACACCACCACCAGAGAAAGAGCTACCTCACAGTCAAGGACAAAAAAAATCCACGTAGGAAGGCCCATCGCTTCTTCACACCAGCCTTACTGAACCTCCCCACTGGTATTGTTGCATCAAACCATTGGTGTTGACATTTATCCAGTGTTGGCCCGTAAATATGGCTGTGCTAGGTTCATAACCTTAACTTTCTCTTAGACACGCATTTTGCTACAGAGTCATGCCCCCTTTTTTGTCAATAAGTACTGGAACTGCTTAATGCCCACTGTATCCTTGCATACAGTTACGCCTTCCTTCTTGAAAAGTCAGGTCCAACACCAGGAAGGGCATTTCCCTTTCTACTATCCTATTCAGCTGCTTTTTTCAATTTTCATTCTTTTATATAGACAAGAGAAGTCACTTAGCTCTTGTGTGCAAAAAGCTATTTGGGAGCCAGTCAGCACTTTTTCTTCTAGACCACTCACAAGGACTCCATAGAATTCTCATTAATATTACGTGGAATCTTGGCAGTAATACCATAGTCTTTAGTATTTAAGTTGTGGCTCCCAAGAACAACATTTGCCTCAGCAAATGTCTACAATCTTAGCCCACCCTCCATATGCTAAGGGCATAGGTTTGAGAGCAGGCCCTACATTGCCTAACTTTTTTTTATTTCCAAGAATATAATTCTTTGGGCCAGTGAGATGGCTCAGCAGGAAAAGATGCCCACCACCAAGCCTGGCAAGCTGAGTTTGATCCCCGGAACCCACCTGACAGAAAGGGAGGACCAACTTTACAAAGCTGTCCACTGACCTCGAAATGTGCATATGTGTACTACATATGTGTGCACACATACAAGGAAAATAAATTTAACACTAATACAAAGAATATACTTCTTTTCCTAGTAAAATATAATAAGGTAACCCAAAAACTAACACATTGGAACTGGACAACACAAACAGAAGAAAAAAGTGCCCAAGAGAAGGCACAAGAATCAGAGACACACTCATTCACGCACCCAGGAATCCCATAAAAACACTAATCTGAAAGTCAAAATATACACACACAGAAGATCTGGTGTGGACCCATACAGGTCCTGGACATGCTGTCTCACTCTCTGTGAGTTCATATGAACTTTGACAGCATTGATTTAGAGGTGTCCTCCATGCCCTCTGGTTCGTATACTCATTCCATTTCCTCTTCCATGGGGTACCCTGAGCCCCAAAGGGAGATATTTGATAGATACATCTCATTTAGGGATGAGTGTTCTGAGGTCTCTCAAGGAATATATTTCTTTATGCTCCTCCAGGCCTTCTTATGTTTACTCCTGTAGAAAGGACATAGTTGCTTGACTTCTATGTAAGGGGGCCTTTTACATCCCTTCTGCTTTAGCAATAAATAAAAAGGTTAAACTCACAAATATCTGGGGTCCTGAAGTTACACATGGAGACGTGACATCAGAGATCCAGTTAGGAGTTACATTAATTATCTCATTTGATAACGCATCTCTTTTGGTTTTGGTTTGTTTTGCTTGTTTATTGAGACAGGGTCTCTGTGTGTAGCCTTGGCTGTCCTGGACTCACTTTGTAGACCAGGCTGGCCTTGAACTAACAGAGATCTGCCTGCCTCTGCCTCTCTGAGCCCTGGGATCACAGGCATGTACCACTGTGCTCAATGCATTTTTATTAAGCCTTGAGGTATCAAAAAAGGACTATGTACTGACGAGAAACAGACATCACTCTTCCTATGTATAGAGGAGATGGACACGCACTGTGTCATATGGTGGTGTGGTGGGCACTGCAGTGAGGATGTGCATGTTGCTGGGAGAGAGCAGGATTCCTGCAGAGTGAAAGGGGGCATAGATCGGGCAGCAGCGGCTGTCATGTTCCAGGTATGAGGAATGTCTTGCATGAAGACCTCAGATCCTCAGAGTTCTGGAAAGTCAACATCAGGATTCGGAGGGATTATAGGCAGAGTCTGTTTTTACCCACCACACCTACAATCCACGCGTTCCTTCCTTGCCTTGCCCAAGTGAGCATTCTACGTGTGGAATGCAGTGTTGTTAGTGTGGCTACTCGCTCCCCCAAGGCACTGTTTCCAGGCTGACTACACAGTGCACAGAGGAGACCCACTTGCCTTGAGAAGGCCCCACATGCAGCTCATGTAGCATTAGTGTGCACCTCCCTTGCACACACACCACTGTGCCATCTTAGCCAGCTGGGTGTGCTTGGTGCCACGAAGGTCCAGGGCACACAGCACCAGGGTGCCTGGGGCCTGTCACAAGGCTGAGGGGAAGGAAGACATCCATTTCTATACCCCATGCAGTGCCTAGCACATGGTGGGAAAGCAATAAATATTTGTTGAACAAATTCATGAGTTTAATGGGATATAGCTCAATTCTCATAGTCAAATATACCTTTAAAAAATTCTACATAGTACATCCAATTGGTCAGGGGACAAGCGGGCATATAGGGATTTCCTAGTCTGTGAAAATCATCATAATTCAATGTTCTCTGCTGTAGGGGGTAGGGGACTATGTTTGCTCTGAGCTAACATTCACTAGACAGCCTTACTGATGAAGTACCGCTGGCAGATGTTTTGAATAAAAGAAAAATGACATTGCAAGGTAATGATTTAGCAGATAACTAAAAGCTAGAAAGCCAGATGGGAGGAGCAGGGGGATGAAGTTAAAATACCTAGCTTTGCTACGGGCTCTGCTATTTTCTACCTCAGTTTCTCATTAAGCAGAGATCACTATATTTAAGGCAATTTAACAGGAGTAAATCTAGAGGAACACAGTAATAAAAACTAAGAATATGCTTGGGTGGCTGAGGCAGGCCACAATTATGGATCTTACGTCTCAGATGCATCATGACTGGCCCTTAGACATGAGCCACTCACCTAGCAGTGAGCCAGGCTTTGGGCTGCACATCTGGGAGACAGAGGTGAGGAAGACAACAGCTTTCTTCTGAAGGAAATGACAGCAAGGGATGCAAGAATGTTGGTGACAAAAATCCCAGCTATGACTTTTATCTCCATGTATGAAAGAAGCAACCGGGGAGCTGGGGCAGGCTTGCCAGGAACTCCCACCCTCTTAAGCGCATGCTGTCAATCAAAGGCAGTTCAGAAAAAATTGAAAATTAGTCAGTACATGCCTGCCGTCACCATTAGGACATCAGCGCGGTAGAGGTGTCCACCCATGGCCAAGTTCTAGCGTAACAGCCCAGCCCCTGTGTTCTCTATAGCTTGTTCAGAATACAACCTCCAGCTGTGCCTGTACTAAAATGAGCCTTTGTCTCTAAGAAGTCACTAAGCCAGGGGAGGCGGGGTGAGGCGTCCGTTTTCCTTCTGTAGTAACCTATGTGGGCCACTAAGAGGCGCTATGGATTAACAGATGAGTGTGCACCGCTCTGTGAGGTGCTCTAAAGAGAAAGCCTGGCTGACCCAGCATCAGAAGGCCAGCAATTCTTGCAGGAAGACAGATGTTTGTCCAGCACAGAGTACAGATGTTTTTGACCAACGTTCCAAAAATAAATCTCTTTTATAAAGTATGGTCTAAAGGCAGAGACCACTTCTTACAGAGGTTTACAGCTAAAAAGATCTGCTTTCTCCGTGGGTCAGTCACCTGGGGTGACAGAATAAAAAGACAAAGAAAGCATTACACAACCACAGACAAGAAAAGCCCTTGCAAACGAAAATGAAGAACTTTTCTTTGAAAGTACACATGCTGGAAGCAGCTCTGCTAATGTCACCCTTGGCCTGGGTTTTGAATGACCTTATTCCAACAGGAATCATCCTTAACCTTCAGGCAGAACTGGCCAACATCTCATGTTTGTAATATTACAGTCAGTTGCCATGGGAACTAATCTACTGTCACAGACATCTTTTGGGTTAGCACTCCTGGATCATACAGAGGCAAAAAAAAAAAAAAAAAAAAAAAAAAAAAAAAAAAAGCAAGCAAACGGTATCTTTTCTATCCTAGTGTGTTCTTTTCAGGGCTTAATGAGATTCAGAGAAACTGGACAAAACTGTTATAGTATGAATTTTTTTAAAATCTTCTAAATACTTGTGCAGAGTTTGGAGATGAAGTTCCCATCGACTCGTCATGCTCCTAATTTTCTTTGTACTAAACAAATTAAAGGCTGGAGCTGTAGATGAGTAAGTGGCTCTAATTAAGACAAAAGTGAAAGAGACTTAGTTGCCCAGAGTTTCTAAGCTTTGGATTGAAATTAGCTGTGTATGTATTTTTCAAAAGTCTCCTAGAGGACCTGAAAATACAAATATTTCCTAAAGATTCCTAACTATTTAACATCATCTTAAAAATGTTCAAAATACTCTTCAGCCTTTTCCTCCCACCCACACCCACTCCCCTGGAAAAGAAAAGAAGCAAAAGTCCTTGCCATAACAATCACATTTGGGTGGGCACCGCCGGCTAATTATAATACAATGGACTATTTTCAGCTTCCTAAAAATAAGGAAAAACTCATCCAGTGCTGGGAATGGTTGTGCAAGGGCACCACATGGACCACATGACACCCATAAGAAACGTGGAAAACATATTCAATCACATGAAAAGCAAAAAGAGAGGATGAAGAAAAACAAGTTAAATAGAAACATGCCATTGCCGTGGTGCAACTTGTCAAAACGTCCAATGATGCTGATGTGATCTCTTCTGTTTCAATTCATCATGAAGGATATAAAATGCCATGTAGGCTTGTACATGAATAAAGATATATAGATAAACAAACAATGTTTTAAAATAAGTGGTTAATGTGTAGCCCAGGCTGGCCTTGAACTTGACATCCTTCTGCATCTACCTCCCAAGTGCTGGGACTACAGCCATGAACTACTGTGCCCACTCCCTAAATATATAAAAAAGTGTTTGATACAACTTGGTTGTAGTTTTTGAAGCCATTTGGATTTCATCAAAATATGAGGCTTAAAAATATTCAATATGCAGAACAATATGTTATCTTAAAAGTCAATTTTGGGGGGGAAATAAGGAGCTACTTGTGTTAAGAAATGGGATTGGGAATTAGGAGACAGGACTCAGGACAGCCGGGGACTCTGAGCAGTGGGGAGGCCACCACAGCTGCCGGTGGACATCGGACTCTTACCTATAAACTGAAGGGTAGAGCCAGGTAGTTTCCAAGGGCTTGTGGCTCTATCAGGTCAGGACTTACGCTGTGACAACTAACCTCTTAGCGTTAGTTATATTGTGGCAACACTGAAAGAACCTCTCCCCCACACACGGGCTATAGGCTGAAGGCTGGGGAGGCAGCTGCCCCGTGCCTTCAGCAGTTCCAAGCGTAAGCTTCACGCCCCTAGTCTCTTACTCATGTCAGCATAGTGCTCATGACCACACAGCCTCTTCCTGCTCCTGCGCTCTCTGGTCCCCGCAGCCTCTCACTCTCCTGCGCTACCCATCCTCTCTCTTCTCTTCAGTCTTCCTCTGACCTCATTCTGGCTGGCTGCCTGGCTGCCTGGCGTTTTGCTATGCAACGTGCAGATGCCATCAAGTGGAGCCTTCTCCCCTCTCCTCTCCCAAATTCTGCCCTGTGCCAACATACTCCTTTCTGCCATGTCTGTGGACAACCTGCCTCGACTGCCAGCCCAAATCAACATCAAGTAATGCCGCGTCTCTGCTCAGTTCCCTGTGACCCTCTTTCCACACAGGGACAAGGTCCAGATAGGAGTCATCGAGGTCCTCTCTGTCCTGCCTCCTCACCTCCCTGTCCTCCTTGTCCTTCTGACTCTGGGAAGAGACCCAGCAAGCCACAACATCAGGACCTTGGCCTTGATATTTTGTGTGGCTGGTGGGTCCTCTCTCATGGCCAAAGGCTCCTTGCTCTGCTCCATTCAGGTCTGTTCATAGTCTCTTTCTAAGAGCCTCTATTTAGCCATGCAAAGAATGCCATACTCTCCTCATCTCATGGCACCCCATTCTCCAAAGCTATTCTCAACCTGTGAGAGACCACCTATGTGTTCACTGTCATCTGCATCATACTGTAAGTTCACAAGCGTGGGGCTTTGTTGGCTCTGTGTTGGTGGCTGTTCCAGTCAGCCCTGGGGGCTCTGACAGGTGCAGGCACTCATTTTCATATTTATTCAATGTCCTGATTCACCGTTGTTAACCATGTAAAAAAAAGCTGGCAAAAAACTGGAACTGTTATGGAACAAACTAAGCATTATAAAGAAATATAAATCGTCTACTCTCATCAGTTATGGTGGCTAAATTGGGGATAGAAGTACGTGGCACACATGTGCCCAGAGGAAGGTGGGAAGGAACCACAGGGCAGCCCTGAGTCAGACAAGAGATGCTGCTCTCTGACGGGCATCGCCTCTGACGGCGATAATCCAATGCTCTCACACTTCATAGGCCAATTTCCTTCTGGTGATTTCTCCCTATTCATCCTGAGTGGGCAGAATCACAGAAGTCATGGTGATTTAGATTCAGTCGATCGGTTTTCTGTCAGCAGGGCAACTCCAGTGGGCCTCTGAAGTGCAGTTTTCATGCTTGGGGTTCCACTCACTGTTGGGCAATTATGGGAAAGAGACCCAACATTCCGACCCCTGTAACTAAACACAACCTTCCCAAAGGATGCTGAAGGCACAAAAATTTATCAAAACTCACAGCCGAGAGGTCTTGTTTATGAGGAACAATGTCAGTATGTGCTCCTGTGGGGCGCGTCTTAAGTGGCTGTCTTCTCTCATTAGCCGTTAGAAGAGGACAGCCACAATAAGGTTTGTTGTAAATATATTTGAGATGAACAGGTATTAAGCGGAACAGAGCATACAGCGATAGAGGCCAAGGCACATCCTACTTCTGTTTGGAAGAGTGATGCCCAAGGCTAGGATGACCTTGGTGAGGGAGGCCCTCTTCCCACTCTGTTGATGAGAATAAACTGCCGCAAATGTCCTGGGGTGCAGTGCGACCGAGAGTCATCAGGAGCCTGGAGAGTGGTTATAACCTTTGACTTAGTGATTCCATTTTTGGACTTTATCCTGAGGAAGTAATCAACGATAAGGACAAAGATTTATGTACAAGGATGTTTAAAATTTGGAAGCAACTAAATGTGCAAAAATAGAAAAATGCCTAAGTAAACAGTAGCAAGCCTTAGAATATAATTCATATATTAAAATAGGTTTTTGTAAACAAATCCTTGATATAAAGGTAAATCTGTATCTGAAGCCATATATGTTTATGTATATACATGTGTTTTCATATATTCTTACCAACATATTTATGGTGATTATCTATAGGTGATGGGATTAAAAAGTTAAAAGCTGATTAAAAGTTTAATCTTCAGAAGTTTCTACCACACACACGTATTTCTTAACACGGAATAGCTGTGTTGGTTTAATTATAAATGGACACATCACAGCATCAGCAGAAGGTCAGGGCTCAAAATCCCATCTGGACTCAAAACGGTTGGATAATCTTGCTGTTAGTAAACATGTAACTGTATTAGTGTCACTAAAATCCTCCTTCTGTTAGGCATATAGCTTTTGTCAAAAAGTCAGTATGGCCGGGTGTGGTGGAGCACACCTTTAATCCCAGCGCTCGGGAGGCAGAGGCAAGCATATGACTGTGAGTTCGAGGCCAGCATGCTCTACAAAGTGAGTCCAGGACAGCAAAGGCTACACAGAGAAACCCTGTCTCGAAAAACAAACAAACAAAAAGTCAGTGTGAAAGAATACACAACAGCATGCAGTTGTGCCAGCAACACAATCCCCCATGTTCCCAGTGGTTTCTGGTCACTGTTCCAAGTTAGTTTGGATGAATACGGCAGGTCTCCACTTGGGATCCCAGGCAATGCTTGTGACTGTCCCTAAGGAAGAAGCTGCTCAGGGGGCAGAGGGTTCAGGCACAGAGCGCTCTGTCTGCACTTCTACTATTTGGCTCATGGAACTATAAAAGTCTGGTGAGTCAACAGAGAGGCTCCAAACACAGAGGTCAATGCTGGGCTACTGATCTTGCTGACCCCACCCCAGAGCCAAGAATTGCAGTGCTGCCGTCTCCTCCCACGCTAAAACCATTAGCAACCAGCTCCTCCTGCTTGACTCTTTTACAACTCTGTTTTGAATAGGTAATGGCTCTTCCGGTGCCCACACACTAAATTAGCATGTCATTTCATGACTTTTCTTTACTGTAAAGGCCTTTCATGTATCTGTAACAGTGCTGGCTTGTTAGTGCTAATTCACATTAATTGGATGATGCCCTCTTTGAAATCAGATTGTGATCCCTCAAAGTCCTAAGGTCTAGAGTGGATGTGGAGGCCAGTTTATACACATCTGGTGACTTAATGGGTCACTGTGACAGGCAGCAGGCGAACTGTTCTAAGCTTTGCGCAGTCACATTTAAGAAATGTTTTCAGACACAGGGAAAGGATAGGAAACTGCCATGCTAGTACTGCCCCCTTTTAAATTCCCGTCTCTAGGCTACTCAATCTGTTGATTTCAATTCCCTTGGCACGCTGGGGTGGCAAAGAGCTTGGTAGTGTGTGCAAGGACCAGGAATCAAATCCTAGTACTATAAAAAGAGAAAACAAAACCAAAAACAAAGCCCAAAAGGGCTCTGTGTGAGTGTCAGTATATTCCCATAGCCCCCTGCCTGAATAAGGCTTTCTGGGAGACACTTCCAGATCTTCCAGATCGTTAGAAACGAGGTAGCAGTTTCCCAGGGTGCTACAGTTCTCTTCCTCCTGAGTCCCAGGAAACATGTATCCCAGCCTCTCCTGCTGATTGGAGGGGACGTGTGACTCACTGTGTGCATCAGTGACAGGAACCTCACACTGCCTGCAGCGACCGCCCATCTACAATGGTAGAAGGCATCATTAAAGATGGAGTCTGCGTATGGTCTGCTTGCTTGAGAGCCAGTGTGAAAACCTGTCCTTGGAGGAAATTTGGTGTGGCAGGTTTCGATGCCAAGAAAGAAAGTTAAAAATTTTCCCAGCTAGTCCTCATCTGGGACAGCTGCTGTGGCCACACAGCCATATCTCCCTACACGGTAGATGCTCGCCTTAAAGGGACAGACCTCTTTTTAAAAAGTTTCTTCTAAGAGCTGGAGAGATGGCTCAGAGGTTAAGAACACTACTGCCTATTCTACCAAAGGTCCTGAGTTCAATTCCCAGCAACTACACGGTGGCTCACAACCATCTATAATGAGATCTGGTGCCCTCTTCTGGCGGGCAGGCACACATGTGGACTAAATACTTATTGTACACATAATAAATAAATAAATATTTTTTAAAAGTTTCTTCGAAATAACATGTTAACTAATCTATGGCTTTATGGGGAGTACTGTCAGCCCAAATGGGGTCACTTTGTGTCCAGTATATATGTGCACGTATTCACATATACATACCCATTAGATATAATTCCAGGTGAATAGAAAGTAGCATGGTTCTTTATGGATCCCCCGCCCACTCCTGACATCCTTAGTGTGGTACCATGCACAGGAAACTCCCCTTTGGATTATTCATCATCAGGGAAGTCCAAGATGCTTAAATCAATATAAGCTATTGCTGTGGTTCTTGCTTGCCTCCCAGAAGCTAAGCCATGATTGCAGAAGGCACCATGTACTTCAGACACAGGGTTCAGGTTGGATATGACTTGAGAGCTCCTTCTCTGAAGACTAGCTTTCATGGTACCAAAAGGTGCTATAAATGTTGCCAAGGGAGGGAAGCAACCAATAGTTCTATCCTACCGTGAGTGCTATACACTACAGCAGTGACCAGCATGGCGAGGTATCTCTAAGGCACTTCTATCATGGTGGTAACCAACAACTGTTAGTGCTATACACTACAGCAGTGGCCAGCATGGCGAGGTATCTCTAAGGCACTTCTATCATGGTGGTAACCAACAACTGTCTAGTCAGACTTAATGCCCATTCATGTCTGGTACTAGAAACCTAGTGAAATATCCATGAAAACTAGAAATCCAGGACCAGTGAGGTCATGGGACTTAAAGGAGAGCCTACCTCTGCCACTTTACTAACCCAGCATAATTCCTAACTGTATTCTAAATGTTTATTCTTTACCTAGAGCTAAGTGGAGCTCTCCTCACAAAAGACAGTTCTCTTTGAAACAGACAGAAACCACTACAGAAAACCGTGGTCAAAAGCAGAGAAATGCTGATCACAGGGGGCCCAGCCCTCATGAATATATGTACAGCATAGCTCCTGCATCAAAGTCTCAAAAGACATCATGGAAGAGAGGGTAGAGAGCTTGTAAAGGACAGAGGCCCAGGAAATCTGCTGTGGCAGGTGACATCTAGAAACAATAGGAAAGCTTTGCAACGCTGAAACAACACAGCTACCTAAACAAGACCTGAACAAGCACAACACCAAAGACACGCTGCCATGGAAGGGGGCAAGCTCATGGGGCAGGGCCCCAGCCACGCACAACTACAGGCAACCAAAGAATGCTAAGCACACGATGAATGGTCCTCCCAAGGCTCCTCCTACATGGCTCTTCAGCACCCGGCGTCAGTCCTGAAGTCATCTATACACAAGTAACACTAAATGGACTCAGCAAAGAGCAGGCTTCATTTACATATTTATATGCATATATAAACACACATTTATGTATTTATGAACACACACATATATGTAATAATAACAGTTAAAGAAAAAGAGGCCATGAAGAAAGCAGGTGGGCAACATGTGGGAGGGGTTGGAAGAAGGAAGGGAGAATAATATAATTTTATGTAATATATAGTATAAATTATGTTTTAATAGAAAAATATATGTATGAATAGAGAGATGGCTCAGCAGTTAAGAGGACTGGATGCTGTCTCAAAGATCCTGGGTTCAATTCCCAGACCCTACATGGTAGCTCACAACTCTCTGTAATGCTAGTCCCACGGTAGCTGACACCTTTTTCTGGTTTCTACAGGCAATAGGCATATATGTGGCCACAGGTAGATATACAGAAAAACACTTACATGCATAAAAATAAATAATAAATTAAAATTATGTGTATGTACGTGCTTGTGTGTAAGCATGTGAACATGTGTACAGATGCCCCGGAAGCCAGGAGCACCCCCTTGGAGCTGCAGCTCCTGCCTTGGGTTCTGGAAAACAAAATCAGGTCCTCCGAAAGAGTGATGTATATTCTTAACAACTAAGCCATATCTCCAGTCCTATAATAGAGATTTTTAAAAGGCATATATATGTAATATATATATTAGATTAGCAGTTCTAATGACCCATTTGGGGGTTGAACGATCCTTTCAGAGGAATGGCCTAAGGCCACCAGAAAACACAGATATTTACATTGTGAGTCATAACAGTAGCAAAGTTACAGTTATGAAGTAGCAATGAAAATAATTTTATAGTTGGGGTCACTAACATGAAGAGTTGTATATAAAGCTTGTGGCATTAGAAAGGTTGAGAACCACTGTCTTAGATGATGATGATTAATGTCTGAGGTCAAATTTAAATTATACTGGATAGTTACAAATATCCTGTTAGTTTTCAAAAAAGAAATTAAATTGTTTTTTTTCTTAGAAAAAGACATGAGTCTCTCAAACTCTCAGCTTCCAATCCTAGCTTTTTATACAAAGAGAAGTCACTCTTAACCACTGTGTTTTAATAACAGCAACTTCCAGTGTTTGAGCCCTGTAGATTTAGTTTATAACTAACCGAAAATGAAACTTTCTCTTAACTTGCAAATCATTTCCTGAACGGAAACACACTTTATGTTATGGACTTTGAAAGATGCAATGCCTTCTGTCCAGTGGGACAGAGTGAGGTTCAAATAAATAATAGCAACACACATGCCTTATGAAGTAGGCTCTCCAGGGGCCTCCAGAGTGTTGGGAAACGATCCTTAGAGAAGGTGGGCTGACATTTGAGATTTGTCAGGATTTGAAGTAGGAAAGGAGAGGGAAGGCAGAGAGGTGGCAGGGAAAAGCCTTTCTGGATGTTTTGACTAGAAAATTTTCCCCGTAATCTTCCCTTATACTCCAGCAAAATCTTGTTTTGTTCACAAAAAAGTAAACTGTGCAGACATGAATCCAGCAGTCGCCCTGTGGAGCCTTCACCTTGGCCCTGGAGACTGAAAGACAAAAGCCAGGTGATGCTCTAGGATGACTTGGGCCAAACCAGCAGATGGAAAACATACTGAAACAGTTCTACCCCAGTAACTGGATGCCAGCATCCCTGTGAAAAATGAGGAGGGGGTCACAGGTCCATGTACCACAGAAGATGATAGCTAATGCCACTGGGGATGCTCTCAGCTGATTTGTGTGGTTTTCAGAAACCTGTCTCCCTTTATGTTTCTTGTTATCGAGAGTGGGAAAAATAATCATCTTAGGTTTGGAAAAGAAGTTGGGCTACAGAAGGATAGCAAGCGCAGGCTAGCTAAGAAGACTTGCATGGGGAACGGAAGACACGTGGAAAAAGAGAGTACTCTTTTCTTACTGAGCGATCAGAATCTTTAAAGGTTGTTAGTGACAGGATTAAGAACAGAGCATTCTGTTCTGTATCTACAAGCCAACCCTGAAAATGTGCCCAAACCCATCACTTCAGGTCCTCTGAGGCTTCTTGAAGCCAACATTCAATCAGGCAGGGGAACTTAAAACAAAACAAAACACTTTGTTTAGATTTTTTCCTCCCTACTCCACCCTTTAAAATCTGTGTAAACTATCCTGCACAGGTTTGTGTGTTTGAGCGCTTGGCTCCTAGCTTGTGGCACTGTGTTGGGAGGCTGAGGAATGTTTGAGGCTTGGGACCTAGGCTCCCAGGGTGGGCTCTGTTCTAGTGTCTCTGCTTTCTCACTCACCAGCAGGTGAAGTGCTGCATCCTCACACAGCTGGGTTTCCACCAGGGACAAGTGTCTGACGTGCCTGACATATCAAAGTGGACCTGGCCTCCAGGTTCTCCCAGCATCCCTCAGTCCCTACCTGTTACAAGGCTTGTCTGGCTCTGGCATACCCAGCCCTCTGCTCTAAATTTCTTCACTATAATCCAAATATTTTGCACTCCCCTCCCCTCGGCTCTCCCTCCCTCTCTGCATTTCCGTCTCCCTGTACGCCCATGTTCTCATCTTACCATTCTATTTCCTTGGGACCAGTGAATCTGACTGAGAGTCGTCCCCAAGTAAGACTGCATTTTTGTTACCCACCCAACTCCCACCCCAAGGCAGGGTTTGTTCTCTGTGTAGCCTTGGCTGTCCTGGACTCCCTTTGGCTGGCCTTGAACTCACAGAGATCCACTTGCCTCTGCCTTCCTGAGCACTGGGATTAAAGGTTCCCATGCTCAGCTGCCTTAAAACAACAACAACAACAACAACAACAACAACAACAACTCTTAATCGGCTTTACATTGGCTTGTTTCACTGGCAGAGAAAACCTATTGCACACTTCCACTACTGTGAGTAACAGCCCAGCTTCCATGTCTTCCCTGCAGGACAGGTTGGATCCTCTAAACTAGGACTCCAAACAAATCTCTCCACTTTTAGCCCCAGCATTTGGAGGCAGAGGCAGGTGGCTCTCTGGGAGTTTAAGGCCAACCTGGTCTACAGAGTGAGTTCCAGGGTAGCCAAGCCTACACAGAGAAATCCTGTCTTGAAAAACCAAATGAAGCCAAGCCAAAGCAAACCACCCAAAACAAAAACCAACAAGCTATCTTGTGATGAGAAGTCAGCAACATGATGTCTGTGCCTTTCATCTATAGTGTCATAAAAGGTGCTGAAAATTTCCATCCAGCAAATTGAAGGCAATAAAAGAAAGCATAAACACAAAGCTGGGGAGCAATCTAATAGAAAGCAGGTGACGCACTGGTGTCAGGAGACCTGGGTCTGCACCTCAGCCCTGCGGGGACCAGGATGCGTTTATAGCGTTTCTCCGTCCCTCTGGAGGGGGTTCATTCCTGCCCACCTTCTCACAGTGGAAGTCAGAGAGAAGAGGAGAAAGGAGATGGCACATAAGGACTGTTTAGCTAAAAAAAAAAAAAAAAGATTAGATAACAACGAGGTGAGAGCTACAAACTGTTTATGCAGAAACATTAGTAATTTTATTCAATATGTTATTCCCAGTACCTGGCAAAGCTGGACTGTGATAATTGTTTATTATATAATTGAAGGAGTGAGTCTCAATAAAACTATAGATTAAGTTTCTTCTAGAATTATTGAAAGCAATCCACAAGGCTAAAGAAAACCCCACTGTATGGTCTCGGTACATCATAGGCAACAGCTTGAATTTATAGTGTGAGTTTTATTATCTTGAAGCCTTTGTGCCCAGAGAGCTCAGTAACATTTGTA
The DNA here is from genome assembly GCA_907169655.1 of Acomys percivali. Taxonomy (NCBI): domain Eukaryota; kingdom Metazoa; phylum Chordata; class Mammalia; order Rodentia; family Muridae; genus Acomys; species Acomys percivali. Next base: position 40,422,350 of record OU015756.1, on the reverse strand, counting down.
CCTGCGGTACATGGTCTGAACGCTGAAGCCGACTCCAGGCGGGACGATCCCTTCCAAGGCTGCTCCATCTCAGTTCGCACCAGCTCACCTGTGTGGCTCTCATTCCTTCCTTCCTATCTGAGGGAGGGTGGCCCCAAAACATGAGAAACTGAAGTCTGTCACTGGTTTGTGACCCCTCAATGAACTTTTGGGGATACTGGGGATTGAACCTGTGATCTTGGGCATGTGAGACAAGCACCCTACCGCTGAGCTACATCCTTAGCCCAATTCCAGGACTCCTTGACTCCAATAGTATACAAAGGCACGTGAAGGCCATCAGCTTCCAGCATGCCTTATGAACCCTGAAACTGCTGTGACACTTGCAGGAGGCACCAAGAATCCAGGAAACTCAGGCCCCACGGGACGGTGTGGCCTGAGTGGGCGTGATACTGATATGAGCTCCTCCTTTCTATGAAATTCTAATTTATTAATTATTCTAAGTTTCTCCTTTTTTCCTGTTGTGTTTTTTTGGAGGGGCGGGAGAGCCTCTAAACCTTTTTTTTTTTTTTTTTTTTTAATGCCAACTCTAGATCAATAACCAAAAAGAATTTTGTGGCTTATCTTTCACTGTGTTCTATAATCACCTTCAGTGCTTTTCTTTTTTAAGCTTTCAGCTTCACTTTACTTTCTTTTCTAATTTACTTTTTGTTCTGATATTGTATTAAACAAAACAAAACAGATTTGTGTATGTCTAAGTTCATGTGTGGGGTGCACATTAAAAGTTAGGGGTCACACTGGGTGTCTTACTGCAATCACTCTACAGTATTTTTAAGGCAGACTCTGTCACTGAATCCAGAGCCCCCAGACTGGCTGGCCAGGAAACTCCAGTGACATTCCTGTTTCTGCATCCCTCCCACTGGGATTACTCATGTACCACACTCATGCCCAGCATTTTTTCCTCCCTCCCCCTACCCCAAAAATCAAGGAACTTTTATCAAGGTACAGTGATTGTACACATCGGAAAGAAATACAGGCAAGGTTGACAGTCAGTCACATGCGTGAAGGTACCAGAGAGTCCCAGGTCTTTGCTTAGGGCTTTTTTTATGAGTTGA
>OU015756.1:40385637-40414630 GCA_907169655.1 Acomys percivali | reverse complement strand
TGACCCTCCATTCCTCAGGTCTCCATCCTCTCTGCTCACCTCAGTCATGTGGGTCTTCCCACTCCTGTCACTGGCAGGCTCATAGCCCCCGCACTGTCAGGGAATGTCCTTGTTTAATCTGAAATCTGAATACTGTTGAGGAGAGCTCTACCAGCAATTACATGAGGACTGACCTTGAAAACAGTTGAAAGATTCTAAAGTTGCTGGTATAAAATCTTTTGTGACCTAGACAAAAACCTTGCTGAATTAAATAATCAAGCAATTTTTAGCTGATTACTTGCTTCCCTATTTGGTGAAGTGGGGTGCAGAAAACCGTAGGGGACTATTCAATCTATAAATCTGCTCCTAGACATATGTTGTGCATGTTTTCATAAAGACTTTTATTACGTGGTCCTTAAGCAGCACATACGTGCCAGATGGGTGGACTGGAATATAAACGCATCTCAGAAGAAGCTATTATTGGGTCAGTAATGCTAATTACAAGGGCTTATGCAACCATCTGTGAGACCCCCAGTGGCAAAGGCTTATTTCTAGAACTTCACTGTGGCTGTAACCTATACTGCCTCCTATAGATTTATGGGTGCCTGGGAAATTGCCACTGTTGGTACTGGAGGGGAAAGCTGTGGGGGATCTGCTGGGTTCATAGTGTGGTTTGGTCTTGATAGGATACGCAATTACTCCATGACTGAGTAGCCTTGGTTTTAATGGTCCAGTCTCTATAACAATTCTCACATCACTATCCCACTACATTTATAGACACACCACCCCTGATCACAGGAAAACGTCATGTAAATATGGAGATGACATATATGGTATGAATCACCAAGAGAGAAACTTGTCACCAAAGTGCCTAGATTGAGGGCATTGTAAGAAGAAGTGCTGGGTGAGGACACAGGCAACCAGCAGACTACATTGCTGCTGCCTTTGTACTTCCGGGTTAGGGCTGGCTTGACGCTGCTCTCAGGAGAGCACCCGCTTCAAATACTTACTCATCACCGTGGTGCTAAAAATTTACTCTTTATCCAGCCCTATTTTCCAGGGTTTCATTTTATTATTTGCTATTCCTATGAATTTTCTTTTTATGTTTGTACATTTCTAGTGTAAAAGGTGGCACATAAATATTCCCCTTTGTTAGGACACCTGAGAGACAAGTAGGCTCTGTCACAGAGCTGGAGCCTGTCTAGGTCCCTCAGGACCCGAGAGCTAAAGCATGTCCCTGCTCTGCTGGGCTGGGGAAGCCACTCTCACGGAAACCTAGATGACTTTCTTTCTCATCCCGTTTGCTATGGAAGACAAGAATCCAATGTCACAGACACTCAGTTCTTTGTGGGTAATATCCAGCTTCTCCTTAACAAGATAAAACCGCATGTTCTGACAACACGTGGCCTTCACTCCGATGGCTGAACTTGGCGAGACCTAAACACCAGGGTAGGATCTTGTGTCCGGCTCAGCTTGGGCCAATGGGCTACACTCTAGATTTCTTGAATCAAGAAGGAAGAGAAATGAACATAAGACTTGCCTAAAACTACAATTTTAAGGCAGGATCCAATATCTAAGTAAACAAAATAATATGTCTGGGAACACATACACGGAAAAGCTCTGGCTTCAGATAAATGCCCTCTAAAAAGTCCTGCATTTATTAAGCCAGTTTCAACCTTATTTTGTCCCATCCCATTTCTCTCCAGCAGAATGTTACGACTCTACCCCACAATTCCTCCAAACAGGGGCAAACAGGGGCCCTCGGATCACTCTGCAGAATTCCTTTCTCAGAGCAACCTCTGTAGGTTTCCTTTAGGAATGCCATGATTGCTCTCAAAATGAGACCCCGGTTTGCCACAGCTAGAGGGATGAGGGTCTTCTCTGGCTTTTGGTCATCTGGACATCATAAGTTAGAACGGTTGTGGGGCCACAGGACCCTTTCTGAAAGGAACTGTCACCTCAGCATTTGTAACCAAGGCTACCAACAAACACTGTGATAGTACAAATCAGCCAAGTGACTTCTTGTTAAATAAGGGAAGGCGGCTAGGGAACCGCCTCAGTAAGACCTTGTGCCAAAATGCCGGCGGAGCTGCTGATCAGACGGAATAAGGAAGGCAGCACGAGGCGTCCTCAGACGAAGCCCCCATCAGTGAAGAGTGAAGTCAGAGCGATGGCTTCCAGCCAAAAGGACTCAGGAAGCAGATGGCAGCCACATTAAAGTGTCATGATTAGGCTAGCGATCTCAGGTGGCTGTCAGCTAGCAAATATAAATACGTCAGGGGGACTCAGCGTTGAGAGAAGAACCCAGCCATGCACGGCTCTAAATGATTGCTGTGGAACTCTATGCCTGTGTAAATAAAAATTAAGTCAAACAGAGCAGGAAAATATAATAAGCGTCTGGAGCAAAATTTCTAGCTAATTATAACTGAGCAGGGGGACTGGGGCAGGGAAAGATGTCATTGTGCTAACGGCTTTACTGTGCTGAATACACAGAAAGCAAGGAGCAAAGCACCATTATTTCCAGCATCCTTTGTGTTTCAATATTACATACATTTATATACACGCAAAATAAATACAAAAAAGAAAGAAAGAAAGCTTTCTTAGGACACACACCTGAGTTTTCAGTGGTAATCTAGAGTGAAAAAGAGACATTTGGGTCTTTCTAAATTATGCTTCTTAAAACTTGAATTTCCTTTGAAAATACTTCTTAGAAAAAGAATTTAGAAATATTTCAAAATGATAAAAAATTTCCAAAAACAGCTGTGAAGTACAAAATGTCTCTTATTCTTGGACACAATTATTTCCAGACAGAGTGGCAGCTCTGTCACTCACTGTCCTAATTCCTTTGAGAAAGGAATCACCTCGGACTGTTGGCGAGAAGCAGCTAGTGGGCAGCCCCCAACGCCAAGCCACTGCACCCCTCAGCTTCCGAGTCCTGGCCACAGTATCCTGAGTGCTAGCTGGTCAGTGATGAGGGGTGAGAGCTGCTCTAGCATTTTCTACAAACCGCTGTCCTGGGATTGCTCATGCCTTGCTCAGACCTTCTCCGCATGGCGGTTCTCCCTCCTTCCCAGGCCTGTCCTGGGGTCAGACTGATACCACAGGAGAAGGGTTTCTGCTCTCTCCCCTTTACCATCAAGGCCCAAGAAGCTCCTATCTTTCTACTTCTGCCTCCTGGGGACCCAAGGAACACAGACAGCGGTCTCTGGGGGTCTACATGTGCTCCCCACCCCACCTTAAAATCCTCTGTAAAATCTCGTTACTCTTAATTAGTGTTAAAATATATGATCCACCCTGACATGACTGGTTATGTAGGAAGCTGGCACTTGATCCAAGATGTCCCAATCACTGTAACCTTTAATAAGGTGGTCTGTTTACTGGCTCACAGGCCACTATGACACGTGATTATGTTTTCTGTTTTTAAACACTTATTTATATATGGCTATGCGTGAAGCATATGTGGGGGTCAGAGGACACCGTGCAGGAGCCGGTTCACCTTTTTACCACATACTTCCTATGAGTGGGTTTCTCAGGCCTGCCTCTGCTTCTCTGAGTGCTAGGAGCAAAGGCGTGTGCCACCGCGCCTGGCGACAGTCACTTTTTGATTGAACCTAAAGCCCACTCCATGGAATGGAGTCCATACCTGGCACTCAGAAAGTGGCCAAGACCCTGAGTCTATACAGGCCATGGACCTAAGGGAAAACCATTACTGTCATTCTGCTAGAGCTATAAAAGGTCTCCTAACGACACATCGCTGTACCCATAGATCACCACCTCACTCAGACCACATCAGAGAAGCTTCCTCTTGTAGTAGCTCGTAAATTACACAGAGACCCCTCACTGGGAGGATGTGAAGAGAGTGAAAGATTACTAAGTATCCAGTCCTTAGAATGTTATAGTTCTTAGACTAGACTGCTTCTCTCAAGGTTTGGGGATCCACACAGAAGAGGAGACAGAAAGATTTTAAGGGCCAGAGAGGATGGATAACTCCAAGGAAACAGTATCTTCTGCACACACATACTAATGCACGTATGAACTCACAGAGATTGTGGCGGCATGCACAGGGCCTGCACAGGTTCAAGCCACACAAGGTCCCAGCACTGAGAGGGGGAACTGGACGTGGGCCCTGCCCCTAACCCAGATGCTATCTCCAACGGAGTCTCAATGGGTACACTGACCACTCTTCAGGGCAGCCCCATACCCAGGAGTAGACGGCTAAGAAAAAAATGAAGTCAGTAGTATTCTTCTGTTTCTAGGAATACTTCTGAAATAAGAAAGTTCATAAAAGTCCTTCTGAGTACTGAGCAGAGCCCTGACTTTCCGGTGATGGCAGTCAGACTGAGGGTCGCGCACCAGCTATGCTCTACCACTGAGTGGCATGCCTGGCCCTGAGAAGCTAGGTCATACAGGAGACATGCTATCCCTACTGATAATGCAAGAGAAATGAGGTGCTGATTGTTTTCAGAATGACGTAAGAGAGTGGCTGTGGCTCTGGGTCTTATTAGCTGTAGCTGAAGTGGCAGCCCACCATCACCAGCAGCCAGCTGGCTAAAGAACTGACGTCATTAGCGGAATCAAGGCAGATAGGAGAGGCCATGAGGAACACTTCACGAGGACAAAGAACTCACAACTGGAATTTTTTCTTTTTAAATTCTGCTTTAACAGAATAGATAGCATTTCTGTCTGGAACTGAAAAGACACCAGCCTGTTGGAGCCTGAGAGCTTTGCACAGAGTGGTGGGAGGCTCTGAGAGAGGAAGAAAACCCAGGAAAAAAGCCATGTGGCTTCACTCTCAACTACTCTCCACCTTGAAGTCAGGGGTTTATAAAACATATGGACAATTGTGTCATGGCTGAGCTGACAAGCCTCAATAGTTCTGTACCCTAACTTTTACTTCTGCGGCCCAGCAGACCCCAGGTCATGATTTTGTCCTTCCTTCTTCCTGGACTTTAACCATACTTCCTTACATTCCTTGAACTGTGGTGCCCCTTCGAGGTCCCTCTGCAACCTGCGTGCTTCTGACTCAGCAGTGTCACAGGCTGGGGACTAGGCCTTGGGGGGGGGCACTACAGCACCAAAGAATAGTGACCTTTCCCTTAGTATCCCCCTGTTCCCTCGGGATGAGCCAGGAGCATCTCTGTTCCCTGTGTGTTTCCATCATTCACACAACTTGTGACAAATATCATTTGGCATTTTTGGTGGCTTTAAGTGGCTGCTTCCCCACTAAATTAAAAGCTTCCTCAGAACAGAATCATACTAACCAGAAGTAATTTAACACAAGATTAACTTAGCGCCTTGCATGGCGTCCATAAGGTAGTGAGTGCTTTATAATACTTGCTGTACTTGCAGAGAGCTCAGCAGCTAAGAGCACTGGCTGCTCTTGCAGAAGACTTGGGCTCTGTTCTGGCACCCACATGGTGGCTCACAACTGTTTGTAACTCCAGTTCCGGGGCATATGACGCCCTCTTCTGATCTCTGCACACACCTGAGTCACATACATACATGCAGATAAAACACTCATACACATAGATAATAGTCATCAAAAAGAAGTTTCACTTTAAAATTAAAATTTGAAGAAGAGAAGACGTAATAGGTTATGATGAAAGAGACAGCAGTGCCGATCATTAGAGGGTCCTCACTTGCAGGTGGGGTGAGGTGGGGCAATAATCTGAGATAGTCACAACAGAATCAACAACAGCAGTCAACTGTGGTACCTAACAATCAGCACTTCCTACGTGTGAGACAATTTGGAGCCGTTATCCAACTTCATCTTCACAGTTACTCACTGAGGAGCTCACATTATTCTTTGTTTTATATATGGGGAAAATGACATTCCAAAGAGTACTATGATAGAGGTCTCACCCACAGGATGTGGCAGTATTCAGATTCCAAGTTGGGCCTGTGAGACTCCTGAGCCTGAGACAGTGAGACCATGACCAGCCAACACCCCCAAAGATCTCTCTGGAGATTCAGAGCACAGTGGGTGACAGGCAGGAATGCACTTTGGGTTTGTCCCTCTGTGACTACCTTCGGGATTTCAACTTCACAGCTGCTAGGGAGCTGTTCCTGGGAAAGAGGAGCTGTGTGAGCCCCCGGAGCCTGGAAAGCAGCCCCAACAGGGCTGTTACATGGCACATGTGGTGCTGTGTGGTGGCGGGTGGTTCCTGTAAGGTATTCATGCCATAGCCCACAAAAGTGAATAGAACTGCCCTAGACCCAAGACTAACAGACCTGAAAAAGAAAAACCAGCTAAAACAGCTACCAATGATTTTGGGACGGAGGGAGGAAGGGAGGAAGGGAGGTAGGGAGGTGGGAGAGTGCCAGATCCACCAGCCTTCTGACAGAAGTCCTATAGGTCCTACCGCAGCCCACAACAAACATGTTATGCTAGCAAACGCCCTGCATATCATATGCCTTCTGGCTTATTTTGGGCAAATCTTGGACATAGTATACTTAGTGGCTTCCTAAGGTCTTGGCATTTGAGTGTGTGCCCACTTGCTTGGCCTCTCTTCCACTGGCTTCAGCAGCAGTCACCACTCTGCCCAGAACAGACCACCCGCAGCAGAACCCTCAACAGAACCAGCAGCCCCGGGAGATGCTTCATGTGGCTCTGCATCCCTAGCACTTTCCCAGGAAGGAGGACCACTGCAGGACCCCAGAGAACATGTGCACCCCTGGCACCAGAGCCAAAGCACGTGGCCACTCCTCACGGTTCCTTCCAACACTAACATTTCCAGGGTGTCCTGCTGCTCCATAATGCAGCTAATTTTTTTTCCAGGTCATAAGTGAAGACAAACAGACACATTGACAGGCCTAAAAACTAACAATGTATTGCCTGTACTATACAATGGGCCCTTGTATTTTTACAGCCAAACTGCATTAAAATACAGCCAGTGGACCTAAACTAAATCAATTTAATGACCTCAGGTGAGGCCCCCAGGGATGTCTGTTCTTATGGCAAATCTCTATCCTTCTGTCTCAGGCACAGTTTAGCACTGGGCTACCAACATCTCTACAATATGAGATGGATGTGCCTTTTCTTCTCAAAGAAAGGGCAGCTCTTGCCTTACAGAGCATTCTGCACAGAAATGTTAATTCTGTTTTACTCACTACAAATGGGCCATCATCTGCATGTTTCTAAGTGTTATGCAACTAGATGGCAGAATCAAGCATGCTGGGCAATTTTTAAAAAATTAGTACCATGAACTTCCATGCCAGGACTTAGGAACTAGCATCTTCATTATACATTGTGTACTATTCAGCTTCCTTCATAAAGTAAAGAACCCCTATTAGCTACCAAAACTTGGCTTCCTCCATCTATGTTTTCCTCCATCTCCTATGGTTTAAGGTTTTCATGTACTGTAACACTGTAATGAAATGGGGAGAACTGAGTGGGCTACACAAAAGCCAGCAGCCCCACAGGAAGGCCACCAAGGCCAGCAGCCCCACAGGAAGGCCACCAAGGCCAGCAGCCCCACAGGAAGGCCACCAAGGCCAGCAGCCTCACAGGAAGGCCACCAAGGCCAGCAGATCTCGATCCAGGGAAGCTGCGCAAACTGATGCATCAACCAAGAACAAAGCATGCAGAGAACCTGGACCCCTGCTCAGATGCAGCTGATGTGGGGAGGGGCAGAGGGGACCGCCTCTGACGGGAACTCGGGTGCCTGCAGTATGATCACTGCCCCTTGGCGGTGGGCACACAGAGGAAAGGGAAGCATGCTACCCTGCCGGGACATGACAGACTGTTATCAGATGGTGGAGGAGGAATCCTCCCAACCTCCCCCTCACTCCCTCCACTCCCCCCACCCACCCCCACCCAGCAGAGGTCTAGGGGAGGGGAATAGGGCAGAAGAGGGAGGGAGGGTAGGAACTGAAAGATAAGAGCTAGGGGCTAACAACTGGGATGTAATTTATAGTTAACTGGGAATACATTATAATTAATAAATAAATTTTAAGGAAAGACCGAGAGGAGCTGGGAGGATGTGAAAGGAAATACTGGAGGAGAGGGACATTGAGTCAGACAACCTGCAATGCCAGGGTCAGGGCAAATGCTCATTACAGGGGGGGCTAGCATGGCGTGCCATTCGCGTTTTAAAGGCAGGGACACAAGAGACCTTAGCTAGCTCATCACATGTGATAGCCTTGTGCTGTGTCAGCAGTCAGAAAGCAGAGTTACCCACACTAACGCTGAGCAACCACAGGGCAGGGCAAGGTCTTAAAAAATCCAGTTATGAACAAAACAAAACAAAACAAAACCCAGTTATGTTATGTCAACATGCCTCTGTTTTAATCCCAGGTGCGGGATATGGGGCTGCTTCAGACTGTCCACGGCAGCAGACTGTATTTGCCCTGTGTGTGCTCTGGCAGGGGAGTGATTCTACCAGCTCAAGACAGTTTAATTCTGGGGCCTCTAGAGAGGGTATGAAAACAGCAGAGCCCCGAGAGAGGGGGCGGGGCTGTTCCGCCTGTGGTTCCTGCTGCTGCTGCTGCTGTGTCAAGTGGTTGAGAAAATAGAGCAGAAGAAGTTAGAGATTTCCTGGTGAGACAACTTACTCCAAAGAATTTCACACCCCGAATCATCAGGAAGGAGTCTCAAAAGAACTCAATGTCACCTCTGCCCACTAAACCTTTTGTCTCTCCTACCTGATGTAGGGTGTTGGAAGAGATTGGGGTGGAGAAAAGTGATAGATATGAACACCCAAATAAAATAGTTAAAACAAAAAAACTAAAAACAAACAAACAAACAAACAAACAAAAAACCACCTACAGGAGACTGGTGAAGGTAGACAAGCTCGCACCACTCACAACATGAACCATCTCAGAAATTCAGTGGAAGGGCATTGTCCCTCAGCATATGATTCCCCAGATAAGAAATGTGGTCAGATTAAATCTGGTCTTGCAATGGGCAGTTGAATTCATTACCAATGATGCTAATTACAAATGTGATTAGTTTTTAAACACTATTTCTTAAATAATGAAGTTGACACAAAGGTAAAAAATTTCAGTACTTTGTGTTATTATAGATATTATTTGAACAAGAATCCTATTTCATCTATAAGAAGCTCCTTACCAGTATATTTATTTATTGTGGAGGTACAATAAGAGATTCATTCATGTTGAAATATAAATTAATGTTAAATTTATTAAGACAAAATAATGTTCTAATACACCAATCAGATAACTTCATAGAGCGTTGACTGTCTTTGGTTCTAATATACACAGTGCCTCAGCAAAATTGGCTATTTCAAAAAAAAGTAAAAATTTAGGCCCAAATCCTTACAACAGTGTACTAGTATAGTCCTGACACCCTGTGTAACCTGTGAAATTAAAAAAGCCATCCATTAGTACCATGCCACACTTAGGCCAGTGACACCAGCATCCCTGGGGAGGTACCAGGCACCAAGACCATGCAGTTCTCTAGTGGTCTGACTTGCAGTCAAAGCTTCAGAAAGTGGTATCACCCCGACTATCTCCCTTTACCCGATCTTTGGGTGTGGAGCCTTTATCAGTTGCTTAAGATAAACGGTGGGAACTTTCAGCTAAGTGTAGACTCACTTGTGCTTCCTCCAGCTTCTAGAATGGCCAACGAAGTGTCAATGCACAGGACAAAGCTACAAACTAAACTCCAGAGAAGAGGTGGAAGATGGAAGGCACACAGGTGAGTGGCAAGGGAACAGGAGCAGAGCATATTAAAGCCCCACCCCACAGTGCCTCCTGCGAGCCCAGCAGCAGGGCTGTGCGATGCAGTGGAGTGTGTATGAGGACAGTTTAGAATGCTAGCTCTCTTCCCAAATCCAGGCAGCTCTCTCCCTTCCTCCAGGAGAACAAGAAGTAGATCCTGGCTTAAGGGCAACAGAAAAACCCCCAAGCCCAGGGACATCGGAAAGAGCAAAGGCCTGTGCTATTTAGACCTTCCACCATTGTCAATGACTGTAAGAGTCCATTTACAGGGGAAGAGGGCTGGGAAGGAGCAGGGCCTGCGTTCATCAGACTTCCCACAGGCCCTGTACGGCAATGCCCTTTTTCACTCAACTTCTGGGCTCCATTTCAGTAATAAGGAAACAGAGGTAGCACGTGTCTGTGTTCTTACCAAGTGGCAGAACTGGAGACAGACCCTGGATGTGTCTAACCTCTGAGAATGAGCCTTTAAACACTAACGAAACCTAAGGAGGGCCTGTGTGGTGCCTCTTCTTGGTTGTCAACTTGGCCACACCTGGAATTAACTAAAACCCAAGAGGCTGTGAGGGATTTATTCCTTAATTAACTCACTTGAGATGGGAAGATCCACCTTTAATCCAGACCTTTGTGGGGTAAAGATCCACCTTTAGCGGGATCCACTCCTTCTGCTGGCAGCCTCTATAGAGGATGGGGGGCAAGGAAGCCTGCTCTCTGGTCCTGCTTGCTTTGCTCTCACTGGCCCCGCCCACTTCCTCACTGAAGTCAGAGCCGACTTCTTGGGGATTCTGAAGAACAATGAGACATCCAGCCGCATTGTGTGTGTGTGTGTGTGGTGTGTGTGTGTGTGTGTGTGTGTGTGTGTGTGTGTGCGCGCGCACGCGCGCGCACGCGAGTACATATATATTTCAAATGCCTTTAGGTAAAATTGTCCCCTTTTCCTGATCATAACTGGCAAGGTACAGTCTGTAAGCAGCCTTTTCCATTCAGGCAAACTTCAAAAGTAAATCCAGCACAATGGAGCTCATCCAAGACCCTTCACTTTGGCAGGAGGGCGCTGGATAGACTTCAGTAACTCTCAGAATAGATAGTTTGCCCCTTGCAATTTCAAGATCTGAACTTTTATGTGACAGGACATATCTAAACGTTATAATAATTAGATACAAATTTGGTCTTTCCTTCCTTCCTTCCTTTGTTCCATCCATCCTTCCTTTTCTTTCTGGAGACAGGGCCTCACTTTGTAGACAGGCTAGCCCTAGACTCACAGATAGTCTCCTGATTTAGCCTCTTGGATGCTGGGGTCATAGGCATGAAGTACTAAACAGCTTTTTTCTTCCATTTTAATTGATAATTTTTCCAGTTTTACTGAGAAGAATAGTATCTTGGCACCGAGAGAATGCTTAGGCCCACTGGTCCAATTTTCTCACTTGTTCACTAATGGAACCACCAAGGCTTGCACAAACTGATCGCTTCTGCTTTAGTTACCTTTCTGTTGCGGTGACTAAACACCATGACCAAGGCAACTTGCAGAAGAAATGGTGTGTTTGGGATTATGGTTCCAGAGTGAGAAGAGCCCATAACCACTGCAGCAGGAGGGCATGGCAACTGGAGAGAATGCTGAGGGCTCACATCTTAAACTGTAAGCCCAAAGCAGAGAGAGGGAGAGAGAGGGAGAGAGAAGGCCCTGGGAATGGCATCAGGCTTTGAAAGCTCAAAGCCCTCCCCAGTGATATGCTTCCTCCAGCAAGGCTACACTTCCCACATCTCTCCAAACAGCACCACCAACAGAAGAGCAAGTGTTCAAACTCATTAGCCTATGAGGAGCACTTTAATTCAGCCCACCACACACTCACCAGAGGAGAAATATGTACCACAATACTCAGACCAAGATAATATGTCCTGCTCCTGTGGGATGAATGAAGAATAAAAAGGGGGAAGTGGAAGGGAGAAGACAAGTTGTAGAATTGGGTCCAAGGCGCTAAGAAATGAAAAGCCTTGTTAATTCCACTACCTCTAAGGAAAAATGTACTCTATATCACTCAGAAAGTCATCACTGGGGTAAGCATGGGATTATACAGGCATCTGACACATGATCAAAATGTAAGCATGTGGCACAATACCCACAAGGTTTGCACGTGCGCAGACACAGAGGTGTCCTCGTGAGACTGGAGCTGCCCTTGCCTAGTGATGTGTAGCACATGGCTCTTGTGTTTATAAAAATCCTGCTGCTATAAACCCTGCATGGCCAGTCTGAAAAAGCATGGGGTGTCATACTTGATGATGAGAACAAATAACTATACCACAGTTTCTGTTATTTTAGCATGTACTTAAAAGAAATTGCTTCAAGACAGCATGCCACGTTACACTGGAAACAGCTTCATACATTCTATTCCTTTTTAAAAAAGATTTATTTAATGTATAAGAGTGCTCTGATTTCATGGACATCAGAAAAGGGACTCAGATCCCATTACAGATGGTTGTGAGCCACCATGTGGTTGCTGTTCCAGGCCCTCTGGAAGACCAGCCAGTGCTCTTAACCACTGAGCCATCTCTCCAGCCCACATACTCTATTCTTTCTGAGACTCTTGATTACATGGAGGTCAAGTCAAAAGACTGACCACACTGCCCAGGGCCGTGGAGTACACCTAGATATTTGCACAGTGACATAATTTCCTAAGGACACATTATCAGAGTGATGCTTGCCTCTTTTCTTCTCACCTTCTCATCTGAACACAGCGGCCACCTGAGGCATGACTGCAACCCACTGAGTCAAAATGGGAAGACCATCCTCCTATGTTCTGTGAGCAGGAAATGCAGGAATTTGTAAAAATTTAAAACATCAACCAATATAATTATGTGTGTTTTGCCACTATTGAAAATATAATTTTTTAAAACTAATGACATGTTGCTCTATTACAATGAAATGAGTTTATTATTTTCAGGTTTAAATTTTGATTGACAAAGAGCAGCAGCTAAGACCCGTACAGACAAGAGCCGCCGCTGGAAACTCCTGATCCTCATATGATCTAAGAGCTGCTGCTGAACTGGCCATAACACACACAGGGGCTTGCAAGGTCAGAATTCATCTTGTAATTATTGTAAGAAAATGTGCTACACTACAGCCTTGGTTAAAAGTATTAGCGAAGCACTTTTCTTAAAAATCAAATCTTTCTGGAATTTTGTACTTACGTTACTAATGAAAAACAAAATCAAACTGCTGCATTTTGTCATTATCAATATAACTGGTGACTATTTACCGAGCTCTTCCTCCGTGCCAGGCCTGTTTCTCAGTGCTTCCAACTTGCTTCCCACTTGAGTTGTATGCACTACAACTCCTAGAGGTGGTCCTGAGGCCTGCGCAGTTTCCATAAGACCTTCCCCAAGTGCTGGCCAGTGGAAAAGGTAGGACTCCATCCCTGGCAGTCTGACTCGAGGACTCCAACTCCAAACCATGCAGTGGACAACCAAGACTCAGTTGGTGGCCCTTGCCCTCAGATGCCCTGCCTACTTGCCAGAGCAGAAGACACGGCAAGTGCAGATGAGGAAAAGGCAAACAGATTGGGAAGGCTTTAAAGAGGTCCAAGATGCAGAGTGTGGGTCTGCCTTCTGTTCCCTTCACACAGCGGCTTCCTTCAGGCAGAGTTCGGCTTTTGTCCTTGCCTTATCTATTCATTTGGAAAATAACACCCTATGTGTGAAATGCTTCAGGGCTAGGCGATCAGATGGCAGTTTTAAAGGACTTTTCCCCTTGGGAAGTGTGTCGCATCAAATTCTCATAAAGGCAATATGTCCCCCATTTCCATTATGTAAGTACAGCTGCTGGCTCAGTCCTCCTGCATTGGGTTATAGAGAAACAAGACACTAGCATGTAAGTTGGTACAACAGAGGCAAGAGGGGCTGGACTCATAATATATTCATATATGGTGTCAGCCTTTAGGCAAGAGAGGAAGCAACCTGCCTTTCCTGATTTGAAACACACATCCCACTGTCATTACACTTCTAAGCTAGGAGGCACTGTACTGGGGTAGTGATAGCTCCCATCACAGCCTACAGTGGAAGGCGTCCTGCTCCCTCATAGACGGCAGCTGACTGGGCCATTTTCCTCTGCATTTGTGCTAAAACTCAGATCTTCATCACCAGAGAAGCAGACAAAGGATTGCAGGTGTTTCTGTGTAACTGTTGTGATAGTTAATCTTCATTGTCAACTGGATTGGATTTAAGATCACTTAGAGGCCACACCCATGAAAGTGGCTGGGAAAGAGGGTTAACTGGGGAGGGAAGATGGGTCTTGATGTGGTGGCCCTGTCCATGGCTTGGGGTCCTGGATGGAATAAAAAGGAAAGCCAAAAGCATGCCAATTGTTAATTACCTCTCTTGACTCCTGACCTTAGACCCATATGACTAGCCACACCATGATTTGTTTCCTTGCCCTTCCCGCTATGATGGTAGTGTGCCCTCAAAAGGAGAGACTTCCACCCCCACTTCCTTCCATCCTTCTTTCTTTCCTTTCTTCTAAAAAATATTTGATTTTTAATTATGTGTGTGGGAGAAAGCAGGCCATGTGCATGTGCACGCAGGTGGCTGGATGCCAGATGTCACAGAGCCCCTGAAGCGCAGTGTGGGTGCAGGCAGCCAGACTCAGGTCCTCTGGAAGATCTTCTTCACCCCTCCATGCCCTCGACCTTTCTGCTCCTAAGCTATTTCCCCCATTTTTAAAAAAATCACAACAACAAGAAAAGTAGCTAATGCGAGAGTATCGTGCACACACACTTACTAGTAAGAACGTCATTTCTCATCCACTGAAGAACTCAAGAGGCAAGAGACCAAAGCGAGCCCCTCCTGCTGGTGTGACTTCTTAACAATTCACTCAGCTCTACAAGTTATCCCATCATGACATAAACATAAGACTGGGATACAATTATGAATTCTTAGCGGCAGACAGAATATGAATATATTTTACTTCAAGTGAAGGAGAGGCCAATTACCTGTGCAATTCAATTGTACCTAGTTCCTGGGGGGCTTAGTCTCCTTAGTAACAAAGCTGGGGTTGTTGCATGGAACTGAACGGAGTTATAGACAGTGAAATGGAAGCACCATATTAAATGTAAAATGACGGCGTCTTACCCAAAACATATCATCTGCCTACTAGCATATTTCTTCGCTGACTTACACATCCTTATCTGAAAACAGAAGCATAAACAAAGCCATTGATTTCAGGGGCTCAATGAGTTAATTCACAGAAAGGACTCAGCTGAGGACACACAGAAGGGACACAGTCAATCACAATTTACAATAGCACCTCTCTTAGTCTTTTCTTTTAGGACATAGCTAATTTCCCAAAGCATACTTCTAGAAGCTTATTTATGGAAAAGCATGCTTGGTTTTAGAGGGAAACAAGCTAGTTAGTTTTTCCCAATGGCTACAAAAGGGCATAAGGACAACTTTAATTGTTAAAAATGCAGAAAGTACCTCAAGAATGCCAGAGTTAATTTTAAGAGGAGTTTGTCTCAGTAGAAAACAAGAATGGCAGGCATTTATCTAGCAGGTCACTAGACCAGTCAGCACAGCAAACACAAAGTAAGTGAAGGATATTTCTACCATATGCAAATCACTTCCAAGTTATAGACCAGGGAAGTAACCTAGGGAAAGGATAGAGATACAAACTGGTATAAATTTGGGAGGAAAAACGGGCAAGAAAATGTAATCCTTCTGTGGTTGTAAGGGCACACACACTACAGACACCAGGGGAGACGTCCAACTGAGAGAAAGCAAGGTGATCTCTGCAACCCCGCCGAGGCTGGCACAGCAAACTGTCAATGGCGATCTGGTTCATTTAATAATATTTACTATATTTCTTAAGCTAATCATTTTAAAAGACAAATTCCACTCTGTTGTACATTAACAATATCATACTTCAAAGTATGTCATAGTATCTTTTGGGTCAACATTATTCAACATGCATTATTATTCTATTCCCAAAAAGGTTTTTTTAAGAGGAAAAATTACAATAACTGTCTTTATAGTTTGGTTTCTATTTTCATACTATATCAAAGTAAAAACTTGGTTTCTTTTTTAACTTAAAAACTACCACACTATCATTTATTATTTTCCAACCTTCTCCATGGATGCACAGCATGATCCTCTATCATGGAGAAATGAATATAATCAATAAGTGAAGTTTAAAAAAAAATTAACTTAGTCCCTGACTAGCACCACCATATGTTTTCCATCCATTTTCTTGCTACTGTAGTCACTGAATGCAGGAGAATAAAACTTAAAGGAACATGAGCTTGTGGCAAGACCAGACAGAATATTCTGGAACTGTGCTTTGAAGTAAAATCATTCCCTTAACATCAGGAGATTTAATACTACCACTCCACCATGAAAATAACCACAGATGAATGCCCTGACCAGGACTAATTGCCTTTGAAGTACCCCCAAGTTCAAGCATTCAAAACAGTGCTTGACAAACTCTTTACCTTATCAAAAAATTGCAAAGAAAACAACTGTGGGCAAGACCCAATCCTGTGGGCTGTATATGTAAAGATCAAAGCAGTAACCTTGGGCAAAATTAAAAGGTATTTAAGAACATGTCATTAAGACAGCTTAAATGTAAGTATTTGACCCTTTGTCCTTATTTTACAGTTATCACAGTTATGAAATAACTGCTGAGTGACAGTGTGTGTTTGGTAAACAGACTGAGAACATCCACTGCATGTGTTCTTTCCTTGTGATTGTTTATGATTCACGTTCAAATTCTGTACCAAAAAGTACAGCTGTAAAAACAAAGCTATAGCCAGGAGGAAAAAACACAGCAAGTAAATATAAGAACATCCCCTTCTACCTGGGTGTGCCCCGTGGGACTTTAGAGGTCTCAGTGTTAAAAGCTGAAGGTTAACAGTGATGATTTGGGAGCGCTCATCCAAGCATCAGTATCAGGCAGAGCTGTAGCTCACGCTGTTCCTTCTACCTGGAAAAGCCTTTGCTCTTCCTGGTCCATGCCAAGCTATCCTCAAGGCTCAACTGAAGTGTCCTTTTCTTTCTTTTTTTTAAAGATTTATTTATTATTTATACAGTATTCTGCCTGCATGTGCACTGGGTCTCCTTACAGATGGTTGTGAGCCACCATGTGGTTGCTGGGAATTGTACTCCGGACCTCTAGAAGAGCAGAAGGTGCTCTTAACCTCTGAGCCATCTCTCCAGCCCCTGAAGTGTCCTTTTCTTCGGAAATCTTTACTGAGGGCCAGTTTCACGATCTCTCTGTTGTTTGTGTATGTTTCCCACGCAGCACTTGTCACAGCTGCAATTTCATATTATTCTGTGTTGCTATTTGATTGGTTCTCTCCCATTAGACCGTAAGTCTCTGAGGGCAAGGACCATGGGTGTCTGCTCCTAGTATTATAGTCTCTGATCCGAGAGCAAAGCTTGTATGTTTAGGGAGAGATGGAAGAGAAAATGAGCAAGACTGAGTCATGACAGCTCATTGGTTAACTGGTTACTGGCCACTACTCGGCAACGATAGTGATCAGAATTCTAACCCAGGCCAAGCACAATGGGGTAGGATATCACGCACCCACTTTACCGACCTCCTGTCCCTCACTCTTCTCGCTACAGCCTCTTGCTGCAAGTACATGAGTGGAGTGAGGCACGGAGAACGGCATGGAGACCACAGTCCTGCATGGTTGGCCTACGGTTCCTGCGCTTAACCTCACACATGCTTCATCATCCTGGACCTCGCACCTTGCTTGCGGACAACGTGATTACGATATACATTTACCTTTTAATAAGGGCCCTCTGTGGGCAGAGGTAGAACTAGAAAAGCGGTCAGTACGCCACTGTGGCAGCCTTTCAGAGTGAGCATGCGCACGGCACATAGGGAAATCTCTGAGAACCAGGGTCCTCACCAGCGTCGGCACTGAGGAGGTCTCTGTCTAGATTATGCTCATGGGAGGGACGGGCTGGTGGGGTCTGCATTCAAGAGGCCTGGAGGAGCCAGCCAGAAGAGGAGCACTGAGTGGTGAGTGTTCAAAGTGCTCAGTGAGGACTTCTCTCTAGATGACGGCCAGGGTGTCTGCTTCTGCTTACAAGCTCTGCCCCAGTGGCTTGCTGAAGTTCAAGAGCTTTGTGAGTCTCCCGATACAGAGAAAATAAACGCGCTGCTAAGCAGTGGGAGTGCACTTAAAGGCTCTTTAGAAACTTGCACACACACATTTTTTGAGCTGGTTTAGGCATACAGAAAAGCCGGCTCCTCGGCGAGTCGCTCAGGAAGAGAGTGCTCCCAAGTCCATGCCTGTAGCTTCTGATCCACTGGGAAAGTTTCTAGTTTGGTGAAGCTCTGAAACTAATTATTTTAAATGATTTCATTTTTAACTTTCTCAAAACTAGAATATATAATAATGATGAAAGAAGAAAAGAAAGATGCTAAATTCACATGTATTCCTTTATGGAAAATTAGCTACAAAAAGTGTGTTGTATATTTTCAATATTTTTCCTTCGTGTATATATTTTACATTAGAAAAACAAATATGAGATAATAGTGTATATACTATTTTGGTTAAACATTTGGAAGATATCCAAATAATGAAATATCTGTGCCAACCTTGCACTTTATTAAACATTCTCCACAACTTCTTTTAAAGGTAGGATAATATTCCATTTATGGAAGACTACAATCTATTTAATCAGTATTTCTTAATTTTGGACAACCAATATTTATTTGTGATACTGCAAGTATCTTTTCCCCAATTCATTCTTTAAAGTATCGCTAAAGAATGGTACTTTGTAGGGTTGGAAATGAATGCATCAAAACACTAGATAATTGATTTTCCTCTTCACACAGGACCCTAGTGTTGCCGGGGAGGAAGAGAACAGCCCTGCCTGTGACCCTTATTTAACTGTGGACGGATGTGTATGGTCCAAAGGCAGCAGAGTGATAAACAGGTTTTGGCAGCTCATTCTCCCACCTTGAGGAGTATTACAGTGTGTCATTGGAGTGGCTCATTTAGAACAGGAAGCCAGGGACACTATGTGGTGTTCTCCCAGGGTAAATCCACAGACACCGCATAGAAGGCTTTGGCAGGGTTCTCAGCAGGCACACACAGAGGAGCACAGAAACTGGCTTTATTTTTTAAGGCTCAAATTCAGATGAAAGATTCACAGGGAATCCAGCAAAGGGAATGCCCGGCTTGGGCTAAAACAGCTGGTCTGTTCTGCGTTCACACAGCACAAAAGCTTTACTGATCTGCTGGGCCATCATCTGCTGATCTCACACCTTAGGATAAGTACCACACACATCCCTATTAACACTGGGCCCTCCATTCTGATGGGAAGATAGTCAAGAGGCTTCTAAATCAACATTGATTTATTTTCACATCTTACTGCAAGTCAGCCCACTATGGGCGAAGCCATGGCGCACCATCAACAGTCACGTTTCTCAGACACTCCACTCCAGAATCATAATAATCACTCGCGAGGCACACTTAGCTGCTAAGCGGTGACTTTTACACACTAGAGCTGGGGCAGGGCTGAGGGCTGCTGCTTTGCTAATTGATTTTCTGGTAATTTAATTTTTCTCCAAAATGGAAATAGCTGACTGGTGGTCATGTTCCACCTCTTGCACCCTTACCCTTTCTCCTAGCAATAGAAATAATAAAGCAGAATACTATTAAAAAAACAAAACAAAACAAAAAACCATGAGCCATAGAAAAAAGACTGAGGCCGGGCATAGTGGTGCACACCTTTAATCCCAGCACTCTGGAGGCAGAGGCAGGCGGACAGCTATGAGTTTGAGGCCAGCCTGGTCTACAAAGTGAGCACAGGACAGAAAAAGAAAAGAAAAGAAAAGAAAAGAGACTCAAAAGAGGGGGAAAAGCCATTAATCCTATAGTCCGAAGACAGGTGTTATTAAATAGCCTGATAGGGACTGTAGAGTGCTATTGTCTCCCTGGCACATAAATACTTGTAGAAATTTTAGGCAAACTTGCTGTTTGACAAATATATATGTTTATCATTGTGTTGATTCATATTGTTTTTATAGCTGGATAATTAAGTATTTTTAATACTCTTAAAGTCCTGACATAATTTTGCTTTGACATTAAATGATTAAGACCATTGGAATGACATGTTTCAATGTTGACACGTGGCTTCTTTTGAAAGAGGAAGACTTTTTAGTAGGCATTAATTAAATAACCTAACCATTTACAGCTATAAAGTTCAGAATAAGCCCAGAGAATATGCACAATAAAAACAGAAACAAAGCCATTAAAACGTCTACAGAACAGTTTGCTTTTTTAGAGCTGGCTTTATCAGTTGTTTACTTTCAAACTCAATTAAATTATAATTTTGACATTTTATGTGTTGTTCAACATGTGTTACTTAAAATGTGAAAATAGAAAGCTCAGATGATTTGTACAAAGCAAAAACATTAAAAGCAAAAATTCAATTAAACTCAGAAAGCTGTTTACTAGGCTTTGTTAGTTAGAAATTAAATTATGAGATGCAAAGTTAATTCTCAAAAGGAATCTTGATTGGTATCCAAACTGATGAAGGGACAGGGTGTAAGCTAGCCTGTGTGAGAAGCCTTCCGCACTATAAGGAGAGTGCACGAGAAAGAGGCTATTGGTTTCTGATGTGACAAGAGAAACTATCAAATGACAGCAGCTAATCTGCCCTGTGACTGACTGGTCATATGTTCACAACACAGATAAGAATGACTAGAAAGATACTTGTAATCTATAGGTTTCCATAACAACAACAACAACAGCTTTGGAGACGTGAGATGCTTTTTAAAATGTTTATATATTCTATGTCTCTGAGATTCTGATGACAGCTGCAGATTCTTTATACAAAACATTTGTCCATGTGACAAGTGAGACATACATGATTCTCCTACGAACCATCCTCCCTTCTTGTTTAGTTACTAACAACTTACAATAAAGACTACACGTTTTAGTTCTTTTAGGTAGATAAGTCAAGTGAGCTAATTTTGGTCAATAGCACAACAACAACAACAACAACAACCACAACAACAACAACAACCAGTCTCCAGGATTTTTTTAAAATTAGAGTCTATGACCTGAAAAAAATCATCTTTCCCTACGCCATTTTCATACATGTATATAATGTACCTTCATCACATTTTGTTTGTTTCTTACTAATTTAATTCAAAATCTCAAAGGGTAAATAAAATGAAAATGAGGCCAGTGGAGGAGGGCCCCAGGTGTCCAAGCAGAGGGGCAGTGAGGGGCTGTACGAGGGCAGGAGAAGAGAAACACCCCCCTTCCTTCACATCCCGCCCCCCCCACCCCCCCCCCCCCCCCAGTTGCACAACTCACAAAGACACTGTACATGGCCAGGCACTCAAAGTAGTGAGTAGTATTTGCAAGGCCATCGGTTTCCCTAAGTGCTCACCAGAAACAATGGCTTGAAATCCATGAGTCCCATATTCATAAAAGGCCCCTCACCAGGGCCTGAGCAGGTGCCCTCAGCTCACAGCAGCTGTACACAGAAATGGCCCTGGCCAGAGCCTTCTCCCTGAGGCTCTGAGCAGCCTCAGCCTCTTGCTAAGCCCACTGCTCTGCACTGTATGGGCCTACATTGCTGCTTTCATGAGGGAGTGAACTGCAGTTTGCTTCTGGTCAGGCATCTTGTGACATCTTGTATTTCTCCGCCTTGAATATGTCCGCATGCTCCCTAGGCCTAACTGATGGCCTGAGACAAGGATGTGGCAGCCATCATCCATGGTGCATGCCCAGCAGTGTGTCCGCTGGATTCGACTTGTCACCAGCTCCACATAGCTCCAGATCCATGTAGGGAGGGAGCAGGGCTGCTCACCGCCAGGTCCAGTCTGCACTTGAACTCTGATGGTGAAGCTGGATTGGTTGCTTCTTAGCATGGAAGCTGATGACTGACAGTAGCTGTGGGTGCCAATCTGCTGTCGCTTCACCTCCCTGTGCTCTGGCGTGGCCCACGGACCCACTCAGCTGCCTCACATCTACTTTAGCCGTCACATTATCTTCTCTTCTCCGTCCCCACCCACCTGTCCCTTGCTCATCACAAACAATCTCTTGCTTACTTTCATGTTGTTGTTATGGTTTTAATCTCCATCCCTTCCACACGTGAGACGTACAGTATTTGTGTTTCCCGTCCTGGCTTATTTCACGTATGGAAATTACCTCTAATCAGGTCACATTCTCGGGGAAAGGTGGCATGGCCTCTATTTCTCCCTCTCTTACACCTTTATTGGTGACGTGCGTGTAGAGAGGAAGCTTGGATCTTGAACTACTTTGCAACACGAGAAAGAAACCCTATAAAACAAAATAAGAAAAAGGGAGCCTGGGCACTTGGTAACTAAGGAACTGCCAGCTTGTTCTGCATGGCTTCTCCTTGGCACCCAAAGGCCCCAAGGGGCAATGAAAGCAGGCTTGTTAAGGCCCGCTTACCCAGCTGTTCTGCCTGCACAGCTGAACCTCCGATTGATTGATACAGCGAGAGGTGTCTATAGATCTCAAATTGATACAGGTCACATTAGAGATACACGTGATGGTAAGTCCTTAACGTTTACACTGTACCATTACTTCCTAGATCCATTAGTTTTTGTGATCCTCACAATCACCTATATTGTAAATATTGTTTTTAGTCCTATATGCTTGTGGACTTAAATATACACAAATAAAATCTTGAAGCTTAATCTCATGCCCCCTCCAAAAAAAGGGAGTGAAAACTGCCATTCAAATCTCACGGTCATCTCACTTCCTGTAACTGTAGTACATGCACAGGTATCCGCTACTTAAAAAAAAAATCATCCCTAAAACATGCAAGAAAGATATCTGCATACTCCTCATATAAGGACATGACCTGTGAGCTGAAATAAGCCTGTCCTCTCGTCAACTGCCTGTCAGGGTGTGTCATCACAGACGCGGGGAAGGAACTAAGACAGCAGCAAAAGGTCTTTATCAGCTCAAAACTGAGCCCAATTAGAAGGTCAAACTTTTCAGGGCTTTAAATGCCTGGTGGGTATGTAACAATCCACTTGGATAGCTAGCCGAAAGAAACAACAGTACAAGACTGTTAATATAGCATAATTTGTAGTGGGGAAAACAAGAAGAAATAGCTTAAATGTTGTCTCTAGGTCATGGGGACGTAGGAGAATGAAGGGCATGTTTGTAACTTCTGGGTATTGCAGTGAAAATGCATTCATGCTTCTGCTGCACCTGCTGTGGCCCCGCCCCACCGGCTTGGCTATGACGTCAGATAGCCTAGCCCAGGAGGATGGATACAAGATGCCAGGAAAGCAGAACAATGAACTGGAGCCCCCAACACACTGAAATCCAACCTTCTGATGTTTTTATCTGAAATGCTTCTGTGCTGGCAGAAGCCACTGTTACTGAACTGAAACTGTATCAGTCCACAGACATAGACACCAGTGCAGCTATTTTTTGCTTAGATTTGTTTTACTGGAGGTGGGGTTAGATACAGAAGTTGCGGTGCAAGGCTATATGAAAACATTACGTCCCACAATAAAAATAATGTTAACAAAACCAAATAGTGCAATTTCTTTTAAGAATGAATTAGAGGTATACCAATTAGCTAGAGAGTGTCCTTGATTTATTGCATAAATGATAAATGAATAACAGAAAATTTGAAACTAAAATAAAATCAAACATTGAAGTCTATATATGCAAGTCAATATTCAGATAATGACGGGGAAAGGTATACAAGGATACACTGATTATTGTAGAAACACTGGAAATTTGGGAAAGGAACTTAAGGGGCAATAATTGGATATATTACACTTAATGATATCATAGTAGTTTATAATTTAAAAATATCAGCTACCAGTTATATAAAGTTAATGTCAAAAGTTAATACTCGATATGAACCACTATAGTGCTTTAAACTACATTAAAAACAAAAGCCAGCTACTGGTGTTAGACTTCTATGATTATATTCCCACCTGTTGGTTCCTTTAATTTTTTTTTTTTTTATATTAGGGGAAATTTCAAATCTACACAAACCTTGAAATAAAAGTATTGCTTTCCCTACTAGAAGCCAAAGACATTTGGAAATTACTTAAAATTTTTTCGGGGGATAAAGTCAACTTCGTGAGTCTAAGGGTGTTGGTTCTCTGACTTTCCTGCAGATGTTTCTGTGCCTCCAGGAAACAGCCGTGAGTGAGGCTGGCAGACAAGCACCCAAGCCCTGCTCACCCCAAGGGCTGCATTTGGGTTCCTCTGAAACTAAGATCAAGATGCTAAAAAGGTAGAAGACATTACATTTTCTGTCAAAAGACTTGTGGATGCTAAGTGAGGAAAAAATGACATCTGTGTGCAGTGACTGTTCCCAAAACTACAAGGGAAGCGGCCTTCCAGCAAAAGGTGCAGTTTCCTAATGGCTTTTGATGGTGTCTGGGCCTGGCAAGCACCACTCTCCTCAGCCTCAATTTCCATGTATTACAAGAGAAAGCACCATCACAGTTACAACTTTGTACTTGGATGTCTGGCTGGTTATTCAATCCCGTTAGTCTTTTCTAAAGAAACCTTTTATATACAAAGACCTTTAGTTATTTCTTTTGGCTAAAAAAAAAAAATCCTATCTTATATAGTAGGTGTTCTCTACAGCATGAAGGTTGATGAAAACCATACCCTTCAACAGGAAGTTCAAAAGACAGAATGGCAGGCAAGCGCTGACCCATCTGTGTGGAAACACGTTACCATCCTGCGAGGGCCAAAAGCGCTGACAGGAACACACCATTATTTATGAAAAGCCTCTGCTCCCTGGCTCTTGTCAGACTCCTTCCCAAGCCACTGCCAGGCTAAGCGTGCTGATATCTGCCTGGCCTTGTGTCCTCAGAGCTGTCAGGGACAGAGGTGCTAGTGACATGTGAAGAAGAAAATGTGGTGGATCAACCAATCGGTGGCAGAAGAAGGAATTTAAAAAGCTGTGAGGAAAAAGGGACCTGCCAACGCCGAGCATTTAAATATGACTCTCCATCAAACTTAATGAACCTTTAAATGGTGATGCGCAAGAGGAGGGGTCTCCTTGGCAGCGTTTTTCTACATTGGCCCAGAGGAGGTGTCTGGCCACATTTGGATCTATTCAATGCTTTTTCCCGTCTGCCCTGCCCTGCTCTACTCTTTACTCTTCTCTCCTGCCCTCTCCTCTTCACTTCTCCCTTCCCCTCCCCTCCTCTCCCCTTTTCTTCCCTCCCCTCCCCCCCCTCTCCTCCCCTCCCCTCCCCTCCCCTCCCCTCCCCTCCGCCTTCTCTCTTTCCCTCCCCTCCCCTCTCCCCTCCTTCTTTCTTCTTTTCTTAACTTTGGAAAACAAAGTATTTCTTCACTCAGCAGCAGTACACGGCACACTAATTTAAGCACAGAAATCACTTTGAACAGAGTGAGCAGAGAAAGTTCTAGGAGCATAGCTCATTGTTCTAGGAATGATCCATCATTGCTTTAGTATCCAATTGCATCAACACTATTTCTTCCTCTTTGCTTTTCTAAGAGAATCGAACTTTAGAGCAGGAATTCATAGATATATGCATGCATGCACACTTTTATGCATACATACGTACACATTTCACCTAAGTGTGACCATGATTTATTTTACAATCTGAGCATGTCAGGAAACACAACAAAAAAGTAAAGTTACCTACATGTAGTTGTGTCAGTAGAGGGTCAGTGTTCTTCAAACTTTTTTAATGACTCTGTTAAGTATTGGGTTGTATTAGAAAGGTCATTTCTCTCTTTTATGGTCTAGTTTTTATTTCTCATATCCATGGTCTTTCTTGACAAACCATGGGAAAGTTCAGTCCTGCCCTACGCTGACAGGTACTCAACTGTCTCCACGGCATTACAAGCCATTCTATCTCTCCTGGATACATGAACATCTCTTCCTAAATATGAATGAACATTTATGTGGTCATTTTGGCCAACCCCCCAAATTAAGGGGACAATTAAATGATAGCTTACACAAGCACACATAAGTTGTTGTTACTAGCTTGTTGGGTTTTACATTGAAAGTGCAAAGACTTTTCTTTGCAATAAAACTGTCTTGCTTTAAGTCTAATATTCTACAGGAGAACTTGGTATGCTATAAATACTGTTAAATTCTAGCTTATTTAAGAGCATCATAAGACCAATGCCAGTAGAACTGTTTGGGTTATGGTTTGGATATAAAGTGTCCTTCAAAAAGTCTCATGTATGGAGACTTGACTGCCAGCTGGTGAGCTTCTGGGAACTGAATGGCTTTCAAAGGCCTGATCAAGTAGATGCATTAATTCCATGCTATATTCATAATATGGTATCCTTATTGGGAGGTAGTGGAAGGCAGGAGGTGGAGTCTGGCTGTTATCTGTCTTAGGTAATACTCCTACAGTGTATGTCAGTTCTCCAAAGAAAAAGAACCAAGTGTGTATGATTCCATCTGAGTCTAAAGGCCTGAGAATGGAAAAGACAATATTGACTACATAAGTATGGGTCCGACTCTGAAATACCAAGAAGCAGGAGCCATGGGTTTGACAACTCGTCTGTATCTTCAGGTCCAGGCCACAAGGCATGCACATGGTGCACAGAAATATACCCAACAACCACTCATATACATAAAAATAAATAATTTTTAAAAAATGAATCAGGAGCTGGAGCATCTACCCTAGAGAGTGAGGTTGTGACTCAGGCACTTGATGCCTTGGTAGATGTCTGCCTACATTAGTGAGGGTAATGATGCTCTTTGTTACATGTCTAACATCAAATCGGCAAACAACCTCATAGACACATCCAGAAATAATGTTTTGTCACTTCTCTAGGCACCCTTCATTCAGTCAATTTGACACACGAAATTAATCACCAGACTTGTAAATTAAGGAAGAACACAACCTTCTCTTGGATCTGAAATAGGTTTCATGCAGGACGTCCTGCCTTTACACTGCACATGCTATCTAGACAGGGGGAGCCACGTAAATGTAACAATAGAGTTTATGGCTCTCTTTGTGGCTGACCCTGAAAAGACAGCAATGGGCCAGAGATTATGCAATGCAGTCTAGGATGCAGTCATCCTAGAGCCTGGCCATGGTCTTCATCCGGACACATCCAGAAGCCAGAGAATGTGTTGCGTTCTACATTCCACTTGGGGAGTTGTTGATACAGCGTTCAACCCACATGAACACATTCAGCACTGAAAACACACCTGTATTCACTCTGTGAGAAACGGCTTATTTACAGATGCCTTGGTGTGCCTGAGTGTGCTATCTTCTTCTGTTTAATGAGAGGAATTAGTATGTGATGAGTCTTTCATACACCATTAACATACTGTGCTTTATAATCTTTTTAATGATGATAATCCAAACTGAAGTGTTAGGGCATTCTAAACACCCAGTAATTATTATCTATGGCTCCTGGCATGGTGAGCACTAGGCTCTTCCTGGCTGCTTATGCTTTGTCTACCGTGTGCATTGCCTCTTGGATCAACCTACATTCAAACCAGAGGGTTGTGGAGAGGATGAGAATCGCTCTCCCTGTTATAAATCACTGGTGTGTTAGAAACCCCAAGGAACATCTGATGGCTGCATGGCTAACCTATGTTATAAAGAATATATATATATATATATATGTATATATATATATACATATATATATATATATATACACACACACACACATACACACACACATACGCACACACACACACACACACAACTTACATGCGTGGATATACTGATATACTCCTCAACATATATGTAAAGAAATCCCTTTCTCCACAAGGAACGGTTGGACAGATGGTAAGGATTAGCACACTCATTTAAAATTAGTACAGTGAAGCTCTGCCCTGGGAAGGGTGTCATCACACAGAGCAGGTGTTCTAAGAAGGAAACAAACATTTTGAAAACTAATGATTTATAATATAGTCCTAGTTTCTATTGAAGAATCTATGACTTTCTGGTTTAAATGCCTTAGAGAAGTCATGGGCAAAACATTATAAGCTATTTTAGTATTATTATAATGTTATATCAATGAAAATTAAACAACATTTCTAATAAAAATAAAATGAACACACACAGACACACAGACACACAGACACACACACACACACACACACACACACACACACACACACACCAGGATAGCTTCTTATGCCTTTAATGCCAAATCCTCTGGCCACTCAAGAGCTAGAACTACAAGACTGTGTGACTGTAACAAGAAGAAACAGGACTTTGAACAGTCTGATTAAGGTTCCATTTTTCTCTGTGTGGGACACATCAACAAACTTTTCTCTTTCTGCTTAACAAAAATGAAGGAAGGCCACCATTAATTTAAATTTTTATATACACAGCATATGCATAGAGGTCAGAGGACAACGTATAATAGTCAGTTCCTTCCTCAAACTCAGGCCTTCAGGCTTGAGCCCAGGTGCCTCTGCTCACTGAGGCATTTCCAAGGCCTGAAGGCCATGTTCTTCATGCTGGTAATGCAGAGTGGCAGGGAGGGCATGCGGGAAGGCCTTATTTAACCCCCGAGAACTATTTTTATGCAATTAGGAGATATGTCAACAACCGGTTATAAAGCCTGAAAACAAACATACCACTGAGGAATATGCACTGGCAGCGTTATTCAATACAAATGGCCCTTCAGGGACTACAAAATTAATCTGACATGGCTAACTACCCCACAAAGGTATTTAAAACAACACACACCACACATAACCATCATGTTTCATCGCACCCAAGGACCATTCAAACCCAAAGACACCAAGATTAAAACAAAAAACAAAAAAACAAAAAAAACCCCAAAAACCTAAAACCAAAATGCTCAAACAAAATGCATACAGGTATCCTAGAGTAGATGAAATCCCTGCTAAACTAATTTTCAAACTTATTATTTTACGTATTACCAGTAATAAATGAAGGTTCAAATCTCTCTTGTATCAATGCCCATCTTTTCTTTTTATATTATAGTCATCATAGTGGGTGCAAAATAATTTGTTTGTGGTTTTCATTTGCATTCCTGGCAACTTAAGCTCAGCATCTTCTATGTCTCCTAGTTAACCTCATTGGAAACTGTCTGCTTAGTCTTGTATGTTAACTTGATTGAATTAAAGGATGCCCTGAGAGCAGGTAAGCATTGACATCACTTGTATGTTGTGTATGTGCAAGCAAGGTTGTTTGCAGAAGAGATTAGCATTTGTTTTGGTAGATCAAGTAACAAAGGTCAATCTACTGTGGGCCTGAAGAGAACAAAAGGCTGGGCAGGACCACAGATGTTTTCTGCTGGAGTTGGGACCTCTAGCTTCTGTCCATGCGCAATGGGGCTGCTGGTTCCTGGACCTTCAGAAGTAAACTAGCCTTTCACCA
>OU015756.1:40347795-40375745 GCA_907169655.1 Acomys percivali | reverse complement strand
ACACACACACACACACACACACACACACACACACACACACACACACACACACACACACTTCTCTTCCACCACTCATATACATGCACATTTATTTATGCTGTAATTTGCTTGGTCTTTCAGAAGCACAATGATGATACTGCTGATTGGCTACAGAACCATCACTAGGAATGTTAATAATTTTAGATTAAAAAAATAATAGTTGTATACTTCTATTCTGGGCATTATTTCAAAGATGTTATTATTAATAAGAGCCCTAGCAAACATCTGCTGTTTACATACATTGAACAGATGAGACAATGAGACAGTTTGTTCATATTGGAAATTTACTTTCTGAATTGTTCTCAATTGTCAAAGCGAAAGTTAAGAGGCTCTCGTTACCAAAATGACCAGTAGCATAGTGCTGCTGTCATAATTTAGCTGCCAGCCTCCTGATACCGAGGCTGGTCCCACCATCTACTGGTGTTTCTAGTCCTTCTACGCTAGCTTTACCCTTTCATTTCCTATGTCCACGGAACCAGAGTGAGGATCATCTCAATGTTCCATTAACATCCTACAGCTTTTACTCATGAACACATTTTAAAAGTACTGGTTACTGTCCTGCAGTCTCTTTGCAGTCACTGGGACCAAGATGCCTGAAGGAAACAACTTAAAGGAAGAAAGACTTCTTTAACTTAGAAAACAGTTTCCACACTCGGGCCATACTCTGTTGCTTCTGTGTGCTTGGTCAGGACATCATAGCAGTGGGAACACTGGGATTCCTTCACTTCATGGCTGCCCAGAAAGGAGAGGGAGGAGGAAGGAGGGAAGAGGAAATACCTTGGGACAGTGTAATCACAATAACCTGCCTCCAGGGTCCTCCTTACTCCTGCCACCTGGGCCCCTCCTCCCAAAGCTCCAAGGGCAGCACACCACCAGCTGGGCCAGGAATGTAACCAGTGAGCCTTCTGGAGATATTGGCCATTCAATTCTAACCCTGCAAAGCACTCCTCCCTGTAGGATAGTTAGTGAGTAGAGGACCAACAACTGTTTGTTTAGTATGAGGTCAGAGTACTATGATGATAACTTATTCTTTGTTACTGTTGTTGTTTGTTTGTTGGCTTGTTTGTTTCAGATAGGGTCTCTCTGTGTAGCCCTGGCTGTTCTGGAACTCACTCTGTAGACCAGGCTGGCCTCGAACTCACAGTCCCACCTGCCTCTGCCTCCTGAGTGCTGGGATTAAAGGGGTGCGCCACCACACCCAACTAATAAATGATTTTAAAACTATAGCTGAAATATTTTTTCTCCTGGAAATAGACAATTTGACTTTACTACTTAGAATTTCACATGAAAAAAATAACCAAAGAATATCAAGTGACAGGAAGAACTGTGAGGAGGAACAGGCAGGCCAGGGATACTGAGACCTTCTTTGAAGCCTTCTACAGGAGCACAGTGTCCTGCGCACAAAGGACATGCAAACGAGTAAACAGCACAGCAATCCCACAAGGAGACCCAACCAAAGGGGAGACTCTAGCCTGTGATACAGGGTGTCTGCTGAGACAAATAACATAGCATATTTCGTGACTAATGATTGCTGTGGGAAGGCGCAGCCTATTGTGGGCAGTGCTGCCTCGGAGAAGGTGGTCCTGAGCTGTACACGAAAGAAGGATGAGCAAGCCATGGGCAGCAAGCAAGTAAGCAGCACGTGTCTATGGGTTCTGCTTTAGTTCCTGCCTCCAGGTTCCTGCCCTGCTTGAATTCTTGCCATCAATCTCCCCTGTGATGGACTGTCACCTGGAAATATAAGATGAAATAAACCCTTTCCTCCCCACGTTGCTTTTGGTCCTGGGTATTTTTTCACTGCAATAGAAACCGTAACTACGATACTACCTATAAGTGGTTATTGATTAGATTAAGAGGCTATAGTGATCAATACAATTTGAAATGAATTATAAGCACATACAGAAAAGTTTATACAAACTTTTCTACCAGGGAAAAATGCTTAGATGGAGCACTGAGGACAGATCTTACTCATAGTTGGAAAAAGTAGAATATTCTTCTGGGTTCCATGTCAAACAAGGCATGCTAACAGCTCTGGCAATGACTACAGCATGCTATTGACTGTGATCAGGTGGCGCACGCTCCTCCTGCCACGTGATGATAGGGCTTTCTCACACACGTGACCAACAACAGACTTGTAACAGGCTGACTGAGCAAGGATGTACTCTATTGGGCCTCCGGAAGACTCTCTCCTTGTTCCCTTCTTCTGCCTTTTAAACCCTACAGTATATTTCTTCTTGGAAGGCTGTTTCGGTGGTATCCATCTTAGAAGGGGTACAGAATCCATGATGGAAACCAACTTTAACTCTTAGTGAAGTTACTGTTTCATGAGAGAAATCCAGAGTCATTCTTTTTTTTTAAATGGTTTTTCTAAACAGAGTCTCTCTCTATGTAGCCTTGGCTGTCCTGGACTCACTTTGTAGACCAGGTTGGCCTTGAACTCATAGTGATCCACCTGCCTCTGCCTCCTGAGTGCTGGGATTAAAGGCATGTGCCACCAGAGTTAGTCTTTATGAATCTGGAAAGAAGGAGTCTAACATAAACGTTCACCTTACACCGTTACCCATACCTCCAGTGAAGTTTCTTCTTAAAAATAAGTAAAGGATATAAGACAGAGAAGGCATAAGACATAAGACATAAGGCAGAAGACATAAGAAATTCAGCAAGAAAAAAATCCTAAGGTTGGATGGTTATGAAAAAGTCCAAGATTTTTGTGGGTAGCATACATGGTTCAGCTTGCCAGGACTGCCTGTGCTTGGAAAAGGCATGGCTTATTAAGCATGCTTTCTTATTAGAACCTCCAAGTGTTCGTCTGGGGAAACAGATACCCTGAGACACTCCAGTCACACAGAGGAAACCCAGAACCTGGCACTGGTGAACAGTGACCTCGAACTGCATTCCAAAGCCAGCCTCTAACTGCAAAGAGCTCAGAGAGGCCAGCATCTCACTTTCTACCGCAGCCATGGATAAGAGGACACTATGTTGTTAAAGAAGATAAAGCACAGTAGGAGGACAATCACTGTCCCCCAGGCAGCCTCTCCTGTCTTTCATAACCAGGAAGGAAACGGGCCCCGTGAATATGTACTGAAAAGTTCTTGCTTCAAGACACTGTCCTAGGTAGAGATGCTATTGCTGTGATGAAGCACCATGACCGAAGACAATGTGGGGAGGAAAGGGTTCATTTGGCTTATGCTTCCA
Source organism: Acomys percivali (assembly GCA_907169655.1). Lineage (NCBI taxonomy): Eukaryota > Metazoa > Chordata > Mammalia > Rodentia > Muridae > Acomys > Acomys percivali. The sequence continues at coordinate 40,372,511 of OU015756.1, read as the reverse complement.
CATCATAGTCCATCCCTGAAGGAAGTCAGGGCAGGAACTCAAACAGGGCAGGAACCTACATGCAGGAGCTAACGCAGAGAAACCGTGGAGGGGAACTGCTCCCTGGCTTGTTCTTCAGTCCTCGCCCAGCCTACTTTCTTATAGAACCCAGGACCGCCAGCCCAGGGATGTCCCCGCCCACAATGGTCAGGAGCCTCCCACATCAATCACTAATTGATAAGACACCCGACAGGCTGGCCTACAGCCCAGTGTATGGAGACATTTTAACTGAGGGTCCTTCCTCTGATGCCTCTAGCTTGTGTCAGGACGACATAGAACTAACCAGCACAAATACTAGGAACAATAAAATAAAATAAGATATGTTGGGGTTATCGTTCAGTGGTAGAGAGTGTGCCTAATCTGCATAAGGGCCTTGATTTGATCATAGCACTGGAAAAGTGAATAACTACAAAGGATACAGTATTTTCACAATCTGATGACAAGAAGAATTAGCAATTCTTAAAGCAAAACATACATTTAAGGAAAAGAATACCTTAAATATGTATACTTTTATTTACATTATCTTTTGTTTGCTAACTATACCGCAATAAAGCTAAGGAAAAGGAAGGCAAAACTAATTCTCAAAAATGAGCTTAGTGGCGGCATTTCTATAGCTGAAGGCAGACACCAGTGCTACAATCTCTACACCACTATAGCACTGGCTGTCACATTGTTGGTGTCATGATTCAGGCACTACTAATTAGGGAGACTAAAATAAAAAGGTGGCATAAATTGCTCAGGACCACTGACAATTAAAACGACCAGTAAGCAAAGGCAGGGCAGGGGATTTGGGGATCCAACTCCTAAGACACTGTGGTAGGGATGGCTAACCTGCTCTTTGCCTGGAAGGACAGAGGCTGATGTTAACAAAATTGGTGTTCCTTGTAGACACAGCCTACATGGGAGAAAGAGTACTAAGTTAGAGATGGCCCAGCCTGATTGAACTCAAGTGGACATTTTCTTGAATGGTAGGAAAGTATATTGAAATTTGTAAGGTCACCCAAGTTTGATATTCCCAAACTGTCTTTTGTCAGACAGTAGCCAAGGTAACCAGCCTTCCACAAATAAAAATAAAAGCCCAGCTTTCCTACAAATGGAAAATTGCTGCTCACCATCCAAAGTCTGCAGGTATTTAAGGATGTAATTAATATTTCCCAAGCTACCTCTTCATGTCATCTTCCAACCAAGCCAATGACCCCAGGTCCCCTACCACTCAGGATTCCAGTGACAGATTTATACAGTCAACAAGGTTTGCCAAGTGGCTCATGTGCTACACTCTGTACTTGATGCATTTCTGGGTCTCTGAGGATGCATGCCTGTGGAGGTCTCAAGTTCCTGTTTACAATGATGTGAGAGAACAAGTGCGCCAGTTCCAAGCCGATCCCAACTCCTAGTTACTGTCATCACACTGACAAGGAGGTGGCCGTGAGCACTGCAGTGACGGTACAGCAGACGCCACACCCTCCATGGCATTTGTGGGCCAAAGGTAGTATTACAGAGTGAAGCAAGGGACAGATTTCGGAGGAGCACAGGTCACAAAGGAGCAGCCACCACTCAGTTCCAAGCATTCTTTGCATTCTTTACATTTTGTCAAAGAGAAAACAACAGCAACCAACCAATCTAGTTAGCTAGTTACACAGATGTAGTCGATCTTTCAACCTGGTTCCGGATCATTCTCACAGACACTGAGTATGCCGATCCAAACAGTGAAGGCGTCATAGCTGTGTGTCTACAATCCAGTTGCTTCTGCTACGTGAAACGACCGAGGGGTTGGATCAGGCAAATGCTGCCATACACATTTGGTATGTGTCCCATCCAATATTACAAAAGAAGTGATCATATGAGTTACTGGGAAGCCAACTGAGGGCCTGAGGGCCAGGCTTATACTCAGAGGAGTGTACTGAAAAGAGATGGGAGAAGCTGTTAAGAAATGTGATCTTGACACCTGTGAGTAAGTGACATTCCAGCCAGCTTGACTGTATGTTGGTCTCACAGGACCTAAACCTCATTCGCTAGTTGGGGCTAGTTCGGCAGTTATTACAGTGCCAGAATGATTGTAATTTTAAAGCAGAAATTAGTCAGCATCCAAGTACCTAGCAAGAGCACTCTTAGTAAATGGGTTTAGTATTTCAGCTCCCATCACCGTATCACATTATATAAACCTGTGGCAGACCTACCGGGACCAAACCCACGGAATCGTTGTCTAAGCTCTACTTCCTTTGGTGCACACAGAAAGAGATAAAGGAAACAAATCCTGCCCTTGAACCTAGTCAAGCTCCAGCACACTCCGTGGGAAAAGAAAGGACAAGAACTTCAGCCACTAAATGGAACAGCTGTGTGTCAGTCAACAATGGTAAATAAGCAGAATACACAGTGGGCGGGAAACACTAGAGGAGCTCAGGCTAGTAGCTCCTTCACTTACCATGTCTTAAGTAAGTTAGCTCCTTCACTTACCATGTCTTAAGTAAGTTACCTTGCCCTGCCGACCCCATCTTCCCCTCTGTGTGACCAGGTAGTAACATCTGCATTGTGGGTTTATAGTGAAGACCAAATGCAGGTAAGATTTTTAATAAATAGTAGCCACACTGGTTTTTTTAATATTATAAATGTATTTTATTCACACAAAGAAATTAAAACATTTCTGAACTGTGAAAAAGTAATATTCTTTAAGTCATGACTAACATTTTACTGTTTGTCCTTAACTGCTAAAGACAGCACCCTGTTGGCCCATTCTATCTAACATCACCCAGAGTCTGAAGTAAGTTCCTTCCCACAGGATCAGACTGGAGAAGACCAGGTGGTTAAAAGATGACTTAATGATGTTCTTTGTTGAATAGTGCATTCTGTGCCTGACCAGGAAAGCTGGCTGAGGGGAAAGAAGGCAAGGAGAGCAATGCAAGAAAGATGAGAGAAATCAGAAGAAACGGGGGGGGGGGGGGACGACACCTGCTAACCAAACCAGAGAAATGGAGGAAGATGTGCTAGCCAAACCAGAGAAATGGGGGAAGACACGGCTAACCAAACTGAAAGTCTCCAGACCTAGGAGGTTTAGTTGTAGGAAAGCAATAAGCTGCAAAGCAGGACTTGCAGGGACAGTTGCTATTATCAGCTTTCACTGCACAGAACATCTTCCTGACAGTCTTTCTCACTGTGGGTGTCAGGACACCTGTGCCCTTCGATGCTCTACTCTCTTCTTCGTCATTCTGTTGTCCCAGAGACGCTCCAGAACCTGCCCCATGTTTGCACTTTTGCAAAATGTCACTGGAAACTCAGAAACAGGGCCACAGCTTCCGTCCTTGATAATCTTTATTGTTCAGATAGTATTAGCAAAAGCCTATTATGTGCCTGCAGACAAGATCAGCCCTTGAGGTTCAGGGATGTGCAGAACCCAGGGAGTTATTACACAACTATATAATAAGCCATGCTTGCTTTAAAACACACAGTAGGACTGGGTGCACTGAGGTCATCTGGAGGGTGGGGCAGGCTGACCCCAGACTCTGTGGTTTGGAATGGCTCTGAAGGGTTAACTGTAGAGCCCTAGGGAGGTAGTTGGAGGGCCTGTGGTGGAGGGGGGTATAACACATGAAAGTAAGCACAAGGCCCATGGTAGGAACAAAAGGAAGGGAAGAAGGAAACGTCCCCAGAGGGAGTCCATCATGGAAAATGATACTCCACAGCCCTGCGAGGCCCGGTACAGAGGGGTGTGTCGCTGAGTGCAGACACAGAAGACGCCCTGGGTGGAGAACACTATTTAGTAACTGCTCCTCCCTACCCTGGAGAGTAATGTCCCAGATATTTTTCAGCCTGACCACATGTACTTTTGCCACTCTATTATTTTAGGGGAAATGTTGATTTTTTTTTTTCACTGTTAAAAAGAAAGAAAAAGAAGAGTCAGTTAAAAACCCAAAATACAGTGCTGGGTGCATAGCTCAGTGCTGGAACGTTGCCTAGCGCGATCAAGGCCCTAAGCTTGGTCCCCACATTGGGAGAGGCAGACGCATAGGGGAGGGAAGCCTACACAAATACTTTTATCCTCACAAAGAGTTTCCTGATTTTTTTCACATGTTAACTATGTCTTTAATATAATTTAGGCCTGATTTGGCTGAAGCAAGAACGACCAAGATAATAACAACAGGGATAGCTAAGCGTGGGCTAGCGCTAGCGCCCCTGCACGTGCCCATGCGCCACCCAGAACCCTCCACCACACACACCGGGTGGCTGCTGTTCTGCTGGAGGCGCTGAGCGTGGCTGCCCAGACTCGGAAGAGCAGCTCCCACATCTCCAGCCTGGTACCTGGCAGGGCTGCTCCTCTGAAAAGCTATAATCAGGCCTAGTCAAAAGCCATTACAAATGCCTGCTTCTAAAGAGGCTTGTACTCAGCGCAGATGATGTCATCCTTGTCTGGATTTCTGTTCCCTAGGAGAACAACTTGAAATAATCAAAAGAAGTGTGCTAACTCCCCAAGCACCCACTCACCGAGATGCTCTGTGCTGGCTTTCTGATTTCTCTCAGAAAGGAGTGAGATGAGGAACAGGAAAGGGTGAAGGTGAGGGTAGCATAGAGATTAAAAATGAAAAATTAATAAAAATACAATCTCACACTATATGGAGACCAGTTTCTAGGAGCACGATGTATAGCGCACTGCATTTATTAAATATGAGCACGTGTGTGGCTTCATGTTTTAAAAAACAAGGAGGTGACAGAACACCAGCAGCTGTAACTCCAGTTAGTCCAGCGTTTGCTTTCCTCATGCACAAAAATGGTATGCAGTCCAAGCCAGACAAGCATCCAAACACATTTAATTAGGAAGAAACCTTTCTTGGCCGGGGACTGACTCCCTTGCCTGGCGTTGATGACATGCGAGGAAGGAGCCTCAGATCCTACACCACCATGTGAAAAGACTTGTTCGGATTAAACTGGTTTTCTTCACCAGCACGACACAGATAAAGAAATAAAGTGTCCACTCATTTCAGCGAATGGTTTGGATAAAACTTATCACACTAACTCTTGTTGCATTAGAAAATGTAAATTGCTAATGAGCGCTGCACCGTATCAGTCTCCTGTTTCAGTTGGCGCTCGCTCAGCTTGGCAACAAGTCAAGAGCCTGAAGAAGAGGTGCAGCCATGTGTTTTGCTTTAAAAAATGAAAGCGATAAAAAAAAAAAAAAAAAAGGAGGGGGCTTCATTTTACACATGCTTCAGTGAAAATCACCACCCCGCTTGGGACCAATTCAGTCCAGGTGCTGAGGACAGAATAAACAGGCAACACACGTAGACAGACAAAGTCAGCGTCTATGAGAATTACACTCCTGGTTACATTTATAGTTATGTATCAAAACACAAGCCATTATCACTGTGCTTGCACACATACATGCCCCTTTTGGTGCCCAACATGTTATTCTTTCATTCTCCATCATCAAAGAAGTCTCAGGCTAGAGTCTGTTGTATCTCTTTCTCATCATCCACCCACTCATCCTTCATCCATCCATCACCCACCCATCTATCTTTGCATCTTTCTATCTATCTATCTATCTATCTATCTATCTATCTATCTATCTATCTATCATCTTTCACCCATCTATCTTTGCCAGTCTCTATCTATCATCCATCCATTCATTTATCTTTGCCACAATTATAGACTGAAATGTTTGTACCTCAATGTTTTTCTTCACTCTCAGGATTGTAACAAGCTCCTCTGAAGGCTAGAGGACTCTCATTACTCTCTAATTGAGTGTGGACTTTCTCTGAAGGAGTTTTGCCTCCTAGAACTGAGAACATAGATATTAAGACACCGACATTCTCAGAATCTCACTTCACAATCTCACTTTTAGTACATTTATGATGCTATATACCGTTAACTTTATTCTAGGCACTCGACTACAACAGAGCAACTCCAAACCATGTAAAACAAGATCTTGTCTGACACCATCACCTGGCAATGCTCAACAAATGTCAGGACAGTGAATTGTGGGTGATTGTGAAGTTCTATTGTGATTAACAGGGAGCAAGATGACTATCACTTTTGTATTTATGAAAAGTCCAATTATAAATCATCTTCAGGAAATGCAAGTAATTTTATTTTATCCAAATGACAATTCTTGCCCTCAAAAAGCTTACATTCAAAGGATTATATATAATTACATAACAATCACAATTATAATAGCTAATTGAATGTGGAGGGGCAATTACACAGTGAAAGAAGCTTCAGTCTTTTCCTTCTCCTCCTCCTCCCCCCTCTTTCTTTTCCTTTTGAGATAGGGTCTCAGTCAATAGCCTAGGACCAGCACTCACTCACTCTATAGCCCAGGCTATCCTTAACCTCATGATCTTCCTACCTCAGCCCCACTGAGTGCTGAGATCAGGAGTCCGTGTCACTATGCCTGCCATTAGTTTCAGTAATTATTTCAATCAATACCTGCTCTGATGCTATGTTATAAGACACTAGAGCAGTGTTTCTCAGCCTGTGGGTCATGACCCCTTTGGAGTTGCCTACTGGATAACCTGCATATCAGATATTTACATTATAATTCATAACAGTAGCAAAATAATCGTTATAAAGTAGCAACAAAACAATGTTATAGTTAGGGTGGTCACCACAGCACAAGAATCTGTTTTGAAGGGTCACAGCATTAGGAAGGTTGAGAGTCACTGCATTAGAGAAATTCAGGGCACATTCCAATGGGCACACTGAGGAAGCAGGTTCCTCTCCACTGTTGACATTTTTGGCTATACCTGGTCCCAACCACAGCTGTGTTTTCAAAGCAACTACCCTTGTATGTCACACATTCTTTTCTTTATTATTGGGAAATTTATACCATATCTAGTGTTAATAAAACCTAGTAAAAAGCCTCTTAATTAATTGTCAAATTATATGGATAATTATGGTCTTTTTTTTAAATTTTTTTTTTTAATTACAGTCTTTTGCTGGTTAACAATGGGGGTGTATTTTGAGAAACACACCATCAAGGGATTACATCATCATGTGACCCTGAGAGTTGATTACACTAATCTAGACAGAGTAAGTTAATCACTGCACATGGCCTCTTGCTGTATCAAGAGACACAGTGAACATGTGGGCCTTTGAGAACCCACTGAATCACAGCTGTCCATGGCTAGCCGAAATGTCACTATTTGATGTATGGCAGCACCACAGTTCATACAGTATGCAGATATGAATATTAGTGACATAGACAATATGCTCCACGTATTTATACACATGTAAATATCAGCACAAGAAGGTTTGTCCTAGTGTTATAAATAATAATGGTTGCTTTAAATGAGGTGCCAGGGAAAAGTAATGTGTAGGGTTCCCTCATGTTACTGAGACTGCTTTGCTGGTTGGCTGCCTCAACAAGCAACTCCGTATTTCTTTCTGCACAGCTTGTGATGTATTTTAAATATGTAGTAAACATTTTAAACTTCACTTGATATGGCTATTTAGTAATACGTGCTGTGGTTAACTGTTTTAATATGTTGGATAGTAAAACCAAATGTAACAGTTCCAACATTTCCCGGGGGAGTGCTCTGGAAGCAGACATATGTTCTTCATCAGAGTTTGCAGCAGGAATGTTAGAAATCAAGAGAAGAAATAAGGACCAAGGTAGAACAACGGGGTTGCAAACCACTGTAGAAAACAACTCGCTAAAGGCCTCTGTTTCATTCTGGCAGGCCTGACGCAAGAAGTCTGAGACACAAAACAGGGAAGTACAGTCCTTAGTGGAAATGTCTGACAGCTGATAGACAAGATGAACCCTTGCATGGATTTTTCCCCATCAGTCCCAATGAGCTCCTTTGGCTGTGTGTGTTGACTCTGCGGTCATGGGTTGGTACGTTGTCATCTACTCTCATAAACTAAAACTCTTACTTGAGTATAGGTAATGAATGCAAGGGCTGATGTTGGACTTACAAAACCACTCTTAGAGTTGCCATAGCAATCCACTGTTATTACCAAGCCAGAAGGAATGCTCAAGGGAAAGATTTTTTACGTCCTGCAGTTTTTTTTTAAAGCTGAAATAGTATCCATGGGGACAGAAATATACAGAAATGCATCGTCTGAAGTTTAATGTACTACTGCAAGAAAACTATGAGATGAGGAAAAGATGCAGCCGTGATAGTAAAAGAAATCTCCAAGGAGAAATGTGTTTCCCTTGTTGCCTTGTTTATTTTTCTTTTAAAAGTCTCTGTTTGGAACTGCTTCATATTTTGTAAGAATAACCTTCCACAAACCTGAGGGAAAGGCTGAATAAATCACAGTAGACCTGCAAATATTTGTATGTTCACATGTAAGGATGTAACAGTGTTTCTAGATGATTCCTGAAGTACTCTATCTGGTAGAGCGCAGCTGCAAGTTCTGTGTTCCGGCAGGGACACATAAATCCAAGGTGGAGAACCACTGGCCTAGTAAGAACTTTGGACTGGAAAGCAAGACTCACGCTCTAGCACAACTCCTGCACGGAACGGGATATTTGGTTGGTGATTTGAGGCAAGGCGCTTGACACTTGTTGTCTCGATTTCTTTGTATGCAGAATGAGCACGTGTCCACTCTCGAGGCACAGTGATACTATGCCTTTTGACTCCTAGGCAAAAGGCTAGGCAACTGCAAAATCTCCCAAGGGTGCTTAGATTTACTAGAGAAAGCAACTGTATCAGTTACTTTTCCGTTGCTGTGGTGAAACACCATGACAAAAGCAACTTCTAGAAGGATGGCCTTGTTTGGGCTTACAGTTCCAGATGGGTAAGAGTCCATCACTATCACAGCTGGAGGCAGAGCAGCAGATAGGCATGGCGGACGGAACAGAATGCTGAGCTCCCATGAGGCTTTGCAGCCTCAAAGGCCATCCCCAGTTATACTCTTCCTCAAGCAAGGCCACATGTTTTAGACTTTTAGACAGTACCACCACCAACCGGGGACCAAGTTCCAACACATGAGCCTACAAAGAACAGTCACATTCAAAGCTCCACAGCAATTGCTATTGAAAAGTGAAAACTGAAACACTTTTGGTTTAGATGTAATTCTGTCTTCTGTCCTGAAGCATTTGTAGTCACAGAGAGAAGTTAGCATTGCAGCAGTACTTACCTGAAGCAGAGATGCCTAGGGCATGTTATTAGATGTGTTAGTTTACAGACTTGTGTATTCCTTGCTATCCCAGGGGTATGTACTGTGTACATTTCCACATTTCTTCTAAGAGGAAAACTTACTTTGTTGTTTCTGGGTGAAGCTTTCAAGAGAACTACTGTTTCCCTGATTTTAAATAAAATGATGGTGGGGGTTGGGGGTACAGACTCAACTAGTCAACGCCCTTTTCCTTTATCTTCCTTCCCTTCTCTAAACCCTTAAGCAGACTGTCTCTGGGAAAGCTCCTGCCTTAAGATGACTGTCACGGGACTGCAGCCTCAGAGCACTCAGGGAGGACCTCTCTAATCAGGGAGGACATCTCTAATCTTTCAGAGAAAAGCAAGTCCTTACTTGTTAAGTTCATCCAGTGCAGTGCATCCCGAGGCACTGATGCCAAACCCAGCAATCCCATATTATCACAAGGGAGTAAAAGAAGGTTAGCTGCAAATTACTGTTGCTATGGTTTCACCACGCCTGGAGCTTGAACCACAGAATTTTCAGAGACTCTGAATTATTCGTCCTCTCACTTTACATTAAACTGATCTAAACAGACCTAGTGTCCTCATGGCCTTGCACTAGAAGGCACCATAAGAACCCAGGGAAAATAAGTGAATGAACAGTGACAAAAAATGTTTAACCAAGAAGTTCATCCAAATTAGTTTTATGTATTAAAAGCTAATATGTTCATTTGCAGGAAAATAAGTGAAAGTGGAAGACACTGTGTTAAGTTAAATAAGCCAAGCACAGAAAGAAAAAAGACCTGAAAATAGATGAGAAATTATTAATTGGAAGAAAAGTGGTGGGCGAGATGAGTGCAGGGGAGTTCTAGGGGAGGATAAGAGAGCACAAAGGTCAGATAAGAGAGTGCCAGGTCAGCTGCTGTCCCAGAGTGGCTAGTGTCCTGGGCCAGCTGCCTTCCTAAGATTCAGTTGCTTCAGTGCGAACTCCTTAGTTGGAGTTTCTACTGCTGAGATGCAACACCAACAGCAGTCACACGGAGAGAAGAGGATTTATGTCATCTAACAGTGGTAGTCCATCACGATGGGAAGTCAAGGTGTGAACACAAGCCAGGCACCTGGAGGCAGGCACTGAAGAGAGGCCGTGGAGGGATGCTGCTCAGCCTTTTTTACAGCATCCTCGCCGTGTGGATAGGCTCTCCCATGGCAATCATCATCAAGAAAATGGACCACAGACCAATCTGGTGTGGGCATTTTCTCAATTTAAGTTCTCCTTCCCAAATGACCCTAGCTTGTGTCAAGTTGACAAAGAAAACTAGCCGGCACATCATGCAAAAATCTCTCTGCCGATGTGTATCAGCTATAAAGGTTTGAGTAGCTCAACAGTATGTGGCAGATGCTATCAAAATTATTATTTAGTTACAACCCCATGTGGACCCAAAACTAGTTCTCATAAAGAACACCATTTTATATTCAGCAAGATCACACGTGATTAACAAGGGCAGTCATGTCCAACATCAAGGCTCAGGGACAGGGAGCAGCAACACACCACACTGATAGGAAACGGCAGGGCCACAACTTTTAAATCATGGCTTTCTGCATTCAAAGTGTCTGCTTTTTCCAGTACAGCTCCCTGTAGGATGACATTCCAAGAGTACACTTCAAAATCTGCATTAGATTTCATTCTCTGAAGACAGCTCAAATGGCTTTTCTTTATTTTTCTTGTGGCTGGCAGGCGAACACTGAAGTACACAGAGACCCATGCTCTCTTTGAACTTAGCAGGACTGAGGAAGCATAATACCAGCAGCGTAGGCCAGGGCAGTTTTCTCCTCACAGCTCCCCATCCCACCCAAAAGCCAATCCTTGTTATTGTGCATGAATAGAAAGCAGTTGCCACCACTCTAGAGATGTCCCTGGGAAGGATCTATTAAAAAGAAAGCGGATTTTAAAAAATACCATGCTGCCATTGACCAACATGTTCAGCTTTTGTTTTGTTTTACCAAGCACAGTTTCTTATTATCCTTCCTACACAAAGGAAGAATAGAGGTACATGAAAGAAACTGTCAAAAATAAATTACATAATGATTAGATAAAAGAAAATATAAATTTTAAATATGGCCAATTACTGTCAAGAGATATTATTTAAATAAGCAGAATTAAAGTTTGCTACCCTTGCTTCCAAAAGACAGGCATCCCACAGACTCCTATGGCTACAAATAATATTTTAACTTATTACAATGCAGAGAAAAGAGGGAGGGTATGGCAAACATGTACAAGGAGGTCTTAGAGACAGAGAAAAGCAACAGCAATATCTAAAACAGTAACCACAAGGCTGGTTTTCTCTCCAGGTACTAAGTACATGACAGGATGGCTGGGCACGCACGGCATGACGCAACACGGTGAGCAAGCCTGAGCTTTGGCTTGCAGTGGATGTAGTAGTTACGTGGGCTTTTCATTAACCATAAAACATCCATCAGGAATCCAATCAATGCTGCGACTCGGTGGCAAGAAAACCAAACCTATGCCTTGGAGTGATAGAAGCACAGAATAACAGCAGGCTTCCCTGTAAGTGGCGGCAGCCTTGCTGCAGGGTCCTCAGTGTACTTGGAGACAATTCATTCTTTAGATACAGGCTAAAGTAGCCCCACCTTACAGAAGAGAATCGCTACTTCTCCAATACCTTGTGACTAATTTTTCATCCCAATACATAAACGACACACTTTCCTCAGCAGCATCTGTAGACAAACCCTTATTGTAGGCCAGTTGAGTTCTCAACATAATTAATAAAAAAGAAATGTCCATGCTAATCAACTACAAATCTCTCTGTCTCTGTCTGTCTCTGTCTTTCTCTCTTTCTCTCCCCCTCCCACACACATACACACACACAGATTGTGTAGGTGTAGGTGTGTTTATGTGGGTGTGAGTGTGTTTGTGTGCACTGTGTGTGCATACTTTCTAGTGTTAAGTTCACATATGCCAAAGTAACACCCTCAGGACCACTTATACTAAATATACAAAGTTAATATTGGTTTTTAAAAAAATGTATGCTTAATATTGTAAAATAAAGGTTTAGACAAAACTTTAAATTTCCACAATTTACTACTTTTTAATTTTGAGCTAACAAAATTTTTCCTACACAAACATGAAGTCACAGAAATGTTTTCAAAGCAAGAAAATGCAATATCCTGAGCAAGTGTAAAGAAGCTAATAAAAAAATGAACGGTGGGGTCAATGAACACCTTGAGGGAATATTAAGAGTGTTCCTGGAGCATTACTTCAGTTCCAACAATAAACTCTCCACATGCAGATGTTATAAAGCCTACCCAAACAGCCGTAATTAGAGCATGCACACTGGCCTCTCTGTCTGTCTTGGGAAATGCTCATTTAAACATAATGAAATCCAATGAAATACTCCTAGCATCCAATTTTACTTTAAATCAAATCTCTGTTCTAAGCATTGTATAAACCATATTAAACCACTCTAAGTCAATATTTATTTCCAGCCAAACAAACACACGTAATGGCAGATAGTGCTGTACTTAACAAAATAGCAACAGATGCCACAAGTTTCACGTGAGTAGATTCTAAGCTGGCAAGCAGGTTCCGTGCTGTGCAAGGAAATGCTTCCTGCCTGTGAACCGGAAGTTCCCATCTCTTCAGGGCTTTGCTCTCCATCACCAGCCACAGGAAGGGTTAGAAGTAGGAGCAAAATATAACACACACGCATGGACACCGGAGCTCTCCAGTGCCAGGGCCCAGGTCAGAGACATCTCCGTGCTCCCCACAACAAAGCCTGCGCACAGACACCGAGCTCTCCAGTGCCAGGGCCCAGATCAGAGACGTCTCCGTGCTCCCCACAACAAAGCCTGCGCACAGACACCGAGCTCTCCAGTGCCAGGGCCTGGGTCAGAGACATCTCCGTGCTCCCCACAACAAAGCCTGCGCACAGACACCGAGCTCTCCAGTGCCAGGGCCCAGATCAGAGACGTCTCCGTGCTCCCCACAACAAGGCCCACAGGGCCAAGAGGACGCACAGCCTGCTTCATTTGAATTTACCTGAGCATGGCTGTCTGCATACACCCCCCACACAATAGACACATGTGTGAGTGAATGGATGGAAACGTGGACTGCTTTTAAAGTAGTCATACTTTTTGTGTAGGCTTCAGTAACTTCCAGCCATGACGTATACCAATTAAATTCCTTTACACAAAATATAAACGACTGAAAATGAGTTAACATTACATATGGAAGCCTTCATGAGTGACGGTGTGGCTTTTACTAGAGGTGAATCAGTACAGTTCCTGATAAGTGTAGATTGCCCACAAACTATCACAGCCTTCCTTACTAGGATGCTAGGGTGTCATTTTGGATAGCACCAATTAACTAAAATTCAAATGAAGTACAACACTCTCAAAATAATGTTAAACTCTTGAAAATGGTGAGTTCTAATCCCATGGTACTGTGGAGCACCTTACAAAACAATTTTTTTCCCTCTGAGTATTTTGCTATTTGACCAAACATCCTTCTAAGAAACACTTAGCAGAACAGGGAACAGGCTGGGCCTGCAGGTGGCTGGACACGGTCCCCTCTTCCTCCTGGAGAGACCACACAAATCCCTGGCTTCCTCACTCGCAGGGTTCGTCTGCTAACATTGCTCCAACCTCACCTGTGATTCTCTGCAGCAAAGGTGACAACTCAGACTCCTCAGAGAAGACACGCGCCAGTGCTTTCTTCACCCTTTCTTCAGCTTCTCCCAGGTCTTTGTCCAGTGTCAACTCTCCAGTGACAGAATAGACGTATATGAGGAGGACCAGCAGCTCCTCAGGGCTGTAGTCATCATTGGTTCTCTGGCTTGAGGACTTAATCATAGGTAGCAGCTGATTTAGCACGACCGCCATGGGTGAATCCCCGAGGCTCTGAAATGGTAGCAAAGCATAGAGAGAGATGTCAGCCTTCCACAAAGACGTACCTTGGGGTTCACACTAGTTCAAAGATCTTCATGGCACTTCTTGACCACACTGTCTTTCATTTCTGTGTTTATTAATCCTGGCTATAACACTGTGAGAAGTCTGGTATTAGAATTTTCATTCTGAGAAACCCATTTTATAGACTGGCAAGTGAAGTTGCAGGCCCTTTGATAAAGACCTTATTGCTCAATCTTATTGAGCAAATGTGATTGCAATTTTTTTTATTAATTTATTCTTGTCACATCTCAATGTTTATCCCATCCCTTGTATCCTCCCATTCTTCCCTCCCTCCCATTTTCCCCTTATTCCCCTCCCCTATGACTGTTCCTGAGGGGGATTACCACCCCTTGTATATGCTCATAGGGTATCAAGTCTCTTCTCGGTGACCTGCTGTTCTTCCTCTGAGTGCCACCAGGTCTCCCCCTCCAGGGGACATGGTCAAATGTGAGGCACCAGAGTACGTGAGAAAGTCATATCCCACTCTCCACTCAAGTGTGGAGACTGTTCTGACCATTGGCTAGATCTGGGTAGGGGTTTAAAGTTTACTATCTGTATTGTCCTTGGCTGGTGCCTTAGTTTGAGCGGGCCCAAATCTGCTTATCATAATGTTTTACTTGTAGGTTTCTAGGACCCACTGGATCCTTCTACTTTGCTATTTTCCCATGCTTCTCTCATCTAGAGTCCCAATAGGATGTCCTCCCCTCTGTCCCAGTTTCCTGGTAAGTGAAGGCTTTCGAGGCTGAGAAGCTTCTGTAAGGCTGGAGACACTGTCAAGAGAACAAAGCGACAGCCTACAGACTGGGAAAAGATCTTCACCAACCCTACATCTGACAACGGTCTAATATCCAAAATATATAAAGAACTCAAGAAATTAAACACCACCAAACCAAATAACTCAATTGAGAAATAGGGCTTGGAACTAAACAGAGAATTCTCAACAGAAGAATATCAAATGGCTGAGAAACACTTAAAGAAATGCTCAACCTCCTTAGTCATCAGGGAAATGCAAATCAAAACAACTCTGAGATTCCATCTTACACCCATCAGAATGGCTAAGATCAAAAACTCAAGCGACACCATATGCTGGCGAGGATGTGGAGAGGAACACTTCTTCATTGCTGGTGGGAATGCAAACTAGTACAGCCACTTTGGAAATCTATCTGGTGCTATCTCAGAAAACTGGGAATAGGGCTTCCTCAAGACCCAGCTATTCCACTCCTCGGAATATACCCAGAAGATGCGCCAGCACACAACAAGAAAATTTGCTCAACCATGTTCATAGCAGCCTTATTCATAATAGCCAGATCATGGAAACAGCCTACATGTCCCTCAGTAGAAGAATGGATAAAGAAACTGTGGTACACTATGGAATACTACTCAGCTATTAAAAACAAGGAATTCCCAAAATTTGTGGATAAATGGATTGAGCTAGAAATGATCATAATGAGTGAGTTAACCCAGAAGCAGAGAGACTCAAATGGTATATACTCACTTATATCCGCATACTAGCCCAAGGGGCATGTCCCGTGATTGCAATTTTTTAAAAAATAAAATGCAAGTGGTTCATCAGGCTGTGATGTAGCTCAGGGGCAGAATGTTTACCTAGCACATGCAGGGCTCCCTGTTTGATCCCCAGCTCTGTAAGAAAATGTAAGCACTTTGAAAACTTGAAATTGTAAACAAAAATGTAAAGTAATACAATTTAAAAAACAAATCTGGCAGATCATCTATTCAAACAAATGCTGATGTTCCTTTAGTAGAATGTATATATTCAAATGATTGCTAATGCTCCTTTCAAGGACTCTACATATTCAAATGAGTGCCAATGCTCCTTTAAAGGAATCACTGTCTTGCAGGGTATCCTTTTTGATATGCTCTATGTTGGCAAACATTAGTCGAATATTTTATAGCAACCAAAGCCCATTTCCTGCTAAATCTGGCAAACAGAATAATGGCATAAACTGGGCAATTTCACCGAAAATGGGTTTAATATTTATTTTGGTGAAATTGAAGATAATTCATCTCATTTTTTAGTATATATTAATTTTCTTCTTTTATTTTTAAGTATGGGTGTTTTGCTACATGTGTGTGCGTCATGTGCTTGCAATGGTGACAGAGGCCAGAAGAGGGCATCTGATCTCCAGGGACTGAAGTGATGGATGGCTGTGAGCTTCCATGTGGGTGCTGGGAATCAAACCTAGATCCTTTGAAAGAGCAGCTGGTGCTCTAACCACAGCCTACCACTTCAAATTAAAAAACAAAACAGTTTTAGTTCTTCCACCAACTGCTTAAGCAACACTTAGAATCTGGAGCCATATTCTGTTACCTACTCAACAAAATATAGACTGCTAATAAAGACTAGCTTTACGTAGTCAGGTGGAGGAGCTCAGAAATCACAATGAGAAGGTGTGTGGAGTAGGTCAGTTGGCATGCAGACACTTCAGCTCTGTCCTCTGGGATGATCTAAAAACCACGACACCTCAATAGTAATGAACACACGAGATCCTAGGCTCCGACAGTCTCTCAGGCAAATGAAAGGGAATTCCTAAGAGATGGTGGATACTAGAATATGGAAGAATATACAGGATGAGCCTGCATGCCTAAAAATAAAGGCACGCAAAAACTAACAAACAAAAATAATTAGGAACATATCAAAAGGACCCAAGAGCCAACTGCGAGACTTCCCAGTTGACCACAGGTGGCATAATTTTAAAAGCAACATAAAGTAGTATTTTCATATAACCTAAATTACACAAAATATATTTATCCCTTTATATTGATTCAAATGTGATTGAAGTAGGGCTGTAGTGCTTGCTTTCCACGCACAAGGACCCCAGCTCAATCCTTAGAACCTGTGTGGAGGTGGATTCACTGAAGCTGGTGTTAGAGGTGACTGTGAGCCCCTGACATGGGTGCTGGGAACAGAACCTAAGTCCTCTGGAAGAGCAGCCAGCACTCTCAACCACTGAGCCATCTCTTCCGGCCTGCTGTTTGCTGAAGGCCGCTTCTCCTCATGAGAAGAGAGAAAAGATCAGAGACCCTCCAGATCGAAGCCTTTTAAAGCAAAAGAATGTAAGCAGAACTAACAGGGGACGTGTGGACGTGGTGGGATTGAGAAGGATGTGTGGCACAGGCTGCATGGCCTCGGGTAAACTGTCTAACATCCCAAGTCTCAGCTTCTCCATTTATGAAACACAAATGCCCAAATATTAGCTAGCCCCATAACACAGGCACATATTTACAGAACACTGGCACACTCCGCTTCAACCACTCCGCTTTAGAAATGAAGTAACCCCCACAACAGGATAGCCTTACTAGAGACTTAAACATAAGGTAACTCCATTCTCTGAGAGCTAACTTTGCAGAATGCGTCTGATACCATGTATCAATGGCCGTCCTTCACCAGATTGTTCTGTGAACTCAACAAGCGAAGTCAGTCATAGCACGCGCCTGGCCTGCTCTGTCTGGGGAAAGCACATGTTCTAGGAACATGACATTGGCGGTCTCAGAGGAGGGAGGGGCAGCCTGCAGACACCAAGCGTGCAGCCTATCATGGGACTGCACTGCAACATCCAGCGAACGGCCAAAGAAAATCAAACGTTACTAAAAGCTGCTACTGAAGAGGCAAGCACAGCCAACCATGGCCAAAATGGAGGGTTTAAAAAAAATTGCTTCTTTGTAAAGTAACTGGGATTAGGTTTCCAGTTCACCTTTATACAAGCAGGCTTACTAGTAGGAGGTAGTGGACCTGAGCTGGGTCTAGGGTGACAAAGCATTTTGTTATTTCTGCAGTCTGGGATCTTGTTATTCTTGAGTCAGATGCCAGCAACTCCATACAAAGGCTCTCTTTAAAAGGCATGTTGTCCTTACTAGGGCTGACTGTGAAGTCAAGAGCTGGTCTCTGTTCTGGCAGGAGGACCATACTCCATATGGCAGCAGGCTGCTCCAGGCTGGCCCCACCTGCTCATCTGAGAGCGGAACCTGCAGCCACTCAGTGGAACTCCAAGCCACCAGCAGAGAACTCTTCCCAGAAGGCCTGTTAGCCAGCATGTGCAGCCTGGTGAGATATTGCAAATGGCGGGCCTTTGAAAAGTGCCCAAACACATTCTGCCTCCTCATAGTACCTGCCATAATTAAAACCAACCTGTTATGTAGAATAATTTTGAGGAAATCTGAATTCCCCTTTGTACCCCTCAGGCAGAATGCAAAATTGTATAATTCATTGATATGGCGAAGTATCAAGACATATCTATTATGCAAATAGATAAACATAGATACAAAAATAGATATATTATTTAATAGTCAAAACAATACATAACAAAGAACAAAAGTGAGACACAGGATATGAGGGACTCAGAGGTGGAGGAGCAGGAAGCAGCCATGTCCTAAGACAGTTCTTAATGGAGGTGTCTGATCTGCTTTGGAAACAACCAAATCCTGACAAAGGCACATGGCCAACTGCATTTTGAACAGCCAGCATCCAATATGAGGGCGAGGCAAAGCTCTAAGAGATGAATTGTAGGGCAGGATCCTCCATCCAATAAGTAGTTCATGTACATGGACCAAGAAGGTAGGCAGAATAATAACGTCCCACTTCCTGCAGTCTCTGACTATGTTATCACATGTGGCACAGAGACTGTCCAGATGTGATTAAGACTGTATGTGAGGTGCTTCCATCGCTGCCATTGAAACGCCTTCTGGAAACGGCATGAAAGAGGACAGTTTATTTCCCCTTACAGTTGCAGAGAGATCCCGATGTCTGAGAAAGGGACAGGAGGAGCAGCTCAGTCCGTGGCAGCAGGCTGAGGCAAAATCCATTCACATTATGGCAGACAAAAAGGAGGAACTGAGGCTGGAACAAGGGACAGGCCTCACTTCCCCAAAGTCCCACCACCTTCAGGGTAGTCTCAGAAGCCGAAGATCTAGAGCTGCAGGGTAAGTCTGCTGGGGACTTTCAAATGCCTGGTTCTCAAAAAAAAAAAAAAAAAAAAAAAAAAAGAGCTTCCCAGAGCAGCCATTTCCGAAGTCTAGGTGTGCTTGCACTCAGCAACCTGGGCCTTTCAGTATGTAGGTCCTGCCCTAAGGAACATTTCCTATTGCACTCCCATCTGATGAACCAAGTGTCACAATGACAGCGGCGCCAGCTGGGTCTACCCTGCCTGCATCTGTAATTATATTACGGTCACTTGTTTGCCGGGTGGCACGCTGTTCACAGCTTCCTGCTCTGCTTTGGCTCTGGACTCTCACTTTAAGCCAGGCAAAAAGGAGCAAGCAACAACCATGCCACAGTATGAATATTAAGGTTTGGAATTGTTATCTTCCACATAAATTAGTCCATTGTTTTTCAGTGTGGTTGTACTTAAAATTTCAGGACATGAGCAAAATATAGGCAGATTATTTGCCAAAAGGTAGCAGAAGGTTGGGTGCTCATTCTCATCTGGAGCCTCCCGAACAACCTTGCTCTCTGCATTTCCATCAGCAGTCTGGTCATCTGGACACACATCACAACAGCCTGCTAAGAAGAGCGTTCATGGTGGAGAGTCGACTCTGCTGTGAGAGCACTGGCTGTTTTCCAGAGAGCCCTAGTTTGGTTCCCAGCACCCATATCAGATGGCTTACAGCCATCTGTAACTCCAGCTCCAGTGTCATCTTATAGCCTCCTCAGACACACACACACACACACACACACACACACACACACACACACACAAATCTTAATCAAAGAAAACAGAAAAGTTTATAGCATCCTGAAGCTTCTCTAGCCTGTACCTCCAAACAACTTCAAACTTCTCTAGAAAACTAGAACCTAACTAGAACCACACTGTCAAGTTTGTCCCAGCAGCAACCCCAACTTCCTGGTACAGGTTTTCTGCCCTGACCACTTTTTTCATGTTGCTGTGACAAAAGCAATCTGAGACTGTAAATATTCCTTTTGGACTGTGGTTTTCAAGTATCTGTTTATCACATTGGAGAAGGCATGGCAGCAGCGACAGTGGGAGCTTGTGTGGCAGGCTACTCACGCACAGTAGATTGGAAGCAGTGAAGGCAGGTAGGACCAGGGTAGCTATAATCTTCCGAGGCCCACCCCTTAATGACTTCTGCCAACCAGGCTTGTGTTTCTCAGCCTACCTAATGCTGTGGCCCTTTAACACAGTTCCGCATGTTGTGGTGACCCCCACCATAAAATTATTTTCACCCTACCCAGATCTAGCCAATGGACAGGACATTCTCCACAGTTGAGTGGAGAGTGGGGTATGACTTTCACACCTACTCTGGTGCCTCATATTTGACCACGTCCCCTGGATGGGGAGACCTGGCTACACTCAGCGGAAGGATAGCAGGCTACCAAGAAGAGACTTGATACCCTATGAGCATATACAGGGGGAGGAAGTCCCCCTCAGTCACAGTCATAGGGGAGGGGAGTAAGGGGAAAATGGGAGGGAAGGAGGAATGGGAGGATACAAGGGATGGGATAACCATTGAGATGTAATATGAATAAGTTAATAAAATTAAATTTTAAAAAATTATTTTCACTGCTACTTTATAACTGTAGTTTTCTACTGTTATCAATTATAATGCAAATATTTGATATGCAGGATATCTGATATGTGACTCCTGTCAGGGTTCGAGGCCCACAGGTTGAGAACCACTGTCCTAATGGGTACACATCCTTCAAAACACCACCAGGAGTTGAAGCTTCATTCTGAAAAACAAGAGGCTGTGGAGGGTATTATAAGGTCCAGCTCTAACACTGCAGATCTTGCAATGAGGCAATGAGCCTATGTTATTTGCGTAGGCCCAGCCTAATCATGGAGTTCGTGAAGGTGGAGGCTTTCCGCAGCTACGGCCAGAGACGAGCTGATGCAGAGATGCAAAGACACTGTTCCTGAAGATGGAGCAGAGAAACCACAAGCCAATGAGTGCAGAGGCCATGGAAACGGAAAGGACAAGAAAACAAATCCTCCCTACAACCTCCGGAGAGGAGTACATCTCTGATAACACTTAATGCTGATTCATTAAGATCTCCAGAATTATAAAGTAATGGATGTGTGTTTGGAGGTTTGTGGTCCACTGGTGCAGCAGCAATAGGGAATTAAGGCAAGTAGTCTGTAAGGCAAATACCGAGAAGCTCCACATTAGAGCATGTGGTGTCATAGTTTAAATGTTTGTTCTCTCGAAATCTCACACTGGAATTTAATTGCCTATATGTAAGTACAAACAGTGAGGCCTCTGACAGACCCCTCAGGGGTGAGACTGATGCCACTATGAAAGGCCCACTCTTGGCTCTTCCACCATCCACCACGGCCTTGATGCAGCAAAAAGGCCCCAACAGATGCTGATATCTCGCTATCAGACTTTGCAGATTGCAGGGCTTTGAACCTGTACCAAAGTCTATTCATTATGTTACCCATTGCATTTGCACAAAATGAACCAAAGCACAGGGATCGATGAAATAACTGTCAAGTGATAGATGAATAAGCAAGAGCCTGCATGAATAAACACCCCAGTGGGATTTATTTCATCTCTAGCCAAGGGTCGGGGGTGTACCAGTGGGGATCTTCAGGGAAACCACAGAAAGGAAAGGCAAAGAGTGACAGCAGAATTCAAACTTACTACATAACTGGCCTATTACCAGTCAGCCCTGAATCACAGTTTTGGGAACCAACATTCACCAGGTGTGTGATTATAAAGGACAGCAACTCTCTATGTGGATCCAGAGTCCTTTCCGAGAGGGCCAGGAGTTCAGAAGTATCTTTATGATAATACCACGGCCTCCCTTGCTTTATTCTTTGGGTGCGCTCTGACACTAACAGCACAAATGTATAGCGAGTTAAAATAACTAGTAATTTAAGAGGTCAGGTGCACATCTCCTAAGTAGCATTAGTCACTGTGGTGTTTTGAATGAGAATGCCCTGCACAGGTGCATGTATTTGAACTGTTGGAGGAGGCGTGGCCTTGCTGAAGGACACACGTGACTACGGGATGGGCTTTGAGGTTTCAGAAGTTCACACTAGGCTCAACCTTTCTCTCTCTACCTGCTGCCTATGGATCCGGCTGCAGTTCTCAGCTACTTCCCTGGCACCGTGTGTGTTGTTCTAGGATGATGATATCACACTAACCCTCTGGTGCCTTGTCATGAGGTCTCTTCACAGCAATAGAACAGTGACTAAGACATCACTATGCTGTTTACACCAAGCTCTGTGCATATAGTTGACATTAAAAATAAAGAAAGAACTAGGTGTGTAACTCTGAGCTAGAGCTCTTAAGATTTCAGTGTGATCTCTATCCCTGAAAAGAACAACAAAAACCCACGTTTTACTTAAAGGTTCCCTGGATGAAGTTGGGCTAGGTAATAAATACCTGCGATCTCAGTTATAGGGAGACTCAGGGAGGATGTGGGGGAGAAGAGAGACTTCAGCCACAATTTTAACAGTGAATATGACAAAAAAAAAAAATGATGTGTAAGCCAGCCCTTCTTCTATATAATGAGTTCTCTCTTTGCAAATGATGAAGAGGGAACTGAACTAACCGCTAGTCTTATGTTCCTTCAAATAATGACAAAGAAATGGCAATTATTAAGGCTGGGACATTTGCCAAACAGATAATCAAGCAAAGTGCTGGATGCAGATGCAGATACCTATAATTTTGGTACCCATGAGCTGAGGCAGGAGGGATGAAAACCTAACACTGGCCTAGGACACAGAGAACTTGTGAGCCTAGCCTGGGCTAGAGAGCAAGACTTTGTATCATGGGGGAAAACAACAATAGCAAATTGGGGAAAGAACAAAGGAATCAGTTGTTTGAGGAAACAACTAATAAAATCTTGGCTTCTAAACAAAACTTCAAGGTTTGGAAAATATCACTTTGCTGCTGTCAGATTTTCTAGTCTTACAGATTTTTCTGATAAGATCAGTAGTGATATTAAAATGTGATTTTTTTCCCCCAAAATTGCATTATACAATGTATGAACATTTGTAAGGTCTGTAACTTTTAGTGAATCAAAGCTTCTAAAATCAGACATGGGAGGGGGTTGGGGCAAAACAGTCCGTCCAAAATATGTGCCAGCAATTTTAATGCAAAAGAATACAAAAAGCTCATTGATTTCTAATGCTATATTACGACTTCAAGAAATCAGTATTGCAGAGTTTAAATACAGTATCAAAAATAATATTCCTACACATCTGGAAGAGTTGTCAAAACCCTCCTTCTCCAGGGATCCTCTTCTTGTGCGTTCTCCAAAGCGGCATCTGGCAGCCAGTGAGCAGAGACAAATATGAGTGGCTGCTGGCTTCTATCAGCAGAGATTTGAAAAGTCAAAATGCAAACGAATGCCACTTTCACTTTTTCTCTTTTTGTTTAAAAAAATAGTTATATTCTATGAAGTATGCTATCTACACTAGCCCCTTGAGACAGGGCCTCTCTATTATGTAACTGTCCTGGAACTCACTGTGTGGGTCAGGCTGCCCTTGAACTCAGAGAGATCCATCTGCTTCTGCCTCCCAAGTGCTGGGATTAAAGGCATGCACCTGACACATGGTCGGACCTCTAATTTTAAAGTAACAAATGTTTTTTAAAATACTATAGCTCAATTTTTAATAATTAAAAAACATCAATAGAAATAAATAATAGCTGTTTTGTGAATTGGTAGTTACCACTCTATTTCCTCATCTTGACCTTATACCTCCTGTTTTGCTCAAAAAGCATCTATCTTAGGAGTATGTTTTTTATTTTAAAGTAACAAATGAAAATTTTAAACTTTCTGTTTTAACAACCAACACGGTAAATATCAAATTTAATAACTTAAATACCATTCTAAATTCATACTTTTTATTCTTCTTCCCTTCCCATGGCCAGCTGTGGCCACGTTCTGAGAGCACGCCAAGCAATAAGATAAAAAGAAGATGGATCTCCGGGGCCAGAGTTTCTCAAATGCAACGTGTATATAATTGTCTTGGGGCCCCTGTTGAATTCGTCAGGTCTGAGGCGGAGCCTGGCCAGGCTGTTTCTCTAACACGTTCCCAGGTTGAGATCGATGCTGTTTGTTCATCCATAGATACCATCATTTGAGTAGCATCTAGAATGGGCCACTCAGCTCTTCCTAGACAACAGCCCAAACGTGAGGTAGAGAATCCTGCTCAATTCGCTGTAAGATGTCCTTTAGTTCAGTCCTCTACTCGGCTGCTAACTATGCAAACAGACAAATGCATCACATCTACTGAGATCTCTCTCCCTTGCTACAAACCACCACCAGCCTACTAGTCTGCCCCATTTGAACATGCAACCAGCAGATTTAATTCACTAGAGCTACAGCTGGAATCTTTTCCTGAGGGACTGTGGTTTACTGTTCTGAACCACTTCCCTTTGCCCCTGTGTGTTTGCGCACGGCTAACTCTTTATACAGAATGTACTTTTCTCTTCTCTCCATTTGCTCTCAAGTGTCATCTTCTCTAGCCAACCCCTAGTTCTGAGTTAAATGTGCCTTCAAACCTGTTCTTCCCGCTCTGTAGCTATGCTGCTGTGTGCTGCCATCCTTCCCCCAGCTGACTGGGTTAGAAATTTAGACTGTGCTGGAGTTTTCCCTTGCTCCTGCCACATCAAACCTGTCATGGAGTCCTGGTGACTTTGTGTATGTATCTC
>OU015756.1:40317795-40337078 GCA_907169655.1 Acomys percivali | reverse complement strand
CACACACACACACACACACACACACACACACACACACACACACACACGATCTCGTTTGATCTGTACTGCAGCCCTGTGAGTGCCTCTATGGCTATCTCACTTTACAGACTGAGCCTTCCTTCCTTCAGCCCTGACTTTCCATTTCACTCCTTCTCTATCGACTCTGCGTGCTGCCTCCCCGGCTCTGCTCCATCCCAAGTGGCTCTGCCATAGTTGTCATAGTCCATCCTGAGGTGCCCTCTGCATGCCTCTCTTCACATCACCTCACCAGTTTCTCTGAAGACACACTCCATCTCACTCATGTGTGCATCCCTATGGTGCCTAGCAGGGATTCTTACACAAGAAACAAGTCGAGCAACAATTTGTTGAACTAGTAGTTTTAATATGGGGGTCAGGAAAGGAATTTAGCAACAGCTTTGAAAACAAAAGAGGAGTTGGGAACAAAAAGCAAAAAGAAATTATCTGTATCTATGACAAGAAAACAAAAGTGATCTCAGATACCATGGGATAGACATAAATATGAGTTAAGCCTTAAGTCATAACTATACTGAAAGTAAGTACAGGTGAATGCTTGCATCATCTTGAGAGGTAGAAGACTTCAACCTAACATCAAAGGCAAAATCAATTGGAACTACGTAGGAGAAAGCTTGGTGAGGCTGTAGGAGCTCAGCTCCCATCTTGCTACTGAAAGAGGCTGTCTCCTCACCTGCAAAGTGAGGGGAACAATAGCTGTTGCACACAGAGGCAGGGATAAGTGGATGACGCGAGGCCTCCCACAAAGTCTTCCGTGAAATTTCAAAAAACAAACCAAGGAAAGAAGAAACAGATTTGACTACATAAAAATATCATCTACACTTTAAAAAATACCAATAGTTAAATAGTATCAAATGACAAACATAAAAAAGATAAACATTGTGAATACATTAACATGAATATCATTCACAAATTAGATGAAGACTTCAATAGGAAAAAAAAGATAAGGATGAAGGGAAGAGCCTCCTCCCAGAAGAAAGCATACTTAAGCATTTCAAAGTATAATAATGTATACAGCTGGAACAACCAGGCATGAAAATACCCATGTGTTAAAGGGGATTGGTTTGGTTTTTTACTTTGCTTATTAAATCGGCAGCACTAATGATGATACAGTGCAGTCAGCAACTTTTGGAACTTTATATAACACCTAAGTTGCCATATTGCTGTTGACTATTTGTCAACATTGAAATCCTTAAAATGCCTCAGAACCTACAAAAATGGGCATTTACGCTAAAGGAATAATTATTGCTATGTACAAAGGCATAAACTGCGGCCTCTTCTATATGGTAAAATCTGAGCATGACATGATCCAATAGAATAATCAGTAAATTAAAGGCTGTGATCCTGAGAGCTGTGATCTTATAGCAGACATATAACAGCATGGATAAAAGAGAAAACGATAGGTGAGTGTTACCATATGCTCTGTCTTCACTTAAATGACGGCAATGAACTGTGCGTGTTAGAGAAAAGGCATGAATAGAAACATGCCAACACAGTAACAGGATCTCTAGATACTGAAGTTACAGGTCACTTTGGCAAGCTGTAACATCTTAATTTTGTATGGTAAGCATATTCTCATAGTGAAGAAAATAGTAATCTTTTCCAAAAAAGAAAGATTTGGACCCCTGAGAATAGACTGCCGTTGATAGTGGCTGCACTATGCTCCTCGGGAAAAGCATATAATGCCAAGCTCCCACTGGTGATAGAAACAGTATTAAGCGTGCAGTGATAAAGTTTAACTAAAGGCTAAACAGCTGAGGGAATATGTCATGTTTAATACTCAGATAGCAGGAGAAGGAAAGCTGAAGCTATAATCTCATGCTTACTCAGCAGCAAAAAGAAAAAACAAAAACAAACATTAATTATGGAAGATTTAGTGTTCTGCGTGGTCATTCTTGTAGAAAATCTCCAGTGTGTTTATCTACGCCATAACTCACTGCTTTCTGCACATCTGAAGACAACTCCTTCGGCTCTCAATGCAAATGCTTGGTCACAGCAAAGGGAAAGATTAGTTCATGCTTAAAAGCTTGGAAGAGGGTATATGCTTACATGTTTGTATATTACTGAATGTGTGTGAGTGTGAGCTAGCATGTGTGTCATAGTGAGCGTATGTTGTGGCTTTCCAACTTCATAATAAAAAAGACCTAATTCCATAACAAAGCCAATGTGCAATCAGATGCATGCAGTCTTGCAAAAAGGCAAGCAGAGCACTGTCTACCAGCGTGTGCATCCATTCCTCCGGACAATCCTCACCAAACAAAGCCCAAAAGGCAAAGGGAGTGAGAGCCCGGGCATTACAGAGGACAGCAGCCTATTAACTTGTATTTTTAAATCGATGAGAGAAGGCCCAGTTGAAGGCTCTGTTTTATCTTGTAAAATAAACTTGAAAATACAGAAGAGGGGCCAAGTAACTATGAGTATAAGTTGCTAGCTCCCTGTCCATCCTCCACATAATGCCAGTCAGTTTTCTCTTGGGTGGCTCCCAGTCATATGTCAGCCTCTATGGAGGTTTTCACCTCATTTCCCACTTCAGTAACTGGCAAGTAGCCCAGTTAATGGCCATGTAGGAGAGCCTCCCCCTTGAGGGAATGACCCTGCATCAGACAGATGCCCGTGCCAGGTCCCCTGGGAACAGGGACACGGAGCCTTTCGCTTTCCCTCACGCTCTTGGGAAAGAAGCGTCCTTTTTCTGCCCGAGCCCAACCTTCTCACTGCTACCAATACCTTTGCCACTAACCAAGAGGGTGGAACTAAGAAATACCCTCCTGACAAGCCACTCCTAGATGCCAGAGTCAACTCTGCCTGGAACCATCAATCACCGCTTGAAACAGTTTTTTTGTCATAGGAAACCAAAAGGAGTCAGTAAGTGTGGGCTGCCCCTCTCCTCAGCTGAGCTGCCTATCTTGGTCAGCACGGGTCGCTTTAACGAAACACTCCAGATCGGTGGCTTCAACAACACCCATGAATTCTCAGAGCTCTAGGGTCTAGGAGAATCTGCAATTGAGGTAGCATCAAAGCAAGCTCTGGTTAGACCCTCTTTCTGGCTTGTAGACACTCTTACTTTCTTACTATCTTCTCATGTATGTATGTGTATAAAGTGGAGAAAGAAACCGATACAGAGGTATGGTGAGATGACACATACATACTTGCATGCATGTATACACACATACATACATACATGCATCAAGATAGAGGGGAAGAGGAGAAAGAGGAAGAGGAGAGAGGAACTCTGGTTTCTTTTTATAAAGACACTAATTTCAACATGGGGTTCTGACCCTCATGACCTCATCTAAATGCAATTACCTCTGGTTTACTTCTGAACTATAATTTTCCATTTCCTTCAAATACCATCACATGGAGAAGCAGGCCTTCAACACAGTCCACAGTCCCAAACTGCTTTTCACACAAAAAATGGCTGTAGCTGGTCTTTCTGTGTGCCTCCAAGAAGACCTGTACATGCTTTACTGTGCTGGCACACATCCCTGGAATGTTGCTATATCCATCACTGCACATCACCGCTTACCTCAAACACTAGCTTCGTGCTGGAAGAGCACATCATTCTATAAATATCTGTAGAGCAGTAAGAGGGAAAGAGGAGAGGGGGAGGAGTGGCAGCAGCAGTGGCAAAAACCTCTGCTGACCAAGCAACACCACTCACCACTGCGCCCCCCCCCCCCATGCTCCAAAGAAAGATGCAGGGGACTCCACAGGGCCAAGGTGAGGGACAAGCCGCAGAGATCTGCAAGGCTGTCTGCTAAGCTGCTCCTCCATAGGCAGGAGCCAAGCTAAAAACGACTTTCAAAGAAGGCAAGGATGGGGTCACACTGCAGGAAACAGAGATGACCAAACAGACCAGGCGGACAGAGCCAGGGGTGCTGGAGAAAACAAGGGAGACGTGTACATTTTTGAAATAATATTTTTACCAGATTTCATGAAAATGCTGGATTCTGTTTTACTCAATTTGAGCTTTGCAATTAGCACACAGACTACTTCATTGTTTTGCATGGAAGGAACTTGTATCACCAATGAAATATCTCCCAAGCTGGATTGACATGGGAAAAACACCTTTCCCTGAGCTCTGAGAGACTTCCCTTGGCTCCCAGGAGGGATTTCCTAATGACGACACATGTTGTTACCTTGGCACAAAACGGGCCTTGTGGTTTGGGAAACCTCGAAATTCATTTTTACATTCAACACCCCCTCGACCACCAACATATACTTAACTCCCTTAAAACCAGAGACCTGTTGGGACCTGACCTCCTAACACTGGTGCTGCCTATGTGTCAGGTGACCTGGGCTTTGTGGTGGCATCACTGAGATGGTTTTCCTCAGAAAATCAGTGGTTCTTTTTCTAAAAGACTGTGGATCTTCAGATTGATAATTCTGCCATTTTCATTTCATTTCCTGAAAGCCAGAGCCGGCTTGTGAAAAGTTATTCAACAGCGTGTTTATTATCAATCCTCGCTCTAAACTTTTCCCGCTCATGGCATGAGCTGAAGACGTCATGGGATTTGATAGTGACTTTCTGTTCTTGGTAATCTACACAGAATGGAGCTTGTAAGTTCTTGTACACTTTTAACAATTGCTGGCCAATGTTCTGTCTGAAATACCATAATTGATTATGAAAAGTAGCTTTAATAAAGCTAAGTACAGTTTGACTTAGAAAAAAATACCTGCTAAAGGAAAAAATAGGAAGTATACTTGAAGAAACAGGCAGAGCTAGGGACTTTCTGAATAGGACCTCAGTTACTTAGGAAACAAGCAAAATAATTAACAAATAGTACCTCATGAAAATAAAGTTTCTGTACAATAAAGGAAGAAATCTACTAAGTGAAAAGGTGGCCTACAGAACGGCTGAAAAATAGTTTCCAGATATACACCCAATAAAGGATAAGTATTTAGACCACTTAATGAACTTAAGAAACTAAACACCAAGAAAAGAAATACCCTAATCAAAAATGGGCTATGAAACTGAATAGAGAGTTCTCAAAAAAAGGAGGAGGAGGAGGAGGAAGAGGAGGAGGAGGAGGAGGAGGAGCAGACAGACAGACAAATGGCTAGTAAGCCATTAGGAAGGTGCTCAACAGCATTAAAATCAGGGGAACCCAGCTACAGTTACATTGACACCCCCACCTCACCCGTCAGAAAGGCTACCATTAAAGAAAGATGACAAATGCTCTTTTAGATTTTCAAAGATATAACTGAAAATTTTGGGAAAACACTAACTGATATTATGAAGGACTGAAAATGTAAGATAGTAAAAGGCAAAAAAACAGAAGAAAAAAACCCTGTATTTCTGGGTTCACTCAACTGCCAAGCAGTTATGAGTGTCAGTACGAATGACAACTATGTGAAAAAGTGGGGGAGAAATAAGCTGAATTATAACCTCAGCCAAAACTCCATTATGTGACAGTAACTATGGAAATCGATTAATGGATTCAAGGCCTGAATCCATGAACAACATAAAAATGGGCATTTTTCTGCATGCAGCCATATGAACACATGTACGTGTTTAAATTGGAATTATCTTTATATAATAGAAATTACCCCTACTTAAAATGTTTTAATTCTCGAGTTTAAAATAAACACTTAAAGGTCTCAAAGGAAAAAAAAAAAAGAAAGAAAGAAAGAAAGAAAGAAAGAAAGAAAGAAAGAAAAGAAAAGAAAAGAAAACATGACAACAAATGCTGGTAGGGATGTGGGAAAAGGAGAATGCTTCTGCCTTGTTGGTAGAAACACACATTGGTGCAACCACTACAGAAATCAGTATGGAGGTTTCTCCAAAAGCTAATATAAGCCACAGAGACACTTGTATATCCATGTTCTTTGCTGTTCTATTCATAAGATGGAAAATGGAATCAACCGAGATGTGCATCAACTACTGCATGCATAATGAAAATATAGTGCATATACACAATACAATTTTACTTAGCTATAAAAAATGAAATTATGAAAACTGAAAGAAAATAGACTGAACTGGAAAATATTATACTATGTAAGGTAACACATCCAGAGAGACAAACATTGCGTGTTCTCTTATATTAAAGCTTGCTTTTGAACTTATTATTATTTTTCTTATGTTTAACCTGGATTACTTATAGGAGTCAGGAAGCTATAAATGTCCATGGAAGAGGAACTCACTGGGAGAGGAGGTTATGAAGGAAGGGGTTATGCGGGGGCTAAAGGGTTAAACAAGCACAGGGTAGCAAAGGAGGATCAGCTTGCAGAAAGCATGGGAGGGACCAGGTTTGTTAAACCCTCAGGTTGGGGAGAGGAAACAGTGGATTAACCAAAACTAAGGAGGTATGCAGATGTCTGATGGAAAGCCACCACTTTGTAAATTAAATTTAAAATAGCATTTATAAAATGGAGTTGGGGAAGAGTTAGAGAGATGGCTCAGCTCTTAAGAGCAATGGCTGCTCTTCCAGAGGACTCAGGTTCAATTTCCAGTGCCCATACAGTGGCTCATAGACCATCAGTACCTCTACAGGCACTGTATGCTTGTGATGTACAGATACACATGCAGACAAAATGATACATGTTAAATAAACAAAATGTAAAATCAATATACAAATAAATAAATCTTTCAAAGAGGGGTTTGAACGGAGATGCCCTGCATGGGAGGACAGGCATAGAAGAAAGACACAGGTTATTAAATGAAAACGTCCCTATGAATTATTCCTCAGAGCCCCTCCAAAAGCCCTCAAAACTACACAGGCTATTGTTATTACTCTCAGGTGCCCACCAAAACTGCACTGTAGTGGTTTGAAAAAAAAGGCTCCCAAAGGCTCACAGGGTGAGACACTATTAGGAGATGTGGCTTTGATGGAGTAGGTGTGGCTTATTGGAGGACCTGTGTC
This sequence comes from Acomys percivali, assembly GCA_907169655.1. NCBI lineage: Eukaryota > Metazoa > Chordata > Mammalia > Rodentia > Muridae > Acomys > Acomys percivali. The sequence goes on along the minus strand of OU015756.1, from coordinate 40,330,185 downwards.
ACTGGGGGTGGGCTTTGAGACCGCAGATGCTCAAGCCAGGCCAGTGGTTCAGTCTCTTCCTGCTGCCTATGGACTCCAGATGTAGTACCATGTCTGCTTGCATGCTGCCATGCTTCCTGCTGTGCTGATAACAGATGAAACCTCTGAAAGTGTAAGCCAGCGCCAATTAAATGTTTTCTGTTATAAGCGTTTCAATGGTCATAGTGTCTCTTCACAGAAATAGAAACCCTAAGACATGCGTGTAAGACTCTTTTGCTGAAGGCACCACACACTTCAGTTGTGGGCTATACACAAATCAAGTTGGAAGTGACCTGAAATTTTCCTCTATGTTGGATAGCTTTTGTAGTGATAGAAAGTGTCTTAGTTAGGGTTTCTATTGCTGAAACACCATGACCAAAGCAATTTGTGAGGACTGGATTTATTCATCATATGCTTCTATATCACAGTTCTACATCAAAGAAAAGTGAAGACAAGAACTCAAGCAGGGCAGGAACCTGGAGGCAGGAGCTGATGCAGAGGCCATGGAGGGGTGCTGCTCACTGGCTTGCTCCACATGGCTTGCCCAGCCTGCTTTCTTATAGAACCCGGGGCGACCAGCCAAGGGATGGCACCACCCACCATGGACTGGGCCTTCCCCCATCAATCACTAATTAAGAAACGCATTACAATTTGATCTAATAGAGGCATTTGAAGATCCCTCCTCTCTGATGACTATAGCTTGTCTCAAGTTAATAACAAGCCACTACAACTGACACCTTGTCAACTTGACACACAAACACATCATTGTTAAGCCACAACCTTTCCTTTCTTGTTCATCTCTAAGATGACACATTAATATAAACATCACACTATAAAATATTTTACAAATTTAAAAAGTCCCACAGTCTTTACAAACTCAAACACTTTAAATTTAAAATTCAGCCTTTTAAAAATCCAAAGTCTCTTTTAAAACATAAAATCTTTTTAACAATTCAGTCTCTCAAATATGGGCTTCTGTAAAATAACAAGTAAATTAAATACATCCTTACTTCAAGAGGGAAGAAGCAGGGCATAGTCACAATATGAAGAAAACCAAACTCCAAGTATAAGTAACTCGATGTCTAGTATCTGGGATTCACTCACAACCATCTGGACTTCCCCAATGGAACTGGGTCACCTCCCCACTTTCTGCCCTCTGCAGCACACACAGCTTGTCTTCTGGGCTCTGGCTGGCTCCACTCCACTGCTGCTGCTGTTCTTGGTGGTCACCCCATGCAACCACCATTGTCAAAACACTGGTGTCTTCCGCAGCAACTGGGCTGCACTTTCACCCATAGTCTCTGTTAGGATTCTGCTTCCGTCTGCCTACCTGTGATGTCAGCGCCTACATGGCCCTGCCCAGGGCTATATAAAAGGACAATCCTCCTTTGCCCCTCCCTCTTACTCTTGCTCTCTCTCCCCCTCTCTTCCTCCACCCCTCTCTCTGGGGTACCCCTTTCCTTCTCCCCCATGCTCATTTAATAAACCTCATATAATATCTGCTGCCTGGTACCTTATTATCCTATCATCATATTCTTAAACATAAAAGTCTCTCCTGGGCTTTCTTTATAGCGCCAAACTTCAACTTCTCTGCATGACCCCTTCAATCCTGGGCCTTTAACTGCCACTGAGGCTGCGCTCTCATCAGTAGCTTCCTCTGGCCTCCCCCAGTGCCAAGGCCCAGCTGCTCTCCCTGACCCCTTCATCCCTTCAAAACCAGCACCATCTGGGTGACTCTTATGCTACCAAGTTCAGCTGCCACCTCAGGAGTACAGCTTCTGTGTGTTGACCTTGCGGAAACACTTCCCAGAAGATTTTACCTCAGTGATGCTGGTCTCTTCTCAATCACAACTAACTTCTTAGCTCCGGACAACCAGCATCAGTTGTCCCAGTGACTGAAAGGTTTCACTTCAGTGGTGCTGGTCTCTTGTTAATCATGGCTGATCTTCAGCCCCAGCTTACCAAAAACAATAGAATCTTAATTCAAAATAGGAAACAGAGGCTGGAGAGATGGCTCAGAAGTTAAGAGCACCGTCTGCTCTTCCAAAGGTCCTGAGTTCAATTCCCAGCAACCACATGGTAGCTTACAACCACCTGTAATGAGATCTGGTGCCTTCTTGTGGTGGGCAGGCACATGTGTGGGCAAATATTGTATAAATAATAAATAAATCTTTAAAAAAAAAACAACATGTCAACATCTTATTTTTTAAAAAAAGGAAACAGCCCTGATGGAGTCTTTAAACTTCCCTCTGAAACTTCACAAGCCGGCCTCCATCTCAGCACTCTTATCTTCCAAGCTCTGGCAGAACATGCCACTGAGCTCTCAACACTCAATGGCTTTCCTAGCCCAAAGCTCCAAAGTCCATCCACAATCCTCCCCAGAACATGGTCAGGGATGTCACAGCAATACCTCACTGTGCTAATACCAACTTGTCCTAGGTAAGATTTCTATTGCTGGGATGAAACACCACATTTCATTATGACCTTGCCTACTCAGCTGTAGAGCCCAACGCCAGTGCAGACAGACCCTGGGCAAGGTGACCACACAGCCACTCATCTCTCTCCTCTCTCTGTAGCTGGGATGTGAGCCCGCTCACCCTCCTGACAGTTTTTCTGGGACGATAAAGTGAATAATGGATCGTTAAAAATGTATTCACACACAGCAAATGCTCATCTTTGGATATGGCTGAATATATAAAAGGCTGGGAGTATAATTCAGTGATAAAACCACCATCTAACTAAATGTGAGACTATAGGTATGATTCCCAACATGATAAAAACAACAGTAATCTATGAGGATATTTAAAGGTGATACACTGAAAAAGTTTGATTATTCAGTTTACTAGCATGAAACTAACTAAGCTTATGATTACATACCCAGGGATTTAAAAAATATACATGTTGAAAATAATCTCCTTATTGAAAGAAACCATGAGCATAAATAGCATGTACCTTGTCCCAGTGCTGAACTAAGAAGTGACTAGACTTCCTGAGAAGAAAAGATAAGTTTAAGGTCAAATTAGCTCAGTCAAATAGGTTTTTAGAAAAAAATAGACATGACCGAAAAAAGTCTGTCTTTGGAATGACGTCGTAAGCAATGGGCAGAAGTCAGTCTGCAACAGAAACCCTGAGAGATGCCGGTGTTGAGATGCGTGTGGCAGGCTGGGACTGCCACTACTTCCAAGGGACTCATAGTGTTCCACTAGTGCTTAACCAGCTTTAAAATCCCAGGCAGTCAAGGCTGCTGTGTGCGTATCTGTTAGCACGAAACAGACCTACAAGGCACAGGCACATCCTGAGAGCAAAGCAAAAAGACCAAAATAATCTAAGAAGCGCCTGAGGCATTGTGTCCCTACATCCATCATGTAAATCTGTGGAGCTCAGTAATCTGGGATTGAAGATTAATCAAAATGGCCCGTAGGTCAATGGTCAGGTTTATTTAGTCATCAGAAAAAAGCTAGGCTAATTAGCCAATTAGATTATGAAAGATGTCTCTTCTGGAAACCCTCACCTTGCCCAGAGCGGGAGCTTTGGAGACTAAACAAAGCCAGGACTGGTTACTTTTGTGCTGCGTTCAACTTAGTTTCTCTGCTCTCTGCTCAAGGGAGAAAGAAAAGTGGAGTAAGTGCAGAGCAGGGTGCTCTCGATGAGAGAATGGAGAGTCTAGGCATCCTCTAAGTCCACTGAGGCTGCTTTAAGTAAATCTTATGCTTATCAAAAAAAAGGAGTGGACACACTTCATAAGATTCAATTCTAATGGCACTGAGTGGTTCATAGTGAAAATTAACAGCCCCTGTCCCTGCCCACCCTTCGCAGAGAAAACTGCTGTGGGTTGGACGTTGGTTTTGGTTGCTTGGAAGCTCCGCATCAAGCCATTAAATAGCATGTTATACCACTTCATTGGCAAACACCTTTGCTTTGGCTTTACCTACTGCAGTCCCTCTGTGACAGGTAAGAAGGAGCCCACTTACACCCTGCCACACACATGCAACACACAACTTCTGCTTACTGTTGCTAGAGTTTACACACTGTTTCTTCTTTGATAACTATACAGTGCACTGCTTGTCTCACGGGTGAACACACTTACCAGCATAAGGCTTCCCTTTCTTTTCCTCCTTCCTCCTCAGTTCTGCTACCAACCACTAGGTTGGCTTTTGCCTCTGGAATTTTTTTCTTTCTGTTTAGTGTTTACCCCAGTTATGTGAGCAAAGGAGACGCTCCCTGTCACCAATCACAACGTCTTCAGGCCTTCCATTGTACAAGCTACTGCATTATGAAATCCTTGCTAATTACATACATTTTCTTTCCTTCATATATAGACAGGCATAGGTCAAATTTCTCAAATTACTAAGTTTTACCCAATCAAGGAAGTAGTGGTAATAAGCAGTTAAGACTCTGCTGCCTTCAGATGGAAACTAGAGGCCTTTCACAGTAGAATTCCATAGGGATAGTACTGGAAAATACCAGGAAGTATCACAAAGACTTAGGGCATCTCCATCACATGACGGGACAGATAATAAACTACCTGCAGATGACAGGAACCATGCATCATCTTAAGCCTCCTGCACTGGGTATCAGCCTCCTGGACCACAGGGTCATCGTCATCCCTACCTGGATGACCTTGCACAAGTTACCCTGTATCCCATCTGCATCCAATGCAGGACCTCTCATCTGTGCACTGAGACTTCAGGTGGAAAAGGCTGGACACGGGATTACAGGCTGTGCTGTGATGTAAATGCCCCAAGTAGCTTTAAAAAGGGAAAGCTCAGCATTGGTTGTGACAGTGGTTAAGCAGGGGAAGAGCCTGGGCTGGACAGCCAGAATTGCTGCTCACAGCAGTCACTGACACTCACATAGAATGGCCTGATCATGCACTCAAACTCCTAATTTTAGCTTCTTCATTTCAAAATTGGAGCTGCTGCAGAGTAAATATGTAAATATATAGATACAGATATATATAGATACTTATATACATACATATATATACACACATATATTATACACACACACACACACACACACATATGACACTTCGTCTGGCAGGTCCAGGATATGGTCAAAACACACTGTATGTGTGTATGAAATTCTCAAAAATAATAAAAATGTTATAATAAAAATGAGACCAAGTAAAATTATCATTAGAATTAGTATGGTGCTCATCAGAAAGTCCAGCTGTGACCTCACCTATTCTTTGATCTAGACCTAATGAGATCTCTCATTTCTGCACACCTGCTGAAGTCAAAGGAGCGGCCTTTTTTTCCAAAAGCAAACAGACCTGGTGGACAAAGAGGACATGATGACCCTGCTAAGGGCTGTACGGTCTACAGCATTCAACTCCGTACTCTCCTTGTGGGTCCTTGGCTTCATGGTTTGTCAGTCACACCCTTCCATCATATTCCTTCTTACCGCAGCCACTATTTTAAAGGTGCATTTCAAATAACCTTACGCTCGGACTGAGCTAAAAATGCTAAAACCAGATGTTCTTGCTATCTTCCAGGAAGGCTGGAGAGATCCTCAGGACGTGGACTCAGTGTCACCTGGCCTGAGACTAAAAGCCCTAAAACAATAGCTACTGCTAACAAGCCCAAGAGAGGGGAGAGTCTGATTTTAGTGCCCTGGGAGAAGTATTTGGGGCAAAGAAAAGCATACTTCTGTGGAAAGTATCAAGACATCACAAATGAGATGGAGCCGAAGGAGAAGAAAGCAGACGTGCAGCTCACGGGCCTCAGCTCACCATATGTGCGGCATCAAATAAACAGCCATTCTAATCGCAAATGCTAATCTGTCCTTCAGCCTTCCTCATTTTATGGGACCAAATATTTTAAGCCTCATCTGGGTTCTATTACAATCTCAAAGACAACATGCTATCTAGGAAAGCAGTTTACATGTAAAAATCATTTAAAATCAGGCAGTGGTATAAACTGATGTCCAGACTCCATTACCCCGAGATTTCACATAATTATCGTGCTTTTTCTTTAACTCCAAAATGACAATTTCCTACTCTGGCACGGGGTTTCTGTGGCTCCACCTCTGATGCCAGTGTAGTCCCACTGTGAAAACAAATGAGAAGGAGGTAGTCTGGTTAGTTTTCACAATGCTACATTTTAATCAGGCAAAGCAGTGGAGAGGACGGCTGTGGAAATGCTGGCGTATCTTCAAACAACAGTGCGCGCTGTCCGTTTTACTCACAATGAAAAAGCTCTTCGGGAGATTTCGATAACGGTTCCCCTCCTACTCGGAGTCCACATTTGTAATGTTTATATAAGTGGGGGTTATAAATCTTTCTCCGATAGACCCCATGGTTTCTAAAGCAGACTTCTTGTTATAAACGGCCTGTTTCCGTTTTGCCTGCCTAAGCAAGGCAGGCAAAGCCAGCTTGCCAGAGACTGGAACTAATTTAATGTGCTCCAGGTTTAAGCCCCTAGCCTATGTGCCTTTACAGGCAGATTTTACGCAGTGGATTACAGCTGACTTTAACAATGATTCATATGATAAGTGGCTTTCGATTTGTTTTTTAATGTCCAAAGATAGCATTTGCAAAGGACATGTCATCAAAATAATTTTGTTAAAGCAATACCCATTAAAAAAAGGAAAAGAAAGAACTCAACTTTTCATCAAAATAAAAGTAAAGGCTATACATGCCAAAGGCTCTTGCACATGGATTTAAGGGTTCTGCTACACAAAATAAGACAGAATTGTTTATAGACAGTTAAGCCTGGATGAGCTCCAAGCTGTGATTGGTTAAACTGATACACTTTACCACAAGGTTTGCTCCTATTATTAAAAATACTAAAGCTACCATGAAAATGGACAAAAGCCCCATTCTCCCCAGTCTCAAAGATATCCTGTGTGCTTTTTCCAAAGATGCAACATCCCTTGAAACAAGCACTAATTGAAACAAAAGCACACTCACAAACCTCCAGAACCATCCATTGGGAAAGAATGCGTCATCTGTTTAACTTAGCAACAGCTCTGACTTAGGAAAGCAAACTGGACACAAAAGCCAGGATTATACTGTTGTTCTGCGTATCTGTACTGAGGGACCTAGACGGTTCTCCAGAAGACGCTTTTAAAATATCAAATGTGATAAGATAGACTTGTCCCCAAGCTGTTGGTTTCTTCCCTTTTTTTCTGGAGTTCCTTTCAAAGGCTGGGGCAAAGTCTTACAGCAGGGGGCAGTGTTGCACCACCTTGCTCTCACTTGGAAAGAAGGCCAGACCAGAGGAAAAAAAAGGGCCATTATTCTTCATTAAGACTTAACCACCCTAGCATAATTATCCTAATTTATTACAAAATTTCGGAGTTTTCCCTTGTAGCCCAACCTGCCTTTTCACCACCTACCTACCATATTAAGATGTTTTCAGTGATACAAACCCAAATGCTTTTAATAACAAAACCAAAGCCACCCAGATACCTGAGACATGGCTGACTGCTATTTAGCACTTGAAGAACAAATTGTTGGCTGTCATATTTCAAAAGGATGAAGACTTCTCCAAATGCAAATATCCAGATGTTCTTTATTGCAAATATAATATCACATTGGGAGATGGTTAAAAAATAAATGAATGACTATTTCATCTTAGTCTAAAATGAAATGCAAAGTTGGTTTACAAAACACAAGTCAATGAGACCCATGTTAATTAGATGTCAATTTTTAAAATATGGGGTAAGAAAATATTTGCAAGTACAAAAATGTCTTCATATCTTCCAGAAATAAACTCTTTTGCTTCTCCATCTGCCTGGGATGACTTTGGCTGGCCTGCCAGGAAGTATGGAAACTGACACTTGGTACTGAGTGCGTGCTTCCCAATACTTACTCTGCTTTGGGGAGTGAGTGGGTAGGAGGAGCAGTAAAGCCTTTCCCAGGTCCCAAGAATAAAACTTGTACATATGTCACAGTAATTTTATTTATCATACATAGTGGTAATCCAAGTATATCTCAGTATAATACGATAAAACTGATTAAACTTTTATTCAATATTTGAAAGTCTACAGGTTATTAAACAAAAAAAAATTGATTATTTGACTTCAAGTGGGGGATCAGTGGGCTAAAAGATGGTGCAGCAGTTAAGAGTACTTACTGCTCTGGCAGAGGACCCAAGTTCACTTTTCTGCATCCACATCAGACATCTCACAGCTACTGTAACTCAAGTGTCAGGGATGGGTCTAATGCCCTCTTCTGGCATTTGCAGGCAACTGCAAATATGCACATAAACTCATGCAGAATGCACACAGAGATACAGAATTTTTTAAAATAAATGATTAAAATAGAATCAAATCTCCCACAGTCTTACCAAATGATTTCTTATCTTTGTCTTCAATTTCAACTTGGTTTGTTTTTCAGTTGCAAAAAAAGGTTAAAATGAAACAAACAAAAATTATTTTACAATTTCATAATTCCATTGGGAGAAAAACATTAACACCATGGCTTTAGAGATATGCAAGCTAATGGTTTAAGATGTATAAAGGGACTCTAAGAATGCAAAAATATGTTTGAAATATAAGCCAGCCAGAATCCATAGAATTGTATTTAAATGCTACAGATGTTAGGTTTTAGTACTTGGTATGTTGTGGTTCACTATATTCTTGAGGATGTCTTTGTCTTGCACATTCCAGGGGTGTGTGCACGCACAGCATTTGTCTTGCACTTTCCAGGGGTGTGTGCACGCACAGCATTTGTCTTGCACTTTCCAGGGGTGTGTGCACGCACAGCATTTGCTGAGACCACCCCCTCCTCCATCTGTGCTGTGCCATTTCACCCAAGCTTTTACAGTTAGAAATCTCTTTTTCGAGGCTTAACAGAAACACTGCCCCTATAATTACAAAAAATTTCCTTCAAATTGGGCTCAACATTTGAGCTGCCAGATGGAACATAATTCTTCATAATTATTGAAAAAAAAAAGGCCTGTGACAGTTGCAACAAAGTAATTGGCTAATGGAAGAGCAGCAGGTATACATTTTCCCAAAACATCTGTTTGAAACCCTGGGTCATTTGAAGAGTACCTAAAAAGGCCATCTTCTAATTAGTTTCTTGCTAACCAAAGCACCATTGCCAAGGCTGTTTTGAGTCAGGTGAGAGGTCAAGGTTCTGCTGTAGTCAGGCTGATGAAAGTACTCCACCCCTCCAAAAGCATGTACTTACTTCATCTCCTCACAATGGCTCTGAGATGGAAAAGGAGGGAGCATTTTCTCCTAAGAGGAGCCTGTTTTATTATTTCACCCATTTCCCTGTAAAAAGAATCTTTGCACACTACACAAATGCTTACTTTCTTATCTCTCATTCTTTTCTACATCCTACAATGAATGAAGAGATGACTAGAAACAATGAGGTATAAACTCGACATTGTGGGATATAACAAGAAGTATATTTTTATTTTTGTCCCTGATACTTAACAAAGAGCTTCTCAAACCCCTTAGGATTTCCTGAAGTACAGAGTCTTTGGGGAGGGGGGCAGGAGACATGGTTCAGCGATGAAGTACATGGGTTGCTCTTGTAGAGGGTCTGGGTTCAGTTCCCAGCACCCACAAGACAGCCAACAACCATCTGTAACTCTAGCTCCAGGAGATCTGATACCCTCTTCTGACCTTCATGGGCACCAAGCACACACATGTTGTATATACATACATGCACACAAAATACTCATACACAAAACAAAGAAATGTTAAATGCTTCAAAGGCTTCAGCACTCCTACAAGCCCCATTTGAATACATATAAGCCTATACTAATGAAGGAAGTACTGTGGGACCCTGAGACGATATCATGATGAGGTCAGTCACCAGGAAGACCAAGTAATTAAAATTCCAGAGCTGTCATCCTCCCAGTCCCACCCTCACTCCCGCTTTCCCATTCCCTGCTATTCTTCTTCCCAGAGAAGGGGAGGACCCTAATGGGTACCAACCCACCCTGGCACCTCAAGTCACAACAGGACTAAACACATCCTCTCCCACTGAGGCCTGACAAGGCAGCCCAGCTTGGGGAAGGGGATCCAAGGGCAGGCAGCAGAGTCAGGAACAGCCCCTACTCCCACTGTTAGGGGACCTATATGTTGACCAAGCTGCACATCTGCTACATATGTGTAGGGGGTCTAGGCCCAGCCCATGCATGCTCTTTGGTTGGTGGTTCAGTTTCTGTGTGTCCCAATGGGCTCAGGTTTGTTTGCTCTGTAGGTCTTCTTGTGGTGTCCTTGACCTCTCCACCTCCCTCTATCCTTCCTCCCACTCTTCTACAAGACTCCCTGACCTCTACCTATTGTTTGGCCTATTGGGTCTCTATCTGTTTCTATCAGCTGCTGGATGAAGCCTCTCAGAAGACCGTTATACTAGGTTCCTGTCTACAAGCAAAGCAGAGAAGGATTAATAGTGTCAAGGGTTGGCTCTCTCCTATGGGGTGGTCTCAGATTGGGCCAGTCATTGGTTGGCAGTCAATCTCTGCTCCATATTTCCCATACACTTGTCTTGTAGGCAAGACAAATTTTGGGTTGAAGGTTTTAAGGTTTGGAGTCGCTCTACCTCAAGACCCAGCTATACCACTCCTGGGCATATACCCAAAAGATGCCACTACACAACAAGGATACTTGTTCAACTGTGTTCATATCAGCTTTATTAGTAATAGCCAGAAACTAGAAAACAACCAAAATGTTCCTCATCTGAAGAATGGATGAAGAAAATGTGGTACATTTACACAACGGAATATTATTCAGCTATTAAAAACAAAGACATCGTGAAATTTGCAGGCAGGTGGATGGAACTAGAAAAGATCATCTTGGGTGAAGTAACCCAAATTCAGAAAGACACACATGGTATGTACTCACTTATAAGTAGATATTAGCCATATAGTACAGGAAACCATCCTACAATCCATAGACCCAAAGAAGCCAAGGAGGGCCCAAGGGAGGATGCTTGAATCTCACTCAGAAGAGGAAATAAAACAGACATCTGAAGTAGATGGAAGGAGGGAATTGAAGGAGGATCAGGTGTGAAGAGGGAGATGGGGGTGGGGAGGGAGGACCAGGAGAGAGAATGGAAATCAGCTAGGGTGGGGGTGAGGGGCATCTCTGGGACAGGGGAGGCTCCTGGGAGTCTATGGGAGTGACCCTGCTGAGACTCCTAGTAGAGAGGATCCAGGAGCCTGAAGTTGCCACTTCCTGTAGCCAGGTGGGATCTCTAGTGGGGGAGGACACCAACTCCCCAGGACTGGGTTTTGTAAGAGCATTTTCTTACATATATCTTACAAAGTATATAATGTATTTTGACTCTGTTTCCTCAAATCCATTCATGACTTCCTTCTTTTTTTCCCATCCTCCTCTTGTTAGTTCTTTCAGCTCCCTAGAGTGTCACTGTTACTTTCAGGGCATATATACACATGATTTTATACATCATATGTATCATATGTGTAGGATCTACACATGAGATAAAGCCCAAGTTAGTTGTCTGAGTCTGACTTAGTTTGTTTAGCATGATCTCCAGTTATATCCATTTTCCTGTAAATGGCTTAATTCTTTCTTCATTGTGACTGCATTTCAGTGTGTGTGTGTGTGTGTGTGTGTGTGTGTGTGTGTATGTGTGGTGTGTGAGTGTGTGTGTGTGGTGTGGGTGTATACAGGCCTCTGTCAGGTCTTGTCCCCAGTCACTTTCCACCTTATTTTTCGAGACAGGGTCTCTCCCTCAATTTGGAGCTTACCAATTCAGGTAGGCTGTCTGGCCAATAACTTTCCAGAGATTTATTCATTTCTGCCTTCTGGTACTGTGATTATAGATTCATGTCACCATGCCCAGATTTTTCTTTTTAAATGTGTGTTCATATATATATCTATAAAATGAAGGTATTGTAGTTTTTTTTAAAGATAGATTGCTAACAGATGATTACTGATGACTTTTTCAAACATCTTTACTGTTATTACCCAAGTCTGTGTATAAATATACACACATAGTTTACGTGAAATGTTCCAGTCTGGGATGACAATGTTCCCTCTAAGAGCTTGGTTAGATACTATTTCTATCTAACAAATCCTGCAACATGAGGCACGAGAAGCTCTTTTGAGTTGTTGGTCAGGGTTGTCCAAGAGACATAACATGCTATTGCTAGTCCCTTGGTTTTCCCCAGAGGTAGAAGGTGAGTCTCCATGGATGAAGACACCATGCACTTAGATGTAGGGACCAGAGGCCCAAGCTGGAACTGACCTAAAGCCCCCTCCCAGAGGACTGGCTTTTTGATATCAGAAGGTGCTGTACAAGCTTCCAAAGGAGAGAAGCAACCAACAGTCTCACTAGCTATAATGCCTATGAACCACAACAGTGACTAGCGTGGCATTATCTAGATTTTTTCTTTCTTTCTTTCTTTCTTTCTTTCTTTCTTTCTTTCTTTCTTTCTT
>OU015756.1:40296344-40317785 GCA_907169655.1 Acomys percivali | reverse complement strand
CTTTCTTTCTTTCTTTCTTTCTTTCTTTCTTTCTTTCTTTCTTTCTTCCTTTCTTTCTTTTTTGGTTTTTCGAGACAGGGTTTCTCTTATCCTGGCTGTCCTAGACTTTCTTCATATAACATGTTGGCCTCGAACTCAGAGATCCACCTGTCTCTGCCTCACAAGTGTTGGGATTAAAGGCATACACCACCACACCTGGCTGACTAGCATGGCATTATAAGCCTAAGGATACAATAGTGGCACTCATACCTTGGCAGTAACCAAGAACTCTCTAATTGGACTTAAGACCTGCTCAACAGGAGTGAGATTGTACCTAGTACTGGGAACCTAGCCAACTAACTACCCAAGGTTAGTAAAGTCATGGATCTTGGAGGAGAACCTACAACCACCACTTACCAGCATAGTCCCTAACTGCATCCTCAACACCTGTCCTTGTAACCTCAGGTGAGTATAGTCCTTACCCTCAATCTTGCTGTGTTTGTTTTGCTGGTGAGTTTGGAGGTTGCAGGATCAAGAGAAGAAGAGGTGTTGCTGAACAGGGAGTAAAGGCTGCATGCATCACCAGGACTAGGGTTTACCCACTCTCTGATACTCTGGCATGAAACATTCAGGTGCGGAAGAAATACCCATTCTCAGGAGGAGGCTCAGCCCTCACTGAGAGCAGAACATTTTGTTTGGTCCAGTGATCATTATGCTGGGCCTGACTGTGTCCCACCAAATCCCAGTGATCACTGTGCTATGCTCTGACTGTGTCCCACCAAATCCCAGTGATCACTGTGCTGTGGCTTGACTATGTCCCACCAAATCCCAGTGATCACTGTGCTGTGGCTTGACTGTGTCCCACCAAATCCCAGTGATCACTGTGCTGTGTCCTGACTGTGTCCTACCAAATCCCAGTGATCACTGTGCTGTGGCTTGACTGTGTCCCACCAAATCTACTGTGGTAAAGTTTTGGTGATAAGTTCTTGTGGGGCCTTTGAGAGGTCATTAGGTTTAGATGGGATCATGACATGAATGGGACCCTTACTGTGACAAGATTAATACTCCTATCAAAAGAGGTAGCGGTTCCCCCCACCTCGTCCTCATGTGGGAACACAGAAAACATAGTCACCTACATCCCAGAGCTCTCCCTTGCACCTGACTATGCTGCAAATCCAGATTTCCTGTCTCTAGAACTGTGAGAAGATACCGTTTGTGTAGTTAAAGCCACCTGATCTACACAAGTTTGGTGTGACAGACAAAGCCATTCGTCTATTCAGATAGTCTGTCACTGAAGCTTGGGAGGCCATCTGGCTTCAGGCTGTCTATACTCTGGAAATATATCTTGGGATAGTTTCTCACACTAGCCAAGTCTCCAGTTCTCTGGTTACCAACTCCTATTCCCAGCTGGCACTGGTGTCAGGTCTGACTGTTTCCAAGGGCTCAGCCTGCAGAACTGCCCCCTTTCAGATGCCTGGCATAAGCACTCTTCTTTTGACAGGCTACGTATAAAGCAACAGTTACACAGAACACTGTCTTCATGTTCAATAATGTGTTCACATAAATCTTAGAAGACAAGAAAATGCATGTTTATTAGTTGTTACAAAGAGCCCAACTCAACCAGCCAAGAGAAAACAAGGCAAAGGGTAAATATTTCCATGCCCTCTTCCAATAGGTCACCTGCCCCAAAAGTCCCTGTGTTCTACCATGAGGTCACAGAATCTTGCTCACGAGCTTCTGCAGAGCCCAGCTGCCATATATTTTTTAAAATCTACTCACATTTTTTCCCTTTCTTGATCCATCATCTTTATAGATTTGACCTTTTCTGAATATTAAGAATTACTTGTTTGAGCTGGAGAGATGGCTCAGCAGTTAAGAGCCCTGACTGCTCTTTCAGACCAGTAAGTTGAAGCTGTGTGATGCAATCTTTCTAATCCATGGCAAAATTACAGGTGTTCCATGACCTTTGACATATTTTGTCCAAACATGAAAAACCCATTTACTCTGGTGTCTTAGTTAGGGTTTCATTGCTGTGAAAAGACAACATGACCAAGGCAACAATTATAAGTGAAAATATTTAATCGGAGCCGGCTTACAATTTCCAAGGTTTTGTCCGTTATTGTCATGGCAACAAACATGGTGGCATGCAAGCAGACGTGTTGCTGGAGGAGCCAAGAACTCTATATCTTGACCCACAGGCAGCAGAAGAAGACAGTGTGGCACAATGGGCGTAGCTCGAGCATAGGAGACTGCAAAGCCCTCCCCCACAGGGACACACTTTCTCCTATAATGCCACACCTCCTAATAGCGCCACTCCCTATGGACCAAGCATTCAAACACTAGTCAACTTACTAATCATTTACTGTTCCACAGCATAGCCAATGAAAACTATTTACATATGACTATAAAATTTATGCATATATATTACCTTCTAAAATCAAAATTCTAGATACCTTTAGGGAAAGAAGCATGGAAAAACTTCATGTTTTTCCTCTTTAAAGATTTATTATTGTCATTAATGTGTGTGCGCACACGCATGCATGAGAGAGAGAGAGAGAGAGAGCGCACACGTGCAGGTGTATAAGTGTAGGCAGACATAACATACATGTGGAGGTCAGAGGACAACTTCTGGGAGTCAGCTCTGTTCTTGCAGCATGGATTCTGAAGCTCAAGGTCGAGCATGTGCAGCAAGCACCTTTACACTCTCAAGCCATCTTTCCAGCCCCACATTTTTCACATTGTTGTATTACCAAAACTAATAATTTTTAAATGATTTCTTAATTTTATTTTATGTGTATGAGAGTTTTGCATACATGTATGTCTATGGGCTACATGTGTACATGGCCCAAGGAGGGCCAGAGGAGGATGTCAGACCCCTTAGAACTGGAGTTAAAGATGGTTGTGAGCTGCCATGTAGGTGCCGGGAATCAAATCCTGGTCCTCTGGAAGAGCAGCCAGGGCTCTTAACTGCTGAGCCATCTCGCCATCCTCTCCAGCTCAAACTAGTAATTCTTAATAACCAGAAAAGGTCAAATCCATAAAGATCATGGATCAAGAAAGGAAAAAATATGTGAGTAGCTTTTTAAAGTCAATATTAGCAGGAACTGGAGAGATGGTTCTGAGTTCAATTCCCAGCAACCACATAGTGGCTCACAACCATATATGCCCTCTTCTGGCATGAAGGTAACCTGTGGATAGAGCACTCATATATGTAAAATAAATAGATAAATTTTAAAATAATAATAGTGATTGTTTAAAAATCAGTATTAGCAACCTTTTATGCTTACACTTGTGAAGAACTGAAAACCCTGACAAGATAACCATAGACTAGTTTATTAGGGTAATGCATCCACAATCAGCACCGCCTCTGGGGACATCTACTGGAAACACTGTGGGCCATACATTTAATACACACTATTTATGCTAATAGTCAGAACAACCCTGTGGCACTGCCACAGTACAGTCAGCTCTCCATATCCATACATTCTGAATTTACTCAACTATAAATGCAAACTATCCAGAAAATAATTATAGAAAGTTCCAAAAAAGTAAAAATTTAAATTGTTGATAAATAAAACTGTGAAGAATCCAGGCAATAAGGTTGTATGTTGGCATAGTGGTGCCCCACCATTTCACAGATGTCAACTCTCTCTGATATTAGTTTGAGCATTTTGTGTATTAAGTCATTAGGCCAAAGACATTGTGTCTGTACCTATCACACAGAATTTCCTTCCTTGTATTATTCTCTAAAAATACAGCAAAACAACTATTTGCATAATATTTACAGTATAGTGTTCATTAGACATAAGCCAACGATGGTTTAAAGCATGCATGAGGATGTACGAAAGTTAATGTGAATGCCATACTGTTTTATATAAGGAACTTGGGCGCTCAATACTTGGTCACCAGGACTGGAGGGAGGAAGAGTTAGATGCAATTCTTTATGGGCAGAAGGAAATGGCATATTCTACATGAAGTGATGGCAGCCAACATGGTTTGCACTCTGAGTAACAGTCACACTTTTGGCTAATCTTGCATTCACTGTACCCTGATACAAATCTTCTTGACACTCCTTGTCCTGCTAACAGAGTCATTAGATATCATTTATAAAGAAATAATTTTACTGTATAACCTCTGTTTCATTCTCTCATGCATGCATACTCTTGTTCACTCGGTTGAACTAACAGGCTTTCCCTGCGGGTCCATGAGGTCAAAATTATTTTCATAGTAAGCTCTATTAATTATGACCAGCCACAGTGTTAGGACTAGAAAAAGATGTCAAGACTTGGGTCTTTGTTCTAAAGAAACTACAGCATAAATCAGAAGAGAGGCCGTGCTTTCAGAACTCAGATGGTCTTGAAGATCATATGTGTCTTTAAAAATAGGAAACTGGAAAGAGTAGGAAATACTTTTCTTCCCTGTTTTTGTTGTTGTTGTTTTGTTTTTGTTTTTTGTTTTTCAAGACAGGGTTTCCCTGGCTGCTGGACTCACTTTGTTGACCAGGCTAGCCTCGAACTCACAGAGATCTGCCTGCCTAGGCCTCTGAAGTGCTGGTATTAAAGGCGTGCGCCAGCACGACCAGCTTAGATTACACATTTTCAGTGAGGCTCATGGGACGAAGTGGAAGAACTCCAGCTAGCAAACCCTGACCTGCAGACAGGACTTGGGCCTGTATCAAAAGATTCCCATAGTGGCAACGAATTATATGTTATACATTTCTGAAATACATGAATCTTTTTACAAGTCCCCTTCGAACTGCTATTCAGTTAGCCAGTCAATGCCCCCCCCCCCCCCCCCCCCCCCCCCCTTGCCGTGGGGAAGATTTCAACTCTAGCTTTTTACAGTAGAAAGGGAGCTTACTTGTTCTGAATCAATCCCTTGCTTAAAGGAAAGAGTGAAAGAACCTCCAATGATGGACATGTGTCCTTTAGACCATACCTGACTCTATGCTTAAGACCCTGTGCCCTAAACTACAGGGCAGCTGGGAAAGCCAATGAGAAAGAGGAGCTGGTGTGGCTCCAGAGGGGCTGTGTGGAAGTGCATGTACAGGAGTGAGTCTGAAGGGGTGTTTAGGCCAATAGCTCTGCGGTCAGGGAACGCTTACAGGACTTTTCCAGAGGATCTACGAGGTCAAAGGTATTTTCATACTAGCATGAATACATTATCTGCCTTTCCCACTCTCGTTCTCTCAGGGGCACCCAGTGAAGTTTTCCAGAAGCTGTGTGATGTGTGATCTGAGAACAGATTGAATGCAGAAGTATATAGACAATGCAGCTGTCTTCTATTAGCCAGACATTAAAGAGATTTGCAAAATGCAAAACAATGTTATTCTTCGTACAAAATATTCCTGATTTGAAAATAACAGAAATATTTTCATGAAAGGTGTCTTCATGTTAACAAACATACAATTATCTTAACAAATAACATTTATTCTTATAATACTTAATAAGTACTTCTAAATGTTGTTTTAATTTCTAATGTGGCTAATATCAATAAATATCGTTAATCTATAAAAACAAAAGCTCCTTGACACCCAAGACAATGTCCAAGAATGCAAGAGAGCACTTTGACCACAGTGACTGTGATCCCCTGGGTCAGAGCATGCATGTTAGGACCAAAGGCGCAGCCAGGGAGTCTGAATGTCAGGCTTAGCAACAGCTCCCCATGGTTTTGTGCTTCCAGTTTGCTTCCTTTCCCACTTTAGTTCCCTCCTAGCACTGTGGCCTCCCCAGCAGCAGCTCCTCCAGCTAGGTTCTAAAGGATGCAGACAAACCACTTTTGCCCAAAACATAACAGAACTTGCTGTTAGGAAACCTCTGTCCCTGAAGGCAGACTCCTTTCCCTCTCCAGAGCCAATGACAGTACCCATGTGTTAGCCTTACGGAGTCACAAAGCACACGGTAGGAAGTCTGCTCAGGCTGGTGTCACTGTTCATGCACCCAGGCTGATAGAACAAGAAAAGTACATAACCAGTAATTATTTGCCCATCTCGTATCCCAAGCCACAAACAATGGGCAGGGTATGCAGTAAGTAGAGAAAGTTCAAGAAGAGAAAATAAAACAATGAAGTGTTGGTGGCGGGGAATAGAGATTGATTAGAATTACAGACAAATGACTAACATTAAAATGTAGGAAGAACTATTCATACTATAAATGGAGTTTTAGAGGCTATTTTCAACAATCACCTGGAATCACCTTTTTTTCTTGACATGACCTGTAGAGGAATGTTAATTCAGAACTTGGCTGTTTCAGCAAGAGATCACACCCAAAGACTTTCTAGGTCTGTGTGATCTGGCTGGAATACAAACACACCTTTAATCTGGGAGACAGAGGCAAACAGATCTGAGTTCAAGGTCAACCTGGAATAGAGCAAGTATCAGGTAAAGAAAATCTTACATCTATGTATGGTGGTGCATGCCTTTAATCCCAAACAATGAAGGTAAAGTTAGTTTGTAGAAGGAAGTACCTATGTTTGAAAGTGATGCCTAATTGAGCGGCAGAAAAGGTGATGAATCAAAGATTTGACAGAATAGGATACGCCCAGAGAGAGGAAAGGGGAGCTACTTAAGAGGCAGTTTTACAGGGAGGAGACAGTGTTACCAGGACAGTAATAGAGAGATGGGCTGCAGAGAGAGAACTCAGGTGAAGATGGAAGGAGCCAGAAAATAAAAAGCTAAAAATAGAGCAGATTGCTGAGCTAGTTTGAGGCCAGGCAGAGCAATTCTGGGCCGAGAGAGAAGCCAGATTAATTAAGTCAGCTGGGAGAAGAGTTTGAGCCAGAACAGCTGAGTTGAACCAGGGAGCCCAGAGCTCAGAAAGAACAAGTAAGTGTGAGCTCATTAAACAGGAAGTCTCAGAGGCTGTAACATTCTAGGCCTAGGTTAAATCGTATGGAGGCTAGATGCTTCCAGGACTAGGACCAGTTAGTAGAAGGAGGCAGTAAGCCTCCAGGACAACAATTCAGCCAGGAGAATAAAAGTTACTCTTACAGTGATCATAGTTTTAAAATGAAAGGCAAATGGATCATTCAAATTCTGCTTCCCAGGTGACATTAACTCTTCAGGATGGCCAGATCAGTAATCTTTAAGCGGCACATTTACGTGCTCCGTCTTGTTAGAAAATCGAGTCATCAGGTGTAATGCACATCTTTATATTCATTAGTCTTGAGAAAGAGTCAGGTAGACTTCTGTGAGTTTGAGGCAGCCTGGTTTGCATAGTGAGTTCTACCTAGTCCACCCAGGAATATATGGTCAAAATAAAATAAATAAAATCAGAACTGGAGAGATGGCTCAACAATTAAGAGCACTGGTTACAGCTCCAGAGGACTTGGGCCCAATTCCCAGCACTATTATGGTAGCTTAAAATTGTCTACAACTCCAGTTCTGGAGAATCTGACACCCTGACCTCAAGGACAACAAGCCCACACATGGTGCACAGATATACACACAGGCAAAAGCATCTATACACAGTTAAAAAAGGAAGGAAGGAAGGAAGAAGGAAGGAAAGAAAGAAAGAAAGCAAAGACGAAGTTGATTTAAAAAAAATAATAAAGGCAAAACAATTCTACACACAAAAGAAAACTAAATAACCAAACCATGTTAACTTGGTGCTGGCAGACAGGTGGCCAAGGCAAGCATTCAGTCTGTGTATATTCTCATGGCTTCTCTAGTTATTAGAATATGGAAACACTTCAGTAATAATGATAAATGAGGTGTGTGTAAACACATATGGTCCCAATAAACTTTCCAGCTATGGTGATTACACTAAAATTATTTAGTGGGCTTTGTGCAAAATGCACTCTTTTTCTTTTATGAACCTGACATTTAAAGACAACCCAAGTGCATATAAAACTCTAGATGTGGCTGTCTCAAGCATAAGCAGAGAGAGATTAGTGAAGATAGAACTCAAGTTCACCAGCTTTTATGTTTTATTGCTGCAGGTGTATAAGAAAAAAAAAATTCCCCTAGAGATGTACAGTGCCAAAATAAGAACTCTAAAGCCTTCTTTGGAATAGAGAAAGAAAAAAAACTGCCTTGGAGTTAATTCATTCTCCTTCAGAAATATGACATTTGACAAAGAGGGGTTTGAAATTAAAACCAGACTGAGTGCAGCCTCCAAAGCCCTACCTGCTCTCAGTCAGGCCCTGCAAAAAGAAAACCTAGGAAAAAATATTGACTCCATTCACAAAAGCTTCATGCTAATTCAGGCTAGAAGAATTAAGAGGTATAGGCAAATAACACCATAAAAGAGTCTCAGGGAAATGTAGATCAAAGAGTTCTTCAGACTTTCTTCCTCATTAAACTAATAATGCCATATGGCCTCCACTGCTTACTATTACTTTAATACATACTAAAAAAAAGTGCGAGTGGCAATAATAATGCTCTTTACACTGCAACCACAATTCACACCATCTCTCCCAGAGCCATGAGTCCTCAAATGTGTCAAACCACCCCGCCACCCCAGGCTGGGCACATCTCTTCCAGTCCTATACTCTATATCCAGTAGGGGCCCCTACCTGCCGCAACCTCCTGCCCTTCTGGGGCATCTGCTTAGAGCGCTCAGGTCCCGTGCCCTCCCTTTATTCAGGTCTCCATTCAAATGTCACTTCTTCAGGCACATGTCATTCAAACTCTACCACACATTATGGCCTGGTTATGAAGTGTCCCTCAAAAGGATCAGGTATCAAAGGCTTGCTCCCCGGCTAGTGACATTATTTTTGGAAGTTCTGGGAACTTTGTGGATTAGGCATCGGATGGAAATAGACCACTGAGCATCCTTGGAGACTGAATCTTGGTTATGGATCTTTCTCTGTCTCTCTGTCTGTCTCTGTCTCTCTGTCTCTGTCTTTCTCTCCTCCTCCTGGCAACACTCTCTCGCCTACCCACCAAAAGATGAAGAACCTCCTCTGCCACATGCTCCCACCCCATGTGCAGGGGGCCAAATGTCTATGGACAGACCCTCTGAAACCATGAACAAAACGAGTCGTCCCTCCCTGCAAGCTGCTTTCTCGGGTATTCTGTCAGTAAGATGGGTCTGACTATTGTCATACATATGATACTTTTCCAACCCTGTTCCTCGTCATTTCCAACTTCACTTTCCATCACTGCAGTTCTCACCCACAGCACCAAGAGCCATAAGGGCCAGCACAGCCAGCACTCCAAGCAAGGAAGCCTCAGCCAATCCCTGCGTGTGCTTACCCCTGGGATGCAACCCACATATTTGTGGGTTCATCTACCGTCTGCTTTCTTAATGGAAGTTCTATGGACACAAGGACTCTTGACACTCACTGTCCTATCCCAACCACATGGACCAGTGGTTACCAGCCACACAGTGAGCGCTCAGTATCACTGACATGAGCTTTGGTGGGTGTCTATGTGTTAAAATTTTCTAATAACTCATCAGAAACTCAAGAAGCAGTCTTATATGAAATGTGACCAGGTTTTGTGTTGTTGGATCATATAAATCATATGCAAATATGGTTTTTATAGACTTTGTATATTAATAATGCCCCCACTAATAATATCAATATATTGAAGATTTGGAGACCACAAGGAAGCCTTCACATGCATGGTGAGGGCCCCAAGAACGCCAGTTCTGATTAACTCTACTGCCCAAGAGAACAAGAAGAGGAATTCTTTTGGGAAAATATGTATGCTTTACTGAAATGCAATGGATTCCTGCTTTAAATTACATGCTAGAACATATAAAATGCTTTCATATCTGTCCTTTCAATAAAGCAAAATAAAGTTTCCAATGAAGAATGTGGTAGAAATTCATCGCAATGGTATCGTGGTGCATATTTCAGTGCCAGAGAAAGCTGGCGCTATTAACATAATAACGAGGCTGGTAGGCAGTGAAGAGCAAGGCAGACAGCAGGTATCGCATGATCAAATCTCTACACAGCAAAACCAGCAGCACGTGGTGCCTTACCGAGAACCACACTCACGCACACCCTCCCGCTCTTGATGCCTGGCATCCTTGCCTACTGAACCTGGAGCTCACTCGCTGGCTAGGCCCGCTAACTCATGAGCTCCAGGGGTCTGTCTGTCTCTCCCCACTGAGTCCTGAGGGCACAGAGCTTTACTGGGTGCTGGCTCCCAACTCAGGTCTTCCATCTTGCAAGGCAGAAACTGTACCAACCCCCTCACATCCCCAGCCCCTCACCACAAATCTTACCAATGATAAGAATTTGCCAATAATCCAGCCACAGCAATGCTACCGCCACCTGAGTGGTAATGTCTTTTCACCTTTAATTCCTCCAAAGATAGGTCAAAACAGAGATCTCATCCACTGGCTATTATCCCGATTTAAGGTTAAGTTTCCACTGTTATTGCAGTGATCCCCACACACAACTACCCCTACTCATTTCAAATCAAGAGGTACTGTACTAGGTCAGAACAATCAGGTAGGATTAAAATGTGAAACGTATTTCCAGGAGGCAAACAGGATGAAAGTAAGAACGGACTGATTTTGCTGGTGGATGGTACCTCGGAGATGAGGGTCGTCCAGGCCTTGGATGCTGCCACACACTGGGCTGGCTCCCAGAAGAGGCATGGGAGGAACAACAAAAGAAAACCGCGTGCCAACAGGTGGACCTCATTGCGCCACTTGTTCTTTGTTCCTGGTGTACCTAGCATCCATTGAATGAGTCACATTCCAATACCAGGGATTTCGCCGGCCATGTTGTTTTCCCATCGGGTTTATCACTAAGGCAGCTTTTCGCGCGCTGTAACACATGGAAAATGTTTCCCAATTCAACCACCTCGTCTGGATTATGCCTTTCCCTTTAGCCCTCTTTGTCTCTTTCACACAGAAAAATGATACAAACTGGAACTGTGGTCTAAAACAGTGAGAGAAGCAACAACGACCAAGGTTTAAATCGCGAAGGCAGTATTCTGCGCATGTCAGGAAGCCCCGCCCACGGATAGGCGCAGACACTGTTCAAGGCTCTCACTGAAGAAATGCTTTTTAAATGACTGCAAACAGACTGCTAAGAATGTTTGCCAAAAAGTTTGTCATTTTTACAAATGTCTATGATAAATCTGAAAAACATTGAGTGACAAACATTCGCTAATAATATCTTGACTCACTGTTTTATTTGAAGTGTATCTTTAGTTTAATAATGGATCATGATAACTTTTCTAAATGACAGTTCTGGAAGAAGTGAGAAAAAAAAGACTTGAAACTTCAGCACCACTTAAACTCATTAAAAGTAAAAGAGCTCCTCCAAGCAGCATTTCCTTTACAGTATTGATTCCAAATGACTTCCTTAGTGCACGTCAGAGCTAGTTCTAGTTACCATATTTAATCATGATTTCAGAGATATGTCAAGACATGAAAGAGATATCATCACAGTAATGTGCTGGGAGAAAACTGGTGTCCAACGGTTTAAAACCCTAATTTGTACTGTGTCTTGTTTAGTTACTGGGAGCCCCGGAGAGGAATATATAACTTCAGCGCTATGCATTTAATTTGGGGCCAGATATTTGCAGACAAGGGCAGGACTGCATTCTGTAGAACTGTATCTATGTTGTTCCTAAAAGGAAATTTTGGTTTTTTTTTTCTCCCCAAAAGAACACGGAGTGGTCACCAGATGTGGAACCCACATGGCAGGAGCACACAAAAGCCCTGGAACTGCAGGACTGTAGCTAATAAGCACAGCAGGCAGGAGCGACACTCTGAAATGACTGACAAATGTTTGGTGCCATTGACTTTCTTGGGAAAAAAATAAATTACTATTTAAACCTAGAAATATGACTTGGTCAGTTTTCTATGAATCTTTTTTTTTTTTTAAACGGGCTTTGAAAGGAAAGTTACCCATATGTAGTTCATTACTTGGACTGAATTAAAACATAAAGTTCATGTGAACACTGAAAGGAAGGAACCTGGCTCAGAAATAGACAGAGACAGCTCTAGGTGCTATGGTGAAGCTGTTCACCTGAGCTCTTAACTCTGTCAAAGCAAACTAGTGGCCAAGGCAAGTGCACTCTGTCCGTGTCATCTCTTGAACTGCAACCTTCCTCCCTGAGTGTCATCCCTTTCGCTTTTCACAGATGTGCATCCAACATCCAGCCCATCCAACATCCAGCCCATCCAAATGAAAGATCCTGTGATGTGACACACATTATTGGCTATGTAGTTCCTAGCCTTACTAGTCTCTCACCCTCCCCAGCTAAGGTGTTACCTTCCTTCAAAACATAGTTTACATGTCCATTGCTCATGGAAAACCTTCTGGATAGCCTAATCAACATTATGTCTTCCTGGGCTGGATGGCCCAGTGCTTGAGCGTGCTTGCTGCTCTTCCGGAGGACTGGGGACCGGCTCCCAGCATCCACGTCAGCTGTCTCATAGCTGTCTATAACACCAGTTCTAGGGGCTCTAACACCCTCTTCTGGCCTCCACAGACAAATGTATACATGTGGCACACAGACACACAGACACACACATACATATAAATAAAAATAGTTGGGTTTTTTTTTTTTTTTCGGTTTTTCGAGACAGGGTTTCTTTGTGTAGCCTTGGCTGACCTGGACTCACTTTGTAGACCAGGTTGGCCTCGAACTCACAGCGATCCACCTGCCTCTGCCTCCCGAGTGCTGGGATTAAAGGTGTGTGCCACCACACCCGGCAAAAAAATAAATACTTTTTTAAAAGTATGCCCACAGCATTACTCACAGTTGTATTGGCTATCCTTGGTTGTTATTTTTCTTGTTTTGGTTTGGTTTTTGGTTACCACATAAAATTTGATATTCTTTTTTCTATGTCTGTGAAGAATGGACCTGAAATTTTGGTTGGGACTGCTGTGGGCTAGTGAGGGCCAGGGATTGCTCCCCAGAACACACATGGTGGCTCATAACCGTCTGTAACTTGAATCCCAGGAGACAGGACGCCCTCTTATAGCCTCCACGGGCATCAGGCATACAGGTAAAGTACATGTACATGAAATGAAATTAATTTTTTAAAAAAGGAAGAATGGGCATGGTGGGTGCATGAGAAAAAGGAGGAGAAGGAGGAGAAGACAGAGGAAGTGAAGATGAACACAGCAACAACCACTGAGGGAGAAATCACTACCTTATTTCAAATTATACCACAGAGCTGGAGTATTATAAACAGCACAGTACTAGTAGAAACACAAACACACAGCTCAATAGAATAGAACACCCAGATGATAGTCCAAAAACTGCAGCTTCCTAGTGTTTGACAAATACACAAAAACACACACTGAAGAAAAAACTTTCAACAAAAGGTGCTGGGCAACCTTGATATGAACATGCAGAAAAATGAAAGTGGACTCTATCACTCATGTGCAAAACTCAACTGCAGATGGACCAAGGGCCTTGACAGGAGTCAGATAGTCTCAAGTACAGGATAAAGCAGGGAGTATGCTTCAATTCAAAGGCACAGGCATGGACTTTTGAATATTTCCCTAACACAAGAAGTAAAGCCAACAATTCAGTGGGATCTTATGAACTTCAAAGTATTTACACAGCCAACAGAATGAAAAGGTGGCGCACAAAATGGGAGAAAATCTTTATCAGCTGAACATTAGACAGGGGACAATTGTCTAAAATACACAAAGAACATATACACCTAAACATCAAAGAAAACAAACCAACCAATTAAATGGGCCGTGGAACTGAAAGAAAATGTCTCAAGACAAGAAGTAAAAGTTGCTAGCAAATACTAGCAAAATATAGGTAAGTAAAAGTAGAAAGAGGGGAGACTGGGGGCAGAAAAGGTCAAGCGTGGATGAGGTGGGAAACAGGGAAATGAGGTGCTGGCCAAAGGTTAACCCGAGTCTGTGAAAAGGGTACATGGAAGCCTGTGGCCCTCCAACCCAAGGAGAAGCTCTATCAGAGGGAAAGCAGAACACGTGTTATGTGAAAGGAGAGGGGGTTATGTAAGGTTGTGCGTGCTCTGGGTTACACAGTAGTTCTAGATCTATTTCTGAAAGGGGAGTTTGAGAACAAGTTCCCTGGATGGGTAAATATGTTAAGCCCAGAAGCAGTCTACACATCACAGGCTCCTGTCGTGGCTCTCACTGCCTACCATGGTTGGACAATGTCTTAGTTAGGGTTTTTATAACTGCAACAAAACACCATGACCGAAATACACGTTGAGGATGAAAGGGGTTTATTTGGCTTACACTTTCACATTGTTGTTCATCACCAAAGGATGTCAGGACAGGAACGCAAGCAGGTTCCTAAAGGCGGGAGCTGATGCAGAGGCCATGGAGGAGTGCTACTTACTGGCTTGCTCATCTGGCTTGCTCAGCCTGCTTTCTCATAGACTGTAGGACCACCAGTCCAGAGGTATCCCCACCCACCATGGGCTGGACCCTCCCCCATTGATCACTAATTGAGAAAATGCCTTAAGCTGGATCTCATGGAGACATTTCCTCAGCTGAGGCTCCTTTTCTCTCTGATGACTCCAGCTTGTGTCAAGCTAACACCAAACCAGCCAGTAAAGATAATAAGACCCTATTGCTAAGGCTACCACTTACTTTGGATGCAAGACCCAGAAATCAATCTCAAAATGAGCATAATCCTTTCTCCCTGCTGGTTATCACATAATGCTGAAAGATGTTATGCAGGCTGCTGAAGGGAAAAACAGAGATATTAATGGCCTTGCCCATGCCAAATCTCTAAAGCCACAACACTAACCTGCCAGCAAGATGTGCCCATTGGTACAATAGTGGCATGGCACTTGTGGAGTAAGCAACTGCTTTCTGATTAACTAGGAGACCTGTTCCACAGAAGGGATATGCCTGGTACTGTAAACCTCACGTAAAGTCGAGGAGGTAGCTAGGGAGCTCACAGGCCCTAGGAGCAAATCTGTTATTGTTGTCTTGTTAATGGTCATGTCAGATTGTATTCTAAATATTTTTTATTTATACTCACAAGTTATTTTGCTTCTCTCAACCTTGGCCAATAAAGCTTCTTTTTGCAGTGGGTAATCGTTAACACAGGGACTCATAACACACCACAGTGCCAAGTGTGGGCTAGCTGTGGGCTAGCTGTGGCTGTTCATCCATCAACTTTCTACCATCCAGAGCTCACGGAGAGGAAGAGGGGTTAGGAAGGATGTGAGAGCCTGGAGTTAGGAGGAGAGCTGTGTGTGCAGTGCTGACTTCTGGGCATGGCATGGTCTTCACACTCATCAACTCACAGCAGCTGTGGTTACTTGCACACCATCAAGGTGGTCCAAAGACCAGCACAGATGGGGAGAAGTCCCTGAGGCTCCACCCCAACTGGAGGAGCTACTGGCAGGTGATGACTGCTGCAGAAGGGAGAATTATCCTTTGAAGATGTAGCTGCAGGTAGGTAGCTCGTGTGCCACTGGATGGCCCACACCCATGTGCACATGGCCAGCAGTAACTGAACTCAGATAAATTATTAACAACAACAAAAATTAATGACTCTTAGAGGGAGATGAGGTAAGGGAAACCAGGAGCAATTAGAGGATCATAACATGAACAGATTATGATCAAAGAATAAATAGTATTTTAAAAAGAAAACTATGCTGTTAAGCTATATCTAAGATGTCCTACAGATGGATGTGAGGAAGGCATTTTCTCCAAGGGAAAATAATGTCAAGTAAACTTCATTACACATTATTATTTCTTTTAATTCTTAGACATCAAAATGTTAGGGCTAGGAGTGTGGCCCAGCGGTAAAGTCCTTGGCTAGCATGTGCAAGGCATTGAGTTTGATTCATAGCACTCCTAAAAAGCTATACATTTTTAAAAGGAAAATCATGATCTTATCCATCACTGGTATAGCCAGCATGGTACAAGGAGCAGAGGCTGAGGACAGAGGAGTCAATGCAGTGAGACACACAGCGTTATTTTTTCTTTTGGTCAAGCAAACCAGAATGACTACGCTACCATTGTTTTTTACTAAATGAAGACCCACCCACACGTGTGCACCTTCCACTACTGCCATAAAGTCTGTACTTAAAACATTTTTAGTAGACCCATAACACACTAAAAGACAAAATTGTCAAAGTTTACTCTGCCTGATTACAAACTCTGGCTTCCAGCTGGAATAACACATGATGTCATCACTTTTGAGACAAGCCTGGTTTAAGAGCGTATAGTTTATACGACCTACATTCTGAGTCCCTTTATAATCAGGTGATTGGACAGATTCCCAACTCCTAACTTGGCAGTGCCTCCATGTTCAAGAAACACACAAGAAGTTCATGAACATTGTTTCATATTTTTCTCTCTCCCCTCAATATTCAAAATTATGCTGCTTTAATGAGTTGAAATGCTAGAAAAGAAGAGCATTAAAATAAAATATTCTGTAAAAAAAAAAAGGTGGAATTGAGGTGATTGATTATCTTTATGGCCAAAGGTGTTGACTCTCATAAGGTCCAATCAAAGACTTGCTACAGAATAAAATCTAAGGTAAAGGTCTAAGTTGAGGGAAGTGGAAGAGACATCATCACCACACAGTAAGCCCATGTGTGCAAGCACGTGACTGATGGGGAAAACAACTTCACTGTGCAAGCACAAGGTCTTGATTCAGATCCCAGAGTCCATGTAAAAGCCAGGTGTGGTGGCACAGAAGCCAGGTGTGGTGGCACAGAAACCAGGTGTGGTGGCACAGAAGCCAAGTGTGGTGGCACAGAAGCCAGGTGTGGTGGCGCAGGTGTGCAACTCAGAACTGAGGGATGGGGACAGGTAGCTCCCAGCAGGCTCTCTTTAGAGCTGCTGAGGCAAACTGGTGAGCTCCAGGCTCAGCGAGAGACAGTGTTCCCAAGAATAAGGTGGGGAGCCAGGTGTGGTGGCACAGGTGTGCAACTCAGAACTGAGGAATGGGGACAGGTAGCTCCCAGCAGGCTCTCTGAAGAGCTGCTGAAGCAAACTGGTGAGCTCCAAGCTCAGCAAGAGACAGTGTTCCCAAGAATAAGGTGGGGAGTTGGTAGAGGAAAACATTCAGTGTTGATATCTGGCCTCCACATGCACATGAGTACACAAGCATAACATATACACACACACACAAGTATCCAAGAAAAATTAGTTGGAAATGTTGGATTGTAGCGATCCTGACATTCAAAGAGAAAGTTACTGACTTATATAAACTAAGCATTTTACACTATCATATTCTGGCAACTCCTATCATACCTGAGAACAAGTATGAACGGATGCAAGAAAAATTAATTAACAGTTATTCTGATAGAAATGCTCCAGGAATACAGAGTTAGAAGGGGTCTCAGTATCAGACAGACTGACTTGCAACTTAGCTCCCATATGCACTAGCAGGAAGATCATGGTCAAACTCATAACCCACCCATTCTCAAGCACACAATTAGTCCAATCAATGTTCATGAAATTCATTTCAAAACTAGTTGATTGGGGGCTGGAGAGATGGCTCAGCAGTTAAGAGTACTGGCTGCTCTTCCAAAGGCCAAGGGTTCAATTCCTCGCATCCACATAGCAGCTCATACCTGTCTGTAACTCCAGTTCCAGGGGATCTGATATTCCCACATAGATATACATCCAGGCAAAATGTATGTCCATTTAATGTTTGTTTATTTAATGTGCATTAAATAAGTACCTCATTAAATCTGGTTGGTTGCACTCTAGGGCTTGTTTGTATTACAGAGGAATATTAACACAGCACTGAGACGTGAGCTAGCCTGCGAAGTCTGCTCCAGGCCTGTGTCCTTAGACCACAGTGCTGACAACACAGATAACTAATGTCCATTACAGAGTAGAGTATGCACAGTCAAGGAACCAGTGTGCATTTCTGGTTTCCCAGCTTCCCTTTCTACGGACCTTGTGTACTTAAGAAATGGCTATTACGTGCAATGAAACAATTATTTTGGAAACAGCTTTTCAGGTTGGTTTTTCCTTCTATGATTTGGGAGCGCTACATTTGTTGGCAAAGAGCTAGAAGTCAAGTGCTTCTCTAGAGAAATGAGAAAGTGCTGGAGAAAAGATTCATTTTTCGCACTAGTCAGCTTTAAAGTTTATTGATTCTTGTATTTATAAGAGAGACAGCACACACACGCCTCCTGCCAAACAGGTGTTCTGAACTAAAAAAAAAAAAAGGTCACAGGTTGTGTCGATTAAGAGTGTTATCATATGAGCATCTGAGCATCCCATCTGTTAACATACCTAGATCTCTGCAATACCTAATACTATGAACAAGGGCTTTGAAAACATCTTAGACACCATCTGTCTGGAAAAGTAAATTTCATGTAGCATGAAGACATATGTATATACTGTATGAATACACAATTTAAAAAAGAAAAAACCAGCCTGTATGGTGGAAGGTCAAAGCTGTTGGCCTAAGTACACTTGGGTACTATGGTACTGGGCCTTGACCAGGAGGGCCACCGGTGAAGGCAGGTTCAGGGCAGGCCACCGGTGAAGGCTGGCTCAGGGCAGGCCACCAGTGAAGGCAGGCTCAGGGCAGGCCACCAATGAAGGCTCAGGGCAGGCCACCGGTGAGGGCAGGCTCAGGGTAGGTCAGCAGCTGCACACAGACGCCAGCTCCAAAGGAGAGAGGAGAGGAAGCAGCCGCCCTGAGGCCCATGCGGGCAGATCCTAATCTTGGAGAGGAGCAGGAAGCACTGTTATACCTTTGTGGGAAGGACCCAAGAGGAAAACTGGTGGGGCTAAACCCCATGGGTCACCCCAAATTTACCCATGAAGTATTACTAGGAGACCACAGGGATGGTGAGAGAGAAGCTCTGCTTTGCTGCCCCTCTCTGGGATTTTTAAAAAATGTTTAATTATGTGTTATTTTTATGTGTATTGGTGTTCTGCCTGCATGCATGTCTTCACACCACATGCATGCAATGCCTGTGGGAGCCATAAGAGGACATCAGATCCCCTGGAACTGGAGATACAATGTGAACTGTCTTGTGGGCACTGGGGCCCATACCTGGGTCTCCTGGAAGAGCAGCCAGGCACTCTAACCTGCTGAGCTGTCTCTCCAGCCCTGGAATTATTTTTCATTGTATTTTTGTGAAAAGCTCACACACACACACACACACACACACACACACACACACACACACACACTATCAGAATCCCTTCTTCTCTGGTGCAGCACCAAGGCCTCAGTTGAGGGAGCTTTGTTTTGTACTTTGCTCAGTCTTTACTTGGCCCTTATCATGTGTGGTTTGCAAATGGCAATAGCGCTGTGGGACATAATGACTCTCCTCTTATCATGGCCTTTGGCCAAAGAAAAGCAGACTGGTTGGAACTTCTTCCCAGAAAACCTCAATCGTAATTATTATAAATGGCTGAAAACAAGGCATAATAAAACAGGACCTCCCAAGACGACAGCCAATCAGGAACAGTTCAATAATGACCATTAGTTTTTCCGAGCCAAGCCACACGGTTTGAAAGCTTATACAGGCATTAGGGAATTCAGAAGGTGAAGCCACCAATGTTACAGGACTAGCAGATATACTACTATTTAGTTTACTAGATGTAGTTTGTTTTAGAGAAATACAATCCAAAATTTAATAGATTAGGAAATCAAATCTCACCCTTAAAAAAATTACGTTAGCAACTTTAAAAACTGTGTGCTTACTTTTCATTGATTGCAAAGACAGATACAATTTAAGCGAAAACAATATTATACCTGTATAGCCTTGAATTGATTTATAGTTCATTTAGTTTTTCATTTAAAACCTATTTTCCAAAATTGGATGGTTTTATATAAAGCATCAGCAAAAGAAGGATAATACATATATATTTACAAAATGTGTGCTATAGGAAATATAAACATAGCTGCTTCCTCTACTCCAGAGCTTGCTAGCATTTTATAACCACCGTAAATTATATTATACCCAATAAAAGCTTTTTCCCATAACAATTAGCATAAAAACGTCAGCTATATACTGAAGACTTAAAGGTAAATACAGTTGAGTGTTATCAAACAGTAACTTAAAATGGCACTCATTTGGATTCAATAAATTTTAATTTAGAAAAACAAAGTACAGGGGAGAATATATTAAAGGTGCTACTTGCATTAAATGAGTTGACATCTCAAACACATTGCTCATCTGAAAGAACAAATGATGATTCCTGCTTGTTGAGCACTTGCTAGGTGCCTGGCACTGAACTTAGTGATGTGTGCCTATAATTTCATTCAGTCCTAAAGCAACATGAAGAGATACTGCATTCATATGTCAGTTTTACTTTCTTATCTAAATTTTCTTGCTATATTATAAAAATGGAAAATCCCATATCTTAATGCCAAGCTAAGAAAATCTAGGTTTTGACTTAGGAAACTAGCCCTGTAGTCCCAGTATGCTACTGCGGTACAGCTGGCGGTTCTACGTAGCGACAGCAGACCACACATTTCAACCCCGCCCAAGGACATTCGAAGGTTTTATCATGAAAAACAATGCTAGAGCCACATTTAATCTGACTTGAACACTACATCACTAATCATTGTGTTGTTTTATACATAATGCACAGTTTTGGTGTTTTATACATCTGTTAAAGGGAAATTTAACACATTTTAAAAAGCAGTGCAGGTACTGGAGAGGTGGCTTCGCAATTGAGAGCACTGGCCACTCTTTCATATGACCTGGGTTCGATTCCTAGCACCAACCCAGTGGCTCACAACCATGTGTAACTTCAGCTGCAGGGGATCCAACACCCTCCCATGGACTCCACAGGGAAAGATATGTAGACAAAATGCTGATACATAGAAAATAAAACAATAAATCATTTTTAGAAAATCAATGCCCAATGCCTCAGTTATAAACTGGAAAAAAATAAGTTAAAATAACACAATTCCTTAAGAAATTTGTAACCACATCCATGATTAGCACAAGTTTCTGTGTGTCTGGGTTCAGCCGGTACTATCTGTAAACAGAATTATTTGACAATTACTATATATATGTTCAATGCATAAAACACTGCTATGGACCCTGGGGATGAGATAGAAAAAATTATGAAGACCTTTCATCACCTATTTTTTAAAAATATAATCACTGCTGGCATATATGAGATTTTCTCCAGAGTTTATTTTGGATAAACTCTTAATTAAAAGCCTGATTCAGTAGATTTGTATTCCAGAGCCTGAGTTGAAATCTTCACAGCACAATCCAAATTTGATTAGCAGGGAGAGTGGGTGCCATATGCCACTTTTCCAAGATGGGAAACCGAGGTTGCAGTGATGGAGGCCTGGCCAGCAGAGTGATGTTGCAGTGATGGAGGCCCAGGGGCACTGTGATGTTACAGTTAAGGAGGTACAGCAGGCAGTGTGATATTACAGTGATGGAGGCCCAGCCAGCAGTGTGATATTGCAGTGATGGAGCCTGGACAGCAGTGTGATGTTGCAGTGATGGAGGCCCAGCCAGCAGTGTGATGTTACAGTTAAGGAGGTACAGCAGGCTAGCAGTGTGATGTTGCAGTGATGGAGCCCAGACAGCAGTGCGACATTACAGTGATGGAGGCCCAGCCAGCAGTGTGATGTTGCAGTGA
>OU015756.1:40231883-40296334 GCA_907169655.1 Acomys percivali | reverse complement strand
CTCAGGAGAAGAGACACCAGCCAGCACAGGCTGTTAGAGCCACGGCAAATAAGGAGATCACCTGGGCACAGGGTCAGGCCTAGCATGTGCTGTCCCAGCCTAAGGGATGAAGGACATCCACATGGAGGATGGAAACAGGATGTCTCTGTGCTGGGTGCTGGACCCTAAGCAAGGGGAGGAAGGTTGGTGTGCATAAACACAGTGGTAAAGAGGACATTTTGGAGTACAGGGAGGTTCTGAGGAAGGAAGGAAGGAAGGAAGGAAGGAAGGAAGGAAGGAAGGAAGGAAGGAAGGAAGGAAGGAAGGCATCGGCAGCCACCCTGGGGTTATTAGGATCCAAAGAAATCTGACCAGAGCTTGGGGGCCACAACACTGAAGACAGCATCAGAGCCTGAGTAGGTAAGGACATCTCAACAGGGAAGTGGCAATGGCAGAGGCTTACATACAATATCAGAAGCTCCATCTTGGAGCTATGGTGGAGCTTGGGATGGGGGCTAGTGTTGGAAGGGACGAAGGGTACCATGTACCTGGTAGAGGTAGGGCCAGAATGGTGACAGATGTCTGAGTGCTAGCAAAGGAGAGTACATAGTAAGAAGCTGTCAACAGGGGGTTCTAGACCTGAGTGACAGGGAGCATCGGTGTGGACTTGGCCAGAGCACTGACTAGGAAGAGAACCAGATGAAGAAGTGTCGAGGGCTGGCAGCAGTACTGATGGAGGCATGACTACACACCACGGGCTGAGTAATGCAGCCACATGTTCTGAGGATAGCGGAGAATAGTGAAGGGAGGGAGGGAGGAGGGAGACACAATCATAGAAAGAGAATCCGTGGATTTTAACATTTAAAAAATTATAAAGATTAAAAGAAAAAAAAGAATGTGGAAAAAGAGCCGGACATGGTGGCCCATGCCTTTAATCCCAACACTCAGTAGGCAGAGGCACGTGGATCACTGTGAGTTTGAAGCCAGTCTAGTCTACAAAGAGAGTACAGGACAGCCAAGAAACTATCTTGAAAACCCAAACCTTTAGATATACAAAGGTTAAGTGCTAAACACAGTCATGAGACACTTAAAACACTCGTATCAGAAAATAAGCCAAATATATAAGGGAGCAAAG
This sequence comes from Acomys percivali, assembly GCA_907169655.1. Lineage (NCBI taxonomy): Eukaryota > Metazoa > Chordata > Mammalia > Rodentia > Muridae > Acomys > Acomys percivali. The sequence goes on along the minus strand of OU015756.1, from coordinate 40,295,220 downwards.
AAATTATAGCTTTAAATCACCCAACAATTAATGATCATTCATACTATTTTTGTAATATTAATGTGACAAATCATAAGTCCAGATAATTTCTTAGACCTGTTTTACTTTTAAGCAAGGGATAAATTCCTTTTTCAAAACAAGTAAGTCCAAAGATTAGAAAATCAAAGCAAATTCACAGAGACTTTACTAAACTACTAATACTTCTTGTCAAAACCATACAATAGCAGCACAATAAAGAAAAAATGTTAATTTCAACTATAAGCATTCATAAAAACATCAAGGAAAGTATTAATAAGCAAAAACAAGCATGTGAGCATGCACACAGACACACACACACACACACACAGACACACACACACACACACACACACGGGTTAGAGACAAAGGCAGAGAACAAACAGAAAGACCAAGTTGAAGTTGCCCAGGAACAAAAAGATGACTATTTAAAACTTAGAATACTGTAATTCAATTCCTCACCTTAAGAGGTTAAAGGAAGACAATGAAACAGTCCTCTAAAAAGTTCCCAAGCAACATTAGCCAGGTTGAATTGATGCAAGCTTTAGAAACAAAACAGCAGCAAATAAGATTAGGAAGGCACTTTCTCAGCACTAAGGAAGAAAACCTCAGCGCTCATAACATCTAGTGGCAAAACCTGGGCCAGAGTCAGAGGCATACGCTGCCTGTCCTCGTTACCTCGACTGACAGTGGCCCAATAAACTCCCCAAAGTACATGCCCTGGAGAAGCTGCTCCTACTGCCTTCTGAAGACAGGTACGGGATGCTCACACCTGCTCCTACACACACCCCTTTAGTGGAACAGCCCAGCTGAACACCACTACAGTTACACATATCAATTGTATACTCATGGTATGATGCAAATGAATAAACTATATGCATCACTCTGAGTGGTCTTGAAAATAGGAAGTTGAAAGGCAAAATCAATTGTTTAAGTATATTTACAGTATAATGTAACTTATGTAAAAATTAAAGCCCATAATAACTGTAAGGTACTATTCATATAGAAAAATAAATATTTAGAGAAAACTTAAAAGCAAGAAATAGAGCTAGGACTACCTTTAAGGGGAAAAAAGAACCAGAACAGGGAAAGATCTCTATCAAAGATGCCTCAATTCATCTCTAACATTATTTTTTAATTAAAAGGGTATAAGGATAATTATGGAAAATGGTAAATTATATTGTGCCTGTATGGAATGTACACAGATGCTTGCCATATTATATAAGTTTATATCTTATAATATTATACTTTAAAAATACACTATAATGTATAAATGCTCTATAATTTATATTTATAATATAAAAATACAAATTTATAAAAAGTTTCCTATGAAGACATTTCATAAATCATAGACAGTTTCTTCCCAAACAAACAGACCTCACACTAAACACTACAAATAGAATTTACCTCCCTTCATCTGTTGCTAATCATTACTTTAAGGCATGTGGTCTACATTGTTTACAGACTACAGGAGGGGTAGTGCCAGAAGAATATAAATACCTGGAGTTTCTTAGAGGAAAGTTGCAAGAATTAAATAAAGACCATGAAGATATAGAAAGATCCAAAAGGCATAAAAATTAAAGGTTTCCAGAAGTTAGCAAAATGGTCAAATAATTAAGAAGTCAAAAATAACAATGTAATAATGTGAATGTGAAAATGTTTTGGCTGAACTTTAACTGGGTAACACTGAAAGCATTTGATGCAGGGGACATATATTAGTTATTTTCCTGTTGCCATGATAAAACACCACGCCCAAGGCAACAGTCAGAAAGCAGGCTTTCTTTGGGCTTACAGTCCCAGAGGGTTAGGAGTCCATCACCACCACAATAGGGAAGCAAGGCAGCAGGCTGTCATAGCGGCTGGAGCAGCAAGTTGAAAGCCCACATCTTAAGCCACAAGCATGAAGTCAAGAAAGCAAACTGGGAATTGTGTGTGGCTTGCGTCCTCAAAGCCCATCCACATTGACACACTTCCTCAACCAAGGCCACACCTCCTAAACCTATCCAAGCAACGCCACCAACCAGGGACCAAGTATTGAAACGTCAGACCCTACAGGGACCATCCTCACTCAAACCACAATTGACATCAACAATATGATTACTCCACGTGCTTTCCTAGAAGTCATAACTTCAGTCAGTAACATATCAACAAGTTCACATAGCAACATACCTGTAGAAGGAGCCTTTCAAATGCCAGAAAGTTATCCCACTTGGCGGTCTGTGGGTGCTTCAGGGTTTGAGCGGTGGCCATCCCGAGCTGGAGGAGCCCACAGTGATTTGTAAGAGCACTGAGATTGTTCTTGAAGAGCTGAATATAGGACATGAGCTGCCCTGGAGTGACCCTTCCTGGGGAAACATGAAAGTGTATCAGTGCAGTCTCTTCACTTTTACCAGATGATGAGGAGGAGGTCTGAGAAAGCTGCTGTCCTGTGTGTGCACAGAGCTCCAGAGCTGATGATCTTATGGGTCTCCCAGCAGCGCAAAGACAACAGCTAAGCTGGTCGAATTAAGCCAACTGGCTAAGCCATATTGCCAGTAGAACTCATTTGATAATTTTCTAATATCCTGAAAGAGTTTTCAAATTAAGGCACAGATATATTTGTTGATCTCAATATAGAGTATCTCTGCATGACATATGATACAAGAATCCAAGAGGTGGTCTGGAGACATGCTCAAAGATTAAGGGCACTGGCTGCTCTTCCAGAGGTTCTGAGTTCAATTCCCAGCAACCACATGGTGGCTCACATCTATCTATCTATCACAACTATCTTCTGGTGTGCACCATGCAGGCAGAACAATGTACACATAATAAATAAATAAATCTGTGCCAGGTGTGGTGGTGCATGCCTTTAATCCCAGCACTTGTGAGGCAGAGGCAGGCGGATTGCTGTGAGATTGAGGCTGGCCTGGTCTACAAAGTGAGTCCAGGACAATTAAGGCTATACAGAGAAACCCTGACTCGAAAAACCAAAATAAATAAATAAATCTGTAACAACAACAACAAAGAATCCAAGAGGTAAATAGAAAGCTTTTTAACACACACACACACACACACACACACACACACACACACACACACACAAACACACCAGAAGCATGTTAGAATTGTGGCTAAAACCTTTATCACTGATATCAGGGACCTCATAACTATACTCATAAGGTTTAAGGCTGTATGTTACATAGAACGAAAATGTATGGCAAATGAGGGTAAATTGCCAATGAGGGGAAATGTACAAAGTGTGTGCAAACACATGCACACGGTGAACTGATACACTCCTTCAAAGTCCTTTGGTGAGCTCATTTTCCTCTCTCCAACTTGTTAAATTTCATAGTGGACAGTCATCAGTCATCAGACTCCTATACACTAAATTCTCCTCATCAGACAAAAAGAAGTCACAGAGTCAAGCATTCCTATAGACCTCACCAATGCCATGCTGTGCACTGTTCTCTGAAAGTGAATTTCAACTGTTTACTGTTATACTTACAGTTATTTCAATTTGTAATAAAAGCACCTACGCTGACTCAGCACATGCAGGTACTTAAAGACACATACTCTCCTCTGACTCTCAGCAGCTATAGGCGCAGCAAACTAGGTCCACTCGCATCTGCTAGCCTCACCCAAGGCACTCCGAGCTCAGTGTCTGCCACGTGTTACCAGCAAATGCCACTTAATAAGTAGCTTTTGCTGAAGATCATAATAGACACAAAACAGACCTGGCCATGAGAAACATAAAAGCCTAAATCATGTCTTCCTTTTAAACAAATTTCTGTGATAAGATTAAAAAATATTAAAGTTTCTTCTTATCAATGTATGATGGTAAGCCTCTAAAAAAAAAAAGAACAGGAAATTACAATACCTCCCTAAGTTTCTCTGGTTTCTCAACAAGGTACAGATTCATCTTGATATCTATCTATCTATCTATCTATCTATCTATCTATCTATCTACCTATCTATATATCTATCTATCTATGCATCCACCTATCTATCTACCTATCTATCTATGGTTTGATTTGCATTTCAAAGGGCTAGTGAAGGTGATCAGGTGTTCATCTGACATCCAATACTTTTTCAAGTAAAGGGTCCATTCAAGCCTTTTTTTTTTGTATCTTAATTAGTTTCCTTATTATATATACATTTTATATATAATATAAATATATAATAGAATGTAATAAATATGTGAATATATTAAATAATAAATATATAAACATGATATATAATATAATAAACATATAAATATAAATATATATTTTTTCATGCAAGGCACAGAAATAAAGACAATGCTGCTAGAAATAACCTATGGACAAATGTCTCCTTCACACCCTCCCAATCAACTCAGCCTGTCTCATGGTTTACATGTAATGTTACATATTGTAATATTTCATACTTTCTGAAACTTTATTGTATTAAGTTTGTGAAAACAAACACTAACCTAAAGTGTTCAGAACCCAAGACTGGTGTGAGCTTTGTGCACCCACTGCTTTGCAAATTATGTTCTGTGGATATATTCCTGTGCTACACTGAAGATGATGGTAGTGTGGATCCTGAAAGCAGATTATAGTCCATTGAAAGAGACATCCACGGGCTGGAGAGATGGCTCAGAGGTTAAAGACACTGACTGCTCATCCAGAGGTCCTGAGTTCAATTCCCAGCAACCACATGGTGGCTCACAACCATCTATAATGTGATCTGATGCCTTCTGGCCTTCAGGTGCACCTGCAAGCAGAGCACTGTATACACAATAATAAAAAAAAAATCTTTAAAAAAAATAGAGAGACATTCATGTTTGCCTAGCATGTGCAAGGCCCTAGGTTCAATCCTCATTGCATGTGGAAGAAGCCTAGGATATAGCTCCCTGGTAGACTGCCTTCCTGGTGAGCAGAAAACCTTGGGCTCAATCCCCAACATCACAAGTGAGTGAGGAGTGGGGTAGGGTGGCGTGGGGAGATCCATTTAACAACAGTACAAATGGTATTCATCATGAATGTGACAGTAAAGAAAGATAACTCTCCTGAGTATGAAAGTCCGTGTGTGTCGTGGGACTCAGTTTTAGAAACTCAGGAAATTAGAATCACCAGATGATCTGTTTAGATTTTTCTTATAATAACTCTAAGCTATACTTTTGCCTCACCCACTCTAGGCAAGTGTTCTACGGCTGAGACATATCCTAGCCTCAGCAGATGCTCATTTTTAAAATAAGGGTGTCTTCAATTAGAAAACACTTCATATTTAGGCAATGCCTCTTTCCCACATAAGCCAAGCAAACCCCACACCATGAGCAGACAGTCAGTAAGCATCACTGCTCTGGTCCACAGTCTGTCCTCTTCTTCCACACCCACACCACCAACACAGCATCAGCTGTGCCATCAAAGTAGACTATTTTCCTAACTGGAGAAACATTCAGACTGGAAGCTGGAAGAAGAGTGTTTCACATAGATGGTTTAAAGTAAGCTTGTGACATTTTAGAATATACCCACAACCTTATACAAAAATAAACAAACAAAAACAAATGCAAACAGCCAATTAACTAAAAAAAAAAAAAAACCTGCTTCCATGATATCAGCGATTGCACATGACAACTCCATCAGAGAGCTCTGATACGAGCAGGATTTCCCTGTTCTGAATCTTTTTATCTGTAAACCTTTTTTTACTATGATGCTTTATGCAGTTTAAAGCACTGCATAAAAGGAAAATACTGTAAATATTGCATATTTTATGTGTTTGGAATAAAAGTTACAAGTAGTTACATAGAAGTGATTTTGTATCAATATTATTATGTCAAGTAAAGTCATCAGACCAAAAAAAAAAAAAAAAAAGAAAAAAGAAAAAAGAAAAAAGCTACAATGAGAAATTAAATAAAGGCCCTAGTTCCATCAACTAAATCGCAAGCAGTAAGAACTAGGCATTGAATAAGTAATAGAACAGCTAGCCACACTTCATTTCATGAAAGGGGTGGGGTGGGGGCAGCACCTGCCAGGCAGATTTACATGGTGATTTAAAGATGTCAACCCAGAAGGCTTTGCAAGATACTTTTAAGGACCATAAAAGAAAGACTACTTTATATCAAGACCACAATGATATAACAGCAACTTTTTGGAAAGTGATACTTTGACACTGGAAAAGTGACTTTTAAGTCTTAAAACTACTAATTCAGTACATTAAAGCAAACTTATTAAAATGCACTTATCTCTTGAAGGAAAAGAAAGTAAATAGACAGAGCTGAGCAGCACAAACTACAGGTAGAGCTGAGTGGTGCCCATCTCCTGTGTGCCTCTCAGCTCTCAGGCCATGCCTGTCCTGACCTGCATCCTGTTCAATGGCCATCATCTTTAGTGTGTTAGCCTTTGCCTCCAAGGTTAAACAGCTTCCATTTCTCTAGGAGACAACCTCAGTACTTGATATCAAGTCATATATTTGCTATAAGATTAATGTGTAAAAATTAACTATGTCTTTTTAACTATAACAATATTTTGTTAACATTTTTATTGTTTTTGTTAATGCTTTGATTATAAGGTTTTTTATATGTACATGGATGCATGTGTGTGTGTGTATATTAATGGATTGGGCTGTTCTGAAGGTAATTTTCCCTTTCACAATGAGCCTTGATGCCTAAAGTAAGCTTTGCAAAATACAAGTCTTTTCAGGAATGCAGATAAATAGTATATAGACTAAGGAGGCAACTCTGCTGAATTTAACTATTAATGGCAGATGGCACTATTAGAGCCAGGAGAATCTTGACTCAGTAGCCAATAGAAGAGCCAAATGTCACAAATTGACAACAGGTAATGTAGAGAAGGTACTTGTAGGGGGAACAGGGCTTCAGCTGGGAGATAAGAGAGGGTAATGGGGAAGATATAATCAGAGTACATTGCTTGTATGACGCTATGAAAGAATAAGTCCGATTTCAAAAAGAATGGCTGAGCGATTTTGTAAATTATGCACAGAAGGATGAATGTCTGTCCTGAGGCCCCCGAGGATGATGGGAAACAAGAGAAAGAGATCACGATGCTGTCTACAAACAAAGCACTCAACAGGCCTATCTGTGGCGTGTCATAGCTTACAGCATATGCTCAAGCTGTCTTATTTGTTGTCACATACAAAAAGAGCCACATTGTTCAAGTTCCAAAAAGATATTCAGTCTTTCTTGCCTCTTTTTACTTCTTAGCTTCCTGCCTTCCATCCTTTAAATCACCTGTCCCTTCGTTTTCGCCTGGTCAGAATGTATTGTGACTTGTATTTCACTCCATAAGCATAGTTTAGTATCACAAGCTTTTCCTATAGGTTACATCTAAATGTTAAAAATCAATCAACTGGGGCTGGAGAGATGGCTCAGAGGTTAAGAGCACTGTCTGCTCTTCCAGAGGTCCTGAGTTCAATTCCCAGCAACCACATGGTAGCTCACAACCATCTGTAATGAGATCTGGTGCCCTCTTCTGGTGTGCAGGCGTACACGCAGACAGAACACTGGCTATGCAATAAATAAATAAATCTTTAAAAAAAAAAAACAATCAACCCTGCTTACATCCATATAAACATATAACTGTTCCTAGCAATGCTTAATTATATACTGTAGTTAAAGTTCCTTATTCACAAGTTACTTTGCAAAGCAGAGGGTGAAGGTAGGGAAGAGAGGGAAATACCAATGCTTTGTTTTATGTGTGTGCTCATCTGAATTTCCCATAAACTTGTACCGGTATTGCTTTCTTAATACTCTCTTGATTCTGAAACAAAGTAGTGTCTGTTTCATGTAGAATGGACAGATGTTTATTTTTCTCTGGGAAATTTGACTTTATTACTACCACTGATTTGTACAATGGGTAAAGCTCCATCTTTCAACAGCCACAGAAATTGAGGAGTAATAGTAACTGCCTGCTTCCCACCTCCACTGAGGTCAAAGGGTAAAGAAATATGGCTAAGGTGCAGATGGAGAGATTTAAGCCACACATGAGAAAAACATTTCCTGATCATGATGACTATTAGACACAGAAACGAATTATTAAAAGGGAGAGACAGAGAGAGAAGAAGGCCTTATAAATCTCCTTCCACAGGCATGTGAAGGGCAGTATATACAGCCATCTGTACAGTGATGCTTGGATAAGGCCCAGCTGTGAACTGATGTCCACTTTATAACGCCATAAATACTCAAGAAGGTTAGGACGACATGCTTTAGTAGTGTATGCTCTGGTTACACACGTTTTTTCTTTTTTCTTTTTCTTTACTTTTTTATTTTTTTTAGCCTTGTGGTCACAGTATATACAGTTACAGTAGAAGAAGAAACTCATTGGAAAACAGCACTTAGTTCTATGAAGCAAATCAATTCAGTGGGTCCAAAGAAATCTGCCAGAGGATGTTTTCTAAGGCTGGTCTGGAATGAAGTCCAACCACCACAGAATCACAGGTCCCAGAGAGAAAATAAACAGCTCTCACTAAAGTTACACAGAACGGTGAAATATAAAAGCACCAGAAACAGTTATGGCTTGCCTTCCTATGGAAGTCTTGCCTTCCCAGGGCTAACAATGCCACAGCAATTACATCGCAGCAGACAGCGAGAAGGAAACTTCCCTATCCAGGGAAGGAATATTAGGTGCCAGAGGAATGTTTTCCTTTGTGGGTCAACTCATAGGCAGACTGTCTGCTCTTAAAAGAACCTCTGAATAAAGAAATTGCCACTCAGGAGCCAGGAGTCTTTTGCCATATCATGCACTTAGGTTTGTTTGTTTTTTAAACTCTGGTGCCAAATTCTCTAATTCAGAATTTCTTAGCGAAAACAAGATGTCCAACTTCAGGTGCCTAGCATTCATGCCACCTTCCACGTCCAGACAAAGAAGCTCCCCAATTTCCAGACGCTCCATTTAGAAGAGGGCAAGCGAAGAAGTATGTTAGCAAAAACCCAGCATGGCCACACAGACCAAGAGGAAATTTCTTGTCTCTGCTGTCCCTGCTCCCACTAAAGAAAGAGAGGGGTGGAGGGGAGGGCAGGGGAGGGAGAGAAGAAAAGGCTAGGAAGGTAGGCTGCAGAAACAGACCAGCAGTTAAGAGTGCATACTGTGAGTGTTGTGAAAAAGTGGGGGGTGGGGGAGGAAAAAAGGACCTGGAGGAGACAGGAGCCCCACAGACTAACAAAGCCAACTAAGCAGGCCCCAGAGGGGTTTGCTCAGATTGAGGCACGCACTGGACCCAGACCCCCTACACAGATGTAGCCAATGAGCAGCTCAGGCTTCCTGTGGTCCTTAGTAAGAGGAATGGGGGCTGTCTCTGACATGCACTCTGTTGCCTTCATTTTGACCACTCCCCCCTGGCGGGACTGCCTTGCCAGGCCACAGGGGAAGAGGACACGCTTGGTCTGATAGAACTTGATGAGCTGAGGTGGATGGGAAGGAGGGGTCTCCTTTTCTGAGGAACAGGAGAGGAGGAGTGGGGAAAGGGAGGGTGCGACTGGGAGGTGAGGAAGGATGAGGCTGGGACCAGGATGTAAAGTACATTCATTGATTAATTAATTGATTAATAAAAAGAAAGAATGCCCACTGCTTTGGCAGAGCACCTGCATTAAGTTCCCAGCACCCAGATTAGGTAGTTCACAACTCCCTGTATCTCCAGCTATAGAGGATCCTAAACTCTCATCTGGGCTCTCCCAGGATGGACATGGACACGGACACAAATGCACACGCACATGCACACACACACACACTCATCTGGGCTTTCCCAGGACAGACAGACAGACACACACACACACACACACTTTTTAAAAATATCTTTAAAACAAAACCTCCAGGAGGGATGTCTCCCTGAAATGAAGCTATGCAGGACTCCAGTGGCCTGCATCACTGCTGACAATCTCTGTGGTCTTCACTTCTTTAGAGCCATGCAAAGGAACAGGTCCTAACTCCAGCTTAGGGAGCAGCCCTGAGCTGACTATAGTGAAATGCACTGTATCTGACTCCAGCAGAGGAGCTCACAATGTGTCTTGGTACAAGAGGTTATGTGCTGTGTCATCTTGAAACAAGGGCTAGTTCTAGAGTGCATCCCTACTGGAAGACCTGAGAGAGGCCAGCAACCACAGCATCCCTTCATCTCCCAGACTCTGCCATCCTGTACCATACTGGCTCATATGACAGGGCACCATTGCCCAGCCAAGCTGTTGCAGCTTACTACCCTGTGGTAACAGCCCCCATAAGAGGTACTCCTCAGGCCCCACCCTCTGCCTTTCAACTACTTAAAGCCTAAGGCCAATTATGATGGCCTGCCCCTGGCACCTAAACCAGTACAAAACCCAGACTGCTGGGGACACCTCAGTTCCAGCTCAGCAAAGCAGCTGTGATGCAGCCACAAGTTTGTCCTCTTGACAGATTCAGCCATTTCATCCACTTACTGTTTTCACTGGCTAACTATTTTCTTTCTTTCCTTCCCCAACCTTTATTGGCATCTCCACCCTCTTCCCAGCTTCTTGTATCCACACTGTATTTTCTGTAGTACTTGGACGTTATCTTATTGGCTGTTTTGACTGTTGTTTTTCCTTTACGTTTAAAGCTTACATTTTCTTTTTAATTCCCTTTCATACATTCATCTAAACTTGTAGGGTTTTTTATTTTTTTTTAGATTTTATTTTATGCACGTGCATGCTTGATTCCCAAGGAGGTCAATAGAGAGTATTAGGTCCCCTGCAACTAGAGGTACAGATAGTCGTGAGCCACCATGTGGAGGCTGGGAATGAAACCAGGTCCCCTGTAGGAATAGCTGGTTCTCTAAACTGATGAACCATCTCTCCTGCCTGCTCCAATTTTGTTTTCAAAGTTTCTTACTATTGGAATTTTGTTTAAGTTTTTTTTTTTTCATTTCTAATCTCTTGATCATTTTTCTTCCTCTGTACCATTTTCCTTTTCATGTATATGATCTTGCTTCTCCAATGTTTTCCTTTTTCCATGCTTTCTTTTATTTTTTCACTTCATACATCTATTACCTCTACATTACTCTAAATAAGTTTTAACTTTAGAGACAATTCCATATTAGCTTCCTGTTGCCTGTTTATAGTGATTAGTGATTTACTAGTGTGTTTTAATAAGTCTTCATAGTATTCTGTATCTTGTACACTGCGGTGTTGCTGTTACAACAGTTTTCAGTATTTTCTCAGTGATCCTAGGGACTGAGTCATCCAGAGGAGGCAATTCAATAAGAAGATCTCTAAATAAATCCTAGGATATATTAAACAGATGTGCATACTGTACCATAAAAACACAGGAAGTATGAAAAGGATGGGTAATACAATTTCTTTAAGAGATCATAGGAATCCAATTACTAAATTCATAGGCACTAAAGTAGATAAAATGCTGTCTGGAGATTTTGAAGTTTACTAGTAAAAATAACCAGTTACCTCAAAGAGAGCACAAACAAGCAAGTGACCCCAAACCAGACCGTGGGGAGAAGAGAAAAGCAGCCATCTGGATGGAAGGGCTGGCAGAGGGAGTGAGAACACCAGCTTGTAACACCAACTGGATCTCCAGAGTCTCCACACAGGCCCAGATGCAGTGACATATATCTATAATCTCAGCACTACCAGAGATGGGAGGCAGAGACAAGCACAGAGTTCAGAAGCTCTCCTGTCAGGTAGCCTGACGTACACTGCGCAGCTGCAGAAACAAGACAGACTATGCCTCAATAAGGCAGAAGGCAACAAGTAACTCACAAAAGTTGTCCCATGACCTCCACATAAGCCTTCACTCACATGCACACTCACACATACACATGTACACACAATAAATAAAATACTTTAAAAATGAAAACAGAACTGCCATATGACCTACCTATTCCGCTCCTGGGTGCACATCCAAAGAACGCAAAGTCAGCAGGCCACAGAGATCCTAGCACATCCATGCTTACCACTGCAGTATTTGCAATAGCTAAGAAACTGGAACTAAGTCAGATAGAAGATGAATAAAGAAAACATGCAAACACACAATGCATCTTATTTAGCTGTAAAGAAAAGTGACACCATGGCAGGAGCAGGAAGGTGGATGAACTAAAGGCCTTTATGCTCATTGAAATGCCTCCAGGAAGTGTGTCTGTGTGTGTGTGTGTGTGTGTGTGTGTGTGTGTGTGTGTGTGTGTGTGTGTGCATGTGTGTAAAAGTAAAAAGGAGACCCTGACATGAGAAGAAGTTATCTTAAGGGAGAGGGTAGCAAGGAGCAGAAGAGGCGGCCGGGAGGAACGGGGAAAGGAGGCCCTGCCAGCTAACCCTGCATCACCCAGAGAGCTTTACTTCAGAAATGGGGAAACAAAGGAGTTTCCTAGACAAGCAAATTTAGGAAATTTATCATCTCCAGGTGCAGCTCATGGATCCTTGCTTGCTTTTTTGAGACAGGGTCCCACTCCTATATAGCCCAGGCAAGTTTAGAACTTACCACGTAGCTCAGGTGGGCCTCAAACCCATGGCAATCCTGATCCAGCTTCCCAGCTGATCTGTCTTATGAGAAATTCTTTTTCCCCCCTGAGTCAGAGAGACGTCCACGTGAACTTCTGATCCCCAGGCCCACTGCACACTGGTGTTACACATATGTACCACCAGGCCGAGTTTTACGCAGTGCTGGGGACTGAACCTAGGGGTTCATGCATGCTAGGCAAAACTCAGCGCATTCCCAGCCTTCCCTGCAAAGTCCTCAAGGAAATTCTTAATTTAGAAAGGAAATGATGGTAATTACGATCAGGAAAGTCTCCAAAACTCTAAAACTCACTAGTAGAGATGAGTATATAATCACAGTCAGAATGCTTCATTGCTGCAATGCAGCGTGGAAAAGTTTTAAGGCTCCAGTATGCAGGCCAAAAGTTAACGTTTTCAAAAACAACTGCAGCTAAGTCAGTTAAAGGAATATAACCCCAAAATAAGCTGATTGTAAACAAAAAATATAAATTTGGGAAAAACAGTAAAAGCCTACACATTTGTTTGTGATCAAAAGTTGTTGTGAGCTTAAAATAGTCTATTACAACAATATGTCTTCTGTAGGCCTCATGGTTACCACAGAGCAGGAGACGGCAGCACATGCAGACAGGAGAAAGACAGGAAGTAGAGCTTTACACAGCACAACGGAAAACAACAAGCAAAGAGTAATGATCAAGAAACAACCAAATGAATGGAACAAGTCCTCACCTGGTAAGAAACTAATCACCACCAAACCAAATTATCCAATTAAAAAATGGGGTACAGAGCTAAACAGAGAATTCCCAACAAAAGGATATCTAATGGTCCAGAAACAACTAAAAAAAATCTCAATATCAGAGAAATGCAAATCAAACCAACTCTGAGATTCGATCTTACACCTATCAGAATGGCTAAGATCAAAAATTCAAGTGACAGCACATGCTGGCAAGGATGTGAGAAAGAGGAACACTCCTCCATTGCTGGTAGGAGTGCAAACTTGTACAACCACTTTGGAAATCTGGTGCTATGTCAGAAAACTGGAAATAGTGCTACCTCAAGACCGAGCTATACCACTCCTGGACATATACCCAAACAATGCTCAACCACACAACAAGGACATTTGCTCAACTACGTTCATAGCAGCCTTATTCATAATAGCCAGAATCTGGAAACAACCTAGATGTCCCTCAACCAAAGAATGGATAAAGAAACTGTGGTACATTTACACAATAGAATACGACGCATCTATTAAAAACAAGGAAATCTTGAAATTTGCAGATAAATGGACAGAACTAGAAAAGCTCATCCTGAGTGAGATAACCCAGACCCAGAAAGACACACATGCTATATACATGTGGATATTAGCCAAACATAGATGTCCTCTGAGAGACTCCACCCAGCAGGGGACCAGGACAGTGGCTGGGACTCAATCCTGGACTTTGGGCAGAGTGATGAGAATGGTATGGAAGAATTGGGGGATGGAAGGACCCAGAGTGTTCAGGATCCCCATACGGAGACCATCAAGGTGGTGGATATTGACCAAGGGGCTCCTGCACAAACTGATCAAAACCGAGGAAAATGCATACAGTGACCCTCGAACCCTGTTCAGATGTAACCGATGGACAGCTCATTCTCCAAGGTTGTGGGGAGAAAGGGCACTGCCTCTGACATGAACTCTGATGCCGATTTGATCACTTCCCCGTGGTGGGGAGGCTTTGAGGGCACACAGAGGAAGGAGAAGCAGGCTATCTGGATGAGACCTGATAGGCTGTGGTCATATGGTGGGCGAAAGATCTTAACCAACTCTACATCTGACAAAGGGCTAATATCTAAAATATATAAAGAACTCAAAAAAAATAAATAAATAAATACCACCTAACCAAATAATCCAATTAAGAAATGGAGTTCAAAGCTAAACAGAGAATTCTCAACAAAGGAATATCAAATGGCTGAGAAACACTTTTAAAAATGCTCAACATCCTTAGTCACCAGAGAAATGCAAATCAAAACAACTCTGAGATTACATCTTATACCTCTCAGAATGGCTAAGATCAAAAATTCAAGTGACAGCACATGCTGGTGAGAACGTGGAGAATGGTGAACACTCCTCCAATACTGGTGGGAGTGCAAACTGGTACAATCACTTTGGAAATCAATCTAGCAGTTTCTCAGAAAACTGGGGAATAATGCTACCTCAAGACCCAGCCATTCCACCTCTGGGAATATACCCAAAAGATGCTCCACCACACAACAAGAACATTTGCTCAACTATGTTCATAGCAGCCTTATTTATAATTGCCAGAATCTGGAAACAACCTAGATGTCCCTCAACTAAAGAATGGATAAAGAAACTGTGGTACATTTACACAATAGAATACTATGCAGCTATTAAAAACAAGGAAGCCTCGAAATTTTCAGGCAAATGGATGGAACTAAAAGTGATCATCCCGAGTGAGATAACCCAGACCCACGACACATATGGTATATACTCCCTTCTAAGTGGATATTAGGCAAACATAGATGTCCTCTGAGAGACTCCATTCAGTGGGAGATTGGGACTTGGAATTTACTACTGGACTCCAGTTGAGAGAGGTATGGAAGCATGGGGAGATAGAAGGACCCTGAGGATCCAGGAGCCCCACAGGAAGACCATCAAGGCTGGCGGATCTAGACCCAGGGGAGTCTGCACAAACTGCTGTACCAACCAAGGTCAATTCATCCAGTGAACCTAGATCCCCTGTTCAGATGTAGTCAATGGACAGCTCATTCTCCATGGTTGTGGGGAGAGCAAGGACTGCCTCTGACATGAACGCCGGTGCCCTCGATTTGGTCACTTCCCCTTGGTGGGGAGGCCTGGTGGCACTCAGAAGAAGGGGAAGCAGGCTACCTGGATGAGACCCGATAGGCTGTGATCATATGGTTGGGGATGAGGTCCCCTTCTGTCAGAGGTTTAGGGGAGGGGATAGGGCGAAAGAGGCGGGGAGACGGGAAGATACAAGTGAGGCGATAACAATCAGGATGTAAGCTGAATAAAGTATTTTTTTAAAAAAAGAAGTACTACAATAATAAACAGAGGTCTCAGGCATAGAACACTCTTTCAAGGCATCTAGCTGAAAACAGACAATGTGTTACCTCAGTGCTAATGGGGCATTCCTGCCATATGTCCAACACCAGAGAGCAAAACACGAAGCCACAAGGACCCCTCAGTGACAATGGAACTGCAGAGAGGGGTGTGCTGGGAAATGGAGCACAGTCTGCCATAGGAATTTCTATCCCTGCCTTGTTCACATGGTCTGTTGGCGTTGAAACAAATGTATTTCTTAGGGTCCATTTGTTTTGAACTTTTAGAATATATTTTTCCCTTTCTGAAAGTCAGTGGGAAAATACAATTCCCTTCCCAGTGTTTTAAAAATCACTTTTCTGGAATGTATCTACTTAACTGACAATTTAATAACAAACTCTCAGTAAGATGACAGATGTTTAGATAGACAATGATAAAATGAAACCTTTTCTTTGTCTTAGCAATTACTCTTATCATTTAAGAGAACAAAGTTTATTTCTATTGGTGCTCATAATGCTGAGGGATTTTATATTGAAGATCTGGGGTTTCTAAGAGGAAAAAAAAAACTCTCATAAATTTAAACACAAGTGAATCCTCAGTCTAGAATCAAAATCTGTTTAATGTCTCAAAAATGCCAGAAGCTTTAATTGCAGGCAGAAAAATTCATTCTTTAATAAAATTTACAGCAGAGCCCGGGGAGTCCTGTCTGCTGAGTTCTGCAGAACGTGGCTGTTCCGTGATAAAGCTGCATGATAGGCAGCTTTCAAACACTGAGGTCTCGGTGTATTCAAAGCTTCCAGTTCTGTTTCTTGCTGTTCATGGCTGTGGATCTGTGGATGGCATGAGAGCCACAGAAATTCTGGGTACAGACAGTCAGCAGAAGCAGCGGCCACACTGTGTTGTCTTTGACTGAACAGCAGTTGGCACAAGGACAGAGCGGAGCAGACCCTGCTAACAATCGACTGTTTCTTCTTCCCCTCTACCCCACCTCCCCTGTCTGGAGTTTAGGATAAAGAAAGGCATTTTATCTTTTTTGGGTTGTGGGAGTTGATAGGGGAAAAAAAATCAAACATTTAAATTTGAATTCTTTATGGAGTTACTCATTTTTTTTTCCTTCTGGCTTTGGCTATTTCCCAAAGACAGAGCTCTTTAAAAAAAAAAAAAAAGTAAAGTTTATTGATCTTTAAAGACTCCAGTGTTGAGCTATAAAAATTGGTTTATGCTCTATGGTATCATCAAAAAGTTTACCACTAAAGCACAATGTAAATCACCATCAAGATCTCCTGTGCATTCTGCCTTTTCCTAGCTCACAGTATGAATTCGCTCCTGTTTCACTGTACTTCTGAGCGAGGAACTCCAACTAAACCCACGTAAGGGATACACAGAGGATGTGGAAGAAAAGAGAGGCAAGGCACAGTGTGCACCCCAGCTGGGGAGGCTAAGGAAGGAGGGTGCTGTGCTCAAAGCCAGAAAAATGGTGTCCGAGGATTGAGGGGGGATCCTATAATGGATGTAAACATGTTTTTGTTTTGATCCCAAGTGTGGGGTGGAGAACGGACTTGTGAAAGAACAGGTGATGTTTATCCACTAGAAGGCAAATCGCCTCATGCGGGGGCTTGGATGTTGCCACCTGAAACATCTAGTACAGACTCTGAGAGGAGATATATATATATGAGCCCAAAATAGGAGGTGGGGTCTTTTGGGGTCTTGGTATTGTTTGGCTGTTCATCGCTCCACTTCGAGAAGCTCCTAGAGAGGACAGCTCCAGAGAATGCTTCGGGACTCTGGGTTCTGGCTGCTGCTCCAGGTTCCAGCAACAACTACGGTTGAATTGCTGGTTTGATGAAATCCTGCTGACTATGCTAGGGGAATTGCTCCCAGGAACTGAGTCCAAAAAGGTCTACTCCTCCTGTTCCCACTAGCCACTTTTCTCTCCTCTCTAGGGTAGGTGGGTTGGAAGGGAGGGTAAGAATTAAAGAATCTCAGATAAAGTAGGTTTGGAAAAGGCCGAAGCCTGCAGGATCCCCCATTAGATAAACTGGATTCATACAGAACGGAGTGTGGGTCCCCAGCACCCACATAAAAGCCTAGCGTGTGGCCATCTGCTCAAGAAGCGGGGATGAGGGAACCCTATGCAGCCTGCCTCTGTGAATAGTGTTGGCCGTTATGGAGCAAGATACCTGGTAATGTCAACCTCTGTTCTTCATATGCATGTTCTACATACATGTGCTCATGCACGGTCAAATATGCATGCACAGAAATATACATATACCACACACAAGTACATATGTTAGGAACAAAAAGAAAGAATAAAAGGAAATGGAGAAAGAGAAGACAGAAAGGTAGGAAGGCAGGAAAGGGATTCATAGTTGAACACCAGAACGGTCTCACAGCAACAACTTTACTTCTACTCAGAACAGGCAGGACTTCTGCGTCGCCTACAGGGAGTGAGAGAGGCTTACCCATACTCATCTTGATGGGCAGGTTTTCTCTGCTGGCTGCTTCCACTAGATGTCTCCGAACTTCCATCACTGCCTCTTTGTGCTTGGCAGTCAGCAGGGCTTCCCACAGGGCCTTGGCTGAGGCGTCACTGCAATGGAAACAGAAAACAGCTTGGAATAAAGTCCTCCAGGGAGATGAGAAAGGGCGGAAGAGGAGAAAGCCTCCAGCACTGCCTCATGGGTACCAACACCATCAGCCCCACTGGGAAGTATTAACCTGATGCAGGGTATCAAATTCATTTAACAGGCAGAGTATTGAGGAGTTAAGGGGACAAAACCAAGATAAAAGGAAGAAGAAAGGCTACATTGGTCCATCAAAGTATGATAAAATTATACATTAGATTTTTTTTTTTTGAGATTTTTCACATGAAAGTAGTTCACAGTACAATTCATTGCTAAAGAAACATGAATGTCACACAAACCAAAATTAAATGTAAGGTTAAGAGCGACTTCTCAGTGCTGATGGCACTGTGTCAGCCTGAGACGGCATAGTGTCTGAGAAACACAGAGATCCTTACTGAGAATCCTGGGCAGATTCTCAATGGACTTCCTAACCGGCAGACTTCCTCCTGAATAAGAATGAAGGCTTGCTCTCAGTAGCAGGCCCTGAAGTATTCCACTCCAGGCCTTCAGTTGGAAGGACGGCACTTATGGAGCCTCTACAATTATCTGTTGATGGCAGCGCCAAGCACTGCATTATGCAGGGTCTCATCTGGGTTCACTTTCCAGTAGCTCTCTGTCTCCTCTGCCATGCCATGCCCCCATTATAAATGAGCACAGTGTTCTTTCCGGAAGGCCGCTGCCACGAAGCCAAGTATACACATCTGTAGTAACGTTTTTAAGACTCAATATGAAGGGAACAAGGGTGGCTTCTGTCTTTTCCTGAGGACAGCTTCCACTCAGAGCCCACGAATGCACACTAACCTCTCAATTAAGAGGAGCAGCTCCTGTTGTCCTCTACTCTTCCATGGTGAAGTAACAAACTCCTAAAACTCTAATTCCTCCGGCGGGTAGCGTGGCTACCTACTTGACAGCCTGAGGGACACACAACCAGTAAAGCACATTTCTCAATGTATCTGAGGATGTTCCCAGAAGGTCTGTGAACTGAGCAGAAAAGGCCTGACATGAATGTGGGCTACACTGTACAACATGTGGGCCCTAGATGGAACTAGAAACAAAAGAACAGGGGACACTGCCAGCCTGGGCTTGACCCTAAAGTGTGGGCATACTGTTGCTGTTGCCACTGCTTGCAGGTACAGGACTCTACGCTCAGCTTTTGAATGCTGACTCCCATCAGAGACTTACAGGAAGCTTCCAGGCCTCCATCCCCCGCCTTGTTCTGACGCATCTAGCTTCTCTGACTGAGCAGCTGCCTCAGCTGTCCCGCTGCTCACAGCTACTGTGGAACGCCCAGTCTGCAACTATAGAAGCCCTCTTTATAATTAGATATCTAGTCTTAGCGCTCTTCTACAGGACCCTATAAGAATTCTACATCTATTACCCTTAATTTAAATAAACGAACATGTAAATTACATGTCATGCCCTATATGTGGGGGGAAACAGATAAAATAAACTTCCAAAGATATAAAATCTGGAAGCTTTCCTATTTATAATACAAAAGTAAAAACATTACAAAGATGTGCTATGAATTACAATTATGAATGAATAGATTCTATGCAAATATAATCCTATCTGGGAGGATAGGGACTGAGAGAGTAACCTCTACTGCAAACTACAAACAAGTACAAAGAAGCAAAAGCTCTAACTGCAGCCAAAGGAAGAAGTGATAGCTACTTAGGACGGGGAATGGTAAAGAGGCTCAAAGAGGCTATCACATCATAGCTACAAATGAGAAAAGGGCATTTTAGGGCATTAAAAGATGTACTTGTAAGACACCTAAGACTGTTTTGCTTCTTTCTAAAACAAGGACAGTCTTCACCATAATTCAAAAGTAGGCCTATTTGCTATGGGGTTTTAAAGAAAACATCCAATTTCTCTAAAGACTGGAATGTTCTAGGAACCACTAAAAAATGCTGAGCAGGCAATCTATATTCTCAGCTTCCCAACCTTATGGTCCACAATCACACCTATCTTTTCCCAGTAGAAGCACCTCCCCTCAGACCTCAGGTCACGGTCTCAACAAGAAGCTGCAGAGTAGAACATCACTACCCTCTTCCTTTCTGTGAGAATAGACATCTCATTCATACAGTGCATCTCCAAGATGGCAGTGGGTTAACTAATGCCGCAACTGCCCACTAGCTTACAGAAATATCTAGAGTGCATGCTGCAGAGTCAGATAAATTAGTGTCAAAACTCCAAATATTGTCCCCATCTCCCAATCCAAAGACATGGCTTGCTGTGCCTCCTCTTAAGCACAAGACTTCTTTCTCTTCTTTGCTAAGAACTTTCTTCCTAAAAGCATGCCTCTCCCACTGGTCTCTTCTAAAATGTCACCTGATCAGAGTGATATAAAACAGTGAGGAAGCAACCCCAGCGCCTCATGCTAGTCACTCTGCCCTCCTCACTGGACGTTACTGCTCTACCGGAATTGTGTCACCACTAGACTTATTATATGTTTCTGTGTCTAATTGTTGCATATTTTGCTCATGATAAGTGAAGTACTTCTATGAAAGCAGGCACTCTGATTCATTGCCAACATTATCTAGAATGGTACCAAGTCTGCAGTAGGTCTCCCAATAAACAGTATACTGCAAGTAGTATAAGTAAGTGTATCTAACCTATTTCATTATGATGAAAGTAATATGAATGGCTTCACAAATTCACTACAACAACTTACAGAAAGCTCTTTTTTGACTCCCTAAATTTAAGTAGCTGTGTTGTTGCTGCCACCATTACTACTCTGATTGAACGCCTTAGAGTGGGGTTTAACATATAGGAAATCCACCTAGTTATCGCATGTTTTTACTCATAAATTCCTAGTTGTACACATACACCCACTCCAGGCTCCCACTCTCTGACCCTTGTGTACTAAGACACTTTTGAAGAAGGACAGGCTTCCTAGGATTCCTCACATTGACAAGAGGCCATGTTTCCTTGGAAACTGCTTTGTCGATAGTAACGGTCCTGTTCTGTCTGATTTCACAGTGTGTACTTCCTGTCCTAAACAGTATTTTATTTTATTTCATGATTGTTTCATGCGTATGTTGTGTGCGTGTGGTGTGTGTGTGTGTGTGTGTGTGTGTGTGTGTGTGTGTGTGTATGTGGGCATATGTGTCATTTTGTGTGCACATCGCAGCACATGCTTGCCAGTTAGAAGACAAGCTTTAAAGAGTTCCTTCTCAGCCGGGCAGTGGTGGCGCACGCCTTTAATCCCAGCACTCGGGAGGCAGAGGCAGGTGGATCGCTGTGAGTTCGAGGTCAGCCTGGTCTACAAAGCGAGTCCAAGACAGCCAAGGCTACACAGAGAGACCCTGTCTCGAAAAAAAAAAAAAAAAACAAAAACAAAAAAACAAAAACAAAAACAAAAGAGTTCCTTCTCTCCTTTCTCTGATGTGCGGATATAAATTAGGGAGCGTGCTATGTAGCCAACACCTTTAACTGCTGGGCCATCTTGCCAGCCCTTCAAAAGTTCCTTTTTTAAAAGTTGTTTTATGTGTACAGGTGTTTTGCCTACATCTAACGTCTGTGTACCATGTGCATGCAGTGTCTGCAGAGGTCTGAAGAGGGCGGGACATCTCCTGGAACTAAAATTAGACTATTGTTAGCTACCATGTGGGTGCTGGAAACTAAGTCCGTGTCCTCTGGGAGAGTAACCAGCACCCTGAAGAACGTCCTACACTATCATGCTACCTCCATATCAAAGATAGCCATCCATCTTAAGTTTCCCAAGCAAATACCCATGAACTAATTCGAGTTGTCTGAATAAATACACTGAGGACAATCAAACCATAGTGTACTAGTTACTGTTTTTCACTGCTGTGATCAAATACATGGCAAGAAGTAAATGGAAGGAGGGTTTGTTTCTTTAGGGATAAAGAGATCACAGCCCTCATTCCAGGGAAGACATGGCAGTGTGAACATGAAGCACCTAGTTAGATTATGTTCCCAGGCAGGAAACAGACTTGAATATTCAGACTCAGATCAGTGTCTTTTTTTTTTTTTTTTTTTTTTTTAAGTCTGGGACCTTGCCCATGGGAAGCTGCCATTCACATTCAGATGGATCTTCCCTCCTAAGTTAAACTTGCTTAAAACCCTGACAGGGATACATCACTGGGTGTGGTTCTAAGTCCCACCATGTTAAGAATCAAGATTAGGCATCACAAACCTACTCCTTATCAACTCAATCCCCGAATATACTTAAAGCTTAGCACCATCTCTGCTCCTCAAATACTCACGAACATTTTATAATGCACAATACATTCAACTCATGTTTAAAAGGTCTTCCAAATGTTAACAGTTCTAATATTGTTCTAATGCCCAAAGTCTCTTCTGAGACTCAAAGCATTGTAAAATCCTGCAAAATCAAAATGCAAGTTATAGATTCCACTATACAAAGGCACATTCCAAAGGGGAAGAAAGGGGCTACTACAAGGAAACATTAAACGTAAGTAAAAACCAAAACCCAGCAGTTTGATGTAATGTAATGGCATCTTAGGACCTCCTTGCAGGAAAGCCTACCCTATAACACACTGATTGGGCCTAGCAGCTTTCTAGAACTTTGGTGAAAGCCTCTACGGCCCTGTACACCTTACTTGTATGACTAAAACCCAGCACCATGTAGATGAGAACGCCAATATCTGATGTCCACTCGTCCCACACTTCTATTACAGCAGTAGTGGACTCTATGCCTTAGCAGCTTACCTTGGAAATATGGAGAAATCAAGTTGTCTTTAATCAGGAAACTTCCTTCCTCCCTGTTGGCTAGCTTCTGTAGCATTAGAAGGTGTGTGGAGGAGGCAGAAAACAAACAGCAGTCTTACCCAGCTGCGATGTAATGAGCTGCAGTCATGGTCAGTGTGGCAGGACATGAAGAACATGAGTGCAACAGTGGCAAGAGCATTACAGGAATGGCCAGCGGCCTTCTGGGGAGTGGCCAGCGGCCTTCTTCTTGGACTTAAGGCCTGCTCCATGGGAGAAAACACACGCCTGATCCTCTAAGTCTGGCCAAGAACTGGGAGCTCAAGGGCCCCAGAGGTGAGCTCACTATTATTATTTTGGTCATTTTTTAATTAAATCTTTTTTAACTTAAGGATACACAAATGAAACATACTTTTAAAGTTTATTTTCTTTTTCTTTTTTTTTTTTTGGTTTTTTTCGAGACAGGGTTTCTCTGTGTAGCCTTGGCTGTCCTGGACCTGCTTTGTAGACCAGGCTGGCCTCGAACTCACAGCGATCCACCTGCCCCTGCCTCCCGAGTGCTGGGTTTATAGGCGTACGCCACCACGCCCGGCCTTAAAGTTTATTTTCAAATACTATCAGCACATCCTATTTTCAAAGCACTTTAGACTTTATAAAGCATTCCTCGGATCTATGCCATATTCACTAACTCATCCTAAAGAGCTGCAGAAAAACCAAGCCATAAGTGAAGGGCACTCGGGCCGAAATGGCACAGTGGAGGCCATGTTCATGTAGCAAGTGTTACACTGAGTGAGCAAGCTACGGAAGAGGGGCTGCTGGGCAGAATGCTGATTATTCTCAGTAGTTTCTGCTAGGTTCCTTTCAAGTCCTTAATTTCCTTAATATCCACTATTCTCTCTTTAAATTGGCACATGAGTCCCATACAGGAAAGGCTACAAGAATGAAGAGTGAAGTCGCCTACGTATTTAGAAGGCGCAGGCCCACATGGTGATCAGGCCCCACCAAGAGCACTGGGAGCAAGGCAGGAACACATCCAAATGCCCCATTACCGCCCTGGCAACAGCCTGACTGCTGTCACACATGGGTCACACAGAAGCCAGGCCCCACTGCCCTACCCAGAGAACGAGTTACCCTGCCACAGACGCCATCACTGTGCAGGGCTGCCTGTCGGCTGGCTAGGAAATCTCTTAAATCTTTTAAGTCGTCTTACAAAACAGAATTGTTTCAAGAACAGTTTAATTCATCTCCTCTCTTTTCACCCTCTCCTCTTCTTCCTATTGCTACATAAGCAATAAAGAAGATAATAGTCTCTCAGGATTTTGTATTCTTTGGGGGTTTTTCATTTTAAATAATATCCTATTATTCCCCTTGTCATCATTAGTCACTAGCAGTCATACTGTTACACAATGCTAATTATGTCCACTTCAATTTTATTGTATAAATGCTCCCCCTCCCTGAAAAAAAAAACCCCACAACTTTCTAAGGAGGGAGAGATTGCTCCAGAGGTAAATAGCCTACCACAAAAGTGTGAACCCATAGAAAGAGCAAATTATAATCTGTAATCCCGGTGTTCCTGTGGCAAGGTGGGAGGTAGGGACAAGAGGCTCCACAGAAGACTGTGGGCCAGCTAGCCTGGTAAACTCAGCGACAAATGGGAAACCATGTCTCAAACAAGGTAGAAGGTCAGGGTCAACATTCAGTGCTGACGGCGGGCGTGGTGGCGCACGCTTATAATCCCAGCACTCGGGAGGCAGAGGCAGGCGGATCGCTGTGAGTTCGAGGCCAGCCTGGTCTACAAAGCGGGTCCAGGACAGCCAAGGCTACACAGAGAGACCCTGTCTCGAAAAAAAAAAAAAAATTCAGTGCTGTCCCATGGCCTGCATGCATGTCAGGGATATATGCATTTGTACTCACGCATGAACATACAGGGAAAGGCTTTATTTTCCTTCCGAATTTCCAAATTTTCCAAATATATGTACATACTTATGACATACATTATATACATATAATCTTTTAAAAATGGAAAAACAAAACACCATGGTCTAAGTTGTCTAGAGAGAGTACTTCTAACCCTGTTCTCCCTTTATATTCCTGATACCCTTAGGAAAGATAGGAAAAGTGCCGTTCAGCTGTTTCCCGATTCCTGAAACTGACAAAGTGAGCCACTTACCTCACGTCCTGGTTTTAGCAATTTTTTATGTGATAAGGGTTGGAACCTGTTACCTTGGACAGGCAAAGCAGGACTTCACTGCTGAGCCACACTTACAACTCTGTGTATACCACATTTTGTTTTTTCATAATAAAAGTAGTTTAAGGAGCATTAGAACTCAATTCTAAAACTGTAAGTGTCATGAGTTACCTGGGACTCTGAACAATTCACTTGACCTTTCTAGAATGTTGTATTTCTAGAGGTGGAAAGTTATTTTCAGTTACTGAGAACTGTCACAGGTAATACAACTATCTCATCCCATGGAGTAACAGCTCTCCAGGTACCCTAAGCCATCTCACAGATGCAGAAGCACACTCTTTATGAAGGTTACTGTTGCATTCCTTCAGGCTTCCACAGGACTCTGCTGGGTCTGCCTGCCTTTGTCATCCCTGACACAAAAGGAATAACTGTTGTCCTCTTTTCTGATTGTCTCTTTTGGATGCTGGGCAGAACCTAAGAACAGTTCGGGGGAAGGTATTTGAGGTATTTTGGGCTCTCTGACTTGTTCCCTAATACCTCCTCCATACACGTGGTTGCTTTCTTGTCCTGTGGCTGACCTCTATGGCCCTAACTCAAATGGCATGGCTTTCTCTATCTTCCTCTTCCTCTTGCTGAGATTGACAAATCTCACAAATCTACTAACAATAATAGAAAGAATTAACAAAAAGACATCCCAGAAACTTGTAGACGGTAAACTCAGCACGTTTCTTCCATTTGCTTTCCTTTTCAACTCCTACTTTCGAGACTTGAGTTTTAATTCACTGTGGTTACTGGAATACAATTTTGTTACAATTCACTCTTCGAAGTATGTGACAAAATAGTAGTATGTTTGTCTTATGAAAAGACCCATTGTGTTGCTATGAAAATCCTTTAAGTAACAAACTATACTTAGCTTGCTCTATTTAACACTAGTCAAGGTGTGTGTTGGTTTATCGCTGCTGTCATTGTTACTGTGTTTCTGTTGGAATAGGAGACTGGTGACACAGATCCTGTGAGTAAGGCCAGCTTCCCTGTGCACCATGACGTTACTGTCAGTAACTATAAGACGCCAAATGCATAAATGTCTGTGCTTTCTTATTTGCTTTCTTGCATCCATAAAACTAAAACTGTTTTGACAACACATTTGAAGACTACAACAATAAGACCCTGCCACAGATACCATCTTAAAGTCTTTCAAGAGACGTCTTGCATGAAAATATGGTCCTTTCCATGCATTCCTGGCTCTGTATTCACTGTAATTACTAAGCTTTTAATGGAATTTTAGAAGTCGCCTTTGGTTTGGCAAGTATGAAATGTCACATTCAGTGTACGAGAAATAAACAGGAAATAGTCACCGGCAAATAAAATACCAAGACGGCAGCATTAATTTTTTAAAGATGCTTGAATTTTGAGTCATAGCACTACTTCAGTCAAGTGGAAGGCATGTAATTAAGAGGCTGATGTTGAACTACGAAGGCACACTGTCAACTCATGAGCAAACTTGTGGAAATGGTTTCTTCATGGTGCACAGGGAAGCTGGCCTTACTCACAGGATCTGTGTCACCAGTCTCGTATTCCAACAGAAACACAGTAACAACGACAGCAATGATAAACCAACACACACTTTAATTCATCTTAAATAGAGCAAGCTGAGTCACATTTTGTTACTCGCAGGTATAATGACTTCCATCAGGGTGAGCCTGATGAACTAACTAAATAAAGATGTCAACAGTCACCTTTCCTCTTGACTGCTATTTTAAACAATTCAGCTTTAAGAAACATCCATTAGCCTTGAGCTCAAAAAAGTGAAAGGATTACAATACAGGAGACATTTAGACACTTGAAGCTAGTCCATCGTTCTGTGAAAATACCAGCAATTCCTGCAGCCATGCATTCATCAAGCAACTGCAGCCTCTGGAGCTAGATCTACCAGAGAAACCAGAATGGAGTATGTTCCTTCTGGTCACACCAACAGCAGCTCCGGGAGAACAAAACACTCGTCCAAGGCAAAGGTCAGAGGGAAGCTGAGGAACTAAAAAGCAGGGAAGTAGCCAGACACACAACAGAATTAGAATCAATTGAGCTGGAGTAGCTTGGGCAAAGGGTCCATGGGAAATCCTTCCAAGGAAATGAAAGAAGTATGGATGCAGCCAAATTCATCCACTTTGACATCCTCCAAAGCAAGTACCAAGTCACTCTAGGCCCGGTGACTCATGCCAGAGACTGCTGACTTCTAAGGACAAGTGAAGGGTCCTTTTTGTTTGTTTGTTGTTTTTGGTTTTGTTTTCCGACACAGGGTTTCTCTGTGTAGACCAGGCTGGCCTCGAACTCACAGAGATCTGCCTGCCTCTGAGCCTCCCGAGTGCCTCTTAATTAAAGGCGTGCGCCACCACACCCAGCAACTGAAGGGTCTCTTAACAACTGACCAATGTGATCACATTGGCATTGTTGAACCATCACTTAGAATTTATAGTGCTAACCAGAGCTGAGGACTGGGTTCGAAGCTGCCCTAAGCCACTGAGCTACAACCCTATCCGTCTTTTGACATTTTATTTAGAGACAGGGTCTCACTACGCTGCCCAGGCTAGCCCTTAATTCACTCAGTAGTCCAAGCAGGTCTTGAAGTTTGCAGTCCTCTTAACTCAGCCTGTATGATTATGAAATCATACAGTTTGAGGCCATCTGCCTTTAACCCCAACACTCTGGAGGCAGAGTCAGGCAGATTGCTGTGAGTTTCAAGACTGCCTGGTCTACATAGTGAGACCCTGTCTCAATATATATAAATAAATAAGTAAATAGATCATCGAGACTGAGCTAAGGCTGAAAACAGAAGGTGCTGTTTGCTAGCAGCAATTATAAAGGAGGCCCAAAGGAAGCAGCAGCTTGCAGGAAGGCCAACAGGTAGAAGGCCAGAGCACTGACATTAATGCAGCTGCAGTCAAAAGTATGCACATGTGGGAGGAAACAAAGGGGAAAGAGCTAGGCAGTGGTGGCACTGTGGCACTCCCCTTTAATCACAGCACTCAGGAGGCAGAGGCACAGAGATCTCGTCAGGCTGAGTTCAAGGCCAACCTGGTCTATGTAGCAAGTTCCAGGACAGCCAGGGCTACATAGAGACCGTGTCTCAAAAACAAAATAACAAAAGCAAGCCCTTGGTCAAGTCATGAAGCTTGGTTGAAAAGCTACTATAAGTAGGCTCAATTTTATTAGCAAATATATTTTATTATTAACTTATTAACCGAGAGTACCTCACTTTTAACCCAACTAACCTCAACAATAGAAAAAGAAAATTAAAGAATACAATAATGAAACTGTAAGGTCATCAGTTCCGAGGAGCGATTCTCCTGGCGTAATCAACAGGTTTTCTTCTGCTGGAAACTGGAGCAACCAGAACCTGGAACCTCAGCCGGAGCCCGGAGCCCTGGAGCCTTCCCTTGAGTGGTTCTCTCTAGGAGTGTCTCGAAGTGGAGTGATGAACAGCCAAAACTATCCCAAACCTCCAAAGGCCCTGCCTCTAGTTTTTGGCTCACAGGGATGTTTTTCAGCTGGTTAATAACCAATCTCCCCCACACAGTGGTTCGACTTCTAGGGGGATAAATATCACCTGCTCTCTCACAAGTCTTTTCTCATCCCCCACTTGTGGTCTAAACAAAAAACATGTTTATCTCTCCTTCAACTATGCCCTGAAAGACAAGAACTCCACAGAAGCTGCTCTAGAACAGAGGGGTTGGGCTGGGTGGGGGGCTGGGTGGGGGGCTGGGTGGGGTTGGAGTACGACCAAAGTCAAACAAGAAACCCAAACTCACAACAACAGACTCAGCCTCTCACACAGGAGCAGTAACTGAAAGGATAAGAGTAGTCACTCTCATATGTACTTTTAAAAAATCTCAGGGCTGGAGAGTTGGAGCTCTGGTTAAGAACATCTGTTGCTCACCCAGAGACCCCCAGTACCTCCAGCTCTAGGGATACAACACAACCCTCTGGCCTCTCAGGATGCCCACCTGTGTCTGTTACACACACCCCCATTAAAAAAAATAACTCTGGAACTATCAAATACAAGAAAAGGCGTGCTAGCCAGAATGGCAGCAAGTGTTAAGAGAAAGTGCTATAAGCTGGGCAGTGGTGGCGCGCTCCTTTAACCCCAGCACTCAGGAGGCAGAGGCAGGTGGATCTCTGTGAGTTTGAGGCCAGCCTGGTCTATAAAGTGAGTTCAAAATAGCCAGGGCTACAGAAAGAAACCCTGTCTCAAAAAAAAAAAACAAAGAGAGAAGGGGAGGGGGAGGGGGAAGGAGAGGGAGAGGAAGAGGGAGATGGGTGGGTTGTAAACACAGCTGAAGGACAACCTGGACATTCTCTGAATAACTCTGGACTGTACAGGATAAAACTGAAACAGAACCCAATACAGCCAGCAACTGGTTAACTCCCCAAGAGTTAGATTTTCAGGGCTGATACCTATTTCTCTCTTGGCAATGAACACTGCCCAATTAGGAACAGAAATCACTTACTTGTCATTCAAATGTAGTAAGTCTTTCCATTCCTTTTTCCACTGTAGCCACCTTCAGAGGGTCCCTGACTTTGTTGAAAGGAGCCATAGTTTCCATTTAAATTATGAATCCCAAAGCTACAATGACCTAGAGTTCAGTCTTCTCACAACACTGAGACCACAAGCCATTTCAAATTCTTCAATGTGGAAGAGGCTTAGGGGTTTGAATGTGCATTCCCTATGTCGAAGAGGCAGCATGTGAGCAATTACAGACAAGAGTATCTACCTGCAAGCCCTCTCTACTAACTTGTAATTCAAACAGAATTCTGAGTATATATGTTAAACATAATTCTCCATCACAAAACAACAGCTTATAATAGCTCTGTTATTTTCAATTAATTCAATACTTTATACTGGGCACTTTTATTCTCTATTTTCCAGAGGAGAATCCATAAATTATTCATAAATTCTGTTTTCAAAGGCTGAGCCTAAAGAATCTCTGGGTCTTTTTCTCCCCCTTAACTTCTACAAAAGTAAATAAACAACCTCTACCTTGTAGAGATGCTTTTGAATAAATTGACAATGCAGCTTAAAACAATACTGTGGCACAGAATGCTAGGGGGTTTTTTTTTTCCCTTTCAAAGTGACACAGACAATAAAATGCATTTGGAGAAAGAATACTCTTTAAAGGCAAAACAAAATACATAACCAAGCAATGCACAAACACACACACATACACACACACACACACACACACACACACACACACACACACACATCCAGAACTGGGGCATAGCTCAGTCTTCAAGTCCTAACATGCACCATGCATTGGGTCAACCCTCAGCATCAGAACAACAAAGCAGTCTCATTCAGAGACTTTATGAAACAAATCAGACAGAGACACAGGCAATCACACAATGTTCAGTGATGTTTCAGTCAACCTTGGACCACATTCAGGATGGTACTCCTATAAAAGCTAGTGAGCATCTATTGAGATTTTTGCACAAAGCATTGATCACACATTTGTGGTGGTGCTAGTAATACTGTGCTGCCAGGTACAGGAATGTATAGTGCATAAATTATACGCAGTACCTGATTCTTAATGATCACAGTGTACATTGTTAGTGGTTTAATGTATGCACTTTAATTTACTGTTATTATTTTAGACTATGTTCCTTATTTTTATGTATTCTGTATATGTGGGAGTGCCCACATGTGTGCCATGGTACTCACATGGAGGTCAGGGGCCAGTTCAGCTTGTATGAATCTGTTCTCTGCTTCCAACACACGGGATCTAACTCAGGCTGTCAGGCTTGGTGGCAAGCACATGCCCCATTTCTCTTTCCCATCTCTATGGCCCCCCTTTTTACAGTATTTGTTAACACGATGACTATTTTTTAAATATTTAACAAGTATAATATAAAACACTCATGCTGTTGTTTGATATGACCTTCTTTAAGTCCTAACTTACCCCATCCCCAGATGCTGCTCTGGGTGTGTAAATGCAGCATCTACCACCAGTCATTCATTCACTCATTCATTCATTCATTCAGTTGGTTTTTCATTCACCATCTAAGTTCCAGGTACTATTCCAGGTAATAGGACACAGTGGTGAAGAAAACTGACAAGTACCTTTACTATTGGATCTCTCTGCCAGAGAGTTCTCTCTGTCTCTCTAGTAGAGAAAGAGAGCAAGATAGAGCATAGGCAACTATAATAGAGCAGCGCTGGGAGAAAAAAATACAAGTGAGACAGCAAATACAAAGTGCTAAAGATGGGCGTGAAAAGGCTCGCTGAAAATGGAGAAAACTTGGGGCAAGTGTGTGAGGAAAAGAGTCCACAGTAGAAACCACTAGGTCTCAAGAGCCAAGCACTTGAGGCAGGACACTGCACAGCCTATGCAAAGAAGTAAACAAGCCAGCACAGCTGGAAAGGGGCAGATGACAGGTGAGAAAGGGAGGGCCTAGACAGCCAGGTGGCCCACAGTCTCACAATCCACTGCAAGTCCTCCTCGGCTTTCCCTGGGAAGAGTGTAGGAGGAACAGGAGAAACGGGCCCTGCAGTCAGAGAATTCAGCAGCCCTGGGCCAGAACCAGGTGAAGTGCACACAGCTGGAGGAGCAGGTAGAAGCCCCCGAGGACACCGGGAGACTAAGGGATCAGGAAGAGTGGGGCTTGGGGCCAAGACCAAAACCCACTTCAATAACAAAAAAGATTCTGCCTCCTTCTTGCCAGCTATGTTTCACAGAATCCTGGGGCGGGTGGACAGGGACAGCAGCGCCACGCTGTAAGGTATTTATGTTCTAGATTTCTCATTTCCATTGGCAGGGACTTCAATGGCTGCAATTGCAAACAGCCTATTATGAAAATTGTATTCCCAGTAAATTTTTATTATGAAGGCTTATATCATACTTAGAAACCTGCTTTTTAAACACTATTCCATTGCAGGCATGAGCATTGCCAAGTGCCCATCTGTTCTGCATTTATCCCCACTCTCCTTTCATTGAGAAGCTCCTGGGGAGCTGTCAGAGGTAGAAGTAGTTATTGCTGTTGTGATGGATAGACAGTGTGTGGTGGAAAACTGTCACGAACTTCAATTCCTCCTTTGTGGACAAATCATTCAATGCAACTGCTTCATTTGTTCAAGCAATACAAACAAAGCTACCATTTTTCTCCACTTATTGCTTCTGATTTCCTCAGTATATATCCCTGTGACTTTTACAATGCACTTCATTGTCATCATTTCTCCAGCCCTGCCATCACTAAAGCTCTCTGCTGTACTCAGACCCCTCCAGAGATCATCTTTGATATTTGGCGTCACACTGCCATCTTTAGGTGTCACTTAAACTCATTATCTATAACACTCATTCATAGTCCAATGAGAAAGAGAAAAGAGCACCAGTAAAGGCAAAGACCACAGAAATGGACACAGCCTAAGTGTTCAGAGGTGGAGCTAGGTCACAACAGAAGGCTAGGTAGAATGGCCTTTGTTTAAACTTCAAGGAGAGGTTAGAAATGATTTAGAGCCTACATTTTTTAGATGAAATAATAAGGTACAGAAAACGTGTCAGCATGGTTTGGTTCTGAGTAACTGAACACACCAATTCAATTTAGCTTAAACAATGAAGAAAAATATGTTGCCACATCACTTGAGCCTCAACAGTGTGTGAGGACTCAAGGGCCGCTCTTCTTACCGCAGTCCTGGTCTGCGGAATCACAAGAGACCTGAGCAAGAAGACTTTCCCTCTTGCCTCGTGCCCATTTCCTAAGCAATCGCGGGCGAGGGGAAGGGCATTTGAGACGGACACAGCTGAAGCCTTGAACTAAGCCTGATGTAGAAGGAATGCTGGAGAGTGAAGACGGAATGCGCTGGCCACAATCAACACATCGCTTACGGAGCTGAGGCTGCTCTCGGTCCTCGCTGTCCTGTCATGTGTGGAAGGATTCAGGTGTCTTCTTGTACTCTAGTCAACGCAGTTCCTCTCACTTTACAGCCTTTTCTCAGGAGCTTACTTGTCCTTTTTCTAATTACTTTACACTTCTACAAGAGGCACGGGGTAACGGTGAGCACTGACGCAGACCAGAGCCCCGCCACTCTAAGTGCACACGGCCCCTTAAGGCACATGACAAAACTCACTTGGGATTAGAATGGAGGATGCTGGACTCTGTCTCCCAAATTTGACGGACATCAAATAAGTTAATGCATCTCAAGTGTTCATAAGCTGCATGACAAAACCTCTCTTGCATGTGATCTATTAACAAGGGTTGCCTGCTGTCCTGTCTCCAGCTGTCTCTAGAGCACCACCTCCCTCCATGCAGCACGACATCGGCATAGCTCTAACTTAGCATGGCACCTCCCAACCCTGAGTAGGCAAAAGAGGGACAAATGCCAAGATGGGCCTATCCCACCAGTCTCTGCACTCCAAGGCCTAAGCAGGCTAACTAAAAGCCAGGAAGCTGGTAAAAGCCAGTCTCTCTGACGTCAGGCCTTCAAGAGGCTTTTCCTGAGTTTTTGCTCCCTAGACTCTATTTGTACTTTCAAAACTTTGATCAACATTCTTGCTTTGATTCTATTCATTGTTAAACACCTTTTAACAATCCCCTCTTTTACTGAAATATGCTAATAAAATTTCTGTTATTCTATAAAAATTATCATGAACAAACATTGGATTAAATAATGAAGTGACTTTATTTTGTGTCTTGTTGACTTCCTGAGTCTGGCCAAGAACCCAGCTCCCCTGTGGGCCCCATATGGACAGCACAGCAGGGGAAGGCAGTGGCTCCGAATCAGACATACTGCTCACATTTCTAGCTCCATGCCTATGCAATTTACAGTCTCCTTACCTCAATTTCTGTCTCTGAAAAGTAGGGAACTCTCCCT
This sequence comes from Acomys percivali, assembly GCA_907169655.1. Lineage (NCBI taxonomy): Eukaryota > Metazoa > Chordata > Mammalia > Rodentia > Muridae > Acomys > Acomys percivali. The sequence continues at coordinate 40,261,368 of OU015756.1, read as the reverse complement.
TATTGACTTACTGTGAAACTTAAATGACTTCCTAACCACAAAACACTTGGTGATGAGCTTGACACGATAGTACATTCTGGAAAACGTTAGCAGAGCTGACGGCAGTGGTGCCTGTAAGGATGTCTTTCTTCTTCATGGTCGTCACACAAGGCCCTGGGCATCGTCTTTTTACACCCTTGTCATGTGGACCTCATTTCCAAACTTCCAGCCACAGTCCAACCAAGGCACAGCCTCCATGAGATCAACCTGTCCACATTTACCTGACGCCTATCAGCAGGGAAGATCAGCGGTGGCACTTCCGGTCCGGTTTCTGCTTCTCTTATTGCGCAAAACGCATGACTTCGCCCCCACAGCGCAAGTGTTCCATGAAGACAAGGATGCTGGCTTATCTTCCTTCATGGCCTCATATTTCTTAGCTCACAGACAGACCTTACCTGTTAGTTTCCAATCGCAAGGGCCTTGGGAAGAGCTGAGAGCTCCAGCTCTAGTTGCTCTTGTATAAGCACAGAGAGAAGAAAAATGTCTCAAACTTCCCATTTTTTCCCCCATGCTAGGTACCAGGAAAAAAAGCTGAAATCTTCAGGTGCTACAAATTAATTGCAAAATGGTAAGAAATTCCAAATCTATCTATACCATTTCGATTTAAAATCATAATGCCAAAACATTCTGTTTTATTTAAAAATACAAGATTGATAAGGAAAATAAGTACTCTTGTTTCATTACTAATACACTTAAAAAAACAATAGCAGGGCCTAGAGAGCCGGATCAGTTAGTTAAGAGCACTGACTGCTTTTGCAGAACTCCTAAGTTTGGTACCATTACTCATATGGCAACCCACAACTGTCTGTGACTCCAGTTTGAGGAGATGTGACACCTTCTAACTTTCATGGGCATCAGACATGGTACACATACATTCATTAAGGCAAACCCCTCATACACATAAACATAAATAAGTAAATAGTGTACAAAATAATTCTTCTAAGAATTGTAGATGAAGGAGAAAGTTAAAAGGGTGGGACAACTATGTTTTTATTGTCATGTCTAGAGAAAAGTTCTTTCTGTTTTTGAAACACTGCATGACTTAAAGTATATATGTTCTTTCTTTGATTTCTTGAAGTGTATGAAAAAGTATACCTAGAAACAAAAACATCACCCAGTGATGTCCAAAAACATATTAATTATATATAAAATATGGCACTGACTCATAGCTATATGGGTTGCAGTTAGTCATCTGAGGACGCCAAGTATGGAGCGAAACTGTGGAATCCCAGACTTAATTCCTACAAAACTATCTATCACATAGAGATCATAAATGGACTCACTTCTCTGATGCTGGTAAAGGCTTAAACTATATCTAATGACACTCTTCAAAAATGCCATGCTCTTTGGCTTCCTATGCTTAGTCGGTATGATTATTTATATATTTGTTGTTTGTTTGTTTGTTTGTTTGTTTGTTTTTTGAAACAGGGTCTCTCTGTGTAGCCTTGGCTGTCCTGAACTCACTTTGTAGACCAGGCTGGCCTCGAATTCATGGCAATCCGCCTGCCTCTGCCTCCCAAGTGCTGGAATTAAAGGCATGTACCATCACGCTTGGCTCAATTATTTATATATTTAAAGGTGGTATTTTCCTAAATATTATCCATTGTGAGTTTTTCTACTAGAGTAGTGTTTCATTCATTCATTCATTTTCCTTTTAAAAACAGAATCACATATAGCCCAGACTGACCCTAAACTGGTTAACTAGCCAAAGACGATCTGAAGTCCTGATTTTTCTGCCTTCATGTCCCAAGTGCTAAGATTATAGGTTCATTTCTTTTCTACAGAGATACTCATCCTTAGTTAAGAAAAGGAGAGAAAAAAGAATGAGAGAAAACCAAAGCAATGCTACATGTCTTACTTGGACTGTGCGAGGCAGCCTGGTGCGATCACATTCTGGTTTTCCTCCGAAGCCTGGACAGCGGTGAGTTCTACCATGCTGACCGCCACGTCGTTGGTGTGGCCTGGGAGCTGTGGAAGCACTGATATGATCTTCTCTACTAAGTTGTCTCCGTGGTGTCCAACTGCTCCTGTTTAACCACACATGCAGATATAAACTCAGAGTGAAGAAAGACGCTAGCTCGATGCATGCTTCGTAACGCCCCTTCTACCAAAAGTGACAGACGCTTAGTAACACCAATTTGTAATTTGGCTGTTTGTCTCATAAATCATCTTCCCAATTACCTAGCCAACGTGTGGCTTGTGGATCGAATGTAATGTTCCAAAGACAGGCTTCTCACCTGCTTCGGATACTGCTGTATCCGCAGCACCTAGTACAAGGAATGGGCACAGCAGCAGCAGCATGTAGTGGACCAGTTAGAGGATGTCATAGGTGTGCTGACCTGAAATTCTGAAGCTGGATTCTATTTTTATTTTGAGGATGAGTGCACAATGACCAGGAAAAGTTTGGGTGACAGGGAAGGGTAATAAATTTTCCTGCCACTACAAGCTTATTTCTGTACTGACAAAGATGCACTTATTCTAGTTTTCCTGGTACCCACCAGCTCCAACATAGAAAGCAGCTTCTCACTAACCACATTGAGGAAAGGGAAGAGTAAGTGGACACGTGGTATCAGCCTACAACAAAATAACATTCGCTGCATTTATTTTATACTTTCTATATACTAAGCATTGCTCCAAGATCTGTAGTTATACTTACCAACTCCAGGGATAATGGATGAATGATGGGCTGAGGATGTAGCTTAACTGGTAGATAACTTGCCTAACATGCATGAAGCCCTGTTGATTTCCTGCACCACAGAAAACTGAGTGGTGGTGACCCATGCCTGTAATCCTAGTACTTGGGAGATGGAGGCAGGACATTCAGAAGTTCAAGATCATATTCAGCTACACAGTGAGTTTGGGACCAGTCTGCACTCCATAAGCAAGAGCCTGTCTGAATATTGATAGTAAAATTATAATAATAAATGTACTCTAGCTAAAATTCAAGACATGATTCAGTTCAATCCCTTTTCTATGAAATGAAGTTATATCTCTAAAATCTATCACTGTTTGGGAAGCATCACTCCAACCATTGATGGGACTTGACACAGCTGCATGCCTGGTTCACTTCCGGTCTGCTCGCATGTTGCTTCCCAACGCCTCTCTGTTTCTCTGGGTTTTACCATGTCATATGAATGGCACAGAAGAACTTTTTAGGAAGGCCAAATCAGGAATCCAAGTAATCATCGTCATTACCTTCAGCATCCTCACCCGCTGCAGCAACTAGTACATACCCAGAGCTCATGATGGACCATGTACCAAATTCTAGGCCATGAATTTATAATGTATGATTTATTGTAGCAATAAATCTTTATGTGTGGATTATTATGTTCATTCGCACAGTAAAGATTCCACTTAAATCACCTGGTTAAGATCCAGTAAACTGCCGGGCGGCGGTGGCACACGCGTTTAATCCCAGCACTCAGGAGGCAGAGGCAGGAGGATCTCTGTGAGTTCCAGGCTAGCCTGGTCTACAGAGTGAGTTCCAGGACAGTCAAGCCTGCACAGAGAAACTTGTCTATGATGACACGTACAAATCATCCCAGACCTTGGAGATAGAGGCAGGAAGATCAGAATTCAAGGTGATTTAAGTTACATAACAAGTTCAAGTCCATATGAGATCCTGCTCAAAAGGAGTCATAAACAATTTTTTTTTTTTTTTGGTTTTTTGAGACAAGGTCTCTCTGTGTTAGCCTTGGCTGTCCTGGAGTCACTTTGTAGACCAGGCTGGCCTCGAACTCACAGCGATCCGCCTGCCTCTGCCTCCCGAGTTCTGGGATTACAGGCGTGCGCCACCACACCCGGCTTCAATTTTTCTTTTTTGAAACTTCCAATTTCACATATAAGTACATAACTCATCTAATGGTAAATTACCCATACTAGCCTCCAAAATATTACTAGTCTATCATATAAAATGTATGTAAATTAACATCTAAAACAAATATTGGAAATATATTTCCTTTTGCTCTCTATATAAAAATACCCATAGAGTAATTAAAATTGAGATCCAAATCATTAAATTCATTTCAATAATTACCAAATCATTTCTCAATATTTAGAAGTTTTTGAGGGGACTGTATTTTTAAAAATTTATTATAATTTATTCAGATTACACCCCGATTGTTATCCCCTTGCTTGTATCTTTCTATTCCCGCCCTCCCTCCCTCTTCTGCCTTATTGCCCTCCCTAGACCTCTGACATGTCTCATCCAGGTAGCCTGCTTCCCCTTTCTCTGTGTGCCCTCCTGGACTCCCTACTAAGGGGAAGTGATCAAATCAGAGTCACCAGGGGTCATGTCAGAGGCAGTCCCTGCTCCCCTCACAACAGTGGAGAATGAGCAGTCCAGAGGCTACATCTGAACAGGGGGTGTAGGTTTACTGCATGCATTCTCCTTGGTTGGTACAACAGCTTGTACAGCCCCCTCTGGGCCCAGATCTGCTGGCCTTGATGACCTTCTTGTGGGGCTCCTGAACCCTTTGGGTCCTTCTATCCCCCCCACTCTCAGCACTCCACCCAGAGTCTGGCTGGATCTTTAGAAGTTTTTTAGCATAATCTTTTGTTGGCTGCAGCTCTCACTAGCTATATACCAATCTAAGCCACTATTTAATTTACAAAACCTCAACAAATTCTGGAGCCATTACTTCCTTACATTAACAGGCAACACCTCCCCAGTTCCCCAAGCTTGTTGCATCAAAAAGGACAAATCAGGAAAATGTTTGAGCACTGTATCTAAGTATGTTCCTGGATGCTGGGGTCTAGGCCAAACACCAAATGGACCCATGCCAATAATGCCACCAATGTTGCTACCTACTTCAAATCCTCATCACTCAGGTCACTCAGGAGAAAAGGCAAACACTGCACTTCCACAACACTAATGCACCATGCCCATTCCATTTTGGTACTCTCAACACCTCTAGGAGCCACATCTACACCAAAACAGCCACAGGCTACTATTCACTGATGGTCTCAGCAGGTAGAAACTTCTTTTTATTCAGTAGTGCAGAACATTTTAACATTTAAACAATATAACTTACAATACAAACTTTTATGAACCGAAAACAGCTTTATATTATTGATATAGGATATCAATATAGAATACTATATTCACACATCTTTGCAGCAATGAAACTTGAAGCTGATCATATGCGATTTAATTTGGGTGATTACCCAAAAGATACCGAATAAAACCAATCTAAATTGCAATCTACCCTACAAAGTCTACTTGAGCTTGTCTAAAGGAAAGCATGTCATAATTTTATAATGGAAAACTGACTCCTGCAGGGTATAGAAATTTCTTGGCTTATTCTATGCCAAAAGGAGATTAATTTCAGATAGGAACACCAATCAGTCTTGGGTCCACACAGCAGAGGACAGGCAAGCACAGCATGCCCCAGAGCATAATCTCTTCTCCTGCTCTGTCTTCACCACCTCACCAGGCTGTTGCTATTCCACCTGCCATCTTCTACAGATGGCCTTGCCCTCTTGGGAGATCTTTCCAGTTGTAGGGACTCATTCCTTAGGGAGATGGAAACATCTACGGCCTCCTCACAGCATCAGTGACAAGCCAAAGCATGGTTCCACCGAGCCCAACTTGAGGAACCCATGAGTTTGTTGGGGTTCCTTATAGAGCATGAGTGAGGGTTAATGAGAGGAGCATGAGAGACCCCAAAACTACCCCACCACCAAAACTCTCACTCCAGATACCCAGATGCAACGCTTACCCACGTCAGTAAACCTTCTACACGCTATAAATTCTAGACCTCCCAAGACCCCTTGCAGTGAGGGCAGGTTTACATATAACAGGCCAGCAGGTGCCTTTAATCCATCCATCCACCCAGTCATTCAGCAAACGCTTATTTCCAAGCTAGTGGTACTTGCAATCCTAGTACTCAAGAGGCAGAGGCAAGTATTAGCAACATGGTGAGTTCAAAGACAGTGGGAGCTACTTAGTGAGATCCTGTCTCAAAAAGCCAAGGCCTAGAGATGCAGCTTAGAAGTAGAGCATTAGCCTAGCATGCAACAGGCTCTAAAATATATCCCATCAGTGAACAGATGCATAAATATTGACTGCATATTGTTTTCAATTAATCCTTACAACCACTAGTAAATACATAGTAAAGGAAAATACACACACACACACACACACACACACACACACACACACACACACACATTTCCATTCCATTCTCATGAAAGGAAAAGATAAGAAGCAACAACCAATTCTTAGTTCTGGGTAGTGGTCAAAATTATGTTCCACAAGCAGGGGTTAAAAAAAGCAGTCAGCGAAGTGAGAAAGACAGTCAGATGTCTAACTGAGTGAACATTCCATGACTGGGACAAGGTTGGAGTGCTGAGGCACTGTGTGAGAGGAGATAACCCAGGGAGGTCATGTGTGACCCTGAACACTGCTAGTTAGTTTTTGTCAACTTCACACAAGCTACACCTACCTGGGACGAAGAAATCTCAGTTAAGGAATAGCCTCCATTGGGCTGTCCTATGAGCACTTGTGTGGGCATTCCCTTGATTGATGATTGATGATTGATAAGAAGGACGTAGCCCACTGTAGCCAGTGCCAGCCCTAGGTAGGTGGTCCTGGGTTGTACAAAAGAGCAAGTCCAGTAAGAGCGTTACTCCATGGTCTCTGTTGCAGGCTCCTGCTAGAGTTCCTGTACTGACCTCCCTCAGTGACGGACTGATCCCTGGAAGCCTAAGCCAAATATACCCTTCCCCCACCAAGTTGCCTTTGGTCATGGTGTTTATTATAGCAACTGAAACCAAACAAGAACACAGAAATACAATGATGGGGAGGACACAGAAAATACAAACACACACACACACACACACACACACACACACACACACACAAAAACAAAAAACAAAAAACAAAAAAACCTCCCAGCATGCTGGATTTATGGCTGATAAGATCAGAGAGTTAAATCATTGAGTGCTTATCTCTCTCTTTTGTACTTTTTACCTTTCTTTCTTTCTTCCTTTTCTTTCTTTCTTTCTCTCTCAGGGTTTCTCTGTATAGCCTTGGTTGATCTGGACTCTCTTTGTAGACCAGGCTGGTCTTGAACTCACTTACATCTGCCTCCCGAGTGCTGGGATTAAAGGTGTGTACCACCACGCCCTGCATGCTTTTTACTTTTTAACTGCAAGTATGCCCGTGTGTTTGCTAAAGTGCTCACCCTTGTGTGCTTGTGGAAGGCAGAGGTGGACAATGCATATCTTTCTCTATGGCTAGCCATCTTTTTTATTTTATTTTTTGAGACAGTCTCTTAATGATCCCAGCCCTCACTGATTGGCTAGATCTGCCTCTCTATGCCAACAGCCATCACCACTGGCCAGCACTGCAGTTCCGGATGCATGTTCTCACCCGCGGCTTTTACACGTGTTCTTAGGATCCCAGGTGCCCACGCCTGTGTAGCAAGCACTTTGCCCACTGAGGCCCCTCCCTGCCCCTAAGCGCCCCTTATACTCTTTGCTTTACTCTATGGCAGTGAACGCTATCCTGAGGTTCACAGAGAAAAGGGAAATCCCATGACTCATCCATGGACTTGGTAACACAGAAGTCACAGGGGAAGCCAGGATCTTGGAAGCTTTGAAAAGTAAAAACCTAACAGAATAGAAGTCAAGAAAAAAGAAAAACAAGCTGACGTAGGTGGTTGTGGGAATGGCAAGTACAGACAGCTCTCGGGTGCACTACAACATGAAGCCAAATAAAAGTTGGACGACCCTGAGGAATCAAGAAAGGGTACGCTCCGCTCTGCCCGTGTGCCAAAGACAAAAAGCTGGACAGGGAGTGGAAATGATCTCAGAGGGTGCTCAGCAGGAGTCAGTCCTGAGCCGTGATAGGAGACGGCACTGAGCTAGTCTACAAGGTACAATTGTTAGGAGGGACAGAGTGTTCCTTTTTAATAGGAAGGAAAGAGAAAAATGTACACAGTGTGTATAGATTTGGTGATGGGGAGAGATGGAAACTTTCTGCTAACCTATGTTTTCTGTTTTGTGGAATTCTGTCCTCTGGGCATGCCACAGCCACTGCTGCCCTCTTGAACTATGACTACCGTCAGCACACCCTTGAAAGATTCACCCACCAGCATTCCCTCAGAACTACCATAGTTTACTCTCTATTTTATGATTAGGATAAATTTCAAATATATGCCTTACTGTTTTTTTATAATGTCACTCAACTTTTTTTTCTAGCCCATAAAAGGAATGCTTACTGATACCGGTTTTCTGATTGTTCTCACTGATCTTGTGTAACTAGAACATTCTATTATTAGATTATATCTACTTAACTATAGAACAATGCTCACATCATGTAACAGAAAACATTTTTTTCTTCACCTATTTTAAGAGTTGCCCCTTGCATGCCTAAATAATTAATACATTGTTACAAATCAAAGTAGTTATACCATCTTCAGCACAACGAGAGCTAAGAATAAATCAATACACATTTGAAAATATTTTCTACCATTCTTTTGTCCATCTTCTTACAGGGAACTTCAGTTTCACTTTTTTAAAAAATTGCATTTACCTATTCATTTGCATATGTGGGGGTTGCATGTGAAAGCCACAGGGTATGTGTGGAGATCGGAGGACAAGTGGAGGAAGTCACTTCTCTCCTTCCACCATGTGGGTCTCAGGGAGCAAGCTAAGGTCATGCCCTGGGCTACTGGTTCTATAATGAAGCAGGCTGAGCAAACCATGTGGATCAAGCCAATAAGCAGCACGGCTCCATGACCTCTGCATCTGCTCCTGCCTCCAGGTTCCTGCCGTGTTTGCATTCCTGTCCTGACTTCCTTCGATGATGGATTATGCTGTGGACACATACAACAAATTAACCCCCTCCTCCCATGCTGTTTTTGGCCATGAGTTTCATTATAGCAATAGAAACCCTAACTAAGACAACTGGTATCTGGAAATGTCTAAGAGCCTCAGGTGGTGGCAATTTCCTCCATGTCAAGGTCATCTCATTTTTTCCAGTCTCTTGGACCAAGGGCAGTTGTTTTGTAAAAGCAATGCCTGCTAAAGCCATATTTGCCCAGTTAGAGCATTTAACAAATTATATTGAACTTTGTCTATAACCACCCCTCCACCAGACAAAACTAAATTCCAGATACTGTCAAAGTAGAAACTGGTTCATTTAGTTCATCTTTATATTGTCAACCTCAATATGAGGTCAATGAGGTATATGCTGAATGAATGAAAAGTGAGCTGGTGGAGTAAAGATGAAAAACGACTAGAAATCCTCCCACTTACCTGTGAGATCCAAGGTTCTATCCACAAAGACCACGGAAGCCCTGCCTGCAGCAGTCTTCCTTCTATTCTTGGCAGGGGCATAATTTGCCAGATCCGTAGCGATGACCCGACTGAGGGAACCCACAGCGAAACACTCCTCTCGTACCCCTAGATGCTCGCACAGAGAACTGAGGCCAGACACGAGGCATCTGATGTACAGCAACAGCTCTGGGGTCAGGGCAGTGGCATCCAACTCAGCCAAGCTGTTCAGCCTCTTCTTGTCGGGTCTGGCACTATTAAGGAGATGTACATCCCGAGGTAGCAGTGGGAAAAGGGTAGCAAAGGCCGGAGTAAAGGCAAGGTGGGGAGCAAAAGGGGCGAGCAACAACGGGACATGTAGCACCTCGGCCGTGTAGTTCATGTTGCCCATCCACTCACACAACTTCTCCTCCAGCTGTTCGAACACCGGCTGCTGCCCCTCTAGCTCGGCCGCTGCCGCCGCTGGTACATGGTTAGCAGTGAGGTGGACTGCGTGGCTCACGGCTGTGACCACCACACAGTACTGAAAGTGACTGCGGCGAATGATAGCTCGTAGAGTGTCTACTACTCGGTCTTTCAAGAGGCAGCTCAACACGAACACAGCCCGGGGCTGCTCAGCTCCACCTCCAACTGCATGGGGCTCAAATTCCCTCAGGTTGCACGCAGGACCCTTAACCGCCTCCAGAAGCCTGCTAGATCCGCAGCTCCAGTGCAGGCTCTCTGCGCAGGCGGCGTCCAGGTAGACTACCGACCACTTCACTTTGGCCAGCACCTGCTCCCAGCCGTGCTGGGCAAAAGACATTACGCCCGCGGTGCTCATGGTTCGGTACACGCAGGCTGGCGGGGAAATTAGCCGGCTGATGGGCAGGAACTTCGGTCAGAACTCAGGGCTTCCGGGTGCTGAATAACTAAAGACTTTGACAGTCAACACAGTCCACGTGGGCCTGTCTCTGACGTTCTCGTGTGCGCGCGCGGTGATGACGTAAAGGGTGTTGATTGGCTGATCAAGCGCACGGGCTGGCGGGAGGAACTTCTAGTCTGGGCGTGGAAGTGGGCTGGGCTTAGAGGTTCAGTCGTCCTAGAAAGTTGAAGAGGGCAGTTTTCTAGGAAGGAATTGAAATAGGTTGAGTTTGTTCTCTGTCAGCTCATATCACCTTTTCATCCTAGTTAAGCAGGCAGATCGTTGTGAGTTCGAGGCCAGCCTGGGCTACAATACGAGTCCAGGACAGGGCTTACACAGAGAAACTGTCTCCAAAAACCGTAAGAAAGAAAAAAAAAATCATTCTCAAAAATAATAAAACCTACCCTGAAGTTTAATATCCTCAACCCAGGCACTTTCCCAAGGGCAGCCAGAGAAAGTAGAAATAACTACTGCTACATAATAGTTGGTCATGTATAGGTTATCTTTTGCATTAAAGCACAAAGCTTCGTGAAATACTTATTGGGACCAGCAAGATGGCTCAGAGAGTAAAGGCGCTTCCAACCAAGCCGGATAATCTGAGTTCGACCCTTAGGCCTCAATATAGAAAAACGGAAAGGACTCCCAGAATTTTGTCCTCGGATCTCCACCTGTTCACTATGAAAAGTGCACAATCCCGTGCCCTACACACACACACACACACAGGGCTTCCTTTTGGTTCACTTCACAGCTACTGAGGTTTAGCAAACAGGAAGAGAATCAGACTGAGGAATAAATATCCTCATCTCAGTTTGGAGCCCATTTTTATTTCATTGTGGAAGCATGCATACGATAAAAATTTACTATTTTAATCTCTCTCTCTCTCTCTCTCTCTCTCTCTCTCTCTGTGTGTGTGTGTGTGTGTGTGTGTGTGTGTGTGTGTGTGTTTGGAGAAAAGATTTCACTATATAGCCCTGGCTGACCTGGAACTCACTGTATGAACCAGGATGGCTGCAAGCTTGCAGATATCTACCTGCCTCTGTCTCCCAAATGCTGGCTGCCAAAGGCCTTTGTCACTGTACTTTGTCTCTTAGCATCCTGTTACATTATTGTCATTAGAACTAAGCACTTCTTTTCAGTACTTCTCAAGAGTCAATATCATATTAAAGTATATCGTTATTATTGGCATTATTTGAGATGGGGGTCTTACTATGCTGTCCCAGCTGATAGCTAATGAGCCTGAGTGAGCCACTAGCCTCAGCTTCCAAAATGCCTGGGAACACAGGTATGCACTACCGGGGCCAGGTGAGTATCATCATCATCATCATCATCATCATCATCATCATCACCACCATCATTATTGCTAAGAATAAACTGCAAAAATATAAACTAGAAAACAAGGATACTTGGGATAAATGTGATCGTGCAGTGCGATGAGATCATAATATAGGAAATGGGAGGTGGGACACAAAATAGTCAAATTATTTATCTAAGAAGTGTCCCATGGCAAATGGAGATATAAAGACACCTTAAGCAAAGAAGTAAATATGTACAAGGAGTTCAGCTTGAGGGGGTGGGACGAGGCCTTTAAAGGGTTGTTATTACTGATTTATAAGCTTCTCTGCTTATAGAAATCATTTTCAAAGCTTAGCTCAAGTGCTACCTCCACCACACAGGGCACTTCTAGTGCATCTGCCATCATCCCTCAGGTCTTTGGTTTAGTCTAAACAATATGGTGAAAGACAAACTTCTTCCAGGCTGGTGGGAAAAACAATCCACTCTGCAAAAGGCAATCAACGCTCATGAAACCATGAGATTTTATTAGAGACAGACAAGACAACGCAAACAGCAATAACCACAGTGACTGCCGATGGTACTCCCAAGCAGACAGTGAACCCTCTTCCCGTGTCTTCTGTCAAAAGCCAAGAAGATACTGTGCACCACGCAACAGATGAAAGGGAACGCTCAGACGAGGGCAGATGGGCCTAGTGAAGAGACTAAGGAAATTGGCGATGTCGAATCAGCCATGCCGATCACACCCAATAGAAGCAGCCTCTGGTCTAAATCAGTTGTTAGCTCTCCTGCTCCTTGCATCCCCAAGCCTGGTGATGTCCTCTGCAACGCTCAGCTCACCCATATTCTGGCCCTTTCTCCACTCCCAAGTGCAGATAGTGCAATTTACCACTGAGCCATCTTTCCAGCCTCCACTACAGCCTGATCTTATGGAGGCATTTTCTCAACTCCCTCCACTCGGATGGCTAGCTTGTGTCAGGCTGACATGAAACTGTCCAGCCACAGGGTCTCTCTATATAGCCCACTCATGGTGTTGACCTCGGGCTCACGGAGGGCTGCTTGTTTTTGCCTGCCAAGTGCTGGAATCAAAGGCGTGTGCCACTATGCCCGGTGCTAATGTATTTTTAAACAAAGAGGATGCATCCTTTATATATTTTAAAGTTTCTTTTGTTGGCTGTTAAAATGTCGACGAATGACTAAATGAAAAACCGGCATACAAGTATGACTCTGTGTCAAGTAAATAAGTGAGAGGTGATGGCTTTCAAAAAAAATTTTTTTTTCTCCCGGAGACAGAGTTTCTCTGTATAGCTTTGGCTATCCTGGATTTGCTTTGTAGACCAAGCTGGCGTGGAACTCACAATGATCCACCTGCCTCTGCCTCCCAAATGCTAGGAGTAAAGGCGTGCGCCACCATGCCCCGCTGGGCTTCAGGATTTTAAAATAAAGTAATAGTGAAGAGAGAGAAGCATCCAGGACAGAAAAGAACAATAGTGTAGCAAAGGGAACGGGGGATTGGAAGGAAGGTGGGGGAAGGGAACTTCAAAGAACAGAAGGCAGAGAGAAAGCCACTCTGAAAAGCAAAGCATGAATCCTTGGGTTGGGGAGGGTTGAGAGGGGGAGGAGCCGATCGTGGTGCGCACGCGCAACGAGTCCCAGGTGCGGGCCGCCGCGGAAGCCAAGCCACCTAGAGACGCCCCGCCGCTTGGCTGCCACCGCGCATGCGCAGGCGGAGCGGCGGCTGAGTCTTCATGGTCTCAACCTCCTCTGCCGAAGTCGGCCCGGGATCTGAGTCTCGCGCTCTCTCCGTTCGCTTTACCGGCGGGTTTGCTTTCCCTTCTCGCGCCCCAGACGTCGAGGCTGGGGAAGGGGTTGAAAGGGGCTGTTGATTGCCGCCTTTAACTTGAGCGTGGGGCGGCCATGTCGGCCGGCGAGGTCGAGCGCCTAGTGGAGCTGAGCGGCGGGACCGGAGGGGATGAGGAGGAAGAGTGGCTGTATGGCGGTACGGAACTTCCTGTCTGTCTCCCGGGTTCTCTGTGGTCTTCCTCCCTGCCTCGCAAGGCCGGGGCGTCCGGGGCCTCTCGTCCTAACCCTGGCCGGCCTGAGTTAGGCCGAGCGCGGCCTGCTCCTCTCGGCCTTCGCCCAGACCCGCAGCCGCTCACCGCGCGGTGGACGCGGGCCAAGGAGGCCGGGCAGCCCCGCTTCTCCCTCCTCCCCACCGTCCCGGCCTCCTCGCTTCTGCGCTCTCTATTCGTGCTCTTCTGTCGCTCCTGGGCTGCTTCGGGGTGTCTCTTGCTCGGTGGCTGTTAGGTGCCCCTCCTCGTCCCTTTCGTTCAGAAACAGTCGTTCTGTAATAAGAGCTAAATAAAGTTAATGCTATAAAACTAACGTCTTGTTTCTTGATGGTCAGTTTGTATGGCAAGCACCTGCAAGGGTACCTCCTTGTCTGAAAGTCGTGCTTTAAAAAATATATATATTAATTAAGAGAGACAGAGATGGAATACACAATGGTCCATAAAGAAAACCCTGAATTCTCTCCTGTATTAAGGTGAAGTTTTTCTTTTTTTTAAGAAACTCTATTCCACGTCATATCCCGTAGGCTTGTATTTTTGTGTCCCCAAATTTAATGCATCACGCACTTTCTTTTTGTAAGGGGATATGTTTGATGTCTGGTTTTAAATTTTAAGTCATAATCCCCCTTGTCTGTTTACCAGATTTGAAGTAGTTCTTGCCTAGAACATAAATTCTTGCCATCAGTTCTAGATTATATAAAAGTGCACTTTGGAGTCTAGGCAGCCTTTTAGTGTTGTAACTTGGATAAACTTTAAAATTATTTCTTTTTTTTTTTTTTTTTTTGGTTTTTCGAAACAGGGTTTCTCTGTGTAGCCTTGACTGTCCTGGACTCACTTTGTAGACCAGGCTGCCCTCGAACTCACAGCGATCCGCCTGCCTCTGCCTCCTGAGTGCTGGGATTAAAGGCGTGCGCCACCACGCCCGGCGTTAATTATTTCTTTCTTTAATGGAAAGATTTAGCATCAGTACTACTCTTAAAATGTAAAATGTGTGTGGGGTTTCTCTTACCAAGATGTGTAAATCCTCGTTGCCACTTAAATTAAGCTTATGTTAATAGTAAGATCTTATTTTTTTTTTTCCGTAATAGAAATATCTTGTTATAAAGTGATCTAACTTTGACTATGCTTGTAGGCCCATGGGACGTGCATGTGCACAGTGATTTGACAAAGGATCTAGGTTAGTGCTTGTCATGTGCCTTTCTGATTTTTAAACTACGTGTTGCTTAAACTTGGTCTCTTTATTAACTTTATTTTATTTTATTTGGTAGATGAAAATGAAGTTGAAAGGCCAGAAGAAGAAAATGCCAGGTGGGTGAACTCACCTGTTGATGTTTTATGCAGGTTGTGATATTTGCAAATTGTCAGTTGGTCATTATAATCCTTGGCTTAATTGCATTTTGCCCTAAGGTTGGAGGCCTCTTTCTCTTTCAGGACTAATTCTGTCTTGGTTTCTAGTAGCTTTTAGCACAGTTTTTGGAGTTAGGTGTTTGCCAACTTTTCACAGTTGAATAACCTTTTACTCTTAGCTGAGCCTAGTAGTTGGGTTTTGGTTTTGGTTTTTGAGACATGGATTCTCTGTGTACCCCTGGCTGCCCCTGCAACTTGTTTTGTAGGCCACGCTGGCCTTGGACTCAGAGATCCACCTGCCTCTGCCTCTGCCTCCCAAGTGCTAGGATCAAAGGCCTGCACAACTATGCCTGCCTGAATGTAGTTGTTAAGTTACTGAGAAAAAAGAATTTACTGTAAGATTTTAAATAAACTGAAAATTGCTGCTTTCATAATTTACTGGTGTTTTTATAGTATCATTTACTTTAGGTACTTTTGTTTTTGTTTTCTCCCTTTTTTGAGACAGGCCCTTACTGTGTGGCCTGAAACTCCCTTTGTAGGTCAGGATGGTCTTGAACTCACAGACATCTGCCTGACTGCCTCCTAGAGTGCTGGAATTAAAGGTTTGGCTGTAATTTAGTGCTTTATATTTAAATGCATAATGAAAATGATTTTTGGAAGGAAACTATGCTTACTATTATACCATGAACACAATTTTTTAAAGTTGATTTTTTTATTATACAAAACAGTATTTTACAGAGTGTGTACAGGGGACCAAACATTTTCTCAAAATTTCACTACAACTCATACATATATACGCCCATGGCTAAGCTGGCTTTACTTTATCAGTTGACTGTCTGAAATAATGAGTGGAGGAGTGGTTTTAAACAGCGGGTGAGGCTGGAGAAGTGGCTCAGTTGGGGAAATGGGTGCAGCCTACGTATGCGGGTATGAATGAATACAGCCTAGAAGAGACTTAGGAGGCTCTCTGGCACTCAGCGCCATCTTCTCTGTACTGGTGAAGGCCAGGTTCAGTGAAAGACTCTCAGGAAAGCCAGAGATGCAGAGGGAATGGGAAGATGCCCGATGCCTGCGGCCTGCACATGTGTCTCACACACGGCATTTAAAGATGGGTTAGATGTTCCAAGTGGAGGGATTAATACTTCCTACCCAGCATGATGGCTGTGACCCAAAAGCTGAAACAGCTACAGTGAAGATAGGGAGAGACTGGACTGTCATGCACTGCTGGTGCTATTGTAAAGTGGTGCCTCCTCTTGGAAGGATATTCTGGTAGCTTCCTCAAGTGGTTAAACATAGAGTTATCATTAATTAAGCAACCCTACTCACTTTAAACTAAAAAAGTGAACCATACAAGAACTTGAACATAGCTAGTCAGTAACATGGAAATAACCCACCTGTCTACCAACACAAATGAATAGATTCAATGCAGCGCACCCTCAGGGAAATAGTTCACAGTGGAGTTTTGACTGTTACAATATGGGTGAAGACAGTGAGCGTGTGTTAAAGGAAAGAAGCAGCTACAAAAGACATACATGAATCAGTATATAAAGTTTCCAAAGAGATCGGAAGAGCAGTATTGTGGGGTAGGAGTAGATGGGGGTGACTGGTGATATACGCAGGGTTTCTCTTGGGAATCTGTACACATTCTAGTAATGGTTACGCTGTGAACAAAAACATCCCTTTAAGTGTAGTCTTTAAATGGATGGGTATGATTTATTCTTAATTGTGTTTCTAAAATGAATATTGGCGGTAGAAGTCTATTACAAGTAGATTCTTTTGTATAAAATAAAAGGAGCTAAAACCAGAATGGCCAAAGCCTGGAAATCAGGAAAGTAGAAACAGCTTGAAATTAGCACCGTGTTCTTGCAGATAGGCCCCTTTTCTTCTCCGCTCATTTCAGTATTATCTGAAATTTAATCACTTATGTTTGAAGTTTATGTATTTATCTCACTTCCTTAAGAAGTTGGTAGAACTATGTAGTTTAAAAACTTATTAATTTTTTTTGCACATCCATTTCATTAAGTGATCAAGTTTCTTACAGGGTAAAGAGTTTTACTCAAATATACATCTTTATGAGCTAATCCTTATCCGAACTTTATTACTTAACTGTAATTAATTCTAAGTTCACTTTGTGGGAGTTTTTTGTTGTTGTTTGTTTTGACTTTTATGTGGAGTATTAGTGTTGCCTGCATGTATGTTCATGTATCATGTTCATGTGTGGTGCTGTGGAGAGTGGAAGGCATTGGATCCCCTGGGACTACACTTCCTGAGCTGCCCTGGGGATGCTGGTACTCACCCTAGGTCCTGGAGGAGCAACACAAACTCCGAACCCCTTAGCCTCAAAGTTCACTTTCTCACTGAATGTTCTTGAATTCTCTGGGACACAGCATGGTAGTTCATTAGAGTTCATCCCCTTCTGCCTTCTGCTATTGCTGCCTGTGTTTGTTGTGCATTGCATTTGAAGATCTATGTGTGTCTCATCCCATGGGAGAGCATTTGCCTTTAAAGCTTTACTTTTTTTAGAAAAAGTTTATAATTTTATTATTCTTATATTTTAATGGTGATGAGAAGTTAAAACTTCTAAAGGATGATGTCTAGTGGGGAAAGGCATTAAGCAAAGCTAGGATACAGCTTGGGGTACCGTTGCGTTACCCTGCCTGGGTGCCTGCAGTTGTGACTGTTGTGACTGGCTGCTTGCTGAAGCAGCTGTCCGCAAGCGTTGTGTTGTGCTGATTTGGGTGTTGTCAAGCTTTATTTATCCAGGCTTTAGCTGAATATAGTATGCTGTCTGTGAAATGAAAAACACCCTGGGGGCCGGTCCATTGCTTTTAGGTATGCAGATACCAACAAGCAAGCAAAACTTGTTTCTGGCTCTCTGGAAGTCTATTTACACAAACTATAAGTTAAGACAAAGAATAGTAAGTACATTTATCTTAAGTCCTGTGTTAAGACAGGAAAAATAAAGTTTTCTGGTTTTTTTGTTTGTTTGTTTAATTTGCATTAGTTGAGTATGATATTCCCAGTTGTCATTAAGGAGTATTGAAGAAGTGATGTTTAGGAGAGATGAGGATGGCTCTACTAGAAAGAGCATCAAACTTGTCAAAAACTAAGTGTTTTACTTTGAAACGATACTAAAATTTTTCAGAGACTAGGGCCAAACCAATTCATGGTTTTGTACTGTTTTGTTTTGTTTTTATCTGTAAAATAGCTAAGGCCTAATGTCAAGAAACTATTACTATAGTTATGGAAGTATTATTTTTGGTTAATTAATGACTTGCGTTTCATGGCAATGTGAATGTTTTATTATTAACTGACACAATTTTTGAGGGAAAATGACAAGTCAAATCCGCAGACAGCAGATACTTAGTAAAGTTTCAGGGGTAAAAGTGGTATAATGTGCAGTGTATCTTAAAAGCATGAAAAACCTAAATTGTGATCCCAGCACTTGGGAGGCAGAGGCAGGCCGATTTCTGTGAGTTCCAGATCAGCCTGGTCTACAGAGTGAGTCCAGGGCAGCCAGGGCTAACACACAGAGAAACCCTGTCTTGAAAAACCAAAAAAAAAAAAAAAAAAAAAAAGGAAAGAAAGAAAGAAAGAAATTGTTGGGCAAGCTGGGTAGTGGCAGCCCTCACTTACAATCTTAAATCCTCGGGAAGCTCCAGGCCTGTCTGGTGTACAGAGCAAGTTTCAGGACAGCCAGGGCCATTACACAGAGAAATCCTGTTTCGAAAAAGAATGGGAAAAAATAGTTGGGCAGAGAGTGGTGGTGCATGCTTTTAATCCTAGCATTGAGAGGCAGAAGCAAGCAGATCTCTGAGTTTGAGGCTGTCTTGGTCTACATAATGAATTCAAAGACAGGCAGGCCTGTGTGGTCTGACTGTCTCAAAAAAACCCAAGTAGCCCACCCTTATTTCCATCTGAGTATTTGTTTCATGCACTCGAACAGTAAAGCAGACACATTTACTAGTCTTGTGTTTATCATCCAGTAGAGATAATGACTCTAGAAAATCTCATCAGAGGGCCTGGCGGTAGCACACGCCTTTAATCCCAGCACTCGAGAGGCAGAGGCCGATCTCTGTGAGTTCCAGGCCAGCCTGGTCCACAAAGTGAGTCTAGGACAGCCAAGGCTACAAAGAGAAACCCTGTCTCAAAAAAAGGAAAGAAAGAAAGAAAGGAAGAAAAGAAAGAAAGAAAGAAAGAAAGAAAGAAAGAAAGAAAGAAAGGAAATCTTATCAGAGAGAGCTTGAAACTGTAGTGTTTTCTGTGTACTTGAAGCGGCTGCATCTGACTTGTCTGCTTGCCTCTTTTTTTGCAGTGCTAATCCTCCATCTGGAATTGAAGAAGAAGCTACTGAAAATGGCGTGTCAAAACCGGTAACGTACATGTCAGGCTTTAAAATCCACTTAGCTGTGGTTTAAAATCTTTGTTAAGAGTGTCACAATTTATTTACAAATAAAACCAACATTTAACATAATCTTCAGCATCCTGTATGACTAGACCGTTTTTTTGTTTTTGTTTTTTATGTCACGTCAAAAGAGTGTATAGGACTTAGGAGAAGAAAGAGTGGGCAGAAAGTTCAGGAGGACATGCAGCATCTGCAAAGGCTTGCAATTTATTGTCTTCAAAGAACTGAATAGTTGTAGCTGAACTGCCTGTCATAAGTGAGCTTGGTTTCTAAAGCCAACACTGAGTCCACAACCTAAAGCTTGCTGTTAGGGCTTCTTAGGAATGCTCTCTGAGTGTGATGCTCCCTGGCTCTCTAACTATTAAAATGGTACCTGTGGTGTCCTCTGAGAATTGTGCATTTTAATCCTTAACAGAGAAGGAAATGGGTTTTATTTTCATATTGAACTTATAATCAAAAAAGCATTTTGCCTAGATGATAAGATTATCTACCACTGTGGAGCTAAAATATAATAGCTTTTTAGATCCATACTAAGCAAATCCATTTCGGTTTGAAAAGATACAAGGTGCTTTTTAAATCATTTGCATGTAGTCTCTTCATATCACACTTGATGACCATGTTAAATGAATCTGACTCAATGTAGTACCTAAGATAAAATTATTTAAAAAGTCGCACTTGAGAAATTCTTATGAGCAAAGCATTTGTGGGATTCAGTGTCAATATTAAAAGTTCCCACATAGTTAATAGGGCATTGGACCATGAAGCATGCCCTGTCCATGAACGATGGCAATAAAAGTTCCATTCCTTATTCGTAAGGTTATTAAGTATTGTGAATACCATTGGGATGACAATTTTATAAGCTTCTAATTTGTACTAAGTCAATTTTTTAAAAAAAATATAGAGTAATTTTTATTAATATTTAATGCTGAATTGGATTTAATGCATTTTGTAATTGTTTATGTTGGTGTAGAAGGTGACTGAGACTGAAGATGATAGCGACAGTGACAGTGACGATGATGAAGATGATGTTCATGTCACTATAGGAGACATTAAAACTGGAGCACCACAGTATGGGTGAGTTGTTTTCTCTTACTCACCAGGGGCATGTGTGCCGTGGTTTGTGTGTGGAGGCCGTCGGCCCCCTTGTGAAGAGTCACATTCTGTTCCCACTCAGCCATGGGCTTGGCTGCAGGTATTTCCATCTGAGCCAGCTTGCGGCCCTGAGGTGTACCTGTGTGAGTGCACACCGTGAAGACTACGTGGATTGTCAGTGGGTGATTCTATTGCTTAACACATTTTCCATATTACCAGGAAATGAAAGAACACCTTAAAAGTTTCAAGAGGGGGTCACTTTGCACCTGCAGTTAATTGCCTACATGGAAGCAGCATATCTGGTTGCTGCACTGAAAACATTTTGCCAGAGAGTAGGCTAGTAAGAGTTCTTTGCTTAGAATTGGAACACTGAAATTATAATTTGCATCCTTACATTTTATTATGCAAACCTTAATTACATCTTTAATTTTTATATCCAATATGAAATAACATATCTCTTCTTGGCTGCTATAACTTATTTATTTCGAGTTCATTATCTGTCAGGCCTTCTAGGCCACTGTGCTGGTAGCAAGATTTATGTCCCGTGAACTGGACCAAGTAAGTGGACCATTGCCAGCTCACTGAACACACAGGGAGGGATATGGAAGAGAATATTAAAATATGGATTGTAGTTTTGTTACAGTTGTAGAATTAATAGTGTTCTGGAGTTTGTAATTAGATGTATAAAATGACTACTAAGATTTTCTCCTTGTCTTTGGGAGGTTGATTGTTTTGATAATGATTATCATTTTGAATGGGATAAAGTGGAATTTCGGTGTTGTCCCAGATGACTAAGAATGTTGAACTTTTAAATATGTTTATTGGTTATACGAGAACTGTTCGTTGTTCATTAGTTCATTTATGGGTTAGGTTGTATGGGGTTTTGGTATTTGCTTTGCTTTTAGAGATCTTTCTTTTTCTTTTTCCAGACAGTTTTTCTCTGTAATAGACCTGACTATTCTGAAACTCATTTGGTAAACCAGGCTGGCCTCGAACTCACACTGATCCACCTGCCTCTGCCTCCTGAGTGCTAGGATTTAATGTGTGCACCACTGCGCTCTATTCTTGAGTTCTTTATATAGTCTATATATTAATTCTGTCATACGTGTTGTAGGCTGTCTTCACTCATTTGTTTGCTTTGCTATTTGAAAGAGTGAATTTCACATAATTCCATTTGTCAAGTCTTGGATTTACTTCCTAAACTGTTGGATTCATTTTCAGATAGAACTTACCGCTTGGGTGGTTTTCCTTAGCATAACAGTTTCGGTCTCTAACTAGTTTGAGTAGACGTGTGTTCATGGTGAGATACAAGGAGTTTGTTTCATTCTTCTGCAGGTGGATGTCTGTTATAGTGTGGATGTTTTTGTTGAAGCTCAGTGGTTGTATGAGATTATTCCTGATTCCTCTGTTCACTGATATAATGTCTGTGTTTTGCTGGTGCCATATACCAGCTCTGTAGTATGTTTAGTCAGGCGTAGCGGTGTTTCTGGTGTTGTTTTCTTGCTTGGGATTGCTTTGGCTATGGGGGTCCTTCGTGCTTCCATACGAATTTTAGGATTTTTTCCTTTTTTGTTTTTTGAGACAGAGTTTCGGATTTTTCTTTCTTGTGACGAATATCACTGATATTTTGATAGGATTGTATCAAATCAAATCTGCAGATTGTTTTTGCTAATATTAGCATTTTCACTATAAAATTTTCATTGTAGAGGTATTTCACTTCTTAGGTTTTCATTTTTCTATTGTGTGTTGGGTTTTTTGTTTTGTTTTGGTTTTTGGTTTTTCCAGATAGGGTTTCTCTGTGTAGCCTTGGCTGTCCTAAACTTGCTTTATAGACCAGGCTGGCCTGGAACTCACATGATCTGCCTGCCTCTGCCTCCTGAGTGCTGGGATTAAAGGTGTGCGCCACCACTGCCCGGCTTTCTGTTGCTATTTGAGTGGAACTGGTTTCCTGATTTCTTTCTCCTCTTGATCTTAGCCAGAAGGCTGAGAAGCGATCCTGATTTCTTTCTCACTGTGTTCCTTATTAGTATATAGGTGTGATAACTGATTTTTTAAAATATTAATATTAATAAATTTTGTTCTTTGACAGTTTCGTATATTTATAATTAGTACACATTCTGACTTCTAGGTTTCCTGGTAGAGTCTATAGGGTCTTCTACAACTAGCATTGCTATTTGCTAGTAGAGATAATTTGATTTCATCCTTCCGTCCATTTTTCCCCCCTTCTAAAACTTGAAGCCCTGTAGAGAGTTGGAGTGGAAATTGTGGACAGGCTTGCCTCATTCCTGACCTTAGTTGGGACCATCACCCATAAGGCTTGGTGGTGCGTTTGAATGTCATGCCACTTTGCCATGTCAAGAGACTTTCCTTCCATTTCTAATTTTTTCAGAATTTTTATTGAAGGGATGTTGGACTGTATCAAAGATAGAAATTACAAATATAGTGTTGTTGCGGTAGTGGTGGATATTGAACTCAGAACCTTCCTTGCACATGCTCGGCACAGCCCACAGAAGATACTACTGAGCAGACCGAAGCAGGAGTCCTCCATCGTAGGTCTAGTTAGCTGACATTTTAAGGGAAAAGAGCGAAATTAAATAGCATGAGTATCATGTGGAGCATAAATCTCTGAAAGTCTTTTGAGTCTAATCTGAAAGCTTACCAATCTTTCTGTGCTCTACAAATCATTCTTACCTGGCCCTCTGTTTCCTTCTCTCCCTCCAAACAATGTCCACAGCTATTTCAATTAGCGCTAATATTGAGTTTGACTTTCTACTCATTAAAAAACGGTACTCTGCTGAGCCATGGTGGTGCACACTTTTAGTCCCCGCACCCTGGAGGCAGAGAGAAGCAGGCAAGTCTCTAAGTACAAAAACCAAACTGAGACAAAATAAAACATTGTCCTGGAAAACCAGGCCAACCCTGAACACAACCTTGAAATTTCTGAGTACTGGAATTTTTTTGTTTTGTTTTTGTTTTTCAGAAACAGGGTTTCTCTGTGTAGCCCTGGCTGGCCTCGACTTGCTTTGTAGACCAGTCTGAGCTTGAACTCACAAAGATCCACCTGTCTCTGCTTCCCTGAGTGCTGGGATTACAGAGATGCGCCACTATGCTCAGTTTGAGTCCTGGGCAGTAAACTCATTTTAAAGAAAATTACACAAAGTCCTTAGCAGTCTAAGTGACTTGGCCAGAGTTGCACAACTAATTGTCTTTGAACATAAGTTTGTGTAACCGCAATTATTTGTATTGTATATGTATATATGCATTCTTGTAGTCACAGCCCAGACAAAGATGTGAGATATTGCAGATGTCCTAGAAGATGTTCCTTTTTCCCTTTGGTTATTAACTTCCTGTTAACATGGTTTTTCTTACTCTCCAGATTCATTCTTTCACATTACTTCTAATTATGAATTTGATTGACGATATATGAGAAACAATCAAGTGGGCAATGGGATTTGGCAGCGTGCAGGAAGCTTTTCCTGCTGCAGGATTGCTAGATGTTAAGGAACTAGCAGGTGACACTATAGTGTTGTAGTGAGGTAGTAGCTGGGAGACTTTTGAGATGCAAAATGTCAGGTATTTAAAGGAAAATTAGTTCTTTGGGCTTAGTTCTGACCTCTTTGGACACCACTCACTCTTTGGATGTACATACATGTAGGCAAAACAGTCATACGCATAAAATAGTCTTTAAAAATTTAGGAATTTTTTTTTATCCTGTAATAACTAAATAAACTTTAAAAATTAGTATAAAATTTGTGAGTGCTGATTCATTCCCTTCCTATGTGTGTTTATAACATATGGAGTATCTTCCTATTCTGTTACTATATGTTTTTGAGGTTAATTTTTATTCTGTTTTTAGGAGTTATGGAACAGCACCAGTAAATCTTAATATCAAGGCAGGGGGAAGAGTTTATGGAAATACAGGTAATATTTATTTGCAGCTTCATCGCTATGAAAATAGGGTATAATATCTCAACTAGGTCCTGAGTAGATTGCATTAGCTCTTCTCATGAGTGCTTGAAAATCTATTACGCAAGCCGGGAGTAGTGGCGCACGCCTTTAATCCCAGCACCCGGGAGGCAGAGGCAGGCGGATCACTGTGAGTTCGAGGCCAGCCTGGTCTACAAAGTGAGTCCAAGATGGCCAAGGCTACACAGAGAAACCCTGTCTCAAAAAAAAAAAAAAAAAAACAAGAAAGAAAAGAAAATCTATTATGCACATAAGGGGACAGACTCCTCTGTGAAAGACATATCACTTGGACAGCAAACATTTGGCCTCTTCGGGCCGTGCTGCTTTGCTTGTTTTAAAACATTGTAAGAGAAACTTTTCTTTACCCACAAATTATATAAAACAGCAGTTGAACACATGGGCATTAGCAGCTCTGCTGAGTAGTGATCGTTGGCTTTGTCTTTGAGTAGCCTAGGCAGTCCTTGACCTAGCTCTGTCCTTAGAGCTGCCTGGTCCTCCTGACTTCATCTCCCAGGTGCATGGATGACAGACATGCGCTGCCATGCTGACCACAGTGTCTGAATCCCTAACCTTTCCATCCTGGTCATCTCAAAAGGTTCATCACAGAGTTTGACTTTATCTAGTTTTAATGGTCAGGATGGATGGTAAAGGGTCATTTGTGTTTTCTCTTTTTGTCTTCTAGCTTCTTGATAATGTAGCTTCTTTGCCATTTTGCTTTTCTGTAAAATAGGAACCAAAGTCAAAGGGGTAGACCTCGATGCGCCGGGCAGCATTAATGGAGTTCCACTCTTAGAAGTAGATTTGGATTCTTTTGAAGATAAACCATGGCGGAAACCTGGTAAGATTATTTCGGATGATGTTAATCTCAAAACAGATTTTTCGTGTAAAATGATCAGAAAATTATCTTTGAGCAGCAACATAAAATTCTGTCTTTTACAGTGCCTTTTTTTAATTGTCCTAAGCAAATGAGTACTGTGGACTTGAATTATTAAATCTCACTAGTCCTTGGGATTAACATAAATGCAGACTCACATTTTTTATAATAATGCCATTTCTAAAAGAAATCATTTTGATCAAAACGTTTTCTAATATTTGCTTCATTGTGGGAACTTTGAGAACTAGTGAAAATTCAAGAGGTTTTATGACCAGTGTCATAGAAATACATGTTACTGTTTTTCTTGGCATGTATTAACAGGTCTCGTGACATTTCTATACATGTGTGTAATGGCTTTCAATCATGTCCATCCCTCTGTCTTCGGCGGCCCTCGCCCGAGCTCACAAACGCCCTTCCATTCACAGCTTCTTCCTCTTCTGCTGCCATGTCTTCTGAACTTACTTACATTTTACACCACACTATATGGTAGTGTGATGCTGCCAGAGAGTTAAAATATTTACATCCTAAAAGTATATTTCGTCTTTAGGTGCTGATCTTTCTGATTATTTTAATTATGGCTTTAATGAAGATACTTGGAAAGCTTACTGTGAAAAACAAAAGAGGATACGAATGGGGCTTGAAGTTATACCAGTTACTTCAACAACAAATAAAATAACGGTAATTAGTAAATCTTCCAGAGTAACCCTGCCTCTTCTGCTGTTCCACTTTGACTCCCCAAATAAGGCACTTTTCCCCTAAAAAGGTGATTGCCTGCTGTATGACAGTTTACTGTGTTGTTCCCGTGACCATGTTTGTTTATTCCTTCCCTTCCCCGTCGGTTCCATGTTAATAGTTACCATATGTTTTAGTTCAAATCAGACTAGCCACAGCTAGTTTGTCTTTATGTGGCCTGTCAATTAAAAATTGTGTGGTATCTTAATGGGGAATATGTTATTTAACTTAGGCCGAAGACTGTACTATGGAAGTTACACCAGGTGCAGAGATCCAAGATGGCAGATTCAATCTTTTTAAGGTGAATTTTAGTAAATTATCCTTGGTTGTTCTCATTTTTTTTTGTTCTGAGTCTGCTCCCATCCCATTGGTGAAGGGAGAAAATTAAAGTGGAAATAGCTGCCTTTTTTTCCAAACCTTTGGCTTCCTGGTGACTCACTCATTCACTGACTGTTGTTTACTCTCCCTTTGCCTGTCACACTAAGAAACTTCAAGTAAAGTTGTTGTCTGCTGTGTGCTGTGAGTTAAGGAGGGCACGCGCTTGTGGGGTGCAGAGGTTCAGCACTTACTGTCCACCTTGCTCTCATCCTTAGCAGCAGAATTGGAAGGTTTTCATTTTCTCAATTCTTAAAAAAAGGAAGGACAGTGACAATTATTGTCTCTGATATTGAAACATTGGTATAATAGCTCATAATGAAAGTGTTTTCAAGAATTTAAGGTGTTCTCTGGCAACCTCTTAAGACTTGAGCAGAGCCACTGAGCTTTAAAATTAATACTTGAAAGGAATAGTGACCTGAATTTTGATAGGACAGTTCTGGACATCAGGTCTGACTTCTGGTTTCTTGGGTGGGTCCAAAGGAAAACACTGCATTTTCATTGCTGCTTTTCC
Source organism: Acomys percivali (assembly GCA_907169655.1). Classification (NCBI taxonomy): domain Eukaryota; kingdom Metazoa; phylum Chordata; class Mammalia; order Rodentia; family Muridae; genus Acomys; species Acomys percivali. Next base: position 40,234,482 of record OU015756.1, on the reverse strand, counting down.
CAAAGTTTGCCTGAGTAGCCTTCCTCCCGTAGTCTCAGTTCTTTCCTCCAATGGCACTGGGTTCCGCCTGGGTTATGTCCCTCAGGGACCTTTTGTGGTCTAGATATGGAACTCTGTGTCCCTTTGGGGACACCAACACACTGCCTTATGCAATGCATGTGCTGTATCCTCAGATCTAGCTGCTGTCTGGACACAGTTCTATATAAAGACTTTAATTTTAACTAAAATCCTACTATAGGTAAGTATTTGGTTCTTGTTCTGTTAATATTTTCTAAATACTTGGTGAAATTTACTCTATTTTAAATGGTCAACTTTTTAGATGTCTGCTTAGGCATTGAGTATTTTATAATGGATAACTAGAACAAATACACAGACACGTTTAAATGAGATGGTTAATTTCATTGGTTTGGTTTTGTCTTGTCTTATAAACAGTGAAATAAGAAACTACTAAGGGCTGGCTTCTCTTGAAAGTTGTAGATACATCTATACAGTCTGTCTATTGAATATTTATTGAATTCCTTTTAATTTTTTGAGAGGAAGTCTTTGAGTTTTCCCATTTCTGGTTGATTGATTCATTCTGAATGATTTTATGGTTGTTGTCCAGTGATTTTCATGCCTTGATCACATGCTTAAATTCTAGTTAGTTTACTACAAATGCTGATTTGAAGATGATTAATTTTAGTGACTTAATTCGGCAAACACTCCCTTCCCCCAGTCATACTGTAGTCTGTAGGAAGTGGTGAGAATGAGGCCATGTGAAAAGACCTGAAGTCATCCTGCAAACACTTGTGTGAGCAGTGGGCAGCAATTAGGAGGTTCTTGGGCAGTAGAAACTGCCTATCTGGTTTTTAGAAAAGAAATGATAGCTGAGTGGACTAAGGTCAAAAGTCAGCTGGGGAGTTGATCTAATAGGTAGTGTAAGAGTGAAATGCACAGGACTGCACTCAGTGCTGCCTGGGCCGAGGGATAGGCAGCTGGAAGTCACAGGATAAGTTCTTTTCTTCCTGTCTACGACAAAGACAGAGTCAAGCGAGAAGCAGCCCAGCAGCCTTTTGAAGGCACTTACCCCTTACCTTTGGTAAGCTTTGGTAACAAGTCCAGTGAGTGGTAGAAAACAACTTCTAGATGCTTCTATCATCAACGGTTATCAACATTTTGATCTCCAGGAAGTAAGAGCCTTTTATGTACCTGCATGTGAAGAGGTTTTAATGGTTTTCTGTTTCCTTTTGTGTTCAGAAGGAGTCTAGCTGTGTAACACAGGATGGCCTGGAACACGCTCTGGCTTCCAGTTCATAAACCTTGTGCTCTGCCTCAAATGCGCTGTGCCACTATGTCTGTTGTAAAGTAAGAAATGAAACTTTAGGTATAAAAGCCTCTCAATTGGGTACAAAAGTTTGGTAATTATATAGTTTGGGTGAAGGGCAGGAGAAAGTGACTGTTAGGAAAAAAGTCAACCACAGCCTCTCTCCTTTCCTTTTTGTTATTTTTCTTTTGTTTTATGATTGGTTTTGTTTTCTGTTGAGACAGGGTTTCCCTGAGTAGTTCAAGCTGGCCTCACACTCTGTCTTCCTGCTTCGGCCTCCAAAATGGCCGCAGGACAGATGTGTGTCACCATGTGTGGCTGTTGACATTTCCCTAAAATAGTTTGCTAAGCATATGTCACACAGCATGAACTGTATGCGTATGTCTGAACTGGGTCACCAGTGTTGGGAACTTGGCTTGCTTCCTTTTAGTTTGCAAACACAAGGGTTTCAGGTCAGAGACTTTCTTGTATTACTTTCTTCTTTTTTTCTGCTTTCTTCTCTTTTCTGTCTCTCACTGATGCTCGCTGTACCTCTTAGACTGTAATGTCTGTCTTTGCTCTAATTTTCTATCTTGTGTTTCTGGGAGGTTCCTTTTAACAGTTGAATTCTACATAGCTTTTTATTTCTGCCATTGAGTTTTTCATTTCTAAGAAAGCTTTCATTACTTAATACCCTACTCTGCCTTTAGTGTCTCCTCCATCTTTCAGATTTAATAATGGACATTTATTTTTTAGTTGTTGCTGTTTTCTTTTTCTACACAGTCTCTTTTCTTTCAGCTTCTGAGTTGGTTTTTTCTCAAATGTTCTTTGAATGTTTTTTCTTTTCAGTCACTTTTGTGAAAGTGGGCCTGCAAACTGCTGGAAGCTCTGTATGCGAATAGTGAACTTACTAACTGTAGGCTTTCCGTAGGATTACGATTGGTTTATATGCTGTTATCTTTAAGCTGTTTGCCTATACATTTTTTTCTTTTTTTCCCTTGTGGGAATCTGATTTTCAGAAACACTCCAGTATGTCAGAGCCTTGCCCAGCTGCTTCAGACAGTCCTGGATGCTCGGACTGTCAGCTCCTCTCAGTTCTGCCCTGAGAGTCAATATGGTTTTGCTCTCTCTTCACTAATGTAGGGTTCAGCTTGGTTAGTCTGCTCAGTTAACTGTCTTTATCTGCTTTCAAAGTGTCAGGTTTTGCATTATCTCCAATTTTTAGTTCTTGTGGGTTGAGACATGTAATTATTCACTTTTTGGCTTTCACTTATTATTATTATTATTATTATTATTATTATTATTATTATTATTATT
>OU015756.1:40221105-40231873 GCA_907169655.1 Acomys percivali | reverse complement strand
TTATTATTATTATTATTATTATTATTATTATTATTATTATTATTATTTCACTTATTATCCACTTATTGGCTTTCTACTTTTCCTTTTTTTCACCCTTGTATTATTTGGAGATTGGTAATCCATATTTTTGTTAATTATGATTTTAAATACTAATTTGTGTTTTTAAGTATTGCTTATAATGTTAAACTTCAGAACTTTTGGTATAGTTATAGCATAATTTGGATAAATATTTACATTTATAGTGTGTGTGATATCAGCATGTACATGCACACATGTGGGAGATCAGCAAATACTGTGCACGAGTTGGTTCTCTCTCCATCCTGTGGCACTGGAGCAGTAAACTCCGCAAGGCTTCTGGTCACAAGGCTTGGCAGCAGGAGCCTTCAGCCTCTGAGACATCCTGCTGGCCCTTAGCTTCCCTAGGTATAAATTGCAGTTAACTTTTGTTTGGGTGTGTGAGGTTGATGTTACCTTGCTTTTAGTAAATCAAGCACATACACAGCTATTTCTTAAAGCGCTAGGTAATGGTAGCTTTATGCTGTGGCCAGGAAGATTTCAAGTGTAACCCCGAGGGCAGCATCTGCCGAGGCACATGCGTAGTTACATTTCAAGGTGACAAGGCAGGTTGATAGGACAGTGAGGATTTTCAGGATTGCTTGATAAGCATGTTTTACAGAAAGTAATTATAAAACTTAGGAAACAGTTTTTACACGTTTAATATCTATTCTGTCTTTTCACCTCCTTTCCTGTTATAGAGGTGCACACACAAACATGAATTACATGAATATAGTTTACTCCCTTCCATTTTAAAAATCATTTTCTCTCTCCCACTTTCTTTTTCAGCCTTCTCCCATTTTTCTTTCTGGCTTTAAGTTGACTATACCAATGTGTCAGGTTGGCTGGGGAGAGAAAATGGACATAATAGACGTGGACTGTAAGGGAAAGCTTGGCATTCAGCAAATAATAATGCCATGTTAGCTTTACCCTGTCCATGTTAGCATGCCCATTGGTGCGGTCATTGTTTAGGCAGACATGATGAGCCTGACATTTCTAGGAGGTACAGTCTCACTACAGACTTCCTGTTCTTCTGGCTCTTTCTCCCACTCTCTTTCCCTCAATGATCCTCAAGCCTTAGGTGCAGAAATTGTGTTGTAGACAATGGGACTGGGTACCATGTGACCTTTTGCTTGCTGTATTTGATCTGTGTGGCTTTTACAATGGTCGTCCTCTGTTGCAAAGAGAAGTTCCTTTGATAAGGAGTGAAAACTATGTTTATTTATGGGCATCATAAGAAATATTTAAAATGTAGTTAGGAATTAGGCTGGGTTAATAAAGTGAAGTGTTGGCTCGGTTTCTTAACAATTAAACTTTATTATACAACCCAACTAGCTTACACAAGAAGGAAAAAAGGTTAAAGGGACAAAAGAGTGAACCTTCGGGTATCCATTCCACGGGATGAGTCCTTAGGTGTCTCTCTGGCCCGCGTGATAGTCCAGCCTGTTCGCTCTCCCCCACGGCTCAAGCCCCGGGGCTGAATCTGTTGTTCTCTCCTCCCCACCTGCCTGAGTCACGTGGGAAGGGCGGCCTCCTTCTCCGGTTGAGGGTCAATTAGGAAAACAATATCCGAGGTGGGGGTCTCAGGTCTGCTTCCTGAATTCCAGGCCCAGGATGGCTCCACTCAATCTGTCACAAGGTATTCATGGGGTGCTCCAAGGGTAAAGCCCGCCAAGACTGCTTCCACCTGTGACAAAGCTTAATCTTTCCCACAGTGAAAGGTTCTCCTTCAACACTCATGACTCTACTAGCCCTGGGTACTTGGCTTTTCTTTCCAGTCTCAAGCATTGTTTCCCTCTTGTTGAGCAGTCTTCAACTCCAAATAGACAGCTGTTGGTTACAGCCAAGGTTTGCATGCCATGTTGCACCCTCTGGTTATCATGCCGTGCGGATGGTGTGTTTCATGGGCATCATAGCTGGCTAGGACTATTGTTTGCTTCCCTCCCTTGGAAGCTTGAATGATGCTCTCTGCTACCATGAAAGTTAGTCCTCAGGGAAGGGACTTTCAGGTCAGAGATCTGACTCTTAGTAACTTAAGTGCATAAAGATGTTTTTGTTTGCCTGATACTGATGAATTGGCAGATAGATGATTTCTAAAATCAAATTGATTGAAATGAAGTATGTCAATCATTATCTGACATTTCTGTGTTTCTTGCTTCATGAGAAAGGAGGATGACACTAAGTTTAGATGGAGCACGATAATAGAATTTAAATAGGGCCTAAAATACTAGGCATGATACTATTTCAAGCATGGAGCAACTTTAATAACTTGATTTTTTTTTTAAGGTGGGAAATGAGTAGAACAGCACTGAAAAATGAGCACACTCCAGCAGAGAGAACAGGCTACACCTGAGTAATAAATCCCTGGTAACAGCAGGTGTGATCAGCTAGTAATAGTAAGCCTTGGAAATTACAATGTAAATCTCCAGCGGCTTCTGAGCTAACCCAAAGAGGGAGGGTTGTAAGGAGACAGGTGGCTGGTCTTGTGTGCCTAGGTGTGTGGGACGGCGTGGTATACATACTCTTACTGGTGGTAAGCTAAGGATGTGTTTCCAATTTAAAATTCTTCTCATACAATATATTTTGACACATAATTTCCCCTCCCAGATCCTTCTATCCACCCAACTATGTATTCTGTTTCTTCCTCTCCACTATCTTAAAAAAAAAAAAAAAATCAAAACAAAAACCTATAAGACAAAAATGCCAAAACAAAAAAATGTACAAGAAGGAATGAATGTAGGCTGTTTTGTATTGGTTGGTTCCTGGGTACGGGGCCTGGCCTATCATATAGTTGGTACACCCAGTGACAGACACTCAGTTGGAGAACATTTTCCTTTTCACCACAGATATCAACTGCAAATAGCTTCCTGGTTAGGGGTGGAACTTTATGTCCACTTTCCCTTCTCCATGCTGGTATTTGTCTGGTTTGAATCCTTGCTGGTCTTATGCATGCTCTCACAGTCTCTGAGTTCTTATGTGCATCAGTCCTGTTGTGTCTGGATGACGCTCTTTCCTTGGAATCGTTCGTGACCTCTGGTTCTTAGAGTCTTCTGGCTTCTTCTGCATAGGTTCCTGATGATTGAGGGGAGGGCTTTGATAAAGACATCCTGCTTAAGACTGAGCATTTCGAAGCCTCTTTCTCTCTGCATGTTATTCAGTCATGGGTCTCTGTGTTAATGACCATGTACTGTAGTAAGCTTCTCTGAGGAGTGTTAAGTGTTACTCTGAACTGTGAGTATAGAAGCAGTGTGGCATTAGGAGTAATTTTATTGCAGTGTTGTTTTAGCAGCATAAGAGTGGTAGGTTTCGCCCTGAAGCCCATGACCTAGTTAAGTCCCCAGTGCTTGGTCCCTTTAATGGTGTCAGATATAGGTTCCATCCCGTGGAGTAGGCCTTAAATCTAATTTAAAAAGGGGTTGATTGCTCCTATAACATTTGTGCCACTGTTTTACCAGTATATCTTGCAGGCCAGTGGCTTTTGGATGTAATAGGGCTTGTAGCTGGGTAATATTGATGGTTTCTTTCTCATCTGGTAGTGGCAGAGTACATTCCAGAACCATAAATATTAGTCAGTAGGTGTGAAGTGTTTAGTTGGACACCAGTTCAATTTCCGGGAGTGGATTCTTTCCATTGGTGTTACACCAAATCACTGTCTGAAACTGATCAGGATGACGAGTAAAGCTAGTGAGTACAGATGGGAAAAGTCTTCAAGGCTTTTCTTGAAATCAGAAACATAGAGTTATCACTAAGTATAACCTAGATTCATTTACTTGCTCATGATCAATTTATGAGTCTCTAAGAGTTACAGTTTATTGAGGCTTTTAAGTGATAAACTGAACATTTTAGTAAATGGAACATTTTGATTCTTAAATCCATCTTTGATGCCTTCCACCTAATGCTAATTTCAGATAAGTCCCTTTTAGTAAATATCCAGGCATGGTGCATTCTTCATTTCACTTGAGATCAGACGTCACAGACTTAAAGTTCCTGGTGCTTGAGCGTTCTGTTGAATTAAGCAGGTAGTGACCCAGTTTTCTCTTTGAAGGTACAGCAAGGGCGAACTGGAAATTCAGAGAAAGAAGCAGCACTTCCATCTACAAAAGCTGAGTTCACTTCTCCGCCATCGTTGTTCAAGACCGGCCTGCCACCAAGCAGGTGAGTTGGACAGTCACGTCCCAGCCTTGGGGTCTTGGTGCTGAGTCTATGCTGTGCGAAGGCTCCTGTGTTGTACCAACACACACTGGAACACTACTCACTCCACTTTTAGTTTGAACGCACTATAAAGGCTCTGTCGGGTGCGTATTCCACCCTAAGCAGGACATCTGAGCATGCAAGGGTGTGTATGTTAGAGCGGTCGCCCACACAGCTGTGCGCACAGGGCGCGCTGCTCACTGTGGAGAGTGTTCTTACACTGATTTGTTGGACTTCATCTGTGGACTTAAAGGTATTTTTGTAAAAAGAAGTGATAGAAATTTCATCCATAAAATTCCCATGACTTTCTTTGCTTTCACATAATACCCAATTTTGTGTTTATAAAATACTAGATAGGAGTAGTAATTATGCAACAGCAACCACAAAAAAAGTCCAATTCACTCAAATGTGACAAGGGAAATAAGGAATAAATGAAGACCAGGCAAGTTTGAGTCTTGAATTATGAAGGTAACAAGCCTGGGCCTGAAATAAGTCGGCTCAGCTATTGCAGTTCCCTGTTAGCCTGCTTACCTCCTGTCGCTTGCTTAAAGTGTTGCTCTAGCTACCTCTTATCGTTTGGCCTGCAGTTTGTTCCTGTCACCAGAAATTACACTTCACAGTGCACTAATGGAGGGAGAGACCGTAAAGAAGCATAAGGCTCGGCTCTAACTAAAATAGTCTGGTTTGTTTGGGGGGGTGGGTAGGTGGGGGGTGGGTTTGAGACAGGGTCCCATTATTGTGGTCCTGGCTGGCCTAGAACTTGCTGTATACACCACGGTGGCCTCAGAAACACAGAGATCTGCCGACCTCTGCCTCCCAGGTGCTGGTATTAATGGCATGTGCTCCCATGCCCAGCTAAGATAAAGATTCTTAACGCTTTAATCCAAATGGCAACATCTAAAAATAAGCCAGGATTTTAATGGATTGCTATAGAGGTATCTCAAATGTTGTTATTTGAACTGGATGAAATTTCATAAAGCATTGCGTTAAACAGTGTATAGAGGCTAAGGAGTACTGATTCCTTACTAGATAGTATTCTTTTGGATTTGGGATTTTTATAAAATGGCAACTTTGAATCGTTGGGTTTCTGTGTGTTCTGCTTTAGAGTTTTGCCAAAAGGTTGAAATCTGGACTTAGATTTCTGGAATTTATATTCCAGCTCGGCAGTTTACTAAGTGTCTGTGGGCAGGTTCTCTAATTTTGTTAGACTTGCATTTCCTAATTGGTGAAATGTAATCATAGTACTTCACTTATAGTCTAGCCACATGTGTTATATGCGCTAAGTTTTATAAAATGTTGCACACAATGTTTGTCACATGAAAACATTCTCTAGGTATTTATTGATCCATTGTTGGTGTCTTTGTTTCCTTTTGCTTTCCCTTTTGGGGGTGGGGGGAGGGGATGCTAAATTGTATTGGATCTTGTGATATAAAAGCTTTATGTTTTTCTCTATTTGAAATGAATGGTGAACCACAGTGGGCCAATATCATCATCTGACTGAGGTTTTTTAAGTCTCAGTTTAGCTGGTTTCCTAAGAACAGCTACAGCGTGAACTGTGCTCAGAATGGGGATCAGGTCTGAGACATTGCAACAAGCATCTAGACAAGGGGTAATGGTACCCTGGGCCAAGGTGGTAGTAGAATGGCCAGAGCAGTTAGCTGCTGGGTGTGTTGCAGTGGCATGTCTGGGTTGCTTGGTTGTAGATTATAGAGAAAAGTTATCCTCAATGAATTCAAGGATTTTCTCTTGCTCAGCACAAATGTACTAACTGGATTGTGGTTTGAGAGATGAGAAAGACTACAGGAGGAATGGCTTTCAGAGAGAGAAGATGAAGCATTCAATTAAGGGACTAGAAGTTGAACTGCCTATTCAGTATGAAAAGTGAAAGTTGGATATGTGGCCATGGGATTAGGAGAAGAGTATTGGCTGGAGACAGATACCTGAGACAGTGGTCACTGCTCTAATGGGATCTAAAGTGAAGGTGTTAAATTTAATCAAGAAGTGGTGAAAGGACAGATCCTTGAGATACTAAAAGAAATAAATGGAAATCAGTAAAAAGGACCAATAAGGCATATGATAAAAGCTATTGTGTAGGGTGATTAATTTTCAAACATTAATGATTAGTTGGTCAAGAAGATAAAAACCAAATGTCTGTTGGATTCTAGATGTGAAGGTCATTGGTGACCCTGACCAAAATTATGTACATTGAAAACTTACAGGTAGATTGAAAAGGCTTTTGAATGGCTTCGGTAGAAACAAGAGCTACCTTTAATCCCAGCCCCCAGGAGGCCTAGAGCCAGAGGCAGGTGGATTTCTGTGAGTTCAAGGCCAGTCTGAAACTCCAGGACAACCGGGACTACATAGAGAGAGACTGTCTCAAAACAGAAGTAGAAGGAATTGTAAAGTAAAAATATGGACAGATTTTAAGGACTATTTTCTTTTGTCTGTGGGGCTAGAACTGTAGAATGGGGGAAGTATGGGGTCAGATTTTGAAGGTAAAATAAATTGCAGCATGTTGTAGACTTGGGAGTGAGTTAACTAGAAATATTAAGACCAAAAAGAAAGGAGAGGGGCGGTTGTAGATCAGGGTTCTTAGTGAGGCCAAAGGGAGCAGGGTATGGCATGCGTGGGCAGTAAACAGCTCAGTAACTAGAGAGTGTACTACCGTGGGGGCTTTACTAAGACCATCATATAGAGTGGATAAAGTAGGAGCAGGGACCCTTGCGGGAGAGTATAGCAAATGCCTAGGGAAAAAACAACAGTAGGCAGGTAGGGTGTGGTGAGAACAGTGAGACAGTCTCTTCAGGTTGCTAACATTTTTTTCCTAGCAAAATAAGATACAGACTAGGTAGAATGGAGTGCTTGGGAAGAGAAACCTGAAATAATCTCTTCGGAGGAGGTGAATAAACTAGTGGGGGGAAATGGATAGGATCACTTGGCAGTACCTGGAGGAAAAAGCACAGGGTACATTTCAAAATGGGAGAAATTATGTTTTTATATGCTGATGGAAATGACTTAGTAAAATGAAAAATTAATGGCATAAAGAGAGAAGCTCTGGGTTCCAGTTTGTTTGTTAGATTGATGCCATGGTTCTAAACATACTTTAGATGTGTTCATGAAGCCTAGCTATGGATTTCACAGTGGTGGAAGTTGTACTGGGCATAACTAAGGGATGGAGGGCCCAAAAGTGAACATGTACTCAAGGGGTGATAGTAGTAATAATTGTGGCTTTCCATAGATATAAAAACATTGGGAGATATGCATAAAAAGAGATGGGATGAAAAGGATGGTAAGGGACAGGAAAAAAAAAAAAACCAGGTGAAAGAAGGATGGGAAGATGAGCGGGTCCATCACTACCTAAGAAGATAAGAGTAATTGCAGCTGATAGATGTAGACTCATACTTAACATGCTGTTGTCATTACTTTTGAATACAGAGGACAGTGCACTCATTGCTCGTTAAGGAAATGGGTTTTCTAGATTCATCTTCAGTTAATCAAATTATAGGCTCTTAGAATCATTGTAAAATATTTCCTTTAAAAGTGTGTGTGGGTGTTCATTTTATATATATGGATTTTGGGTAAAATCTTTGGAAATAATTTTTATTGAGTTTAGGGGAAAGATGATGTTGTTGGTATTGAGACATAAAACAGATATTTAAGAGTAGTGATCTATGATACTGGCCTAAGTATGTACTGTCTTCCATTGCTAGAATCTTAGGTTGCCTTACTTATAAGGTAGATGTTTACCGAGAACTTTATACGTTTCCCATTAATGGGAATGGTACATACTTAAGGAAGCTGTACGTTCACTATATCAGAATGCTTCGTGTAATCCTTACACGTTTTCATATATGTTTTATTTTGAAGTACATATCTATAGAAAAGTGATACGAATTTACATCTTGATAAGTAAGGTTTTACAAATATAGTCTATTGTTGTAAACCAGCTTGTAGATTGGGAAAACTTTACTGTTCCTTTCTTGTTGTTTTCATTTTTTTACTGTTTTGTTTTTACAAGCATTCAAACTTCAGTTGTGTGTAAGGTATGGAGAACTCCATCTGTACAGTCGACTAGGCCCTAACGTGTTGTACTTGCTTCTTAAGAAGACTGTTCTCTCTTAACTATTTGGATGCTAATTTGGACAGTAACCATCGGATGCAGTATATTCTTAACCTCTAAACACTTCACCTTGTATTTTTGAGGACCGCGGACAGATGCTTTATTACATAACTGTGAATAGGGCACAGTTATCAAAGTCAGGACAATCTAGTACAAAATTGATACTTTTATTTAATACCCAGGTCATCAACTTTACCCGTTATCCCAAAATTGTCCTTTACTAACAATCTTGACCTCAGTCCAGGGTCATTCATCTGAGTGTTCTCTCTCCTTAGGTGTTTATCATGTAGAGCAGCTTCTCAGCCTTCTGTTGTATTTTGAGACACTGAATCTTAGAAGGGTGTGATCCGTTGTTTTATAGATGGTTCTTCAGTCTAACTTTGCAGATCCCTCCTTACTACTTGATGGGGCTGTGCTTTGAGAATACTGTGTGAGTGATGCTGTCTTTTCTTCAGTGCACAGTGCATGGCCTTGAGATGGTTCCCCCCAGTTTGCCCCGCTTTTATTCAGGATGGTAAATCTAGTTGCATACTTGTGCTGATGCCTTTCTGGTTCTGCATCAAGTTCCTGTTTGCCCCTTTGTATTTAGTAAGTAACTTTTGCATTAGAGATGTTGCTGAGTTTTAGAAAAACTGCCTGCCCTGCCATGTGCAAGGCCCCGGGTCTCATCCCTAGCACCATTTTAAAAAGAAAAGTAGAGCCAGGCATGGTGGCACATGACTTTTATCCTAGTACTCAGCAAGCAGAGGCAAGAGGATCTCTCTGCGTTTGAGGCCAGCCTGGTGTATAAAGAGAGTCCAGGACAGCCAGGGCTCTGTGTAACCAAAAAAACCCTTTCTTGAAAAACTAAAAAGGAAAAAGAAAATAAGAAAAGTAATTTTGCAAAGAAACTGGGTACAAATGTCCTAACCCCCTTAGAACTCCAGCACTTGTTTAAGTTTAGAGATGCTACTACAATGTCTGTAAGACAGTGATTAACTTTTAAAGTTTAGTTTAAATTATCCTTTTAATGTGACTGGGTGTTTTGGCTGCATGTAAGTCTGTGCACTACATGTATACATGACGCCTACAGAGGCCAGAAGAGAATGTTGGATCCTCTGTAACAGACAGGGCTGCAGGCTGCCATGTGGGTGCTGAGACTCAAACCTAGATCCTCTAGAAGAGCCTTCCCTGCCCTTAACCACTGAGCCATATACCTGGTCATATTTGTACCTACTTTATATGTATGAGTGTTTTGCCTGCATGTATGTGCATGTACCATGTATGTATCTGGTTCCTGAGGAGGCAAGAAGAGGGTGCTAGATCGTTTGGAATGGAGTTATAGGTGGTAGTAAGCCAACATATGGATGCTAGATGCCAAACTTTGGGTTATCTGAAAGAGCAGCAAGTAGTCTTCCACGGAGCCATCATCACTCCTCCTGTTTTTCAACTTTTGAGGGCCAGGAGGAGATACTTATTATGTAGCTTAGGCTAGCCTTAAACTCAGTCTTTTCCACCTCACCCTCCCCAGTGCTGGCATTGCCAACATGCCTCACTAAATGCATTAATCCTTGTGTGTGAAAGAACACGTGTGTGCGGCTTATAGGTATAACTCATTTGTGTTTATGGTGTGTGACTCTTTTATGTGGGAGTTTTATATGTGCTGCAGTTTGTTTTGATGTGTCAGATTTTCCAAATTTGGCCAGTGTGGATGTCTTCAAAGTTGATCTTGGGGTATATGTGTGCGTGTATGTAGGTTGAGCTCTACTTTCTGGCCTTAGCAAGGTGTTCAGAGCTTATCTTGTGCTTTCCGATTTCTTCTCAAGACATTTACTCCTCTTAGCAGGGAGTTAAAAGCAAGATCAGGCTGGTGGCTGTGTCATTGAACTGGGCTGCCATTATTTACTTTTAGGGCCTCTTCACACTATACAACTTCACACTATACAACGGATAGCAGTTTCAGCATGAGTGTCACTTGCATAGTTTTAAATAAAGTTTAGTCATGAAATAATGTTTCTTAAGCCAGGCGTGGTGGCGCACGCCTTTAATCCTAGCACTCGGGAGGCAGAGGTGGGCGGATCACTGTGAGTTCGAGGCCAGCCTGGTCTACAAAGTGAGTCCAGGACAGCCAAGGCTAACACAGAGAGACCCTGTCTCGAAAAACCAAAAAAAAAAAAAAAAAAAAAAAAAAGAAATAATGTTTCTTTTACGTCCAGTTTGACACCAGTCACAGTGTGCTTTCTTTCTTGGAACTAGTCCATGTTGTGACCATTTTTCCTCATAGTGAGAATCTGGCTCCCAACAGCTTCATATAATACTCATTTGATTGACAATCAATGCAGGCTTCATAGATTTGGAATGTCTACTTAGCCATTAAAACACACACACACACACACACACACACACACACACACACACACACAC
>OU015756.1:40163130-40221095 GCA_907169655.1 Acomys percivali | reverse complement strand
ACACACACACACACACACACACACACACACACACACACACACACACGATACAGAGTTCAGGATTGTTAGCAGCTCTTTCTATTCTGTTTTAGACTGAGAATGATGGTAAACGGTTGAAGTTATTTTTATAAAGCAGTGTTTGGTTCTCTTAGCTTATTTCTTAACCCGGCTATCACACAGATAATTGAGACTCTTTATAACACAGCACAATCTGAGCAGTTTAACTCTGTTCTTTAACCCTTTGTGCTATTTTGTCTCACTCCCAGCAAACATCCCAGTGATAATTGCACTTTGTAGATTTCCTGGGCTCCAGCTCTTTCCTCCTGATCTTCCTTTTTCCTCCTGATCTCCCTTGACCTCCTGGTGGCTGAAACCCTGCTTCCTCCACTAACTCCTCCTCCCCTGGCTGGCAGGAAGTCCAGCCCTGCTCTCTCCACTGGTCATCGATTGACTGTAAGCTGCATTATTGACATAACAGGGACAGTTGTGGAGCAGAGTTTACACAGCATTTAGACAGGAAATCAGAAATTAAACTACATAATAACCTTATGCCTACAGCAAACATTTATTCATGTGCTTTCTGTACAGTGCTATTAGTCATTTAATGGATTACTTGGATCTTTTGGTTTATTCACTTTTAACATTTCTTTTCCTCCACGACAGATAGAATTTCTCTTTTTGTATGTGTAAAACATTGAACACAGACCAAAGGCAGGGCCATCCAACAGTACATATGGATCTATCACTCTTGCATTTTTTTGGTTTTTCAAGACAGGGTTTCTCTGTGTAGCCTTGGGTGTCCTGGACTCACTTTTCAGGCTGGCTTCTAATTCACAGCGATCCACCTGCTTCTGCCTCCTGAGTGCTGGGATTAAAGGTGTGCGCCACCACACCTAGCACTCTTTTATTTCTTTAGTGGTGGTGACAGATTCATTTCAGTTCCTTTGTAGTTCATCTTTCCTGTATCTGTTTTCAGAAGTAGACTTAGAAACGTGTATATTTTTAGCAGTTTTGAAAGAGCATTGATCGTTTACAGGAATGGCAAGATTTTAATAGTGAACTTATTTGTGATAGAGTCTTTCTGTGTGGCCAACTTGTGGTCGCCCTGCCTCAGCCTTCCTTGTCGCCTGTGCTAGAACTGCAGGCTAGGGCCGTGTGCCTCCTGGAACTTCTTATGGAGCATGTCACTGAAGATAAGATTGCTTTGGAAAATCACTTGGGATGAGTTGTTACTTTGAAATTATATTTCAGTTTATCATAGGTTTTAAAGAAAGATCTCAGAATACTACTGTTAACTAGTTGTGCTGACAGTACTGTTATAAAGTTTTGAGGAGCAGTTAGTTATGTGTGAGAGTTTGTGAAATGGCAGAAATTGTTATTAACTCATAAGGGTACAGAAATTTGGCTTTTGATTATTTGGACATACTCTTTGTTTGTTTGTTGTTTGTCTGTTTTCATTTCTGCATCTTGACACCATACTATGTTGAAAAGTTTCTTAAGATATTCTAGCGTTGCTAGGCTATTGATAACACATCTTGAAAAGAATGGTACTGTAGGAACATGTCAAACCCCTTTAGAAAAAGCATGCCAAGGACAAAATAAACAGAACAGGGGGGGTTAGAGACAACAGTATGTAAGAAAAAACACAGAAAATTTATCTCACCAGAAACAGCACCTCTTCTCAGTCTCAGACAAGTACTGCCTCCAGGAAAGCCAGTTCAAGCGTTGGGAAGTGGCAGGATCGATATGGGAGGGCCGAGTCACCCGATCTAAGGTAAGGCTGCTTTAAACATTGGCTACTTGCTCATGTTTACATTATTGGTACTATCTTGTCTCTTGGTATATATAATACGATAACAAGTTTTGAGACTGTACCATACCTCCCTCCCCATGACACTTTCTCAGGGTGCACTTAGGCATTTTACTGAGAGCTAGCATGTGTCTTGCTCATCCTTTTGGCTTTTTATATTAAAGCATTGTTACATTGAACCACACTAATGGGTGTTCTAAACCTATTTTCCTTTCCCCCTTGTTGCATGTTAATGATTTGTTTCTACTCATCCTTTCATGGTATTCCCAGCTGTTTTTTCACTGCTTATGCATGAAATGTAACTTTCTGAGCTAGGTTTTGGGACTTGTACAATTTGACTCCACAGAATGTTTCTCACCCCTTCCGACTACCCTGTGTAAGCCTGCTCTGTCAGTGAGTGTCTGTCAGCTGTCCTGTGTTGTGCTGCTTCTCTTATTTACGAGTTGCGCGTGATCCCACCATCCATAGAATTTTGATGTGTTCTAAATTTTGTACTTACAATGTGTTCAGCCATAGACACATACTATAATGTATACCATGCGCCCGTGACGTGGGGAAATGTCATTCCCAACAGACACAGTGAGTCGTGCTGTCCATGTAAAGTGCACTGCCAACAGCAGTTAGTATGAGCGATGATGTCTAATGCATGGCGTAGAAGTACAGACCAGGATAACTTTAACATACGCTTTGAGAACCAAACAAGGGCTGATTTTGTTCTTTGGTTTTGTTTCATGTTGTTGTTGATGAATTGTATGCTGTCTTCCTGTGTCTAAATCATGTGCTAATAATCTTCTAGTGGTTTGCTTGTAATCATTTAATTAAAACTTTTAGATATGTAAATTGTGGCAGATGCTTTTGATTGTAGCATTTTACAAAAAGCAAAATAAAATTCAATTTTTATAGTTTGGTATTTTTCCTGTATTATATATTCTTAGTGAATTGTAAGCGTTTGTAGTTAATTTGAGGTTCACTATTAGAAAAGAATAAGTTATTCATGTCAAAGGCGGTATTTTGACTTTTTAAAAAGTCAGAAGTTGCCGGGCGTGGTAGCACATGCACACCTTTAATCAGCACTCAAAAGGTAAAGAGAGTGGAGGACAGCCAAGGCTATATAGAGAAACCCTGTCTCGGAAAAAAAAGCAAACCCAAAAACCAAAAATGTCAAAAGTCTGTATGGCTTTTTAAAAATACCCTATCAGCCTAATAACTAATAAGGTAAAAAAAAATTTCAGAACAGTTTTGTTTTTTTGTTTGGTTGGGTTTTTTGGTTTAAGAATGAAAAACACTGAGGGCTGAAGAGATGGTTCTGTGGCTAAGAGCACTTACTGCGGAGGGCCCAGGTTTAGTTTCCAGAGTCAGTGGTACCTTCAGTTTCAAGCACTTGATACCGTCTCCAAACCTCAGCGGGCACCAGGCATGCGTGTGATGCACAGACATCCATGCACACAAAACACCCAAACACATTAAATAAAGCCCATGCCCAGCAAAATACACAGAAGCTTTTTGTAGATGTAAAAAAAAAGTATCTTAATAGTCTTCATGGCAAATTCTAATTATACTTAAATGACACCAGTTTTATATGTAGAATCAAGAGAAATTTGAAATTATTTTAACGTTAGATCTGGAATCAAGTAGAATGATATTTTTCATATTAGCAATTAAATACAATTCAGAATTTTAAATAACTTGATGTAGTGTATAATTTATATTTATCCTGACCAGCAACATTGGTGCCCAAGTTGACCTAGAGGCCTGATTCTGGCTTGCCTGAAAGATTCAAATCAAATACTTACTTGTAATGGAGTTTTGTGGTAGAACAACTGATGCAGCTATGCTGAGAACTGGCATTGGTTAACATTTAGAGCCTCATAGAGTCCTTTATCATGTTTGATGTATATTTTCTCCCTCTTAATTACCAACCACTATCAGAAGGGTCTTTCAGAATGCGTCTTCTTTTACAAGACGAATCATAGCTACTTCTGCAGTAGAACTTTCTCTGCATTCTTTCTCTTGGCTTGTGCTCTTCACACCATTTAGAATGTGCTTCACTCCCATTCATGCATGTACGTTCATCTGTGTTAGTTCATTCTTGTGAGAGGTTACAGCCATATGTCTGTATGACCTGACTGAGACACCTCACCAGCTATTTCTATCTGTAATTTGAGAATATGAAAAATTTAAAAGCTGGGGATTGGAGAGTTGGCTCCTTGCTTAAGCTCACTTAAGCTCTTGCAGAGAACCGGGGTTCAGTTTCCTGTACCCATATGGAGGCTCACAACTATTTAACTCTAATTCCAGGAGATCAACCCACCTCTTCTGACCTTTGTAGGCACCAGTCATGCACATGGTGTACAGACAAGCATGCAGGAAAAGATATACATATAAAATAAATAAATTTAAATTTTAATATAAGAAGATTTCAAATGCTGTTTTTTAGAGAATAAATCTTTGAAATGTCTGCTGTGCAATTTTTATTAGAAACTCTGTTATGAAAAAACCCTCAGAAATACAAAGCTAGAAAATGTTCTGGATTTTCTTTGTAGCAATAACTCATTTGTAAACTTGATTTGCACAATGGTCTCTTGTCTGCATTTTACATACGTCCACATATATTTACTTATGTTCGGGACCTCTTGGTCTTCTAGAAAGTTACATGTGTTAGTTAGAACACTTGCGCTTCCTTTGATGAAGCGTCACACTGTTGTACTACCCTGACTTTATTGAGCCTCGCACTGCTACACTTCACACGGCACTGGACATTCAAGAATGTAGCTGTGAAATCCACTTTTGTTTTTGTTACACAGATACTCCAAATTTCATCTGATTTTGGCACTTTTCAAAGCTTATGGTTGTAATTCACGTCTCAGTTACAGTCAGTTTTGTGGTTCTAAGTAGTAGTTGTTGCTTTTGTGTCATTTGTTATGCTTTTTATAATGAAATCATATCAGATTTAATATTCTACTTTTCCTTTATTCTAAGCATCATTTTACAAGACTCCATTTTTTAAGTGTGTGTTCTGGGTTGCTTAGGCAAAACACATTTCTTGTGTGTTTTATTGCCAATAAAATTTAAGGATTACTACATCTATCATACTTTCTCCCATAAAGCATTCACAGGGTACAGTTTTGCTCCGTATTCTCGTATGTAAAAATGTGAAAAATAGTTGTTGTGTCATAAGTTATGAGTTAGAAATAAAACTAATGTGCTCAGTTAATACAAGTTCTAGAATTATAAGCAAGCAATCTGCAAACTGATGCTTTATGGCTATTTACACACTGAAGTGCTATGCACTTGGGATACCTTTGCCTTGCAGCTGAAAGTGGGGCAGCTTAGGCACAGACTTACTATGGTGATTAGCAAATCACCTTAGTTGCCAGTGAGACATTCCAGTTGTATCTTTGTTAGCAGCCCTTCAATTCTTTCTGGAACACTGAAATCATCAAAATAAAGATATTTTAATTTGATTTCAGAGATGTTTTCATATTTGGTGGATATTTACAGGATGGAAACTCTTATGAACAAGAGCCTATTTACACTGTGGATAAACTCAGGTATCCAGGGTGGTTCCTTTGTGTCTCTCTCTCTCTCTCTCTCTCTCTCTCTCTCTCTCTCTCTCTCCTTTTTACCATATAGTTGAGTCTAACATTAAGAATTGTGGTAATAGCAGGGGCTGACTCAACCTTACTGCAGAGGTTTGGGAGCCCAGTTAGCCTACAGGTACTATGTTGACATCTGACTGACAACAGCTCTTCCTGCAGTGAGGCACTGCTAAATGGCTTGCATGCAATAAATAAACTATCCTCTGAGGTTTTCAGGGAGAGCTGATAGAGGACTTACCTAGTGTCCATGAGGCCCTGGGTTTAATCCTAAGGATGATGGAGTGGAGAGGTTAACGGGGACACAGGAACTAACATGATTCAGTGTATTCCCGTATTGTGACTCGGGACTAACGGAGTTTTAAATTATTCCATGTGTTGTATCTTAGGGACTTCTGTTTACTTTGGTACATCTATGAATATGTCATAATATACTTGTGAACACAATGGTAAATTCATTCTGATAAAAGTGAATTAGTTGGGCAAAGAAGTCTCAAGGATGGAGCGACTGCAGCCTTCTGGAGTTCCTTCTGAGGGTGTGCTGTGAAGGCTGGTCTCTCAGTTGCATGCCTTTACAGTTGTGGTGCTGGCCGTCTTGCCTCTGTGATCACTCCACTTAAAGCTGGGAAAACTAATTGTCCTCCTCATTTAAGGTGAAGCTGGAGAGCTGTGTACCTCCTGTCCCAGGAGGTTTTAAAACGAAAAGTTCTCGAGATCACTGGTGAGAGAGTTTGTCTTCTTCCTCACAGATATGGTAGTCTTGTATTGAGGCTTACTTTTCAATGAATGCCTTTATCAAGTTAGAGAATTTGCAGTTGAAACTGCAGAATCAAACAAACGTGGCAGAGTGCTTTTGATGGGAGTAAGTTTTTAAACTGGGAGAGGGAACCAGTTCTGCAGTGGAAATAGAGTTCTGACTAGAAGTGATGGATGTTGTATTGAAGTTTTGATGGCCGTAAGTGGTGAGGGAAGTGAGCATTTCTGACAGTGTGTTGACTCAGAGGGCAGAGGGCATGTGCTCTCACAGGAAGCAGCCAGTGGTCTGCAGAGGGTACAAGTCTGAGGGATTTTTCTCCTATATGTGAAAGTTAGGTTATTTACTTAGTTATAGTGGAAGATGGTCTATGAAGGGGTGGGGGCGGGGAGGAAGCAGAGGAAGTAGGGGAGATAGCTCCGTAGTTAAGTTTCCTGCTCTTTCAGAAGACTGGTGTTTTATTCCCAGTTCCCACATCCTGTGCCTGTGAGCTGCCTATAACTCCAGCTCCCCGAGATCCAACACTGTCTTCTGGTCTACATGAGCACCTGCACACACCTGAATAAAAATGAAAATAAATCTTTAAACAGTTGTGTTCATCTTGCTTGATGCTTTCGTTGGAATTCTAGGAAGTCAGTGATCTGCATAAAATTAGAAAGGCTTGAACATGAAAGAAATGGTAATTATGGGCATTGGTTTTTATCTGGAGGATTTTTTTGTTTGTTTTAACTAGATGGTTCAGTCTTGTTTAGAGGACAGTGAAGGATGTCAACTTGTACTTGGATGGCATCTCTGATATCCTTGTGTACTTTTAATGATGGGTTCTCTTTATTCCTGTGGCAGTAAAGTAATGATTCCTGGAAGCAAACTTGCTAATACATTATTTCCAGAAAAGTCCTGATGTTTTCAAAGGTGACTTAATGAAGCATACTTAGTTCACGGGGTTAGAAGGATTCAGGCATGAGGATTGGTTTTGCCATCGAATTATTATGTCAGTTAACTGTATTCTGGACTTTGATTTTACCACATACAGCATATATCCACTTGCTTTGTTTATTTAAGCTTTAATAGGTTTCTTTAAGGTTTTGTATTTTGGCTTTGTTTTGTTTTTGTTTCTTCTTGGGTTTAGGTGTAACAGCCTAAGAACTTAAAAACTAGAAGGTGTTGTTGCTCGTCATTTTGGAGTTGGCTTGGTAGCTGGAAGAGGCTGTTGTTTCCCAGTATTGTACTTCTGTGAAGTGTTAAAGTTTGAGCTGTTAGGACTGAAGGAGAAGCAGTTCTCATGTCCTCTTTTTATAGCTGTTTCTGCAAGTGATCTAGCTCTCTCTCTCTCTTGGGGCATCTGTATGCTTCCTCAACTCCATAATAGCTCTTATTTAAAAAAGAGAACAAGTAACCTATGTGTTCCTATTAAGTTTGCAGTGTGGTTTGTGTTAGGCCATTTATCCTTGCCCTCTGAAACTTGAGAGAGACTGTAAATACCAAACTACAGGTAAGGCAGGGTTATAAGTTTATCTAAAGGACAGTCACTAGAAAGGAAAAATTGGTTTCCTTTTTGCTTCTAATGTTTCAACGCCTGAACTATATCACTAAAAAAATAGTGTATGTGGTATGTTTGTGTGTGAAAATGACTATTATTTTTTTTCAAGCCTTTTGGAGTATTTGAAAAATAAAGATGTATTTGTTGGAATTTTATTTCAGTTTGCCTAACATTTACTATTTGATTCTATTTCATGAAGATAAAATTGTTTTTAAATTACTTTAATAAAATGATAATTTAAAAAATCAGATTACAAAATAGTGAAACTCTACTTCAGAGTTCTTTCAGTATATTTTTATTTTAAAAATACATCATAAAAAGTGTATTCCTTAATGTTTTTATTATTTTTCAATCACCAATTAGATGAAACTGAATCGATTGAACTCTTGTGTTTCAGGAGATTACCTGGAGCAATTGATGTCATTGGTCAAACGATAACTATCAGCCGAGTAGAGGGAAGACGGCGGGCAAACGAAAACAGCAATATACAGGTTTCGTATTTAAAAATCAACTGTTCTGCTTTCTGGTTTAATTGAGGCAATATATGTACATATAGCCACTAGTGCTAGGCTGTGTTAGTTGCTTTCAGTGCTACAAAGGGATTTTAAATGCAAAACCATCAGCCTTATTTATATTTATTAGAAAAACTTTGCATTTAGAATATGTAATCTCTCAGTTTCTGTTAGTGAAGTTTTCCTTTGTTGTAAACATACTGTATAAGCTCATTGAAAAGAGAAGAAATATTACCTAGGGTTCTACCACCCAGATGTTGATTGTCAATAAAGTACACACAACATGTTTTTCAGCATTTTTACGCTTCTTAGCATCTTTAAAGGTATTTTTTTGTAAAAATAGAAGATAGTTCTTTTCTTCCTACCATTACAGTATTGTAACTTCTTTAAATGGTTTCCAGTTTTAATAGGTTATGAGTAGAACTCCCATAAAATTATTGTACTCAAGTATAGAAAAGAAGTTAAAAAGAATTATATATTTAAATGATACATTTTAATACAAATTCAAGAGGTGTCTATTATTAGCTGGCTTTGCTGTTGCATATTGCAATCTCGATCTGTCACACGACTGTTAGAAGTCCCCGTCTGTGGCAGTCGCCATCATAGATTGCTTTAGTAAGTGTGGGTCATCCTGTGGTGTTTATTCTTAACTAGTCACACCAACCACACTATACTCTTTTTCAGGGGAACTTTTGCTTTTAATAGAGGCTCACATGAAAAGTTATTTACATTTCATAGCTGCTTATTTTCCACCTGTTGACACACACTTAACACTTCACTGTGTGTTGAAGTTAGGTCCTAAAATGCCTGGCCTATTATTAGCATCTGAATTTCTCACAGCTAGGTCTATGCTGTTGTAACTCAGGTACTTGAACATTGCCTGAGAGTACTTGCTATATTGTCTTTATGAAGTGTTTGTTTCTAACTTGAAATGCTTTGATAACTTCTTCCTGAAAGAGTTTTGATGGTCTCATTCTTTGTCCTAGGCCTTGAGTATGAACATTTTAAGAAGAAAGTGTGTGAATAAATACTCACTTATATATACAAGCACATATCACATAGTGTACTTGCATATAAAGCCACCTTTTATTTCACCTTGTAGAGTAGAAAAATGAACTTAACAAGATTCAACTTAGATAAGAACATTTATACTTACCTTCCTAATTAATTATGCTTGAATTTTAGGTCCTTTCTGACAGATCTGCCAATGAAGTAGACAACAATTTCAGCAAGCCGCCTCCATTTTTCCCTCCGGGGGCTCCTCCTACTCACCTTCCACCCCCTCCATTTCTTCCACCTCCCCCAACTGTCAGCACCGCTCCACCTCTGATCCCACCGCCAGGTAAGAAGTGGGGAAGGAAGGCCTGTGACTAACTAGAGTTTCTTTCACTTTGAACTGAAAAGTGAAAAATATGTATTTGGAAATACTACTTTAATTGGCTATAGTACACTAAAAGTAACCCTTTTATCTTCAGTAGATCCACACTGACTCTTGTTATTTATTCTTGTATTATATCTTATTTCAGCATAGCAGAAATAATATTTTAAAGTAGAAAATAATAAACAGATAATAATATTGACCTCAAATTGTAATAGTAACCACAAACTGAACTTATTTGTGCTGTGTGGAGAAATCCTCACTGAATTATAAGCTGTATGTTGACTTCTATTGAAAAGAGATTTGTAAAGTCACTTTTAGAATTAGAAGAGGTCCCCCAAAAGTGATAACTTTGTGAGGCCGGAATCAGTCTGGTGCTCATTCTTTTTGTGTGATGGTTTCCGTTTAGGAGAGTATCACTGAGTCCTGTGTATTCAGTGTTTCTTTTCTTTTCTTTTCTTTTTAAGTAAGGCAGAACAAATTTTATCACATTTTTAACTACTTAGAAACGAGAGCATTAGTATAAAGAAAAAGTCTGAAAGCAGTCTGCACGGTTCTCCTGGTGGTCTTTCTTACCTTCTTTCAGTGCATTTTCAGTGCTTCTTGCCTTAACCAGCTTGTTACAACACTGGCGAGTTGATTGATATTTAAATTACATTCTTCCTAGGGAGAATACCAATAGTAAATGGTAAACATTGGCTTCAGGTCCTGGTTTAACTACATGGAAACATGCATTAGTAAAATTACTTCTTACTGAAGACCCGCGGCTCCTGCTCAGTTTGTGTTTGTGAGCGAGCTGTCTGCTATAAGGGGCAGGAGTGCTCAGAGTCCAGCACAGATGGGTTTATCCCCAGTGCTTTTCCAGACCTGCAGATGTCACCTACTCCATCTGCCCTGTGTCGTTAGTGCCTTAAAGTCCTTTATTGTCACTTCAACTCTCAAATAAGATGAGAAATGCTGTGTGGCTGTAGAAAAGCCTATCATCTTGGAATAGAGGGAAATGTGGTGTAATGGTTGTTCCTCCCAGGCAGTGTTTCCAGAGCGATGGAACACAGCCATTTCCCTGTCTAGCTCAGACTGGACTTGAGATTCTTGAGTGTTGCTGAGAATTAATCAGATGAAAGGAACTTAGGTGATTCATAAATGAAGATACAATGTGGTTCCTTAGTCGCTGAAAAGGAAACAAGTGATGATAAAATATAAAAATAATTATTTTTTAATATGCCCAAATTTACTAGTACTGAAGTTGTTAAAGTTTCTTTTTGAAAATTTAAAAATATTTTAAAATCTTTATTTTTAATCAACAAATACTGTATTTGTTTATTGGGTACAATATGTTTTGATTTATATACTTAGATTATGGAATGATTTTAATCTTGTTAACATATCCTCTTTTCACATACTCAACATATTTTGTAGTAAGACTTCTTAAAATCTATCCATTCTTTAAAGATTTAAGTTTAAATATATATGTTTAAGTGTGTATTTGTGTGTGGGAATATGCACATGTGGTTAGAGGTACAGCTCC
The DNA here is from genome assembly GCA_907169655.1 of Acomys percivali. NCBI lineage: Eukaryota > Metazoa > Chordata > Mammalia > Rodentia > Muridae > Acomys > Acomys percivali. Next base: position 40,209,977 of record OU015756.1, on the reverse strand, counting down.
CTCCGGAGCTGGAGTGGAATTCCATGCTGTGGTGAGCTGCCTGATGTGGGTGCTGGCATCTGAACTCGGAGCTTCTGGAAGAGCAGCGTGTCCTCTTAACTGAGGCATCTCTAGCATCAAGATCTATTCTTGTAGCTATTTAGAAATAAGAAGTGTGATCAGCTGTGATTGCTGCTGCTCAGTAAGCATCTAAGACTGCAGCTTTACGCCCTGGTAGACAACATTTCCCATTTCCAACTCATCCCAGCTTCTGGTAACTTGATTCTATGTGCGCTTCTCTGATTTTGCCTCCTGGATTTCACATGTGAGTTCATTCAATCCGTGTTTGACTCCTTGTGTCTGTTTTGATTCTCCTAGCATAATGTTTTCCAGATGCATGCACGTTTTTATAACTGATTGAGAAAATGGGGGGGGGGCGAGGTTTCCTTATTTACTAATAAAATAATACCCTCATGAAGCTTACATGTTTGTAAATTTAAGACCAATTGGCCAATGAAAGCAAGGAGGAAAAAGTATGAGTTAATAAAGAATACTTTGCTGCTTTAGAATACTAGGAGACTAGAGGATATTGCTGATAGGCATCGGCAATATGTAGAAATTTATCAAATGGTAGAGTTAGTCTCATTTCTTTGCCATATTACTCTCATTTATAATAAGTCTTGGCCTAGGATGATAGCTCACTAGGTGGAGGCACTTGTGACTAAGTTTGGTAACCTGAATTTGGTTCTCAGGATCCACATGTGAAAAGAGGGAACTTAAGACTGACTTCTGCATGGCTCTACCACCCTCTCCTGCACACAAAATAAATAAAGTGTTAAAAAAAATTTATAAGCATAACAAGTCTTTGAATAATATTTAGTTTATCTATGACATTGTAATATAGTACCATTCATTTTTCTGTTAATGCTCAGCTCACTGCTTTCTATCCATATTTAAGTAGTTTATAACCGTGGCGTGTTTGCTATCTGGAGTTATCAATTCATACTAAATTATTTGTTAGTTGAGACCATCTGAATTATTCCTTATTTTTATTGTGGTTTGGGTTGTTGCCAGGCGTATAAGGCACATCCTTCTGTATCTCCCACAGTGCTAGTCTTATGCACACTTGGCATTCCCTGAGTATGTTAGCTCATAGAACTAACCACGTGTTCATGTTTCCATACCATCCGAGGTGACTTAGATTGCTAGGTGGTGCATTCCCTCAAACTTTGCATAGTCTGAACTGTGTGGATGTGTGGGTACATACCAGCTAATTGAAAGCTATATATGTTGAGGTGCCATTTGCCGTAGAACCCTAAGTTCACTGTGTCCTGTAATCACTGTAATTTAAACCATTATAGGACCACAGGCACCTCATAAAAGGAAAAAGCTGTGTGGGGTAGGGTCTCTTTAGGTATTGCCTCTTGAAAGGTACTATGTTTTTCTTAAATACTGTTTTTTGAGGCTTTCTTAAAAAATATTTTAATGTTTTCTTTAAATTTTCTATAAATATAATGATATAGGTATACTAAAGATATGTCCATATATTTGGATGTCAATAGTTTTATTAAGGAAATAAAATGACTACGTATCTAGATTTGCTTGGAACAGTCCTAACTTACACCTTTTATCACAGCATAAGTACATTCTTAGCTATTCTCTGGAAATTAAAATTTGTGGTCATCTCTTTTTGGAGGTTTATAGGTGAGACTTAATCATATGAGTATTCTTAAATAGTTACTAAAATTATGATCTGAAGGATGGAACGATGGCTTGGCCACTAAGAGCATTGGTGCTCCAGCGGGTTCAGTGCCCAGCACTCACATAGTGGCTCACAGGCATCTGTGACTCCAGTGCCTTCTGGCCTCTGTGGGCACTGGACATGCATGTGGAGCACACATGTATATTTAGATGAAACACTCACACACATAAATAACTAAATTTTTTTTCCCCAAAAACTATAAGCTGGCAGAAACAGCTCTCTCTCCAGGATACTGTCATATAGTTGAGAGGAGATATATTGGCTCCGTCTCCTCTTGCCCTCAGACATCCGTCTGCAAACGTGTGTGAGCCTCCTCAGGAATACAGGGTCCAGAATGTTTTTGTCATCATAGAATGTAGAGTAGAGGAGGCTACCTCAGACAAAGATTCGCGAGACTTCTGGAAATGCTAAAGTACTTAATCATCCTAGTGGTAACTAGGAAACAAATAGTGATTAGTCGTGGCTTCTGTAATTAAAAAGTGGTTCAATGTCTAATGAATCAGAAAATTCTGTGTGTGAAGTTGCTTCAGGAGCACATTAGCATGACTCCATGCTCTTCCAGGTGATGGTGGGCCCGCCAGCCAGTCTTAATTCATTGAGCGCTCCTTTCTAGGTAGTGTTTTGAGTACAGCCTATCTGTAAATTCTTTGTTTTAGAATGACACCTGACGTGGGTACTAGCAAGGTCTTGACATTTCAGCAGTTCACTTGAAAAGAGCAGAAATGCACAATGCCAGACAGTGTTCTGGTCTGTTGTCTTCATTAGCCAAGTTGTAGTGGGTCTGTAACTGCTAAAAGGCTGCATCACAGGATTGTGCGCATGCGTAACAGCACCTTAGAAGATTCTTTCTCCCCGGTGTGAAGTGCGTACATAGTTGGGAACACAGAGGTCAGGGAGCCTGTGAAGAGCAGAAGTAGGTGTTCTTTAATCCATTCAGCGCGCAGGGTTCACTGCGTACTTGGATTGCATCATCTTACCTTTAGCTAACAGTTTTGAAATTATTGAAAATTAGAATAAAATACCATAAAATTAGTAGGATTTGATGTTATAAAAGCTAGCTTATTCTGTATGTCAGTTATTGTTGTCAAATCTGTGTGTTCATTGTTCTAACCATCTGCGGCACTGTTGCTTGTGTTGTAGCATTGCTGTACCTAAAACCTTTTCATCATCCGCGCTTCAGCCTTTCTAAGAGTGACTCCGTCCATCCCCAGGTGTGGGCCATCTCTCCTGGTTCTGCTTGCTTTCTCTGAGGTTGCGTTTTATAAGGAGCTTAGAGAGGCCTAGTCCTCTTTTTCAGCCATTTGTGTTTGGCCTATTCTGTTTCTAAAACCACCATCTAAAATTTGATTGTGGTGAACTAATTTTAGGGAAAGTTCACAATGTAGATGTTTAAATGTTAATTTGCTTTAATATTATGTTTTGCTTTATATGTAAATTTCATAGCTATTAAAAGCTTAAGATGAATTTTAATGTCCTTTTCATGTATATGCTAAAATCATAATAATGTCTGTGTAGGGGGTGTGTACTCGTGTGGAAGTGGGTAGTCCACTTCCAATGTCTTTCTCTAGTGTCTCTGCCTGATTCTTACTGAGCCTGCAGCTTGACTGCGCTGCTAGGCTGGCCCATAGAGCACTGGATCTGCTGTACGGTCTGCTCCCCAACACATGGATCACAGGTGCTCCCCGTCTTCATGGCTGTGACCAGGTCCGCGTGCTTCCATAGCGAGCACTCCAGCCACCTCCCCGGGTGTTGAGATAGCATGCATGAGCCCCACACCTGCCTGGTTTGTTTGTTTTTAAGATAAGGTTTGTGTAGCAAAGGATGACGTTAAACTTCTGTTCCTCCTGTCTCCACCTTCAGGGGCCTGAGATTACAGGCATATCTAGCCTTATGCCCCAGTTTATGAAGTTCCGGGGACCAAATCCAAGGCTTTGTGCAAGTACTGTGCCAAACGAGCTCCATCCTCAGCCAGAACTGTTACCTCGGTGCACTGTTGGCCCTGCAGTTTCAGTGTGGGTTTACTATCTGCCTGTCGTGACTCTGCTCTTCTAAGAACTTTATGAATATATGTAAGAGTCGATAGCAGTCAACTGTCAGTTTTCTCTACAACATTGACATTTGCAGGGTGGTGGTGGTTCACACCTTTAATCCCAGCTCTCAGGAGCAGAGGCAGGCAGATCTCTGTGAGTTTGAGACCAGCCTGATCTACGGAGAGAGTTCCAGGACAGCTAGGGCTACATGGAGATACCCTGCCTCGAAAAAAACAAAAAAAAACTAGACAGACAGACAGAGAAATAGAGAGACAGATAGAATGGTGACATTGCTATCACATATGTTTTAATTGGAGATAAAACTTTATTTACTGCAAGAATTAAATTTTATAAATTTGATGCTTGAGTGAGGAGATGTATGCATGTGTGTGTGTGTGTGTGTGTGTGTGTGTGTATTCCCATGCATTAGCTTTTTTATAAGAACTCTTATAGTAACTTGGTTGGTTTAAATTTTATGATCATAGCACTTTAATACATTTTTTACAAAGCCTTTCTTCCATGTGCAATTTAGTTGGTTCATAGTTCTTCAGTGTTCTGTGTATATGTATGTATGTTTGTGTTTCTGATTTGTAAAGACTTTCTGTTAAATGATGCTTAAAACATGTGCACATTTGACTTAGTGTCTTTGTACAAGCTTCTGAATTTGGATTAAAGTAGAAGCATGAGATGTGGGTCAGGCCTTCCTAGCCTTACGTATAGTGCTGATGGGATTTGGGATCTAGTGAGAAACAGGAAGCAGAATTCACATGACTCTGCCTTCCTCCTTTGTTTTGAACTTAAAGAGAAAAGATAGGTATATATACTATGTTTTCTATCACTATATTACAAATTACCCTAGGATGTAATAACTTAAAACAGCATATTGTTATAGTCTGGGTTAGGAACAAAGAGTGGCTTAGTCTCTAAGCTCAGTCACTTTGTTAAAAAATGTTAAAAAGTCAGCTTTCAGAGAGATGCCTCAGAGGTTAAGAGCACTGTCTGCTCTTCCAGAGGCCCTGAGTTCAATTCCCAGCAGCCACATGGTGGCTCACAACCATCTGTAATGTGATCTTATGCCCTCTTCTGGTGTGCAGGTGTACATGCAGGGAGTGCACTGTATACATAACAGATAGATAGATAGATAGATAGATAGATAGATAGACAGACAGACAGACAGACAGACAGACAGACAGACAGACAGATCGATCGATCATTTTTGGTTTGAGACAGGGTTTCTCTGTAGCCTTGACTACCCTAGACTAGCTTTGTAGACCAGGCTGGCCTTGAACTCACAGCGATCCGCCTGCCTCTTCCTCCCTAGTGCTGGGATTAAAGGTTTGTGCCACCATGCCTGGCATAAATCTTTTTTTTTTTTTTTTAAGACAGCTTTCTTTTTTTAAGTTTTATTTTTATCTTATGTGTATGAGGATTTTACCTGCATGTATCCCACATGCATACCTGGTACCTGTTGAGATCAGAATAGAGTATCAGATACCCTGGAAGGGAAATTAAAGATGGTTGTGAGTCACCATGTGGGTGCTGGGAACTGAACCCAAAGGGTACCCCTGGAAGAGGCCAGTGCCTTTGTTTCTAAAGTGCTCTCTAGCACCCCTTTCTTTTTGTTGGGCTGTGGGCTTGAGTTCCTCACTGGCTGGTCTCCCCCACCCCCATCCCTGACATTTGAGGTGGCAATAGAAAGTGCCAGAAAAACAGAAATGACTGTCTTTTGTAGCCTAGTCGTGGATATGGCCTTATTGTTGTTGCTGGGCTCGTGTGGTCTGTATAGGGATGATGATGTCCCTCTCACGTAGATGATTCAAATGCCAGAAGTGTGCAGAGGCATTTATTTGTACCATGAGGAAGGAATTGTGGGACCATGTCAGAAGCTGCCTAGCATGATTCTACAAATCACTGGGGAAAACGAATTTACTTTACAGACAATTGTTTCTTTTTGTTTTTTAAGTGTATCCAGAGTATTTTGAGGGAATTCCTGGTACAAGTCACTTTTGTTGTTTTTAAATATTCAGCAGGGAGAATGCTGCCTTTCTGTTCTTTCCTCAGTTCTCCAGGTAGAATCTTAGGTCCCTTCCCCAAGCCCCTGTTACATTTAGGAATAATCGTGGCATACTGAAAAGGCTAACATTCTCTCTGTGGGTCTGTCTGTCTGTCTGTCTCATACCTCCTCTCCCTGCTGTCTGATGTTAGTGTATATATTGTCATTGTATTTTACTATCATATGTCAATGCCTTTGTTTCATAAAAATTTGAAGTTGATGTTAGTTTTCAGCTCAACGTTAAGATTAGAAGTGTGGGTTATAATCTAGTGTATGGTCCCCAGGTAACAACTTCATCTCTTTTTTTTTTTTTTTTTTTTTTTGGGTTTTTCGAGACAGGGTTTCTCTGTGTAGCCTTGGCTGTCCAAGACTCGCTTTGTAGTCCAGGCTGGCCTCGAACTCACAGCGATCCGCCTGCCTCTGCCTCCCGAGTGCTGGGATTAAAGGCGTGCGCCACCATGCCCGGCTCAACTTCATCTCTTGAGGATTTCTCTGGAATGCAGTTTTGTTTTGTTTTGTTTTGCCTTAGACATTTTGAATGAGAATTGCTAGAATGCCCCAGCTCATTTCTAGCTCACAAACTCCAGCTGATTCTGATGCAGGGAAATTTATGATTATGAATGGATAATTACTTTGCTGAAGCTTTCAATATATTACTGTTATAGAAGGCTTTCCAGGCAAATGGCCGTTTTCTCAGATAAATAATATAAAGCCAGAGGTGGTGACACAGGTTTTATTTCCAGCACTTGGGAGGCAAGTTCAAGGCCAGCCTGTTTCCCTAGATCGTTTCAAGCTGACCAGGGCTACATAGTGAGACCTTGTCTCAAAGCAAAATAATACCTAGAGACACATCTAAATATGTACACATACATGCATGCATGTATGCATACACACACACACACACACATGCATACATACATACATACCAGAAGCAAAGTACTTGGTTTATATGTTTAAGTCTATTGGAGGTGTCCAGGGAAGAAAAAAAAAAGGACTTTTGGAATGAATTTTCTGTTCCTTACATTATTTTGTTTTTCTTAATAAAAGCTAAATTCTACATATTTTAAGTGAAAATGTCATTTTCAATTATATTGCTTATTAAACTTCATTAATTATTGTTTGAAAATGTTTTTGAGAAGCCAGACATAGTGACACACACCTGTAATCCCAGCACCTAGGAGGCAGAGGCAGAGGCAGGTGGATTGCTGTGATTGCCAGTCTAGTCTATAAAGTGAGTCCAGGACAGCAAAGGCTACAGGCTACACAGAGAAAGAAAAAAAAAATGGGGGGTGGAGGGAGGAAGAAAATGTTTCTAGAAGTTATCAAGGAATTAACTGTATGTCTCATTAACTTTCTAGTCCTTTTCTATGACCAATTGTTTACACTGAAGTAAAATCTTACACGAAATAAATGTCTCTCTGGAAGAGCCTTTTCTAGCATGCAAGCTTTCTATTGTATAGGCACCAATTGCAAAGACAACTGACATAGCATGTTTTTTTCTTTTACTCTGTTCTTAGTTCCTGTTGATTTTAAAAATTCTGTTCTAGGATATTACTATAATAAGATTAAAATTAAAGGCAGATTATAGTTGTTGTAGTGGGGTTTCTAAAGCTGTGCTAAAACAGTATGACCAAAAGCAGCTTGGGAGGAAGGGCTTATATGTCCACATCACACCCATCACCAAAGGGAGTCAGGGCAGGAGCTCCAGGCAGGAGCTGAGGCTAAGGTTGTGGAGAATGCTGCTTGTTCCTCCTGGTTTGCCCAGCCTGCTTTCTTACACCACTCAGGACCCTGTTCAATGTTGGGTGACAGGGATGACAGGGGTGGGCCCACCCCACCCCACCCTCTGTAAGCTGGGTCCTCCCACATCAATCACTGTTTAGGAAAATGTTGGACAGGCTTGCCTATAGTCCAATCTTATGGAATCATTTTCTCAGTCGAGGGTCTCTTCCCAAATGACACCAGCATGTGTCAAGTTGGCATAAAACTAACCAGCACAGTAATTTGAACTGCTTTTGGAGAAGAATTGATTTGCTTATATGCCTTCTGTATTTGTTTTCACAGTTTAAATACTTTTGAGGACTAAGTTTTAAAGACCCCTGACTAGTACTTGTGACCTTTTTTGCACAACTTTTCATCTTAGTAGGTGTAGCTAAAGTTGTGTTTGCTGTGCATAAACACATCAAGGTGAAGTTACTAGAGTGAAAGTATCTCAGAGAGGGACCTCATCTAGCAATGGCCTTACACATTAAAAAAAAAAAAAAATCCTGTATTGAATGTGAAAACAAACTCAGATAGTGAGGTTCAATAGAGATTTGTACTGTTGTAAAGAATATTGAGTAATAATATATATAAAAAACATCTTGTGTTCTGCTTTCCTTCCTTTTCTCTATGCTTTGTATGTAGGATTCTTGGTTAGTGCTCCCTGCTAGATCCTCAGCCTTCAGTGGTGTGAGAAGCATCAAGATAAAGCCTTGGGGTTAATGGAAGTGCGATCGCCCGTGGGCTAGCTTGTTGGTAGGGAGCACCATGGCTGCCTTGCATACCTTCTCACTTGCTGTTTTCATAGCCTTCTATTTCCTGGGGTTGGATCAGGTACTTGAGTCTGTGTTGTAAGGCTGTGCGCTGTCTTAAGCCCTTACTCCACTAAAACACATCGACTAGCAGCAGCGCTCCCTGGTCAGGAAGACATTTGAGAGTACGTCTGTTCACTTGCATGCAGCTGCAAAGTGAGTTTGTTTTCCCCCTCTGAGCTGCTTTTGAGGCAGTTTTAAAGATAGGATTTAATAAAGTGAACAATTGAACTTATTTATAATATAAAACTTTAATGAAAAGGTTAGTTCCATATTTTTCTTCAACTAAAAGTAGTTCCAGTTTGCATACCATACATTGGCGTTCATGTATTCCTTATATTTAAAATTAGGATTTAATTTTAGTTGCTTAGTACTTAACAGGGACATTTGACCAATGCAAGTTTGAGAGACACTCAGATTTCATTTTGCTAACATCTGTAAAAGGCAATCTATTTACACGTGTGTGTGTGTGTGTGTGTGTGTGTGTGTGTGTCCATACATAAGTTTGCTATGCCTTCTCTACTTCCACAAATCAAAGAAAATATTGACCGTTGACTCCTAGCAACAGCAGTAACACAGTCTTCACACTTGAGTAGCCCCCACTGGCCTTTACGGACGTGAATGATAGCTGCACTCTTTCCCTTCCTGTAATGTTTCCATTACAGTGGTAAGCTAACAAAATTGGACTCTCGTGACCAAATTTAGTGAGCTTTTCAACGTTACGGAGTTTGATACTTGTGTATCACAAGTGTGCTTTTTAAGTGATGTGCTTCTAACTTCATTTGTGACTCCAACTAGTGGGCAATCTTGTTCTGAAGTTGTTAGACTGGTCTTTCTTCAGGGAAGTTGGATGCTGTACTTGAATCGTTGGTCTACAAGAAAACAGAGCGCTTGTCTCGAATGCTAAGCCAGGGTGCTGAGACAGGGGTTTTATTTCAAAGATTGTTTTGGTGATGGCATAAAAACATAACAGGTTCTGAAATCCAGTTACTATATTAAATTTCATCACTTGTTTTTTAGGTATTCCAATAACTGTACCACCTCCAGGTAAAACTTTTTTCATGTTTTCTCCATCATTGTTAATGAACATGAAATTTCCAGCTTATAGTTACAGGACGGCCGGTGTCGATGTGGTTAGAATGTACACTAGGCCACTGGGATTTCAGGTCCTATTTTCAGCTCTGCCTTTGCTTCATTCCAGCATTAAGACATTTAGCTTTCTTAAACTTGTCTTACCCATTTCTGTGGAAGTAGATATTCTCACCTTATCAGTTTGTGAGGAAAACAATAGAAGATAAAAAGGAAAAATCAGTTTGAAAGCTTTTAAGCCAGTGGTTTTTATTGTATGTAAAAGTGACTCAAAGAGAAAAGAAAACTAATTTATCTTGGCTTTGTCATGGCTTCTGGTTGTTTACCTACTATCATAATTCATTGTCATGAGAAAATATGTTCTGAACCACACAGCATTGAATAGTGACTAGTCAAGCGCTTTTCCTTCGAGTGGTGATTCCTGGGCATTGTGATGGTATAGTCAGGAGAAGTGTTTATGTAGCCCAGTGATGAGTTTTACATTCCTGTCAGCTACTTCCTTTTATTGTGTAGTGGTGAACCCAATAAAAAGTATATTTACTGAGTTGAGCATAAAAATCCAAGGAGTATGAAAGAAGTGACTAGTGACAATGCTGAGAAGAGTGGGTTTTAATTCAGAATGACCTGGATGAGCCGAAAGTGAAGTTGAGATCACAAAGGTTAGTGTACAGACTTAGCTAGGAATAAGTTACTGACCGTGTGTGCCTGTGGCTGAGAAAAGGCTGACCAGGAGAGGTCTAAGGGACTGTGGTGTCTTTTTAGTCTAAAAGGCAGTGTGGCTGTGCAGCTCTGTCATGTAGGACGTGGACGTCAGGAGTACAGCTGAAACTGCTAACCCTTGCTTGGTTTTGATATTAGTAGAAGAGTTATAGAAGCTGAAACTGGACAGAGTGAGAAGAATAGTAAACTTGAAATAGTTTGAAGCAGAGCTAAAGGTTGACTTAAATGAAGCTTGGAGAAGAATAAGAGTGTTGAGATTCATGTCCCCAGAGAAGGCTGAGACGGAGACATTAAGTAGTTAGAAAAGTTGCCAATAAATAGAAGACAGTGAGGGTACAATAATGGATTTGTCTCCATCAGGACATGAACTGAGGGGCAAGATATCGAAACTGTTTAATTTAATGCATTTCCTAATAGTGAGGTTGTTAAAAGCTGGAAAAAAATAGGTCTCAGAAGTTGTGGATCTGTGGAGTCTTTGGCCGTGGTGCTGTTCTACTCTAACCCTGAAAGCACAGAGGAGACGACCTGCTTGAGGTCCCTTTTAACCGTGTGACTCTGTGGGATTTCATTTAGCAGTGATTGGGAGTGCTGACCTCACAATACAAGGGTGCAAATTATTTGCCTCCAGAATAATCCAAAATCCCATTATGTGACTTGCTTTGTAAAGGAGTTCATTGGGTTGTATTATTTAAAAAACATTTCATGGCAGATGTTCTTGCTATGAACATATATATTTACTGGTTAGATTTTATAAATTATACTTTAAAGAAATTTGTATAAATCTGAAACTCAGACTATTTTTAAATGAGGTGAATGCTATTTTATTTGTGTTTCTTCAAAATATAATCTGATGGCAACATACTTTGTTTTTGTTTTTTTAATGTGGAAAAGGTAAGGCATTGAGACTAACTTTCTTAGACGGCAAAATGGGCTGTGTGTGGTGCTGAAAATAAGACCAGTGTCCTGACAGTTTGTGCTCTGTGTGTTAGACCAGACTGTTAATTAACAATGTTTTTGCTCTAAAAAACTGTTTATAAGTTTCAGCTTTATTTTTTCCTGTTCGTTATGACATAGAGAAACACGTGTGTGTCCCCCGAAAACATTAGTGATACTCAGCAACTGTGTTTCACTCTTAACATTACATGTGTCTCCTGTTAACGCCTTATCTTTGGTTGAATGTTTCAGGTTTCCCCCCTCCACCAGGCGCTCCACCTCCATCTCTTATACCAACAATAGAAAGGTAAGCCATGCAGCACTCTGCGCTGGTGATCACTGAGAGCCTGCAACAGAACTGTGCTAATGTCTTTGCTAGTCATAGCACCTGTCCATGCATAAGTTTACTCTGTATTAAATACTTTTATGTAACTATAGCCTAACACCAGATGAGGGCAAAGAAAAATTAAGTCTGTAGAAATTATTAATGAATTTTTATCTATTGGAAAGGGGAAAGAACCACTGCACCTTAATAAGAAAGAAAGGCCGTCTTCTCCCTTTTTCCTCCCCTCAGGCATCTCTGCCTCCACACGGGAGGCCTGGAGCCATCTTCTCACGTTTTCTACTCAATTTTCTTAATTTCCTACAGTGAAGAATATTCCCCTGATGGTAGTAGTAGTGTTGTGTTTAATCAACCTCAGGATTTCAAGTCAGTGTCTCTAGCTTACAGCCTCTTCAGGCTCAGTTGTGAAGACCAGAACAGCACGCAGCCCAGCAGACGGAGCCCGCTAGTAAACAGGAGCTCGTTCGTTCTTCACTCGGAGTGGAGATAGTCTAAAAAGTAACAGTCAAATTCTCGAAGAGAAAGGGAAATCGGGCTCATTTTATATGGTGGCATTAAGCCGTCCATGTAGTTTTCAAAGTGCTGTTCCAGAAAGCCAATTGTGAGAGGTATGGATTTAGTTTTATTAAGTTATTGTTTAAAACATACTTGACTCTCAATCAAAATGTTCTATTTAAGATACTAATTATTGATTATTTATAACTAATTTACAACCATTAGCCATTTTTTTTTTTTTTTAAAGATTAAATTTTAAACCTCAAACGTTCTGTTAGCCTCAATATTTCCCTGTATGGTGCTGAGCCAAGCTAAAATTGATTGCATGAATTATGCAGGTAGCTACAAGGTCTTATGTTTTTAAGGTGAAAAGATCCATGTTATCATACTAAAAAATAGCAAGACCTTGTAACAAATTTTTGAAGAGTTAAATTTTGCCTTGCTGTCTTCTTGTTTGCACTGAACTAGTAAGATTGGGTACTTATTTGCATCAGATAAAAACATAACTTCTTTTCTCCACAGTGGCCATTCCTCTGGTTATGATAGCCGTTCTGCACGAGCATTTCCATACGGCAATGGTAAGTAACTCCACCCAGACACGCTGTGAATCAATAAAGTACGTATTGGTGAAGAAATAGACACATGTTTTCATGAGTCAAGATAACAGAGTAACTAAGAAATACCAGTTGAAAGAGTTAAGTCTGTATATCTATCGAGTTACTTAAGAAAATATACTTTATTTATGTGTCAGTTGATGCTTTAAAAAAATGGTGATGCCAGGCACGGTGGAGCACGCCTGTATTCCCAGTGCTCAGGGATGCAGGGGCAGGCATATCTCTGTGAGTTCGAGGCCAGGCTGGTCTACAAAGCAAGTTCAGAATAGCCAACGCTACACAGAGAAACCCTGGGAGGCGTGGGGGGTGGCACAGCAGGTATTGGCAGTTCAGCTTTTCCTGACATGGTTTAAGATTGGTCTTAGTCTCATCGTCCGTGTCTCATGGCATCCAGCTAGCCTTTTTTTTTTTTTTCAGGGGAAGGGGCATGTAAGCCTGTGTCTGTCTTCTGTCCATACCCCTCAACCCCCTTTTCTCTTTTTCCTTGTAACAGCTTGGCCTCATACCAGGGACTGTAGGCTTACTTTGGAGATAGAACAAGTTTAATTTCTAGACTGGCACAATAAGGCAAACATGATACAACACATGACGCAAAGCTTTTTATTTCCCCATGCATAGAAAAGTAATGTTTGTTTATATTATGCTCTATAAATGTTCAGTAACATGTTTCAAGGAGCATGTAACCCTAGTTTTTAAAAAAAAAACTCCCTGATGAGCACATAGGTGGGTCATAATCTTTTTGCTGTGGAGGGTTTTGCTTCACTCAGAGTGGTAGCTGCAAAGAGTAGTTGTGGTAATGTCTTAACATTGCAATGGAGTTTACTGTAATTGCATCTTTTATGAAGGGTTTCCCTGTAGCGATGTGTTGCACTTGATGCCACCGTCTCCATAGTAGGATGACTTATTGGAGTCATAGAGTGCCGCTACCTCAGGAGCCGAGACGTGTGCTATTCAGGCTCCGCTTGAGCTCTCTGGTCCTCCTCCTCTGGGGTGCTTTCTCCACTGAAGTCCTGAATCCCTGCAAGGGACAGTGAGCATGCCGATGGGTGGGGAGAACAGAACTGTGCACAGTGCTTAGGTGAACCCCACTCCCCCACCCCAAGGAAGATAACAAGAGAAAAGCATGAGCGTTCTGAGCTTGTCTCACTTGTGTGACACGAAAGACACAGAGGCTCAGAAGAGTCTGGATTATGGCATCTACAACAAAAACAGTAAATGAGAGGCCCAAAAGGGCTTGTTGAATGGACATTTGTAGCACATCGAAAGAGATAGGGTGGACTATTGTAAAACAGTGTCTGTCTGCCAAGTATGACAGGGCCATTGTGCTCACACATGAACTCATGGCAACTGTGATCACCTGGGATGGCGGGGCCCATAAAAGGCCCACCTTTCCCTAAGGATATATATGCTGCTGGTTGCTCAGGTAGGGAGAGGCATTTCTTCTATGGCATTCATAGCCGTCAGCAAATTGTCTACTGCCTACATGACTGTAAAAAATAACCCATCCATGTTCCTTTAAGTAGCTCTAATTATAACCTCGTTGGTTTTAACTAGCTGACTGGATAAGCAGCTCAAGCTGTGGATCCATGATGGAATGCTTGAGCAGCATGTGTGAGAGCCTGGGTTCAATCCCTGCTACTGAGAGGATAATGAAATAAAGCCAGTAATAAAGAAAGGAGCGTGGTGGGTCTCCTGACTAATAGTCATCAGTGATCAATTTCATTCTTCCTAGTAAAGAGAGTAAGGGAGCCTTTGTGGATTTGACTTCCTGTTTGTGGACAAATGGGAGAGGGTAGAGAACTTTGCTTAGGTACGTGGCTTCTCAGTTGCCTTAACCTCACATCACTCTTGGGACTTGTGTTTCAGAGTAGCATGTTTTGGTGTCTCTATGGGAGAAATCCAGAGGTGGACACTACAACGTAGAGGAAGTTTTAGTGGATTTTAAGGGCATTTCTGTGCAGCGTCTATGTCCTGGTGATATGCTTCTGAATATCCTTAACAAGCCTACAGGGTCTGTCAGATCCAAATTGTGTTCGAGTTACCTGTGCTTTCCAATCCCCCAAAGGTAGTGCGTGGCTGTGTTCCCCTTCCAGTCACTCTGCCTAGGTTGGAGCCTTGCTCTGCGCCCTGTGACATCATATGCCTTCTGGAGTGCTTCAGTCACGACGCTGACGCTAAAGCATCCCTAAGGCTGTGGAATTACTCTGAAGCACCTTGTCCTGCCTTTTGCCAAGTGTTCTGATGTTAGCTATCATTTTCACAGCCACCACCATCTCCAGCGTGGCAATAAAAAGGAATTGTTGACACATAGGCTTTACGGCTGCCTGTTTTGGGGCCTTAGGTTTGGCTTATTTTACATAACCTTGGATGAACTGAAATCTTGTCCTCATGTAAACTGAAGCCAGAGTGCAAGTTTACTATAATAACTATAATATTGCTCATTGAGTTTGTTTGTTTGGTTTTTACCTTTTTTTATGGCATCAGAAGTTTCTGTCACCCTGCCCCCTATGTGTTTGGAGACAAGTGAATCACAGTAACTATCCCACATCAGAAAGTCACTCTTGAGATTACTGGCCTGAGGAGAAGCCCTGTGGGAGCACAGAGGAAGGGCATGAGACCTGATAGGCTGTGGTCAGACAGAAGGACGACGCCTGTCAGATAGAGGAGAGGAATAGAATGGAAAAGGGAGGGAGGGTGGGAACAGGAAAATAAGAGCGAGGGGATAGCAATCGAGATGTAATGTGAATAAATTATAATTGAGAGAGAGAGAGAGATTGATTACTGGCCTTGTAGAGCTTTCTTTAAATAGTTAATTAAGAACTTATCTTTTTCTCAGAGTGATAGGTGTTTATTTTTATTATTAGGAAGCAAGAATCTCTCACTTTCTATCGTTCTGAACTCTCCTCCCAGGGGCAAGCTCTTAATTAGAAAGCGAATTATGAAAATTAGTAAAGGAGAGGAACAGAGTTTCCTTATCCTAGCGAAATGAAGCTTTACAATAAAGACAGCAGCTTCTTTGCAGTTCTATTTTACCTGTATTTTGTTTATTTTAGAATTTATAATTCATCCTCATACCCATGAGCAACATAAAATGATAAGTTGTCTGAATATTATTTGAAGACAGCATATAAATGAGACCTACTTTAAAAATAAATTTTGCAGGAATATTAGGATACAGCTCCCCTCCCCCCCACCCCCTCTCTCCTTTCTCTCCTGCTGTCTTTAAATTTTGGGTCACAGATTTGGAGGTTCTCATCCATAACTTAGACGAAGCCGTGACTCTTAAGCCTTGTATGATGGAGCTATGTAATGAAGCAAACACATTGACCTGACAGAAATGCCTGAAAGACCCATAGTTCTCCTGGGGAGCATGCTCCCTATGGCCCAAAACTTCACAATAGACCCAGTTTCTCTTTTTAAGAACTATTTAACATTTATTTTATTTTGTGAGTATGGGTGTGTTGCCCATGTGTCTGTCTGTGTATCAACCACAAGCATCCTTGGTGCCCATGGAAACCAGGAGTCAGATTCCCTGGGCCTGGAATTAAGATGGCTGTGAGCTGCCTTGCGGGTGTTGGGAATCAAACTTGGGTCCTCTGGAATAGTAGCCAGTGCTTTTATCCCTTCACCTTCATGCAGCCACTGCCCTCAAATCCTTTTCCCATGTGTTTTACGTCATGTCCTCATGTAGTCAGACTATGGACTTTTGCAAAAGACTTGATGGTATGGGTGCTTTGCTTATATGAATGTCTGTGTACCGTGTGCGTGCAGTGCCCATGGATACCAGAAGAGATCATCAGATTCCCCTGAAACTGGCGTTACAGTTGTAAGCTGTGGATGCTGACAGTGAACTGGTGTCCTCTATCTGGAAGAGCAGCCAGTGTTCTTAACTATCAAGGCGTCTCCCCAGCCCTCAAAAGATAGACTTTTACAAGTCAACAGCCTTTTAACTGATGAAATCAGTTTTTATTTGGTGCTTTTAGTTATGACTATTGAGGTGTTCAATTTATTACCATTTCCATCCTTCCCATGACTTCCTGGGTCGAATACTGGTTGTTATTGTTCTTTATTCTTTATGAAACACCTCCCATTTTTGTGGTGGTTTCTCTTGAAATTTGCTATGCATATTTAATAATACGTAATTAAATAATATGTGAATGCTCTTCTTAATGCAGGGATGATAATACTTCTTAGTGTTTCTCTTGTAACTTACTAAGTTTTTTTTAATTTTGTTTTTCCTTAAAAGAAATACATGGTTCCTGTTTATTTACTCAATTACTCTTTTCAACTTAGGTCTTCTTTCTAAAAAAAAATTTTCCTTTGTTGATAAGTTTTGCTTTGCTTTCTGTTACTGTTTGTTTACAAATGTCTTCATTTTACTGTTTAAGAAGGTTTTTGGTGTTTTTGTTTCTGTGTATGTGGGTATTGAACCCTTTGCCTTGTGCATGCTAGGCAGGCGTTGACTCAGTGACCTACACCTGAGTCTTTAAAATATAATTTCTGTGTTTCATTTTCTCCTTATAGTTCAGAAATGCTCCAGTGTCTTCTTGCTTCTGTTTTTGATATTGGAAAGTTTGTGGTTTGAACCAAATAAAGAGTATAAGAGTTAAGTACCGTAATTTGTTTTTGTGTGTTTTTTCCTTTAGTTGCCTTTCCCCACCTTACCAGTTCCGCTCCTTCATGGCCTAGCCTTGTGGACACCACCAAGCAGTGGGACTACTATGCACGGAGAGAGAAAGATCGAGATCGAGACCGAGAGAGAGACAGAGACAGAGAAAGAGAGCGAGACCGAGATAGAGAGCGAGAGCGCACCCGAGAGCGGGAGCGGGAGCGAGACCACAGCCCAACTCCAAGTGTCTTCAACAGGTTTGTCGGGGTGCGGTGCGGGCATTGAGCACACTTCATTCTTACTTTGCAGTTTTATCTGGTGTGAGGAAAAGCAGTGCTCAGGTGTGGCTAGAGAAGCCATTTTGAAATCCTTTCTTGAGGATTCCCATTCCTGTAAGCAGCAGTTGTCAAGTCCTTCTGTTTACGTGGCCCTTAAGTGAACTTTATATCCACTCACAGATTTCTGTCTTGTCACCTAACTATAATTTCTCTTTAATTAGTTGATAATTCATATACATTTCTAATGTATATTAATCTTAAAATAAAATTACCATTTTAAATATGTATCTTGAGTTAAAGATACCATGATTACTGAATATATCATGTCAATTTTTTTTTTTTTTTTAAACATAAATAAGCTAACTTTAGCAGCTGGAAGCTCTTCGTGTGCACCTGAGTGGTCATTTGTGTGTCACATTTCTAAAGAAATTCTCAAGCTTTCCTGTGGCTCCTTGAGTCACCTAAAAGAGGTCGTACCTTATATGCACAGGTCCTGTAGAGGCAGCTTATTTGATGTAAAAGTTTGTGAAAATCAGAATGCTCTGCTCTGAATTGGTAGACTGCTTTATTCTATCCAGAAATAATACCTAATAAATCCTGTAACTAAATACCAACATTGATCTGTCTACCCATGAAAAGAGATAGTAAGATTAAAAGTTATATTTCATTTTTCTTTAGTGAACACTATGATGGTACCTAAGGTGGTGATTAATAAGATGAGCAAACCAAAGTTTTCAGAGCCTAAGTATCTTTAAGAATAAACTTGGCCTGAGAAGTTCATCCCTTGCAGATCAGTATGTAGTTCAAGCTGTTCTCTCAGATGAGACTGATTAGGCAGCATGGGGAGTTAAGAGAACCAGGCGAGCCGTGCTAACTGTTCAGTGTGGCGGCGTGTTGTCATTTAAAATTCTCTTAAGAATTAGGTTTTGTTTTATTTTTAAATCTGTTAACTTTTACCTCTTTCCTTTCCATGCAGCTGACTTTTAAAAATTCTTTCATTCATGTGATTCACATTTTAAGCCCCATTCTAAGCTATAAATAGTGCTGTATTCTAAAGATGCACAAAAATTCATACATTGTCTTTACAAATTAAATTTCATAATGTTGTTAAGCCAACTAGGACTGGTTTTCTTAGTCAAAGAGTATATGACAAAGAACTGGACACGGTGGTTAAAATACCTTTTCTCCCACCGTGTTTGCTCATGACTTACACATAGTAGGCAGTTAGTACAATTTTATTGATCAAACAGGGAAACAGTGGCAAGGCATGACCACATAAGTGGGACATACACTGCTGGCCACAGCCACTCAAGTGCACACTTCTGCTTAAGTTTAAGGGTAATATTTCCCCAGGAAGTTGACTGGTTTTTAATATAGTTGAAATGTACCTTTGAAGTAGTACATTGTTTATAAACTGTGCGTTTCATAGTCAAGGATCTTAGTACAGAAATGCATAGAAAGATTTCCTGCATCATGCACCATGCACGCATGCACATACACAGGGGCTTCTGAGGTCCTGCTAAGCTGGAGAGAGTTAGTGGCTGAACCATGCTCTCATTTTCAAGCTGCTGAGCTCTAGGTCAGAAGAGCAACAGGGAAAGGAGCTCTGCTCTACACTGTCCTGGGAGAATCCTTTACTGGGGAGTACAGTGGGAAGCAAATGCTGTTTGTTTCTAACAACAGTGTTCTAAAAACAAAACGTATATAGCATGTGTTGCGTTACAAATTACAGGGTCATTGTTTTGAAAATTAGAGAGCAGTCCTAACATCTGTCTTTAAGGCAGTGTAATTGTGGGCCAGAGAGAAGGCTGGTTGCTGTAGGACATTACAAAATGTGCGCTAATGAGTTCCAGGCCCAGAGAAACCTTTGCATTGGGGCACTTATCGGGAAGGGATGGAGGAGGGGCTGCTGTTTTCATGACGGGCCAACTCCCCAGCAGTCTGGCGTGCACAGGACTGCCTGCGGAGTCCAAAAGCCCCAGAGCTACCAAGAATTGGATTGAGGGCAAAGCGGGGAAAGAAGGCCCACACATGACAGACTTGTGAAATAACTGCCTCCGTCACTTGTATGTCAGCTTAGTTGGAGTCCTTACAAGGAAAACCTCATTTGTTGGTGGAGTTAATTGTAATATTCATTTGTCACTGTGATGGTTTGCTTTCCCTTGGAGAGAGATGATTAGAGGCACAGTAACCTTTATAGAAAATGGTCTGCTTCTTCAATTTTAAGTACTATTCTTTAAAGAGTTCCAGTTTATGTTGTATTGTGTGTGTGCACTTGCTCTCCCCCTAGTGCCTCTTTAAAGGTCAGAGAACAACTTGGGGCAATCAGTTCAATCATTCTACAATATGGAACCTAGGTATCAGGCTTACCTTTCAGGCCCAGGAATTCCATTTATTGACTGCCTATTCTCACACCAAGCACTATATAAATATTATTGTTGGTTTTATAAAAACCTTGAACAATATTGTCAGTTACAGTAAGAAAACTGAGGTTTAAAGGGGTGAGGTTCCAGCATTAGAGATAGCACCAGCTTAGAATGTGCAGAGCATTCATGTATGTGCTGCTAATTCTGCACTGCCTGTCATGGTACACTGCAATAACATGCTCCTTAGGGGGGAAACATGGGTGTACCCATACATGAACACATGCCTCTGTGTATATTAAAGCATGTTTTTATAAAATGTTTTCCAGTCTTACTCTGTCCCAGGTCATTATTCGGGCAGCAGAGTGTCCTGGCACTAAGCCACACTGCCGAGCTGCTCCTTGTCCAGGGGTCACAGGCTGGTCTGTCCTCTGTGCAGCGTGTGCTTCCCCGGCTTCTGAACTCCTGCCACATTCTCCAGCATCTTGTTACTACACACAAAGTGCTAGTTACAGCCGGGCGCGGCGGCACATGCCTGTAATCCCGGCGCTCAGGAGGCAGAGGCAGGGGGATCACTGTGAGTTCAAGGTCAGCCTGGTCTACAAAGCTAGTCCAGAACAGCCAAGGCAACACGGAGAACCCTGTCTTGAAAAACAAACAAACAAAAACCAAAAAACAAAATGCTAGTTACTTGTATTGAGCTTAATTTTTAAGTGAAAGCTTTTGGCAATATTCTAAAAGATGTTTATTTATCCTAAATAACAGATACTGATAACTGGGTTTTAAAAAAATTCTGACTTCGTGTGAAAACGGGAAAAAACAGACATGGTAGTACACGGGTGTGACCCAGATTCAGAAAGTGAGGTGAGAAGACAGTGAGCTCAGTGCCAACGTGGGCTTCATAGTGAGAAGGAAGACTTAAATTAATGAAATGACGGGGAGAAGAATGTCAGTGAAGGAATATAAGAAAAGGGGAAAGTCAGGAGGAAAAATTGTTAAGTCTGGCAGTTGGTTCTGTTTTGTGAATCTCTGTAGTTCTATCCCAAATCATGAAATAGAACTGTAACTTGTATTCATGCATTTGAAGTTTTTAGCCATGTGTTCTCTTTAACATACAGAGTAGGGCAAAGGACAGAGAGCAGTGTGGATGAAGTAACTGGATGTCCAGCCTGTGTGTCCTGTGTGGGAATGCAGGCAGTGATGTCTCTGTCTGTTTCTTCTGTTTCTTCTTCCACATTTGAGGAAAGTTGTACTATTTTTGCTGGTAGAAATCAAACACTTGTTTTTAAAAAATACATCTTTTTTATCTGTTGTCTACTGTGGAAGCCACTGTGAGCCATATATTCTTGGAATCTTTACCACATGGCCAGTGCTTTGCAAATAAGTTAGTTTTTTAGATAGCTGAGATACATAAATACATTTAATTATAAAATGAGAGCAGAAAGAAATAACATGCTGGTTAAAAGTTAAATCAACTACAGGTCTTTTTTTTTAAGAAATAAAATGTGACATTATAATATAAAACCTGTCGTTAAAACTTGGATAGCACGAAGTGTATGTAACAAGATGCCATTATTCTAGCGTGCTGCTTTCTTAAGTTAGAGGTGTGAATTGGGCCATCAAACACAAGTTAACGTTCGGGCTTCTGTTAGACTTCAGAAGCTCATCCTTTCAGTCAGCTAAATTAGTAGTCCCGGCATCAGTGTTTCCACTTGCATTGCAGTGATGAAGAGCGGTACAGATACAGGGAGTATGCGGAAAGAGGCTATGAGCGTCATAGGGCTAGCCGAGAAAAAGAGGAGCGACACAGAGAACGACGTCACAGAGAGAAAGAGGAAACCAGACACAAGTCCTCTCGCAGGTGGGTCTTTAATAGCGATCCAGCTTTGGCGGGGGCTGACGCGGGGATAGAATAAGGCATGCATACATGACACAAATGACCCTGCAGGAAGTGAAAATACTTCCAAATAGCCGACCGATTGTTCCTAACTGAAAGACCAGGAGCACCTGCCCTAGTCCTCCTTCATGCACGGCGGCAGTTGTTAAACCTAACTGGGTTGTATTTCTCTTACCATCTCCCTGACAAAATTATCATGGAATAAAAAGATAGCTGGGTGGGTTTGTTTCACATTATCTCTTTGATAAAGGAATTTGGGCATATGAGCCAATTTTTATACTAAAATATTAAAGTGCTGTTTGCTTTAAAGAAAAAATTCAGGGCCTGCAGTTTTAAAACAAAAATTTTGAATCAATTTTAATGCCCATTGTATCTGAAAATTCACCCTGTAAAATAGTATTTCCTGTTCCAAGTTATGCTTCAGTTTCTAATTCAAAAAGACTTTCAGAAAACAGACATGTGTAAAGTCTTTCAGAGCAAAGTAATGGGCACTGGGAATCTGGGGTGGCATGGGTGAAGGTAACCCCGTAGCATATGTATCTATGTGTAACATCTCATGCAAAGTACTCTCCAAAACAAATGGGTTTATCCTAAATCCAGGCTTACATTGGTTCTTTAGACCAGACTGATTTTTGTCACCATATGTTCCTAAGCATTGTCAAACACACTTCCTTTACCTGCAGTAACAGTAGACGTCGTCATGAAAGTGAAGAAGGGGACAGTCACAGGAGGCACAAGCATAAAAAGTCTAAACGAAGCAAAGAAGGGAAAGAGGCTGGCAGTGAGCCTGTCCCCGAGCAGGAGAGCACCGAAGCCGCCCCTGCTGAGTAGGCACCGCCTCTTACGTATGGCAGTCCCAGAAACAGATGCTGTAAATCTCCTTATTTTTCTGGATAATGTTTAAGAAATATACTTTTAATCTTGTTCTGTTAGAATGAAACGTTAACTTCTTTTTTTTCCCCAAATAAAAGTGTGCATTTTTTTTGTGTGTTAAGTTAAGAATCTTTGTCTTGTAATATTTAAAGAATAAAAGACAGAAATGACCTTATATCCAAGAAAGTAACATGAATGAGTCAGCAGGGGAGTTAGAGCAGCGTTGGCTCTCCCAGTGTGAGGAGGCCGAGGACTCTCCACCTTGGCTCGCTGTCTTCTTGGTGGGATACTGTCGCAGAGGGCCTGCTGCAGAAGGCCGGTCTTGAAATGAAGCTAGGCCTCATCTTACTGCTGTGAGACCCCTACATGTTCCAAAACTTGGACACATTCAATAGCAGGTTTTCAGTGTTCTGAATTCGGGTCTATGGTAATTAAATGGACTTTTTTTTTTTTTTTTTTAATCATAAGTGGTCCGAGGTGTTTGGGTGGCCCGTTTGGTGTACTGTACACTTCCCAGCAGGCGCATGCGTAGGCACACTTGGCGGCGGCAGCGTTGGCCCACTGCATGGCCATCTGTTGCAGCAAGGGTCAGGTGCTTTGGCTGCTGTTAACATGTTTTCCAGCGCTCAATGGTAGAGTAGAATATGGAGTGGAGTTTTTTTGTTTTTGTTTTGTGCCATTTCCATATTAAGAATTAAAAATAAACTCGGTGACCGTAGTGTTAGATCAGTAATTTCTTATTAAAACCAAAACATAAACTTCAAATCTGGACTGACCCTGGGAAGGGTTATAGAACAGGCTTGGCGTGTGACAGGATGAGTTGATGAGAGCCACGAGAGGACAGCTGTCACTTAGAAAACACTTCTTGTTTAAATCCTCTGCCATTAAATTTAAATGCCCATAATGTACTCTTTCTTGAACTCCATTTATACCGTATTTTTAATTGATTTGAATTAAGTGTGGCACCCAAACCATTTTAGTTTTTATTGAATAAAAAAATATAAACTTAAAGATTTGGAGTGACAAGAAATCCTCCACACCAAATAAAAACTATAAGTTTTTATTTTTGTGAACATTCTCTGAAGTATAACTTGTTTTCATAATATCATACTTTTTCTGGCATTTTTTACAATATATTCTTTAAATATAAAAATTGACAAGATAAATACAATTTTACCTAGTCTATCAGTGATTTTTCTAAGATAGGTCATTGACTTTATAAAAAAGTACCAGGCCAAGAAGCAAGAGTGAGAGTAATTCTCCCTTTAAGTTCTTTGAGCATCCTTGCCAAGCAAGCGTGCACCATGCCTGATGTGCTTCTACCGTTGACAGCGAGAAGAATGTCACCACATCTAAAAAAAAGAAAAACCACAGTATCGCCATCAGAATGGTTGAAGTTACTCAAAGTGGACTTATCTGGTCGTAGTGTTTGCTATATTTGTTCATTCTTATTCTAATTAGATTTTCCCCCTCTTCACTTAAATTCTCCAGGCTCCATTCAGCTTGCGTTAGAAGGCATAGTCGTATAGGAATTTGTAATATGGGACCAAGGCAAGTTGTAAATTTGAATTTCTTACTACCTAACTAGTACACTCATGTTGTAATTTCTCATTCTTCAAGAAAGCATAGCATATGCTTTCTTTCAGGTGGGACCAAGTTTTTACATGTAGAAAACAAAGTACTTGACTATATTACCTAATTCTTCCATCGTTGTATGCTGGTGTTCCTTCAACAATGGATTTGATAAAAAAGGGTTTGTTACCACTGTATTCTTCATAACCTCCTACGATGCAGAAGCCCAGACTTCCAGCTGTGTTTCTTCGTAATATCACATCTTTACAGTTACATAAATACCTGAAATAGAATATAATTAGTGTATGTACAGTTGAGTTTAGTAGTTGTGACTTCATCTCATTTTTTTTTTTTTTGACACTTAAAAAGTGAAAAATACTGCATATGCCTCCCTCAGAAATGACAGTAGCTTTTGATGCCCTTAGCGGGCTTTTGTATTTGGTCTCTCTTTTCCATAGCTAATGACCCTTTCAACCAAAGGACTTGGTATTATGTTCTGTTTGTTTCTGCTGAGAAAGATGGCCATGTTTTTGGCTAAGGACATGGTAATGCATGAGCCAAAAATTAGACATGCCTTAATACTTCTAATGATAAGTCACAGTGGAGCATACTGAGGGAATAGAAGTTTTATGTGCTTGTGGGCTTACATAATTCTTGAACATCCTCTGAATTAGTGATTAATCACAAGGAAAATAAATTTAACTTATGCTGATGAACTTCATTAAGTTGTATAATTCCTATTGTCCCTTGGAAAATACTGATCATACTCACATAAACTTACGGAAGACTGTGGACATAAGATGAATGGAAACTGGGGCAAAATACAGAACAGTTACTGTAGGAGGAAAGTCAGCATGGCATAAACTGAAGCAGGAGGTATGAAGGGAGCGGGGGAGGGAGGACCGCAGCTGGCCGGGAGTCGCCAAGTGCAGACTGCAGTCACGACTGCTCTAGTATCCCTTGTCTACCATGTGTATCTGGTCTAGGCACCGCTTTGGCTGGAAGATAGTATTTTATGTTGGTAGAAACGAGATGTTTTGTTTATAGACTGTACCTTAAAATAATCACTTGCTTTTTGATAATCAATAAAATGATGTTGTGAAATGCTAAGCGATGCAGTCTGGTCATTGCACTGGTTGCTGGCCCTTCTCCTCATTGAACACCTGTGATGACCGTTCTGGGCTGCAACTTGAACCGCATCTGGAATTATAAAACTCAAGTGGCTGGGTTCACCTGCGAGCGATTTTTTTCTTAATTAAATCATTTGAAGTGGAAAGACCTACTTTTAATCCAGATCTTTTGTTTTTGTTTTTTGTTGTTGCTGTGGTGGTGGTGGTTTGATTTTTGTTTTTGCTTTTTTGAGACTGGGTTTCTCTGTGTAACAGCTCTGGCTGTCTTGGAACTCACTCTGTAGTAGTCCAGGCTGGCCTTGAACTCATGGGGATCCATCTACCTCTGCCTCCCAAGTGCTGGGCTTAAAGGCGTGTGCCACCACCGCCTGGCCTAATTCAGCTCTTTTGAGGTGGAAAGATCCACCTTTTCTCTAAGCCTCACCTGCTGGCAACTTATATAAAGGACATGGGAGATTGAAGCTTGCTCTTGCTCTCCCTGGCAAGGCCACTCCTTCACTGGCTTTAGAGCCTGTCTACTCCTGTGGGGTTCCAGTGCATGCTGAAGACCAGCTGAGACATCCTGGATCGTCCATTGGTGGACAGCCGTTGTTGGATTAGCCTATAAGCCATTCTAATAAGTCCCAGTGATGAATGAGGAAAATACACATCCTATTAGTTCTGCTTCTCTAGAGAACCACTTACGAATACAACAGGGTTTTCATGCTGTCACTTTCACTTGAAGTAAAGCAAGCCCACTTTTGTTTTCTATGCATTGGCATACACGTAAAGCATATACACTGCCTTTCATTTTGTGAGAACTCACTTTTACTGATAAGTGCTTATTTCCCATAAACCTATCAGTAGCACACACATTTTGTAGGCGCCGTGGTGTACTGGATACCAAACTGTTAGTTCCAGTTTATTTGACAATAGTAAAAGCATCACAAAGTCCCACCTTGGTGGAGTATATGCCTGTTTTGGTTGTTGGTTGGTTTGGGTTTTGGGTTTTTTTTAAATGGGGGGTCGGAGGAGGTTGATGTTGTTGATAGAAAAATAGTAATTAGATGATTGCTGCCCAGGTGTATGGTCAGATCTAGTCATCGCTCTTTAAAACGTATAAATAGGTATATAAATATATAGAACAGTCTCTGAAACTGTAGTGCTGCTCCTTTTTGTGGACCATTGTTTTTCAGGTTTTGATTTTTCAGTGTTTATTTGACTATCCCAAGTATTTTGTGTTAACCAGCTAAAAGCACAACGAACTAAAATTATGAAACTACTCATCCTAATATTGAATTACAAGTGTGTCTGTTTTCCTAGACTCATAGTGGAAAAGGCAGCAGCAGCTTAGGTCAACTTTGAGGTTATTTGCTTATATACCGTGTACTTCGTGTTGGGGAGTATCGGTGAATACGCAAAATCCTTGTCCACCGGTGACACCCATACAAGAAGATACCCATTTCCTAGCCTTTTATTATTTTTCTTTAACTATGTTGCATATTTTCCTTTGTTGTCGTGGCAAAAAAATCAGTCTGCTAAACTCAGATTCAGACTGCTGAGTTGGGACTGATGACTATTTCCCCACTTGCATTACAGCATTCCCCGATGGGAAGCCTGGCAGCTGGTTTTGAGTAGTGACTCTCCAGATTAAGTGACTTTACGCTCTGGATGTAAATGTGCTTTTTTTCTTACTCTAAGCTCATTCTCTCAATTTAGGACTAACAGAGAAAGGTTTGGCATGGTATATGGAATGGCAAGGGCTTTCATCATTTTTCCCTGTGAAATTATGTCTGCCATTGGAATAGAGCCATTGGAACTATAATTACAGACAGTTGTGAGCTGCCATGTGGTGGCTGGGAATTGAACCCGGGTCCTTTGGAAGAGCAGACATTTGGAAGAGTCACAGAGATTTAACTTCAGCGCGTGAGTTGAGTATGAGAAGCCTTGAGCTGCTCATGAAACGAAGGCTTCGGCCTGGAACAGCTCAGCAGTTAAGGGCACTTGTTACTCTGCTAGAGGCTCCAGGTTTCAGTTGCCAGCACCAAAGATGGCTTGTAACTGCCTGTCACTACAATTCCAGGGGATCCAAATACCATCTTTTGACCTCCCCGGACACCAGGCATACATGTGCAAATACCTGCATGCCGGCAAAACCCCCTTTCCCCCCCTAATCTTTCTCCTCTACCAATTTGTTTACCATTGCTTTGGAACTCTGCCTGTGTTTAAGGGAGAGAGGTCCACTAAGACAAGGGAGGTGCTAACTCTTTTTTTTTTTTTTTTTTAAAGCATTGTTTTTTTAAAAAAATAATTTATTTAATTTTATTTTAACGTGAGGGTGTCAGAGCCATTGGAACTATAATTACAGACAGTTGTGAGCTGCCATGTGGTGGCTGGGAATTGAACCCGGGTCCTTTGGAAGAGCAGACAGTGCTCTTAACCACTGAGCCATCTCTCCAGCCCTGAGGTGCTGACTCTTAAACCTAGAACGTAAGGGAGTCCATCAAGCCAGTTTCAAGACCATGTCTCCTACTGGATTAAATAGTAATGTATTTCCCATGTTATGAATGCACTAGAGATCATGAATTTGTTCGCCGTACTTTGTATTATTGCACTATCTTACCCATAGAGAATTTACTAAAACTGAATTCTTTGGTCTTAATTTGACTTATGTCTCTTTTTAAAGCAGTTTTCATCATCATTTTATATTGGAATCACAAATCCAAAACACTATGTCTGTAAATTAATGTAGGAAAAAAAAAAAAAAAAAAAACAAACAGTGGCAGAGTTTTAGGGAAAACAACAGATAAATCTTATCCTGAGGACAGAAAATTGATTGTGTAACCAGTTTCAGTCCTTTTAAAAATGCTACCTTAATTTTGTTAGTCCTGTTTGTTTGGATATTTTAACATTTTGCCCTAACTTGCTTGTAAACATTACCACTAATTTAAACTCTCGGTAGCATGTAGAGTCTCCTCCTGTGGCTGACTCCCAGATCGGGCTAGCTCTGCCACCTACTTGAGGGCTCCCTGTGGTAACTGCTCTCCCTGCCTGCACTCCTGCTACCCTGAGCTATTCGGGTCATGGGCAAAGAATCTCTAGCTGATACCATCTAAGCAAGAAGCTCATCCAGTCCAGGTGGGATTAAAAAATATCTGCTCAAATGGGACTCTAGTTAAACGATCTGCAGCGCATTCGTGGTAGCTTTTTATTACTTTTATAGTTCATAACAGTAGACACTTTATCAGGGCATCTTGTCCTCTAGATTCTGAAGTCAGTAAAAGGTGTTTCCTAGTACATAAGGGTGTCTATTCAACAGCAGCTCCAGACCTTTTTTTTTTTGAAGGGTCCACCCATTGTTATAGTAAACATTAAAACCCACCATTTTACATATTAAATATAGGTAGGTTCCATATATTTTTTAAAAATAACATTGCTCTTGAGATGATGTGGCTACTTGGTTTTTTTATTGATGGAACTTAACAATCACACAGGGAAGGTGATGGGGAAATGGCAAGAACCTAGCATGAGTGGCAAGCAGCAATGAAAACTGTCTGTGCTGTCCTCGTGCAAGTGTTGTTACGTGAGCTCCAGAACTTGCTTTATAGTAAAAAAAAAAAAAAAAAAAACAAAGACATGAATTACTAAAGCTAAATGCAGGTTTAGCATTCTCTTGGGGAAAGTTCCAACTTACTGTTGCATCGTGATTAAAATCAGGCTATGTCAAGAACGGCAGGCTCCACTTGCAGCTCTGCCTTGTAGTGTGAGCATGTCACTTGACCTCTGAGCCTTAGTTTCCTGCTGAGTTACAGAGCATGTGGTTCTCACATGAGTGGAGAGTGCAGAGAACTTGTGAGGCTCTCAGAAGAGACGCTGGCTCTTGCTCAGGCCTCAGAAACGTTTGTTGCTTCATGGCATGTTAACACTGCATGGACCTATCATGATGAAAATGTCAAAGATTTGAGCTGGGGGCAGGGGGAGTTGATGCTTGTTCCCTTCCCCTTCAATATTGACAATCCTGATTAAAATATGTTAGGGGCTTCGGGAGAGGAAAGAGTTAAATCCTCAGTCAAGAAGAGAAGTGAGTTAATGCATATTTCTATCCTGCTAGTCCAGATGAGAACATGCTTTGAAGAACTTCCAGATGTGGGATGTGGGCCCTGAGAGCCAACAAAGTAAAATGCCATCAGTGTGCTCCGAGAGTCTCCTCCTGGTGACTGGTGGCTGGTAATCTGTATAGCTGGCCGAATGTCTGGAGCCGCTGCAGGGGTCCCCTTAACGCCTGAAGCTGACACCCGCTGGTTTCACACAGCAAATGCCAGCATACTAAGGCCACCCTCTTCACTGGCATTCCTGCTCTCTGCTGCACTGCATCTCAGGAGAGCATGCCATAGCTTTCTGGGCTCAACGCCTGCTGACACATGCTTTTTCACTGCCCTTAGGTAGCTGGCAAGATTGTATATTGGGGCAAATAGCCTCCCTCGCACTTTGTCAGAGTGAAAGGAGAAGTGTATTTGTATTCGGCATTTCTGTGCATGAATCGTAAAGGCTTACCTGTAGTCTAAATCTGACAATTCAGGTAAAATTAAGTTTGCCAAGGTGTGCTTCGGAATCTTACTGCACAAATGGCTAGAGACGTGTAAGACAAGGCTGTTTTGTCAGTAAGGGCAAAGCTAGGTGTCTTGAGGCTCCGAGCACTCAAGATTAGAGGAGTGACTGGATCCCTACCCCCAACCCCATAGAGACCGAAGCTGCCCCACTGGAGCTCATGTCTGAGATGAGCACAGGACTGAGGCCCAAAATGTGCCAGTGTAGTTGTATTTCCGGTTTCAATCTGGCAGGATGAAGATACAGTTCCCACTGTGCATTAGGCTTAGCTTACTATCAAATCGACTAGGGAAACTGGAAGCAGAGACGCAGACCCCATCTTAAGCAAAGCTAAGAGGTGCATATATGAGGGAGAGCTGCCTAAGGGTAAAGGGCAACAGAGAGGAAAGTTGGCAGAGAGGACACTAGGGCAGGAGAATACGCAGAGACACACCGAAAGTGGGCAGGCAGGTTTCCCCAGGTCCAGCTTGGCAGAGAAGCAGACATGTGCAAAGCCGTGAAAACCCAAGCAGATACCCACGTGGGAAAGAGGAGCCTGTGTATGGCAGGGCGTCATGCGTGGCCTGCTAGGCTGACCTCAGTTGGTTTAAGAGAACACACAAACCCTATACCTGGAATGTGGCTCTGACCCTTTCTTTTATCGGCCTTCAGTAGACAGCTGCTCAGGAAAAAAAAAAAAAAAAAATTATCCCACTCAAAAGATTGTTGAACCAACAGAGTTAGTAATGCTACACAAGAAAGCAGGTGGGGAAAGGAAGCAGGAAAGAAATAAGAAAAAAACTATTCACTAGAAAAATGTTTTTAAAAATTGAGAAAAAAAAAAAGAAAAATGTTACTAGAAATTCACTAGAAAAATGCTGCTATAGAGTATGAAATTGATAATCATATCGCTATAATTTGAAATACCTATGCAGCAACTCTCTATGCAAGAACAACAGCAAGAGCTCGGTGCTGACAAGACTTCAAAGATGATGCCCGCATGGTAACACATGCCTATACTCCCAGTTCTTGGAAGGCAGAGGCAGGAGCATTGCTGCAAGTTTGAGGCCAGCCTGGGCTGCACACCAAGGCTCTTGTCTTAAAAAGAGTGGCAGGTAGAGAGAGGAAGGAAGGAGAAAAGGAAGCCCAAGACAGTACACCAAGAAAGGAGTAGTGTACAGAAGGCGGACAGGGGGAAAGCCACTCAGAAACGAAAGTGGTCACAAAGGAAAAGCCATGTGACAGAACGCTGGGGAGTGGGGGAGCCAAGAAAACAAGCAAACAGCTGAAACAGCTGAGAAAAACGGAAAGCAGATACCAAGTGCGCATGTCTGGAGTCCCTCAAGAGCTCACACGGCAGGACAGTTCTTTTGAACATTGGGTAAAAGGACCAGGCCTCATATGGAGAGAAGGGACCGAGATAGCCTGATCCTATCACAAGTGCCACCCCCTAAAGACAAAAACCTGACAACAGCGTAAGAGCCAGCTAACCTGCCACTGTGAACCTGCTGCTGCAGGCCGTGGACATGGATGGTACACTATCATGATGCTCAAAATCAATTGTGGGCTTTTATTTTATTTTTTTTTTAAGATTTATTTATTACATATACAGTGCTCTGCCCGCATGTACTCTTGCACACCAGAAGAGGGCACCAGATCTCATGATAGATGGTTATGAGCCACCATGTGGATGCTGGGAATTGAACTCAGGACCTCTGGAAGAGCAGACAGTGCTGTTAACCGCTGAGCCATCTCTCCAGCCCCTGGGCTTTTTTATTTTTAATTCAAAAATACTTGGAACATACTAGTCACCATTGTGTTTGATTGATTGGTCTCTAGGCTGGGACAGCGAGCTACAGCCAAGCCCATGAGCTGTCATGGATTTTGGATGGCTGCCTTTTATACTACAGCAGGGTGAGTGGTTGCTATGGCCGCATACCCTGTAAGCCCAAGCTTGCCAGCATTTTGCAGAGACAACTTCGGATACAGACTTTTCCTGGAAAAATACTCGTGACGTGGGTGGTGCTGGTTGTCTCCGCTGAGTGAACCGGAGGTTCAGGAGAGGAGAGAGGCTCTCCACTCCCTCTGCTCTGGGACCTCTGACTTGCTCACTATGCCATTAAATACTGTAAGGAGGCAAGATAGGGAAAGGCATCTTGGGATGCCATCATGTCACATTCCCTTTCACTCTTGGAATAAAGGAGTACAGTCCAGACATCCTGGC
Organism: Acomys percivali; assembly: GCA_907169655.1. NCBI lineage: Eukaryota > Metazoa > Chordata > Mammalia > Rodentia > Muridae > Acomys > Acomys percivali. The sequence continues at coordinate 40,177,874 of OU015756.1, read as the reverse complement.
AAGAGCAGAGAACTGCGGCCAACGCCGAGTGGCTCATGGGAGAAGAGAGGAGCCATGGCCTTCATGTTTTCTTCCTACACTAGGCAGCAGTGAGGAGAACAGCAAGGTGGCTTTCAAACAAAAGATATAAATGGATTTGGCATTATAGTTGCAAAATTTCTTTTAAAGCTTTTTTTTTTACACAATATAATAATCTTTTATTTAGGCTTAGCGGGGAAGTGTTTAAATGGCTCAATGCTCAAGGTTCCACTTTCTAAGGACTTTTACAGATCTAATGATTTAAAAAATAATGCTGTCAACTAGTGGAAACCCCAGAGGGAGTCTAGACCAGTTTGAATTTGAGGCTACTAAATAAAGAAAAGCTACCTCTACTTTAAAGGAAATGTTTTAAAACCAAATATATACCCTGTTTCCATTATTTCATCCTATTCTAATATATCTATCATTGATGACAATAGTTTTTAATATTTTAAAAAACACATTTACAGGCAACCATCTAAAGGCCAGTAGATTTTACTCAGGCCCAAGGAAGCAAACATCAAATTTAACTGTCCTTTTAGTAGTCAACTCGTGTGCATAGCCAGTTTGAGGGGATCTCTCTGAAATCATCGGGTCAGGTAATTTTATAGTTTGTTGCAAGGCTCCAGTTATACCTCAGTAAAAGGGTATGCCAGTTGCTTCCTAGAGAACTTCCCAGAAGAGTCACAGAAGAGAGACAGTCTGAGAAGCATACCCAGCTAGCAGATGCTTAACTCTGAAGCCTGGTGTTCTGCCATGCTGTTGTATGGTCCAATCGGAGCTTCTAGAAGCCTCAGTGTGGGGCCACAGCTGGTATGCACCCCACTCATATCCATACAAAGGCAAAACCTGGCCTGAGCGGCTACGCCTCAGATGTGAGTGTGGAAAGACAGGCTGACTTTCTGTCAGTCAGTTGAACCCCCTTGCTAACTGCAAACACCTCAAGGAGAGTGCCTAGAAGTTTTTCCACCAAGAAGAGACAGAATCATTTCAAACAGCCCTGCAAATAAGTCTGGGTCTCAGCAAGCTGCTAGTCCCCATGAATCCGCCTAAGACAGTGAAAGAGTGGTTTAAGAAATAGAATCCATAGTGGGGTTAAGTTGGGACTCACTGTGGTAATTCCAGCCACATGACCCAGGATGGGGACCAGTCACCGGGCGGGGTCACGTTGTGGTTGGAGTCCAGGGATGCTGGGCTGCAGTCTCCCTGGGTTTCCTGTTCCTTGACTTCCAAGGCTTTAAGGACCACTGAGGAGGATGTGCTCTTCAAGATGGCAACGGCCTCTGTCCGGCTGACCTCTGTGAGCTCAATCCCATTCACATTCAATAAAATGTCACCTGCGGCCAGAGGAGCAGAAGCATCCTTGGTGAGTCAAATGGTATTCTTCCCCATGCATGAGAAGATGGGGTCTGACTGGACATGCGCACAGGCTGAGGAGAGGTGTGTGTCTCTAGCTCATAGTGACATGAGGCTGGGTCTCATTCAGCAGATGGTAAATGGAGCACATGGGCATGCCTAAAGATTGCCTGCCAACATTCAACTGTCTCTGTACACAAAACAGCTTCCGTGTCTCCAGTACTCACACAGAGCCAGGGACTGAGGCAGGAGTTAGTGTCTGGCCCAGGAGCCCAGGGCAGACCTGGGCTGGACTTGAGCATTCACAGAAGTGCAGTGCAGTCACTGTTTCTTGTCACTGGCCATCTCCATGCTGTGCAGAGCTACCATTACCCAAGTACCTTCTCCATGTAAAACCAGTCCTGTCTGTCACAGGCTACAAGTTCTGTCATCAAGTCACTTCTCGTCAGACCTGATCATCCTTCACTCTGGTGCTTGCTGAACAGCAAGAGAAATTTAAACTGCACCTTTCTACCCTTGCTTTTCCTTTATCTCCTGTTTGTTTGTTTGTTTTGCCTCTTATACACCATCTTTTCTTATACACAAAATAATTGTAGACAAGAAGAAAATGACACGGGATGGCCTCAAATGCTTGCTGACTTTAAAAAGACATTATCCTTTGACTGTCTGATTATGCCACCCTCCCCCTCCCCCATGCCCCATCAATCAGTCAGTGTGACTGTACTTGAGAAACTTTTTTTTTTCTTAAATATTAGCCCTTAAAAAGCACAACTGTCCCTCTACCAAGGTGATCTCTTCATGTGCTGGAAAGTGTTATGAACACATGCTTACAGAGGTAACTGGATACATGCCTTTATGTAGAGGAGCCCAGAACAGGAGTGGCTAACAGAGGTCCACTTCTCACCAATGAGCAGAAAAGTTGCATTGAATTGAATTTATACTATTGGATCAGTACATGAACTGGTTTATCCCTTTTAGCCCACACAAAGTAGCACAATTCACAAATCAGTTTCACTACTGGATCAAGCTGGCAAAGAACCCCTTAGAATGCCTGGGACTAAATTACACTTTAGGAGCAACTTGCTCAAAGGGGTAGCGACTGTCTGTTCATCCTGCAAAGTGCTAGGGCTCTAGCCTTCCTGGCAAAGCTGCCTCACACCCACTCACATGTACTGAGAGGGGTGACCCTGGACTACAGCTACACCATGCTCGTCCTGGCCAAAGGGGCCAGCCACCACAGCCAGTACCCTCTCTCACATGCTCTCCTAGGCTCTGACAGACCAGCTAGCTAACTCAGCGAGCTGCTCACTCCTTCCCAGGCTCGGCCACCCAGCGCCTTAGTTCTCTTTATTTGGTACCTGTTTTTATTCTTCCATCTCTGCTTATGACTCCTCCGGGCTCAACACTGATGACATAGATAGGCAAGTCCCATTCCCTGTGTGATGCTCCCCCTCCAACGGTCATGCCGAGAGATTCGCTGGGGTCTTTTCGGACACTTACAACCTTCTCATGACAAGTGGCTGCAGGATGGAGGGGCTGAAGGCACAGACACAAAGAACATGGCACATGCGCTCACAAGGCATTTCCACGGACACACGTTGTGCAGTTTGCATCAATAAGGTGGTGGTGCTCAGTGTCGCAGGGAACACACAGAGAGAACCACCATGTGACAGAGTCACAGCGTCACACATTGCAAAAGTTTACATCTCAAAATGGAATTGTAAACAGAAAGGGAACAGCCTGGACACCATGTAGAACTCTGAAGATTACAAATACAAAGAGAACTGTATTCCAAATCTCTCCAGGGAGTCATCCATTTCTGCTAGTGGTAGGCCCACTTCTCAGAAAATTCACTGTTCGTGAATATCAGTACTTTTTTCTTCTCTTTTTTTCCCCTTGTTTTCTGTACATTTTCCATATTTAAAATTACATCTATTTACGGTGTGTGTGGAGATTGAGGGCGGGGTGAGCACATGCTGTAACATGCATGTGGAGGTCAGAGGACAACTCACAGAAGTGGGTTCTCTTGCTCCATCATGTGGGTCCGACTCAGGGATCAAACGCAATCTGTCAGGCTTGACAGCAAGGGCCTTTACCCACTGGCCATCTTGCTAGCCCAGCAAGCTCTTCTATGTTATAAAAAAAAAAAAAATGGACCTGGGGTGACTGCTTGGTGGCTAGCGTACTTGATGCACAAGTCTGAGGACCACTGTTCGAATCTGGTAGCCCTCATATAAAAGCCAGGCATAGAAAAGATGGTGGCTCATGTGTAATTCCGGAGTTCAGGGATCCACAGAGAAGGATCGCTGGCTAGACTAATCAAATGGTCAAGCTCAGATAACATGGTCGACAACAATCTGATGTCATGCTCTGGCTTCTACATGCACGCGCTCACACGTGAGCATGCACACACGTTTGTAAATACACATATGCACATGCACGCAAACCATGCACACATGCAAAACTCTGCCCTGCTTTATACATCTTGCCCTTTTTAGTTCTCTCTAAACAGCTACCCAGACGTGGCCTGTGTCTCTGATGGCTTTTTGCTTTCCCCACCAGATGGGAGGGGATGAGAGGGGTACGGGGGGTGGGGGGTGTTTCAGGGATGGAGAAACCCAGCTTCTGAGTAAATTCCTCAGGCTGGGTTTCCCAACTTGGGTCATGAGGGGGGAAGTAAGACAGACAGAGGCCTTTCTGTCTTTTCTCCTCACTCCCTACTCTAGAAACTGTGACTTGCTCCCTAAAGGTGAGCTCCCTGATTTGTGATGAAGTAGTTCATGCTGATTAAAAACTATGGGCCACAGCCAGGTGTGGTGGTGCACGCCTTTAGTCCCAGCACTCGGGAAGCAGAGGCAGGCAGATTTCTGTGAGTTCGAGGCCAGCCTGGTCTACACAGCGAGTCCAGGACAGCCATGGCTACACAGAGAAACCCTGTCTCAAAAAACCAAAACCAAAACCAACAACAAAATGATGGGCCACTAAGAAACTGTGTAAGATATTTACATTGTAGAATGTTTGCCTGGGGTTTAAATTAAAATAATTCCTTTTAGTCATCTAGAAAGCATCAAGACACTGTAGCTTGATTTAAAATCAATCCTGGGGTGTAGTTTGCGTGTCTGTGACACTGATCTGGCCATGGTCCCCATCCTGTCTCACACAGGTAACCACGGGCCTAAAAAGACGATGCATGTTAGTCAACTGGATGGGGCCTTTTCTGTCCCATGGGTCCTGGCTTTCTTTCTTTTGTATTTCTTGGGAGCATTTAAACTCCTTCTATTTTCAAATACCATGTTGTTTTCCTAAATCAGCTTTAAACCAGGTCATCACACAGCCATGTGTATCACTTTCTGGGTGATGGGGGCATTTTGGAAGGCAAGCTGAAGTAGAAGTGGAAAGAGCTGCTTTCCCAGTGGGCCAGTATGTTTCCAGGAATGCAGACACATGACAGAGGGTTGCAGCAAAGATCTGATGACATCATCCTGACTTTTATAGAGCCTCACTGTGGTATAGGCCTCATTTATAGTAGCTTAATGAATGAAAACATAATATATTCTATTTAATTCAACTGAATTCATTTAGATACAAGTTTTAGGTATTTTTTTTAATTTCACATATAGTTTGACATTAATGAATACTGTCAGATAACTCATTTATTGATTTTGGTTTTTCAGGACAGGGTTTCTTTGTGTAGCCTTGACTGTCCTGGACTTGCTTTGTAGACCAGGCTGGCCTTGAACTCACAGAGATTCGCCTACCTCTGCCTCTCTAAGTGCTGGGATTACAGGCATGTGCCACCACGATTAAAAATATGGCATGTATTTGATTTACACTAAAAGTCATGTCCCCTTGGAGGGTTGAAAGCTGAGACGTAACACCCTCCCAGCACCTTCCCTATCACTCTTGCTTGAATGGGAGACACCTAGTACCTCCCATGTATGTAGATGGGACTTTGGCCTTTTAGTTTCGTGACTAGTGTTTCTTGAAATGATAAAGTCCAAAGATAGCCCTAAGACGCCTTAAAGTGCACACACAGCCTTCCCAAAAAAATAGCCCATTTCAGGAGCTGCCAACACGCCTGGCTGGGCCTCACCTTAAAAACCGTGTTCCTCTCCCCTGTGCCTGGGGACTGCTGGCCACTGCTGATCCAGCCAGCTTCTTGAAAGATGTCCAGGCTGGGCTGTCGAACCTGGCGGGACACGACGAGGTGGACACGTCTTTCGCTGGCCTGGACAAGAGGACATCAAATTAGCCACATGCACAGGCCTAGCTCCAGGGCCTTACCAGGGTACCACTTTTGTTTTGACTTTATTTAATGTAAAAATAAAGTGTCTAGCTTTTTTTTTTTTTCTTATGTGGTGCTGGAGCCTGATTCCAGGGCCTCTGCGCACATACTGAGGTAAGTCCCTGAGGTCCACTCCCAACCCCTCTAGATTTCTTTTCTTTTCTTTTTTTAAAAAATGTCATCCAGCCAGGCAGTGGTGGAGCACATCTTTAATCCCAGCATTAGGGAGAAAGAGGCGGGCAGATCTTTGAATTTGAGGCCAGCCTGGTCTACTGAGCAAGTTCCAGGATAGCCAGGGCTACACAGAGAAACCTTGTCTCAAAAAAAAAAACAAACCAACAACAACAACAATAATAATAGGGGCTGGAGAGATGGCTTGGAGGTTAAGAGCACTATTTGCTCTTCCAGAGGTCCTCAGTTAAATTCTCAGCAATCATATGGTGGCTCACAATCATCTAGGATGGTATCTGGTGCCCTCATCTGGCATGCAGGGGTACACGCAGGCAGAGCACTGTATATATAATAAATAACTCTTCAAAAAGAACCCCAATAATAATAACATGAATATGAGTAACAATAACAACAAAAATAAATGTGATCCAAGCTGGAAGGACATATTTTTAAAGATGTATTTTATTTTTTATTATATGTATGTGCACATGGATGTATGGGATATGTACATCTGAGTACAGGTGTCCTCCAGGGCTGGAGGAGGGCACTGAATTTCCCTGAAAGTGGTGTACAAGTGGCTGTGAGCCACAGGGTGTGGCTGCTGGAAGCTGCGCTGGTGTTCTCTGCAAAAACAGTGTGCACTTAACCAGTAAGCCATCTCTCCAGCCCCCACTGTAGATTTTTCATGTCAGTGCCCAGCTGGTACTTTGGCAAAAGCATGAGTTATTTAATTTGAAACCAAGAGCTGAGCATTGATTGCTTCAAGGCAAAAACCTAAGAAAGGACCAACTTGTGCAAGTCTGCAAAGAGACACCGTTACATCTTCTTCATGTGCTTTTTTTTTTTTTTTTTCAAGACAGGGTTTCTCTGTGTAACCTTGGCTATCCTGGACTCGCTTTGTAGACCAGGCTGGCCTTGAACTCACAGAGATCTGCCTGCCTCTGCCTCCCGAGTGCTGGGATTAAAGTTGAGCGCCACCACCACTCAGCTTCTTCATGTGCTTTTAATGACAGTTCAGCTACAGACGGCTACCGGGAGCCTTTCTTATGCACCAAGGGGCACGGTGTGAAGTGCACTCCAGAGTTCTAGATAAAGGGTCAGCAGCAAAGAAAGAGAAACGAGACCCGAGGCAGCAACTCTGACACTGCAGAGATGGAAACACATTGCTTATTGGGAAGGTTCATTCCACATGGGAAATTACGAATTCAGTAAATTACGAATTTGCTTTCTGCCATGAATCAGTTTCCTGTGTCTCTGATTGCAAGTGTCAGAACCCAGACATGCCAATCCTCAAGGTTACATATCTTCAGGGGAGACAGGCGAGCCCCTAGGCCTGAGGAACCCGTAGAAACAAGCTTGATTATTACCCTGACTGAAGTAGCCAGTGGATTCTCTCATTGCTCCAGAAAATCTCTTCAGTGAAAAGTGGTGATGGAAGAGGTGTGGCTTGATTTGGTTAGAAAGGCACCTGGGGGAAACTGGGTTTCGAAACCAGAAGAGGCATGCACGTGTCACACACACACACACACACACACACACACACACACACACACACACACTCACCACGAGAGAGAAAGAGAGAGAGAGAGAGAGAGAGAGAGAGAGAGAGAGAGAGAGAGAGAGAGAGAGAGAGAGAGGGCGCTCATGTAACACATCACGCAGAAAGCTGACACACAGAACTCAGGACTATGGGATCACCAACTGTGTTCAATTCCTGGAAGAGAGTGTTGTAACCCTTACAATCTCCCTCTGGATTGCAAGCCTCACTTGGCCTAAAAGGTTATCTTCAACAACTCTCTGAAGTAAGACTCCTGGGAAGATAAGCAGCAATAGACAGCCAAGTCAAAACCTCAGTCGCTGAGCCCGAGTGTGCTCTCTTATCTCTGTGGAAACTCCACTGTGAAGAAGGGTGTTGGCGACGCTTTTGCTCTGGGCTGGAATCGTATCCTGCTTGTCTTGGACAGCAAGCAGCTCATGCTCTGAGCAACACCTTATAAGAAATGTGAGCGTTGGAGAATTACATATGGCTCAACTTGCTGGGCAAAAATCCAAATTGCCAAGGAGCAGCAGGCTATTTAATTCGGGGTTTTGAGCACACCATTTCTTACTGGGCTTTCAAATGCTGGCTCAAGGATGAAGCGTTGGCAGGACCAGCACCCCAATAAATAACACTGGTATCAATTTACTTGCAAATAAATTCTCTGCAAGGCTCGATCTGTGGCTTTTACCAGGCAGCTCATGAACTGTTCTCAGGGAGGCTATTTGGTGCATTTTCTTTCACAACCCTGAAGATATGAGGTGGGCTGGTGTGTTTGTTCTGGCTCTCAGCAGCTGGAGGCAGTCCTGAGAAACAGTCCTGGGCACTGGAGTCTTTCTTTCCACTGGGGTGACTAAGATATGTGAAAGGGAAGATGAGGCAGGGGCACAGAGGATGAAGGCAAGAGTGACTCTTGGTCACTTGGACATGCGGGAAGATGGGCACAGCAGAGCTGTATTTTACTGGGAAATGGTGGCTAGGAGGGCCAGTGCTAACTGCAGGCAGAGCAAAAGTTGATAGAGAACCTATACTTCACAGTGTAAGCTTTTCGCCCAGCCAAGGGATTCCTCTAATTGTAAGGAAAATGGAAAGTGAATAAGGCATTTGCGCTGCTATGGGGATACACACACACACACACACACACACACACACACACACACACACACACACAATCCCCAAGCAAATGTAATTTAAAAATATTTTTTTAAAAAACAAGATGTATGATGTACATCTAACTCTTCTAAAATCCCTAGAAGGAAGCCACAGTCTGGCATCGGCTGACTGTCCACAGATACTGTGGGAATGGCTGTTCCTACACAGTTTGCTGACCTCATTTCTTCTTCAATATTCAAATAGCATCCTTAGCTCATGCCGCTCATGCTGACAAAGCCCTGGGCTTCATGGAGCTCTGACTCCATTAGTGTAGATATGCAGGAGCTGCCAGACATCGCCGAGCCTACATTTTTCTCTAAGGGCCACGGTTCAATTCCACTGTGACACCCTGGTTACACTGTCAATCTGTTAGTGTGTCCACATCCCCCAAAACAGGGAGCTGAACTTCCCTAGGCAACATGTGCCTGTGGAATATAGTGCTAATTAGAAGGCTTGTCTTTACTTTGAACTTCAGTCAGTTCTAGCTGTATCCTGTAAGACAAGCCCACATCATTGTCTACCATGGCAACCATCTTTAAAGAGAACTCACTTTTATCTTTGGTTCTTTTCTGAGGCAGCTATTCCTACGCTCTTCAGTATTCACACTGAAAATGTGAATCCTGACCCTGCCCTGATGAAGCTGAGCAGGGCTGGAGCATAGAACTGGACCAAGGCAATGACTTCTAGTCTAGCCATCTTAGTAGAGTCTTCTTGCTAAATGGACCAACAGCACAGAGGACATTAGGATGGAACCCCCCCCCACCCCGTTTTGTTACTTCACACAAAGACTACTGCCCCCATGTTCTACGGGGCCAAGAGGTACACACATCCATCTTCATCACTGACAACACATTGGAAGATGGGAGAAAAGTTGTTCAGGACCTCACAACAGCACAGCCTGCCTCTGAAACCATGTGATGGAACATAGACCTTCCCTGGCCATCAGAACCAACTGCTAAGCTAGAAACATGCCAAGGTCACCAGGTCATCCCTGTTGACTATACAGATATAGCATACTGTGTAACAAAATTGGGAACAAAGTTCTTGGTTTTACCCTCAGAGAAATCCTTCCCACAGAACCGAAAACTACAGACTTCAGAAATTTACATGTAGAATAAGTTAATAGTACATGGGATGTTGATGGATGAACCGGTGAATGCAAACCTAGAATTTGCCCATTGCTAAGGTTTTGGTACCAAGCACAATGCCTGCTGGCAAAATTTATTTTATTTTATTTTTTAATCATGGCTATCTTCTACAGGGTAGAACCTCTTTCATGAGTTGAATGCCATCAGAGTCAGGAAATTGAGGCGCTTTGAGGAGAGGTGGTGAGAAGAGCTGAGTATTCTACCAGGGCTGAAAAGGAGAATTAGAGCAGACATCTGCCTACTTTTCTTAGTAGACTGTAGCTGCTTGTTCGGCTTCAGCTGCTCAGCATCACACTATCTTTTAGAACTAAGAAAGTGAGCCAAGAGTGGTGGCGCACGCTTTTAATCCCAGCATTTGGACAGCAGAGGCAGGCGGGCCTCTGTGAGTTCAAGGCCAGCCTGGTCTACAAATCCATTCCAGGACAGCCAGGGTGTATTACACAGAGAAAGCAGAGGACGAAGAAGAAGAAGAAGAAGGAGAAGGAGAAGGAGAAGGAGAAGGAGAAGGAGAAGGAGAAGGAGAAGGAGAGGGTGGGGGAAAAGGGGAGGAGGAAAGAGAAATAAGACAATGAGTGATGATGGAAGACACAGCTGGTGACTTATGGAGGGCCATACAGATGTCAATGACAAAGTCAAAATAAGATGTTGGTGCCTAAGTCCCAGATCTGCTGGCTGATGACAACAGGACGATGATACCCCTCCACCCCAGAACAGCATCTCTTCAGGGAGCTGGAAGTTACTACTCTCAGGAGCATTTCTCTCCCACAGTCAAGGAGTAAACGTGGGGGGAGGGGGAGGCAATGTGTGGGGGAGAAAGGGCAGTGGGGTTTCCTGGCCATCTAACACTTGCACAAACAGCTGCCTATAAGATTTGTTCTCATAAAAGTTAACTTGAAGTGCTCTATAGGCTTCCGAGTCCCACTTTCTCAAAAAAAAAAAAAAGGAGGGGGGGAGAGGGGAGGGACTTAGAGTCCTATTTAGTAATTATTTGGGCTTTGAGAATTGAGCATAAGCAGATTTAAGTTTAGTCTATGCACACTAAATTTACTATGGGGCCCTGGTAAGACAATTTATGTAAGCAGGGCTTAGATTCCACACGAGCTGATCTGATCTGTAGAAACACACACAGGCCTAGCAGGTCCTATTTCACTGGTGGTTCTTATTGGCTCCCAGGGACTTGAATGTTTAGATTCCCACATAAGTTCTGCCTTTTTCTTTTCCAGGTACAAAGCACAACTCATGAGCTGGAATCCTGTCTTTAGAGTAACTGTAGGCAACATGAGCAGGGCACCGTTCACTTCTGGGCTCTGTCAGAAGCCCCATCGCATTCTGTTTAACAGTTTGAACAAGCTGGCTTTCAGCTCTTGGATGAAATGACTGTATGTTTAAATATTATTTTATGCAAAAAACCAAAAATCACACACATGGCAGTGTTATTGAATGCTCCTACTTCCCCCACCACTATAAACTTATTGGATTTTTTTTTTTCAGTTTCTAGGGTTGCCTTAAAGGAAAGAAAGAAAGTGGGAGGGGGAAGGGGGAGAGAGAGCAGGAGAGTGGGGAGAGGGGCAGGGCCAGGGCAGGAAAAGAGAAAAACAGGGAGGGTTACTCAATTTGAAACTCACATTGCTTTCTTTGTTGTCCGTATACATTTGAATTCCTAAATAAACATAGCTCACTAATCTAGAATTGCATATGGATGCAAATTCCCCCAGGCTCTGAGAATCTGGGGTTTTTTCACACCGACCCTCTGGGATACAGATGTTGAGATCTTTTTTCCCTCTTTGATCTGAGTTCTCTTTGTTCTGTTATCTCAAGTATGACAACAGATAGTTCCAAAAAAGTTTGTTTTCCATATAGTTATTCCAGTAAGGCTGCTCAAAAAAGCTTGAGAAATGAACAACGAACGGTGAAAGCCCAGGTGGTCCTTAGTACATGACTAAGCGAGCCAGTTGTTCTATGTAGGAGGCATCTTTCTCTTTAAGGTTTTCCTTCTTAGCCTTAACTCTCCCTGTGCCTTACCACAAGGGACTGCTCAGGCTGCTGCTGAGAAAGCTGAGGTTAGGGGCTTAACATAGGTAAAGTTGCTCCAATTTAAAACAGTTGGGGCCTCACGCAATACTTCCCGGAAGTAATATAGGGGGGAAATAAGTGTGCGGACTGATGGAAGAGAACATGACCAATGGGACATGTCTGGGAATTTCTTTGTGAGGCAAATGTGATTCATGCAGTAGACACATGTGGACAGAAGAGCCAACAGGGTGGAAACTTGAGTCTCAGTCTTTGAAGGGTATTTAGTTAAATCCCTGCAGCCTGGTGTGTGTTACAAGCATCCCATAAATAAAATCCACTTTTCATAGACAGCAAGCTAGTGCTTAGTTGGTATTTTTTTCCATGGTGTTCCTTATTTAAATTTCTTTTCCAACTAGCTTTACTCTAGCCTTTCTAAAAAAATTTTTTCTTTCTGCTTATAAAACAGATTGGCTTTGTTTAGTAAGCAAGGGGATTTTTTTTTAAAAAGGAATTCCCACTGTTAGGCAAGATTCTATTTCGTACATTTACTTTCTCAGGGAAAAACATGTTCTTCTGTTATTAATCTTCAAGAGTAAAATGCCATATGTAATCAAGAGTTTTTAAAATAACATGAGTTGGAGTTTTTCTTTTGCCTGTTGCGAAAGTACAGTTGGCAAAGATGAGTTCCAGAATGGGAGTTGCAGAGGGTGACCTGCAGAGGGTGCTAACAAGTGCATCGTGAAAAAACATCGACCATCCCTTAGGGTCTAATTTTTAAAGACGAAAAAAATTAAGCTAAGATGGTGTCTTCCTGGAGGAAAAAAAAAAGACTTTTATTTCATGTATGACTATTTCACCTTGTCTGTTTTTCTAGTCTAGCTCTGCCTTCTGCCTTCTTGATTGTACAAAATCAGGGACAGAATGTTTTCCAGGCTCTGAGAAGCAAGCAACCATGGCCACCTCGTTCACCATTGTACTGGGCACTGCTTGGCACATAGAGGTCGGTCAACTAAGCAAAGCCAAGGGGATTAAAAAGTAGAAATTACATCATAGGGTCAAAGAGCATGTTCAAACAAAAGTAGGTCTGGTTCTGTGGCAAATGGCTTGATTTTACAAAAAGCCCCAGAGATGGAATTAATGAGCAAAACGTAATAAATATATATATATATTTACCTGCTTGTAATTTGACTCAGTTATTGTTAAGTATTTACATATAATAAACACTTATTCACTGAGTGCTTACCCTTGCTAGGCATTGTTCTAGGTAGAGTATATAACATGTCACATGCTCCTAAACTATACTTCCCTACTTTGGCAGGTAACCATAAAATAAAAACAAAAACAAATTGGAGGACAAAGGTGTGTGTGGTGTGTGACGGGGGGGGGGGGGGGGGGGGGGGGGGGGGGGAGAACGAACATACATTGAAAGACAATCAGTAAAGATCAGGACCATTTGTGTCAGCTGGGTTCTTACTCGGGTAGCAGCATTGAATATGGTGGCCCTCCCTTGACTTCCTTGGAGGGAGAGGCTCATACAGTGCAATAAGGGGCTGAGTGTTCCTGCTCATGCGTGTGTTTCTGATTGAGATCTTAGGGTGACTTCTGACCCACCTGAATCAGATGAGCTGCACTCTCTGGGCTGCCAAAGCGAAGGTCATGTCCATTGATAGCCAGCACACGGTCGTTCTCCTCCAGCTGGCCGTGTCGGTGGGCAACGCCGCCATTCAGCACGTTGAAGATGAACACCCCGGGTTCGTCCACCCTGCGCACCAGCTTTATGCCGAGCTGCTCCTCGGGGCTGCTCTTGTTGAGAATTACATGGAAGCTGTCGTCCCGCGGTCCATAGGAGTCCAGTGCTTGTCCGTTGCTTCTGCCTCGGAACTTCTGCTCCCGCAGCACCGTGAGCCGCAGCACCTGGCAGGGCTGCCGCAGGAGCCTCACAGCATAGCTATGAGGGACGTTGCTGATGTCCATTCCATTGACCTGGGGGGGTGGGGCCATGTGATAGTGAGTGTACCTACTGTAAGCCTTCTGGAAAGGTCCAGGTCAGCATGGGTTAACCGTTAGCGTCAAAAGAGTCAAATGAATACAGACCCAAGCCCACACAGAAACCAAGAGATTGTTCCCAGCCTGCTCCACTGTCTCCTTTTATCCTGAATCCAAATAGCCTAACCTTCCACAGTAACTTTCTGGCCTCTATGACTCGGCTTTATCTTCCTTCACTCTCATCCTTACTACGACTCTTATGTCTATTTGCAGAAGAAGCCTGACCTTCATTTCTGTTGCCTGCCAAATTTATTTTAATTTTTTAAAAGATTTATTTATTAATTATTATGTATACATTGCTCTGCCCAAATATACACCTGCACACAAGAAGAGGGCATCAGATCACATTATAGATGGTTGTGAGCCACCACGTGGTTGCTGGGAATTGAACTCAGGACCTCTGGAAGAAAAGTCAGTGCTCTTAACCTCTGAGCCATCTCTCCAGCCCCAAGTTTATTTTTTTAGTGATAGGGAAGGAAGGAAGGAAGGGAGGGAGGAAGGAAGGAAAACATTTAAAAATGTGAAAGAAAGAAAAAAGACACTTTCATACCTGGCAGTGGTGGCACATGCCTTTAATCTCAGCATTGAAGAGGAAGAGGCAGGCAGACCTCTGTGAGTTTGAGGCCAGCCTGGTCTACAGAGCAAGTTCCAAGGCAACCAGAGCTACACAGAGAAACCCTTGTCTCAAAAAACAAAACAAAACGAGACATTTCCCTATTTCACTCAGATTTGCATTCTTACATTCAGCACGTGCGTGGGAAGCGCAGGCCTGGCCACTGACCTGCACCCCTACACCAGCTGATGATACCTGCACCCCAACATCAGCTGTGATACCTGTACCCCAACACCAGCTGATGACATCCAGCACCACTTGGGGAAAGGAGTTGGTATTTTCTTTACTAAAACTTTTCAACAACATTTTTCTTACTAGGTTATCCATACGTTCACTTCCAGATGTTTCATCTGTTTTGTGTGTGTGTGTGTGTGTGTGTGTGTGTGTGTGTGTGTGTGTGTGTGT
>OU015756.1:40144079-40155412 GCA_907169655.1 Acomys percivali | reverse complement strand
AAAGAAAGAAAGAAAGAAAGAAAGAAAGAAAGAAAGAAAGAAAGAAAGAAAGAAAGAATTTTCTAGAACTTTCCACCAGGAGTATTTATTCTACAGAGGGTAATCCCAGGAAGTAAAACCAAGAGCCCATTACCAGACCCACCCACTTGACTCACCCCTAGCTCGGTTGCTTCGGCCAGAGTCTGAGGAGCTGGTCACTGGCTCACCGTCCTCCACAGAGGACGTGTAGGCAGGGTTGTCCAGGCCAGGCTCATCGGTCATTAAAGAGATGGTGGCGGCTGCAGAGACTTCTGGGGAGAGTGTTGTCGCTGTGAGGCTAGCACAGCCATCAGGACAGCCATCTTGGGAGCGCCTTTTCCTGTCCTTGGTCAGGCCATAGTGGGAGGCACCTTTGCAGCTGGAACAAACCGAAAGGGGCAGTTAGAATATTTTAGTCAGGACTCCCCCAGTACGTATGCCTGTCCCTTTCACACATAAGAATTCAGTGTATGTTTGCCAGCCAAACACATGAATAACTTGAGAATATTTTTTAAATTGCCTATTATATTCCCCAAGCATAAATTCCACTGCTGAACAGTAGAAAATCAAACCTATCTGCCTGTGGCTTGAGGATGGGGATCTCTAACGTTTCGACTTGGCAACTGCTTCTTCCTGGTGTTTATTTTGACTACGAAAAGCACTCAATCACATTCTCACTCCTTTCTTTGGGATCAGTCCCACAGCATTGAACATAAATACACGAGGCCACTCCCAGATCCCGTATTTAGCCGACCCTGGAAACGGCATTGCCCTTGCCACAAAGCCACAAGGTTTACTGGGAACTGCTATTCTCTGGGGGTGGGCGTGGTGGCTTCCATTTCTGTTGCTGGTCTGGTTTGGTAGGCCCTCCTGTATTCTTGAGAGGAACCAACAGCAGGGGCTTTCACCCACTAGAATACGTCATGTCTCACAGGATTGGGAGAGAAAAACATCTCCGATCGCTTTTATTTCCATTTGCAATGGAAACCTTGTCTGTTCGTTTTCTGGCTTCTATCCATTTTATTCATTCCGTTTCACCCCAAACCACACTTTGTAAAGTAGATCAGTCACTGATACAGTATGGAAAAGAGGGTGGGATGCCCAGGGCTCAGAAGACCAATGCTTGAGCCAATCTAGAGCCTTATTTTTCCACGAACACATTTTCTTACCACCACCAGTCATTTCCATTCACTGGCCAAAGGTTTCAGCCAGAAACCGGTAAGGATTTAACTAGCCCACTGTACTGCTGGAGAGGACCCAGCGGCTGGTCCAACAGAAACAGTTCTAGTGAATGCCTATGAGTGACCATTTGCCTAGCATAGCTGAGCTGACTGTATTATCCTTATCAGTTTATTATACCAAACCCTATATAAGAAGTTTTTAACCTAGGGGTCAAGACCCCTTTGGGGGTCACTAAGCCTATTGGAAAGCACAGAAATTTTTATTATGATTGACAACAGTAGTAAAATTACAGTTATGAAGGAACAATGAAAATAATTTTATGACACGGGGGGGGGGGGGCGGAGGGTCACCACAACCTGACAAGCTGTATTAAAGGGTCACAGCGCATTAGGAAGGTTGAGAACCACTGCCTTATATGACAGAAGTCTTTATTTTCTATTGATTTATTTATTGTTCTTTTTTAAATTTATTACTGTGTGTGTGAGACTCTGTGTGTGTGTGTGTGTGTGTGTGTGTGTGTATGCAACATACACACCAGGAGCTCACGTAAAAGTCAGGGAACATCTTGTGGACTCTAGGGCACAAACTCCGGTCCTCAGGCTTGTCAGCAAGTGCCACTACCCATTGAGCCAACTCCCTGGCTGGCCTTTTTATTTGTATTTTATTCTTTTTCTAAAGAAAGAGCACAGTGACCACACTGTGACTGAACAATTTAAAACGAACATGTATTTATTTATTTAGGTTTTCTGAAGCAGGGTCTTGCTATGTGGTCCAGGCTGGCCTGGAACTCACAATCTTCTTACCTCGGCCTCCAGAGTGCTGAGATCAGTGGTGTGCACCACTGTACCCACCAAACTAGATAAACATTTGCAACCTTACTTGAGTGATGCTGTGTGTCCTTAAAAGGAGACAGGAGCTACCATGAGCCTGCAGTTGGTGGGGTTTAGGAGGACTGTAGACACACACACCTGACGGGAGGGATCCTAGAGTCAGGATCAGAAGGCTTGCCTGGATGTACCCAGCTGTGTGATCTGAAGCAACTAAATCAAAGGTTAAACTGTCTGCCCTAGGGGCTGGGGAAACGACTCAGAGGTTAAGCGCTCTGGCTGTTCTTATAGAGGACTTGAGTTTGCTTTCCAGCACCCACATCAGGCAGACCACAACTATCCACACCTCCAACACCGGGAGAGTCAACACTCTCTTTTAGCATCTTTGGGCACCTGTACACATGTGACATTCTCTCTCCTGCACCATCAATCAACCAATCAATCAGTAAATACCCACGCCCACCGGAACCAACTCATAACAGCTCAAAAGTAACTCTAGCAAACACTAAAGATTATCCATGCCTCTCACATTTTTCATTCAACCCACAGTTCCTGGCATAAAGTTTGGGTGACATGAAGTTGTGTCAGGAGCTTCGCTCCTTGCTAGATATATAGTCGCTTCTCAGGAAATGGAAGCCATTCCTCGATTTCTCCCATTCTGAGACACGCATTCCTCTTATTTTCCCATCTCTGAGACCAGGATGTCATGAGGATGCTGAGCAGTATCTGCTGCAGAGCAGCAACTGGGAAGCAGGTGCCACAGCCAGAGCACACTGATACCATCACAGTACCGCCATATCCCATCCACGGTGCTGGGTAACTGGGAAGCAGGTGCCATGGCCAGAGCATGCTGACACCATTGCAGTACTGCCTCATCCCACCCATGGGGCTGGGTAACTGGGAAGCAGGTGCCACGGCCAGAGCACGCAGACACCATCGCTGTACCACCATGTCCCGCCCATGGTGCTGGGTAACTGGGAAGCAGGTGCCATGGCCAGAGCACGCAGACACCATCACAGTACTGCCATGTCCCGCCCACAGTGCAGGTTCACGCTTCTCTCTGCCACACTGACTTTAGTTGCCATGCAAACACCTTACAGTAGAATCTACTGTGGACACACTGTTCTGCCCATACACCCCATCCTTCCACTTTCATCAGAGAAGCCATTTTTTGAAGTAGATAGTAATTAAGTAATTAACACAGAGGCTCACAACTGGGCATGTGCAGAGAGGGAGAGACTTTGGAGCACTCAGTCCTAAACTAGGATGTTGTCATTAACCCTCTCCCCTCAAGGCTCAGGGAGCTACACAGATGAGGAGGTGGAAAGCTTGTTAGAGCCAGAGGTGGTGGGTGCTCCAAGGAAACAGTGTCTTCCAGACAGACATAAACTCAGGGGCTAAGGAAGCACACAGATTTTCACTGGTTCAAACCAGACGGAATCCCAGCACTGAGAAGGGGAAGTGGATGCCAAGCCCCACTTCTGACTCAGAAGCTTTCTGAAGTTGATGCCTGCTGGGAAAGGGGGAGATTAGTTTTTCTCCAGCCAAGTGCCACTAGGGGTATCAATTACACTTCCAGGCAGGCCCCAGGCCGAGAGGTAGTTGGCCATCACAGAATGGACCCCGTGCTTTAGTGAGCTCTCTTGGGTTTGTTTTGCCATTTCTGTCTTATTGGGGTTTTTTGTTTGTTTGTTTTGATTTTCTTTTTCTTTCTTTCTTTTTCCTTTCCTTTCTTTTTCTTTGAGAGAGAGAGAGAGAGAGAGAGAGAGAGGGAGAGAACACACTGTTTAGAGAAGGAAGTAAGAACAAACTTGCAGGAGTTGGGGAAAAGGACAGAATATGATCAAAATGTACTTATGAAGAGTCTGTTATGCTTCAGTCTTGGAATAAAAAAATTACTGAATACACAAAAAATCTAAAGAGAACCCCAAAACAAACAAGCAGAGGAGAGGGGTGAAAATCTTCTTTTAATGGAGCAGACACCTACGCCTAGAGGAATATCTACAATGTTAGTTTCTTTTTTTTTTTTTTTTTTTTTTTCTCTTTTTGGTTTTTCAAGACAGGGTTTCCCTGTGTAGCCTTGGTTGTCCTGGACTCACTTTGTAGACCAGGCTGGCCTTGAACTCACAGCGATCCGCCTGCCTCTGCCTCCCAAGTGCTGGGATTATAGGTGTGCACCACCACAGCTGGCTTACAATGTTAATTTCTTACAAGGGAAAAAGCAAACACTTTATTTGCTTACTTGATTTATTTTTATTTATTTATATTGTGTGTATATATGACTATTTTGCTTATATGTATATATATGAACTATGTGCATGCCTGGTGCTAGCAGAGGCCAGAAGAGGACATCAGATCCCCTATAACTGTAATTAGAGTTCTGAGCTGCCATGTGGGTGCTGGGAACTGAAGCCAGGTCCTCTAGAAGAACAGCCAGTGCTCTTAACTGCTGAGCCCTCTCTCCAAAATGCTCTGAGGGTTGGAGAGATGGCAGCGGTTAAGAGTGCAGACTGTTCTTGCAGAGGACCCTCACTCGGCTCCCAGCACCCATGTCATGTGGCTTACACAACCTCCTGTAACACAAGCTCCGGAGGGATCAGACTCCTCGGCCTCTGTGAATTCTCCCCTTGTACTCATGTGCACAATCCCACCCCACAGACACGCACATACACACCATTTAGAAATAAAATAAATATTAAAGAAAATGTGGGGTTTTTTTCATTAAAGAGATACTCCCAAGAAGATGAAAAGCAGTACTGCATTTTTTTTCATGGAGAAAGATGGTCTATTTTACACCAACCAATGCAACCCAGGCCAAAGGGAGCTGCTGGATTCACCCTAAGCAAGTTTTAAAGCCAACAGATTCTAGAGTGAGCAAGCCAGCCATGTTTAATGGTGTTTGGGGCAATTTAACTGGAGGCACATTTTAAGATTTCCTTTTCTTGTCAGTAAACACAATACTTCTAACAGTCAGTGGCATCCCAAGTGTGATGAAATGTTGGGTTATTCTTAAGATAAAGGACCTATGATTACAAAACTTTATACCCTTATTTTCTAGAAGATGGACAGCCAAGCACAAGCCAAAGCTTATACTTCCGAGCTGCCCCAACACCTCCCCTGGGAAGCCTTACCACCACCACCCCCTTTGGAGTTGGTGAGGTCTTTACCCTCCTCATCAGTTACTTTGGCTTGGAATTATTCTGCTTCAGAAGAGTAAAGGGGTTGATATGGGGAATTTAAAAATTGGAAGAAATGCTGTGTGATGGAAAAAATCAGAGCCAGCATGCACTGGAGAGTGCCAGAGTTGTAATTTGAGAGTGGAACAGTTCTCCGTGGGCCAGCAGCATTTGGTCAGCAGTGCACGGAAAGGAAGTTCATGACACGTCAGTGGATTTGGAGACGGCCTCTCTCTGTGGGCAGCAGTCTCCTGACCATGTTCTTGACCAAAGTGGGAAGTACATTTCCGTAGAGTACAGATGACTGGCACGGTGCAAGCTATGGCTTTCTTTGGAGGACATAGCGTGTCCCAGTGAGAAAGCTGAATCGCCTTCTGATGCTTTAGAGCATTGAAGGGAGTAAGTTCCAAGACTGTATCACTAAGACACACCATTGCTGCCTCAGATCCCTGAGGCTCTAAGGACACGATTTTGAGTCCAGAGAAGGGAAACAGCATAAAACGAATGGCTAGACTTGTCCTTGGCACTTTATCCCTAGCTGTAGCTATAATAGCTGGGGAGGATGAGCATCTACATGAAAATGCTCATACTCATAAGCGTAGAAAACAAAAAACTACAGGATAACAAGTCATCCCTTTGTAATGTCCGCTTTCTCCATCTTCTTGGCTTTGCCTGAATCCGAGGCACAGAATGATGGATGAAAGTAGTGGCTTGTGCTTACTAATTATCGCTTCTGCAGTGACTAATACCAGGGGGCTCTTGATTTACAGGCACAGACGAAAAAGGAGAAGGGAAAGAGCTGATTAATGTTGGCCAGGACAGGAAGATAGGATGCACCCTGGCCTATGTTCAAAGCAAGCAGGATTTATGCTCCCTTCACTTACCCTGAGCCTAAGTGCTCTCAGGTGCTGATGACCATGAACTTGAAGGATGAGCATAAAAAACAGAGAAAACCTTTTTTTCCCCCAACTCAAACCACAAACTTTGGATATGCTGTCTGCTCAAACGAGCATCCTAAAATCATTTTTCTTGATACTGATGAAGTCAGGCCCTGAGCTCCTTCACTGAAGCCAGAAGCGAGCAACCGACCAGTCTGCTTCTGAGGGCATGGGCGCCAGGTGCCCTGCAATTTTTTCAGGAGGGGTGTGAAGATAAAATGAACCTTCTTCCTACAAAATTCCCGAGTCTGTGGTGTGAGTTGCTTAACGGGAGCTGGAGGCCAGGCTAGGGATGGCCCTGAGACGTGGCTCACAAAGGTCCTAATGGGGGGGGGAAATCTCCACAAAGTTCAGCCTGTTGGGTGGTACTCGCTCATCTGCAGGGAATGGTGCCCTGCTGTTGGTGAACTGACACACTTATGATAGCGAGCAAGCTGCCCAGAGGAAAGCAAGCCTCCATCCTCTGGTCATCATCTGAGCAGCAGCGCGGCTCTCCTGTGAGCTAATCTCCTCACTGCCTCTCTCAGTTCACTTCTGATGAGTGAGGCGTCAGCTCGTCATTAGAATTCACTAACTGCCCTGTCTGCTCTCAGGGTAACCCAGGGACTGAACTCACAGCTTAGTGAAGTAAGGAAGAGAGGGAGTGAGGGATGGAAACTGGGCAGGAGCCATGATGGATGATGCTGAAGAAGGCTGGTCCCGAGTTGTCAGAAGCAAGCAATCTGGATACTAAAACCCACATTTTAATGTGAAATCTTCTGATTTTTTTTTCTTCAATGTTGGCAACAAATCATGCCCAAACAAAACACAAATGCACAATATGTAGCACATATTGTTCCCAAAGAAAACCACATCCCAGCTTCTGGTAATAAGAAAACCTGCTAGTGCAGGAGAGTCGGGCCTGTCACCCTCTTTTCAGCCCTCTAAGAAGCAATATGAAAGGCAGGTGGTGGTGGTGTGTGCACCTTTGATCTCAGCACTTGGGAGGCAGAGGTAGGTGGAGCTCTGAGTTTCAGGCTAGCTGGTCAACAAAACAAGTTCTAGGACAGCCAGAGTTACACAGAGAAACCCTGTTCAAAACAAACAAACAAAAAGAAGAAGGAGGAGAAGGAGGAGGAGAAGAAAGAAAGAAAGAAAGAAAGAAAGAAAGAAAGAAAGAAAGAAAGAAAGAAAGAAAGGAAAGAAAGAAGCAATACAACCCCCCTTGTTTTCTGCTTTCTGCTACTTGTACAAGGTGTGAGGTACATGAGCACATAGAGGCAAGATAAGCTCTGAAGACGGCTTCCCTTCAGCCACCTGTCCCAGGCACTCCTCTGATGAGTTGGAAGTCAAGAGTGAATTCTTAGCTATTCTTCTTTCAAAAGAACCAAGAGGTAGCCTGAACCAGGAATTTAACAGGAGAGGAAACATCCAATCCTACCAGATACACCTATTATTTCCTCATGTGAAAGGGAGTCAATGGCGGAGGACTCTGGAAAGAAGCGACTTTCCTGACACCAGCTGGGTCTGAGCTTGTGCCACTCCATCACCTCCAAGGCACAGGATGAGTGACCCTGCATCTGCGCCTCAGGTGGAGGCCCAGGGACAAGCTAGGAGGCTGTGCTGCACTGCAGGAAGGGAGATGGCTCGGGAACAGAGCTGTGACTGTCCCTTGTGGGGGCTACAAGGAAATAAGCGGTGCGGAGCCCCCCAGTGCCCTCTGTCAGGATACTGATGACCCTCAAGGATGAAGCATAGCTCCTGTGTGCTCAGCCCTAACTCTGCTGGGGCTTCCTGACCTTCTGACATCACACTTCCACAGTTTTGTGTACATCTTAGCTCACTTTCCTTCCTCTGGACTACAGTCTCTCACCCTCATATCCACCTTAATCACATCAAAACTTTCTCTTTTTATTCATAAACGTGTTGGGAAACCGCTCTCACATCCTCCCCGTTGTGTCAAATAGCTCCTCATATCCACTGTATCCGACTCACCCTTTGTTGGTGGGATGGTGTCAGAGCTCTTACTGTCAGTCCAGGACTTCCTGGGTCCATACTCCCTGGATGGTATCTAGCAGAGTCTGGCAAATGGAAAGTGGCACAGCCAGAGGAACAAACACCCATCCGCCTCTGGCTCTGTACTAGGGGCTGTTTTACAAACATAGCCTCGTCTAACCCTCCTAAGTACCCTGGGACATTACTTCCCACAGATCACCTCTTTGATAATGATAAGGATGGTAGAAGAGACAAAAACCTTGTTCAAGGTCATGGTGAGAATCTGGGGTCTGAACTCAGGTTGTGAGTCCCATGTTTTCTTCCCTTCCACAACCTGGCTCCCAGCCCAGGTTCCCCCAGCTTCGCTGAACCCCAGACTCATTTACCACGCCATCCATTCCCCATCCTCACTTTGACATCTAATCCACATCCTCAACATAGCTGCAGCCACACTTCCTGGTTCCCCCTGCCCAGCCAGTCCTTCTTGCATCCTTCCCACTGTGTCAAACCGTGCCTTATATCCGTTATATCTGTTCAGGCCAAAAGCCTCAGACTCATCCTCAATTCTCTGCTTTCCTTTGACATCCCATGTAAAGCCCACCCCACTCCCACCCCCAAATTCAGAACCCAACAGATTCTTACCAGTACTGCCACCCTGGCCCACCAGGTCACCAGGTTATTGCCCTAAGCTCCTAACAGCGTTCTATGCCCCACAGCTGTTCTTCCCCGTTTATTCCCAACACAGCATCTGCTATGGATTTCGACACGGTTCGAATGTATGAAACCCTCAAGGACCCGAGGGTTGAAACGTAATCCTCTTGTGGAACTGAGATTACGGAATTTTAATCTGAGCCTGGTGCTTGGAGACGGGGGTCTTTGGGAGGAGACTGGGATTTGAGGGCCATGGATGGACCCCTGTGATCGAACGCTGGTGGCCTTATAAGGGAGAGACGACAGTCTCTGCCGTGTGGTGCCCTGTGCTTCCCATGGTCCTGTGCAGTCTCAGTGTGGAGGCTGGACCTCACTGCCTTCATGCTCAGACACTTCAAGACAAGCCTCTGAACCCCACAAAGCATGACAAATAGTAATGACTGCAGAGATGGCAACCTTCACAGAGAAACATTTACAGGAACAGTTATTTAGTTAAGGTATAATACATTATTATAATTATTCACTTAAAGTGGAGGGTATTCACAGCACATGTGTGTGAAGGTCAAAGGGCAACTTGTAGAAATTGGCTCTCTTCTTCCATATGTGGGTCTTGGGAGTCAAACTTAGGTCACTGGGCTTGGTGGCAAGTGCCTTTACCTGCTGTCTTGTCTGGCCAGCACAAGGAGCAATACTCTGAAACCTAAATAACCACCCAAATAATGCGATTAATGAATTTAAGTTCCAATTGTGGTTACAGTTTCTATATTAGAAACTATGGTGTGGGCAGGGGTGGTAGCACACACTTGATATGACTAGGTGCCATAGCCCATGCTTGCAATCCAGCATTTATGATGGTGCAGGAGGACTTGAGTTCAAAATCAGCCTGGGGTACATAGGAAGACTTTTGAGTGTCACAATTAATCCAATAGGATAAGCCAGTGGCCACGCAGCATCTTCTCTGGGATGGAGACGCCTTCCTTTCCTTCTGGGGTTTGGAAAGTGCTGGCTCATGGATTCCCGTGTTTTTCATGGCTGGTGGTAGAGACACCAGTTTGACCTCTGCTAACCGGTTAGCTCTGGGCAACCACAAGGCTGTAAGTAAACACTGGTCGAACCAAACCGAGTCATGGTCATCCCTTCAGTATTGCGTTGACAGAAACACTGCGTTGGGGGCTGCAGGATGTGCCCACATAGCCCTGACAGCATATGGTTACCTGTGGTTGACTATGATATGGGGCCTCTTCCCCTCAGCAAGCTCATCACATCCCTTTTCAGTCCCACATGTTCCAAAGCCAAAATGATGGGGACAGAAGAAAAGGCAGAAGATATTTTCAACTTCGTTTTCCTCACATATTCCTCTATACAACGTCCACAGTTTTATTGTTTTGTTTTAAAAGGGGGGAGGTTACACTACAGTGTAGCCCAGGCCAGTGAGCTGGCCTTGGCTTTACAATCCTCCTGCTTTAGCCCCTTGCATGCTGGGATATGGACCTGTGTCCTACACTTGGCCGTAGTATGTATTTTAAGATAAGTATGCCTCTAGTCAACACCAAGGAGTGCTCTGAACACATTCCTTCTTCTTCTTCTTCTTCTTTTCTTTTTTTTTTCACATTCCTTCTTTTGATGCATTATGCTGGTGCAGTGGGGACATTTTAGAGTAGGGCTAAAATACATGTTTTCAGTCAATGAATCCATGGAGGGCCATGTACAAAACATGGGATGGCTGAAAATACCTAGTTGGGAATCATAGGTCAGCCACCTTCCCTCTTTGTAAATCTGGACAAGTTCCTCATTCGGTCCCCCTGACCTGTTTCCCATACATCAAACGGACCCATCAATGATGGTTATTCACTGTGAGGCTTAAATCTTCATGGCGAGTGCCCGGCACAGCCTGGGATTCAATAGTTAGGCGATGAGCAGTAACTAGTGTAGTTAGTATACTTCACGGCGAATGTTAGGAAAACTATTGTACAAGGCATACACACGGAAAACTGGCACACAAACAGGGACGCCATCATGCCTTGTAAGTGGAGGGATGCAAGTAGATACTAGTGTCAGGAAAGCTCAGAAGAAGAGAGCCATCGGAGGGGGGTGGGCATCAGGGAAGGCGTTTCAGCAGAGGTGAGTCCAGAGCAATGAGTCCCATCAGCTAATAGCCAAGGTGTAGATGCTACGTTCAAAGGCCCCAAGGATGTAAGCGCATGGTCAGTGGAAAGAGTGGTGGGTCCCACACACTCTTACATGCTGATGGAGATGAACGGGGTGGAAGCGAGGTCCACGGTAGGAGAAATGTCAAGGTAGAACTGTAGAGAAAACCTGGGACACCTGACTACCAGGCCCACTCTTGGGGTTTGGCAAAGCTAAGCCATACTCTTGGGGCTGGGGACAGTGGGCTCAGAGAAGTCTGACACTAAGACTGGAGAGGGAGGCAGCAGGAGGAATGAAGCTGCTCGGCTCGAAGTCACTTCTTCAGGCTCTCTGACCATCAGCCTAAACGGGATTGCCACTGCCAACTGCCAGCCAACCATTTCATGAATTTATAGTTAACATCCGAATTCTCTCCCCCC
>OU015756.1:40127506-40144069 GCA_907169655.1 Acomys percivali | reverse complement strand
TCCCTCCCTCTCTCCCTCCCTCCTTTCCTCCCTCCCTCTCTCCCTCCTCCCCTCCCTCCTTTCATCCCTCTCTTCCTCCCAACCGATCTCCTTCTCTTCCTCCTTCCCCCATCCCTGTTTTCTCTTCCTTGATGCTTTTGAGATAGATTTCCACTATGTAGCCCAGGTTAGTCTGGAACTTGTGATCCTCCTGCCTCCGCATCCTATGTACTAGGCTTACATGTGTGTGCCACCATATTCGGTGTTTTCCTTTTAAATGTCTATTCCCTTTCTCCCAAAGATTACAGCTTGCAAGACAGCAAACTCATGCCTGCCCTGATCACTGCTGAGCCCCCAGTACAGCGTGCAAGGTGCAGGCAGCCAGTGTCAAAGGCTGTGTGTTAAAACAGCTCAGAGGTCTGAGAGCAGCTATTTTTTTCCATTCCTCCTCTTATTAGATCCTTTCTGTTTATGCTTCTAATTGTGTTGGACTAGACATGGTTTAATAGTTGCAAAATGCCTTCATCCTTTTTGGAGTGGGGAGGGGAGGAGACAGGCTATTTTAAACATATGACAACATTTCATAAGTCATGGAACATAAAGCACTAGAAATCTCTATTGTGTTTGAGATAAAAGTAAACATATCAGCTGTTATCCTCTGAACACTTCCATTGAGGCTCCTCCTCCTCCAGTGGGACCCATCCCTGCCAATTAATTCTCATCATGGTACTTAGAAGAGATGCAAGGACCAACAGTGTAGTTTCTATTCATAGGGCTGCTTGAGTCCCCTGGCTTTCTGGTCCTGAACACAAGCCCGCTTCCAGGAACTCTGATCAGGTAGTTATTGGCTGCACTTTATTCACTACACCTGAATCTTCTCAAACAATTCCTCGTTGACCTAGGGACATTAGGTACAATTAATTTGAACATTCTCTTGGTTCCCCTTCAGGGTTAAACCCATGTTCCTTGGGATGGACTCACAGGGTCACTGGCCTCACTACCACAAACTGTGTCAGCAGTAAATATTAATGCTTATGTGTAGGTTTGGGTGAGGTTAGCATGAGCTAATAAATCAAGGAGGTCACCCTATGGGCAAGTGCAGCCTCTGTTGGTCAGGCTAGAGGCACAGTATGAATTTGAACCTAGATGGATCTCATCTTAAAGAGCCGGCAGACCTTCCATTTCCTCACCAGCCACACACTGCCTCTTCTCATTCGTTCCTCTTTTCTGCCTCTGAAATGCTGGGGGAAACATTCCCAGGTCTCAAACCACCCACTTCCCTGGTTAATTAACACCAGAAAGGAAAAATTTCAAACAAGCAGACATGAAATGGGCAGTTGGGCTCCAGCTGCCCGAGGCTCTGGAATGGACATGAGTTATGAAGAGGAAGAATGTGCCCTCAGGGGAGAGTTCACACGGGTAACAAATAGTCCAGTGCCAACCTCAGGAGGCATACGTGACTCAGTTTACCAAAGATGCTATGCATGCCTGAGATACAGGTAATGACTATTCCAATGCCAATTTTAGTAGGCACCCATGACTCAGTTTACCCGGGATGCTAAGCATGCCTGAGATATAGTTGGCTAGTCTCTGAACAAGGCTAGTTTTCATTGGGGTGGCGTGGGGTGGGGGAGGTGAGATGGAAAGAAAGCACAGAGAAGTGGTGGATTTTTCCCCCTTCATATCAATAGCTTTCCTATAGTTTTTTTTTTTCTTTTCCTATTAATTTGCAGTGGTAGTTTCTACAAGAATTTGGTTCTGTGTTTTGAGCCTTCGAATCTTAACCCACAATGTAGCATCCATAGCTCACACTGACAGTTCATGTGCTATATGTACTATGGACCAGGCATATCTACAGTGTTGTAGAACATTGTATGTGCTGATCCATTCAATCCTCACACCAGCCCTGCGAGGGGAATATTGCCATACCCCGAGCCTGTTAGTGAGAAAGCAAGGCACAGTGAAGTAAAGGCCTTTCCAGGCTCACACGGGTGGCACCTGAAGGAGACGGTGGAGCTCCGATTGAGGTGTGCCAGTTAGATGCCATGCATGCTGCTGGCTGATAACTGAGAGGTGCTTGGAACATGAGAAGCAGGGGAGACGCAAGGAAAGTTAGAAGCAGCCTACTGGGGCCATTCTGTTCTTCATTGCTGTGTCATCCACTGCAGCTACCGAGTGGCTGCTGGGAAAAACTCAGGCAGTACGATCTGTCAAGCGTAGCCTTTAGGCCTGCAGCTGAGAGACGGGAGCCACAAACATCACATGCCTGTGTGTCCTTGCCTCTGTCCTGCCACCAGGGCCATTTGCCAGCAGAGCGCACATCCTAGATCCCTGCGTGCCCTTGGGCTTCCCGTTTCACTCCCATCCTTCATCTCCAGAAATAACCTAATTATCTCTGGGGATAGATTTGGCCTCTGTGTCCTAGAAGCAGAAGTTTAAAGCGATCTTATCTGGGCTTTGTGGGCGCCGCTAGGTGGATTATTTATTCTGCCTCTAGAGGGAGCTCTTTAGTTCCAGGCACTCCTGTAGGGACAAGGCAGGGCATTTGTTGTTGAAAGCAGGCTTTATCAAGGGAGGAGGCACTGCAAGTAGCCCCATACTGGCCAATGTGCCCTGTTTGCTCCTGTTGACAGTGCTATGACAGTCATTAGATTGGTGCTTTTATTAGCAGGTGTGGAACTGGGGTTCAATCTATTCAACATGGTCCTAATTGGGTGATCTCACTCCTAACTTTCTAGGTACAGACAGTGAGGGTCAATGTGGTGACAAGAGCTGCAAGTCAGACATAGCTTTGAGACTCTGATGTTGATCTAAGCCCTCTGTACATCTGTCTTATGACAATATCACTGTCCCAGAAGTTCTGAGCACTTTACTCTGGACCTATTTAATCCCTGTTATCACCTAGCAGGCAGGTGTGATCAACATCCCGCCTCTGCAGATTTGGAAGCAATGCATAGCTTAGCCACTAGTGATTATTAGTCCCTGTCTGCCTGGGACTAACCTGGTCCTAAGATACAGAATTTCCAGAGCAAAATTGGTCAATCCCAGGCATATCAGATGAGCTGGCCACCTTATCAGTGGCAGACATTGTGAAGACAGAGCTGTAACTCCCAAAGAATGCTTTTACTAGTGACATTACTACATCTTCCCCCTTTTCCTATGTTTTGGCCCAAAGATTTAATGGAAGCTAGTTGATGGGGAGGGGGATTTCATGATTTCAGATGTCTCTGGGTTTATGCTTGCTTGGATGCTGTTCTCTTTGATGGGTTTCCAAAATGTCCCTCCTTCCAACAGCTGCTCGAGTGTGTTCCTTTACAGCAATCCTTGCAGAGAGAGCTAGATTGCATGCAATTCCAATACTTCCCAGATACTCAAAGAATCAACTCACTGTCTAGCTTAGAGAAAGCCT
The DNA here is from genome assembly GCA_907169655.1 of Acomys percivali. Taxonomy (NCBI): domain Eukaryota; kingdom Metazoa; phylum Chordata; class Mammalia; order Rodentia; family Muridae; genus Acomys; species Acomys percivali. The sequence continues at coordinate 40,140,681 of OU015756.1, read as the reverse complement.
AGCTGATAGCCAGCAGAGTCTGATAAATATGTGTGCTGCTCCCTGGGGTGCCTCAGAAGAATTCCAAAGCCCAAACCAGATGTGCAATTGACAGAGGTTGATGAGGGATGGTGGCGGGTTTGGGCACAGTCCGCATGCCAGGTCGATTCTTCATAGAGATGTCAGGATAATTTATCCATTCTATGACTCTCTGGATTCTTGGAGGTCATCAACTTCTCTTCCTGGATCTTTAGGGGGCAGGGAGCTGGTGATCCCAAGCTACAGACAATGGGAGTTTTCTGTCAACTGTTCAGGGGTTCTGTTGTGTATGTGGGGGTGGGGAAGGAGGCCAGCTTTTTGCCCAACTTTTTCTCCCTGCTATTTTGGTTCCACTAAGGATTGCTCTACTTTTAAAACACTTGGAAATGAGCTCAGCCTGGAGGCATAGGCCTGTGAAATCAGCTACTCAGGAGGTGGAGGTAGGAGGATTACAAGTTCTGCCTTATCTAGAGTCCCAAAGTGGCCTGGCCAACAGAGTTAAGACTCTGTCTCAACAAGACATAAAACAAAACATAAAAACAAAATAAAATACAAAGAGGGCTAGAGATATGGGTCAATGGAAGAGAGATGCACAAGGACATAGATAGCTCATTTTTGGGAACTGGGCTATGGACCAACAGCTTTTCACTTCGAGGTTGGTGGGAAATGGCTTTGGGGGTAATGGGAATCAAGGCAGCCTGACCACTGTGGTTTTCTAAATTGCCCGGGCAAGCAGATGCCAGCAAGAGTCTTATTTTGGGGGTGGGGGGTGTCTTTGTGCTTTTGCGAAGGCCATTCAACCCCAGGAGCTGTGCAGAGGGGTCACGGCTCCATGTGGAGACAGACATGGGAGAAGGTGGCATGGCACTCAAGGCGGAATTACTTCCAGATGACATTTCAAAACCATTCCTTCATTCCTTCACGTCTATTATGTGGCACTCCTCAGGTAAGTATGAAAATGCCTCATCTATCTAAGCCCTTCCCAGGCTGGACGACACAGACCCTCCAGAGCACACACCTCGACACTCAGATGCTGAGAACTTGCTCTGCCTCTCCATTTGCCAATGTATCATCCAAAGACATTAGCCTCTTCTGTGCTAAAATCTGTTTTTGCACCAGTCAAATAAAAATCCCATCTTTCCAGCCACTTTCTATGTTTGCCAGGTGAGATTGCTTTTCTTCTCAACACATTTAAAGGAAACAACAGTGCTCTTTCTGCAAATCATATTTCGTGACCTCAAAACTACATTATGCAAATAAATGTGCAGTGCAAAGCAGGCTCCCAGTGAGTCCCTGGGCTCTCTTGTCAGAGCCACCTCTTGGCTCATTCATGGGGCACAGTTACTGGACCAGACCAGGCCTCTTGCAGTCCGATGCATTAACAACTGTCCCTCCTCATGTCACCCATCTTGGCTGAAGCTTTGTCCCCAAGCTGGCCTCTCCTCTGTGGCAAGTACTGCTTGCCTAGTTCAAGGCTTGCTTCTAACCATAGGATCTGGGGTGATACTCGAGACCCTCAGTGGATGCCTGAATCACAGACAGGACTAAAGCCTGTATTATCCTAAATATACACATATGTGATAGTTTAATACACAAAGCAGGCACAGTAACCAACTACAAGACAGTGTAATGAGAGCTATGATTGTGATCTTCAAAGCCTCTTACTGTACCATACTCTCTACAACAAATAAGTGACTATGCAAATCTACATCCTCAATGAAATTATTCATTCATTCATTCATTTCATAGACATTTAAGTAGCTACTATAGTCAACCAATCATCAGACAGAAGGTTAGGCACCCCGAATACAGTCCCAGTTATAGATGGCAATTTCTGCACAGAAATAAAATAGGCATGCAAGGCCAACATGAGCTACGCAGCCAGCCTACTTCAGATTTCACTCCTGTGCATTCAACCAAAAATGAATAGGATTCATTCTTTTTTTTTTTAATCCAGACATGTGATATAAAATGTAAACCTTGAATTTGCCACATGCTATGCACTGCGCTGTGTCCACAGTAAAGAAGAGCAACGCACCATGATGTATTCTCCCGTCACATCAGAGACAGTTCCCAGACACCATGTTCACGTCTCATGTGGCTTTTGTATCTTTCAACTTGTTTAAAAAAAAAAAAAAAAGCCATGACTGTGGCATACGTTCACCAAATACCTCCTTAGTTTTATTAGAATCAAATAGAAATCGCTTCTCCTTTCTAATTTAACTGCAGGAGTAACTGACTGGGGCTGGGAACAGGGGTCAGTAGATTAAGCACTGGCTGTGTAAGCAGGAAGTGTTTGGCTCTGATCGCCCAAACCCAGTGAGTACCAGGTGGGCGTGGCAGTCCACCTGGAATTCCAGGATGGAGGATGTACAAGAAAGACACATGATCCCTAGGGCAAGCTGGATATCGAGAGCTCCTCATATCAGTGCGCTCTGGGTTCCATTGAGAGAAGACCCTACCTCGATGAATACAGTAGAGAGTAAGTGAAGACGATGCCTGATGTCAACCTCAGGCCTCCCTGTGTGAAGATACATATACCACACATACAAACACACACATGGAGAAAAGTAACAGATTCAGGGAAGAAAAATTTGAAAATACAGAATAACTAAAATAACCCACATCTTCACCTCTCCAATTCTGCTGTTAACCTGCTTTCAACATTTTCTTTTATGCATGCACATGTATATGCATATATATATGTGTGTGTGTGTGCGTACATTTCTGTATGGTTAATATGAAAGGGGAGGGTGGAAGACAGAACAACACTAAACACTAGAGTATTAACAAAATGTCAGTACGAAAGGCCAGGCCTAGAACACACATACAAGACTTCTGCTCGTCAAAAAGTATTTTGGGAACTTGTGCTGGACACAGGGCTTTATGACATTTACTCATTTCATGTTAACTAGTTGTTTGTCAATTCCATATACTGCATTTTAGTCATATTTACCTCCTCCTTCCCCCAATTATCCGATATCCATTTCCATCTTCCTTACCTGCCCAACTTGGTGTCCTTTATGTTTTTAAGCCCACAAAGTGGTATTTCTGCTGCCGATACACTCTTGGTTACACGGCCTTCACTGGAGGGCGAGCTACACACCACAGGACACACTTTTTAAGAAAACAGACTCCCCCTTTCCCATATGCCTCCAACTGCCACCAGCTTCCTAGGCAGCGGTGGGACCTGGCAACTGTGTCCTCTCGCCATGGTGGAATTTTGTCTGCTCAGAGCCTGCACAGGCCTCTCAAATGCCATGATTCATACCTACAACTGTCATGTCATGTCCAGAATACCCAGTACTCAAAGCTATTTATCCTATATATCCTCATTGAAGTCTAAACCTCTCTCTCTTTCTCTCTCTCTCTCTCTCTCTCTCTCTCTCTCTCTCTCTCTCTCTCTCTCTCATTCTCTCTTTCTTTCTCTCTTTTCTTTTCTTCTTTTTTCTTTTTGAGGGATTCCACAACCCAAGGGAAAAACACACAAGTGAAACTTAAACTTGGCCTTTTGCCAACCACTCAATTTATTGCTAACATGGTTTATGAGCAAAATCTGTCACCAGGAACTACACTGAAATCAATGAGTCAAATATTTCAATCTGTCCAACTATTCCAGAAGGAGGAAACAGAGTCCTGAGATTTATTGGGACATTGTGGTCTTCCAAGTTGCTCCAGTGAAGCTCTTGCTCATTTGTGAATGGAAACGGGCCACAAAGTTAGTTATGTGGCATTAGCATAGTCACAGAGATGCAGGTCTTCCCATGAGGGAAACTCAGTGTTAGCATCCTTTGGATCTGAACTCTTGCAGATAGCATAAGTTTTTATGAAGATGTCAGTCACTTTATTGTGTGTTGTTCATTATAACAAAGATTAACTATGGTGACCTCCAACTAAAGAATAGGACTCTTGACAAAGATTAAAAGACCACTACAGTCACTATATACTACAGTGGTGATTCTGAATGTGGCTGTGTCAAGCTGCACAGTGTATAAAGTCAGATGGTGTGGGAGCATGGGCCGATCATGGCTCTTCTGTGTCACTGTTAGACCTGCAAGACAGACCCAGGCACTTTCCAGAAAACACGGCATCGGTTCAGGAGCTTCCAGACACGCAGCTCCATCAAGCAGCACTTTTGACTTTGCTGATCATCCTAAAGTGCTCGCCGGGGACTCAGCTCAAATCCCTGCCCATCCTCCTGCTTGCCTGTCAGGAATTGAGGATCTAGATAATTACAGGAGAGGATTTGGCTAATTACAATGCTGAGAACTGACATCCAGAAGACGGCTTTCTTTTCTGTGCACTTAATTACAATCTGGCCAGTCGGCCTTACTCTTAAATTGACCATCAATTGGATTACATAAAACTGACATTTTAGATAAGGGTCTTTGTTCTACCAGAAAACCAAGAGGTTGTGACTCATTTGCTGCTCTCTTAATACGAACAGACTTCTGGGAAAGATGCATTTGATAAATAGTTCCTGCAGCATGCGTGTGTGTGTGTGTGTGTGTGTGTGTGTGTGTGTGTGTGTGTGTGTTCCATAGGCTTTCCCTTGATTGTTTTATCACTGTGGTCATTGCTAAGGTTTGCATATGAACTGTCCCTCCCAGGCTCAGATGCTGAGGCTTGGTCCCCTGCTGGTGGCTCTATTTTGGGAGGAGGTAGAAACTTTAGGATATGAGGCTTTGTCGAAGGAAGTGAGTCATTGGCATACCTTTGAAGTTTTTATCTTGTTTCTAGCCCCTTCCTGTCCTCCAGAACCTCCCCCATCATGCATGCCCACTGACGTGACATTCTGCTCATGTGCTGGGGGCCAGAAAACCATAGACTAAACTCTCTGAGACAGAGCGAAACGAATTGCTCCTCTTTTAAGGTGTTCTCTTGGGTATTTTGGCCACAGCTGTTCAAAAGTAACTCCTAGGGCCATCTTGTTGACAGTGTGATGGATTTCAAGAACTTCTAATGGAGAGGTGGAGGTGTTCCATCCTGCAGATAACTGAAGGGCGGAGCTTGAAGGTGGCAGTGGCCCTCAGAGAAACAATACGTGGCATTTCTCACATTCTATAATCATTGCCAAATCTGAGGACCAAGCTGACCTATTCTCCATTTAGAGATATGTCACTTATCCAAGGTCACGCAGCAGGAAGGATTTTCCTCAGAGATTCGGTTATAGCACACTTAGTAAGTGACAGATAGGAAACAGTTCTCTTTAACTTCAAATCCATACACTTTCTACCAGTCAGTGTTACCTCCAGGACTGATGCAAACTCGACAGCACTTCTGAGGAGTCAACTAGATATTGGCAAAATACACAACTGAGCCATTGGGTCTTGCACATGTGTGCCCATCAGGGATGCTGTGGGGACCACCATCCAGACCACCGAGTTCTGCTCCTCAAACTCTGTGCCAAGAGGAAGAGGTCCTTTGTTTGCAAACAGCTCCATCCATGCCAAAAGATGTTTGTTTCTAAAGAGCACAGGATCTGACCACAGACTCACAAGGAGGGAGAGAGTCATGGGGTGCACATGGGGATTCTGCATGACTTGCCGCTTCCAGAAGGCTTTGGTATTACAGGAAAACGGTTTACTCTTTTTAGCTTTGAAGCCCCAGCTCTTCACATAACTCACACAATCTCACTTTGCTCTTTTGGCTTCAGAACTCCCAAAGCTACCCAACGTACTCTATGATCCCTCTTCTAACAGACTTTTCCAACTCCATAAAAGTGTTGTCGTCATCCAAACTTAAAGAGCTGGTAAATCCACAGGACATAAGCCCAAGACTTACCACTTTGTGACTGTTCCTTTTGCCATTTTATGCTTCGGCCTATCCCAGCTTATCTGGCTGCCCACAGAGATCAAAGATGCTAGTGTTCTGGCTGCAAGACCGGCTCTATTATGACTTTGGAAGATCCCAGAAAAAGCCTGTCCCCTGTCAACAAAGTTCACAAGCCATCATCAACTATGTGGCGAGAATTATCAACCAGGCTGGCAGACAGTCAGAGCCCAAAACTGCTATTTTGGCGGCTCAAAACTGCTCACCCTTCCTGTGGACTGTGTCACAGAAGGTTTGTCTTGGGTAGAATTGTGGCAGGCTGTGCTACTGCCTGGGACGGTGCCACCGGAGAGCGGTGGGGTCGGGAGGCAGTGGCACCTCTGCTTCTAGGAATGCAGCCCCTTGTGAGTTCACATCCACTTCTTGAAAATGCCACCTGAGCAGTGCCAGGCTGGGCCCTGTTATTTGATAGAAGAAGCAATTTGCAAATTGCATGCTGCAAATTACCAGTGCCCATCTAATGATTGTTTTAATCAACACAATCACTTGACGATTGGGATTCCATTCTGCAAAATGTAAATTATTTGTCTGGAAGCCACCTAAAGAGATGTGGTAACAGTTGATTCCTGATTTAGATGGAGCAACTGAGACTTCTGGGCTCTCGGTGGCAGGAATGCAATCTACGTTTGCCAGACTTCGACTTTTGATCTCTTCCCAGCCCCTCAGTGTGGTGCCATCCTGTCTGATAATGCAAAGCAGCAGCAGGGAGCCCCAGATTCCAAGCAGCCATATGGCCTGGAAGGTGAGCAGTCAACCTCAGCAATGTATGCCGTGAGGCTAAGCAGCCAGCCAGCCAGGGAGCGCTGCCAACCTAGGATGTGTGTGCAATTCAACGCAGTCATTAGGATGGACCCCCAGTATACATTGACAAGCATGTGTGTATCATGGTATTTGTCGGGGGGAGGGGCGGGGAAGGAGAGGCAGGCTCTTGGTGTAGGGTAGGCTGAACTCAGATTGCTATGTAACCAAGGGTGACTTTGAGCTTCTGATCTTCCCGCCTTTCCCAATTTACCTTACCTATTGTGCCACCATGCCTGGGTTATGTAATGCTAGTGTTTAGAGGACGGCCCCTTGCATGCTAGACAAGCTCTCTATCAACTGAGCTACACCTTGAGGCCACATGTACATCATATTTTGAAGTCTTTTTAAGAAAGAAAAATAATTTCTGAGTAACAAACATCAAAATCTCTTCTAATCACTGGCATGATGAACAAACTAGAAGCCTGGCCACAGGTGCATTGGCCACAGGTGCGCTGGTCACAGATGTACTGGCCACAGGTGCATTGGCCACAGGTGCACTGGTCACAGATGCACTGGCCACAGGTGCACTGGTCACTGGACGTATTCCTGAGTTTTCATCTTCATGGTTATGTCAGAAATATAGTTTGGGGAACTTATACATGTTGGTATAAAATGAATCATGGTTGCTACATTGGTGAGCATGACATTCACTTATGATCTATGCCTATAATTCTGAGCTCTTGCATTTGAGTTACCAACCTATCAAGCCATCCACCCCTGGTGCGCAGTATAGAAACCAAGAGCTGAGCACTGTAACCTCAGAGAGACGATTCTGGGAAGAGATTTTAATGTCCGGTTGGCCAAGAAACTGGTGAAGATTGCACGGATTAACTCCCAACTTTGTAGCTGCCACATGGGCCGGCCTGTCCTGCTTCAGGCAGCCAGGGCTACTCCCTGGATGAGTAAGAACTGTGGGAAATGCCCTGTCTCATTTATTGCTCAACCAAATTTTATTGCCTTTCCAGCTTCAAAACCCAGTTCAGAGACCATCTTGCAAAGGTTTTACTTCTAAGCCCGAGGCAAAAGTATACTGGACCCTCCACATCAGTGGTCTGGCTAAGCAGACATGGAAAACACGCAGAAAAGTGATTGCATCTGGGCTGTGGGGAGGCCATCTCCCTGCTCTGTCTTCATTCTCTAATTAATATGCTGTAAAACTATTCACATGGTATTTACATTGTATTAGACACAATCAGCAATCTAGAGATGATTTTTACAATTGCACATGGGAAGACGTACGCAGGGGATATGGAAACACTAAACCATTTCATAGAAGGGTCTTGGGCATATTCAGGCTTTCTTATCCTGTGTGTATATGTGGTGTGTGTATATGTGTGTGTGTGTGTATGTGTGTGTATGTGTGTGTGTGTGCGCATGAGTGCATGCACGCACATGCTAGAATCAATATTGTGCAGATACTCAGAGACCACTATGTTTTCTTTTCTTTTGAACCTCACATACTTATCAAATGTGACTTTATCCGTGTCTCTATTTTGGGTCTCTTATTGATTGAAAAAACAAACAAACAAAAAAGCCATAACACTCTTATATCTTCAGCTATTGACTCCATAGAAGGTTTACAGTGTTGGCAGAATGAACTAAAATACAGAACAAGTTCCTCTTAGCATTGTAGATAATTACCATTCTAGAGAACTAGCGAATGAAAGAAGAGGGGGTGTGTGTGAATTAGACACCAAATATATGCCAGACCAAGTATGGCTGCAGAATCTTAAAAGACAGCCTTTAATCCTAGCACTGAGGAGGCAGAGGCAGGTGGATCTCTGTGAGTTCAAGGTCAGCTTGCTCTACATAGTGTCAAGCCAGCCAGAGTCATGTGGTAAGACTCTGTCTTAAAAACAAACAAAATCAGACAAAACAACAATAACAATAAAGCCAAACCAATAAAACCACCCACTCAACAAATGGAAAACTCAATCCAAACTGTGTTTACAGACATTACAGATACCATTTGGGTTCAAAACACTAATCTCTACGGTGTCAATATTAGCTTTTGATCTTCATGAATCCCATCAAGGTTGCTTGCTACTCCAAATATAAGAATTTTAGGTGGAGGGATTTTTATCAGTGTGTTCAGAGAACTTGCTGGTTCCCAGGTTGCAAAGTTATAAAGAAGTTGTGTTTTCTAAGTCAGCTAATCTTTAATTATGTTCTTCTATGTTAGTGATATGCCTACTTACACCAGCTCCTCTAGTTTTGAGGGGTGCTCATTAACTGATAACTATACATTTCTCCAGGGGAATGGAGAGAGAGGATGTAGTATATTTACATATATAAAACATATATGAAATACTATTCAGCCATAAAAAGAATGAAATTTATCATTGGAAGCTACATGAATGGGACCAAAGATTATGTTAAGTGCCAACAGTTAGGTTACATGTCTGAGTTTACAGTGTGTGAGCCAATCTGTTTGCTAGTTTAGTGGGATCTGCAAGCCAAACAGAAAACAAAAACAAAACAAACACACACGTGGTCACAACCAGTCAGTTAGCCCTGTAGAAGAAGCAAACGGGATACTGCCCGCCGGAAGTGAGGGAGGCAGGAGGGTAGAACGTTTCTGGAGGACATTCACAAAATGGCCACAGAGCACAGAACGGAGGAATCATTTCTGGTTCTTCCAAAATATTTAGAAAGCAGGCATGGCCTAGACTATAATTAGTAAGAGTGGCTGATTGATCAATGCTGCTCTAACTTGAGTGAAACAAGGATGAGTAGGTGGGCAGGACACGGGGTCACCTCAGTGGTCAGGACATCCATAGCAAAGGATTTATCCCAAGACAGCCATCCTAGGCTACAGGAGACGCTGCCCCTAAATTAAAATATATTGAGAAGAAGATGTGCTACTTGTCCTTGTTCTGCCTATCTCACTGTAGTCTCCAAAGTAAAGTAAACCACCTAATTGTTCAGGGATATGAATCCTAAAGTATAAGTCTTGTTTTAGACGGTCCTTGCTGTCCCTAAACATGACAGGATTCTGACTCAGCTGGGCTCAGTCCTGGGTCCTTCTGAGGCTTGTCACCACAGCTCCCTGGACGAGGCAAACCAAGACAGTGGCTAGGACAATAGTTGGTTTAGGGATAGTTTTCAGTATAAATTACTTTAGCTGACAATTAGCCACAAGGTTCGCCCTGCTCTGCTGCATCTCCACCCTGTGAGCATATGAGCTTGGTGAGAATGGAAGGGGAGAGCAAGGAGCACATTATCATCCTGTAAACTATGAACAGGGTGCAGCGTGTGACTGAGAATGTACACATTTGCTGTACATTTGAGCCATGCTGCAGCTAAGCCACAATTTCTGCACTTTTTTTTTTTTTTTTTGATGTTGGGCTACAAATAACGCTCAAAGTTCTAAGAAAGATCTTAGGACCCTGAGACCTCAGGGTGTTGTTCCTCATGTCTCTCCCACATCACTCTGGTGTTCTGTTTATTTCTCTGCAGGAACATTTAGGGGACAGACACAATGTCACTGCCAAGAAGAACAGAAGACACTTTCTGCCTCAGTTTCTCTTTTTGATGGAGAGGGGCCACTATTATAAAGAAATACATAAGCCAAAAGCTGCCCCTGCCCCCATGGGACTATTTATTTTTCCAGTGAGAATCAAATAACAATGACATGGTTTCCTTGTTTGTTTGTTTGTGTTGTTGTTGTTGTTGTTTCGAGACAGAGTTTCTTTGTGTAGCCTTGGCTGTCCTGGACTAGCTTTGTAGGTCAGGCTGGCCTCAAACTCACAGCGATCCACCTGCCTCTGCCTCCTCCCAAGTGCTGGGATTACAGGCATACACCACCACTCCTGGCTTGACGTTATTACTTAATATAATTGTAATTCAAAATTCAATGGCCTGTGTGCTTAAGAAAGAGGTTATCTGAAGACACATGTACCATCATCAACACATTCAATGTCTATCAAGAAAGCACATGTTGGCACTAAGATCACCAGCTCCAGAAGCTGGAAAGGCCAACAGAGCAGAAGGCTTGCAACCAAGCTACTTTTATTTATTTTTTAAAAAGATTTATTTATTGTATTCATTGTATATGAGTGCTTTATGTGCAGAAGAGGGTATCAGATCACATTATACATGGTTGTGAGCCACCATGTGGTTGCTGGGAATTGAACTCAGGACCTCTAGAAGAGCAGGCGGTGTTCTTAACCTCTGAGCCATCTCTCCAGCCCCCAAGCTACTTTTAAACAAAATATTCACATTCTGTGAAGAGCAGCAGGAAAAGCGCTCCCCTGAAGAATGGGGCAGCCCTTCTAAGTCCGGCGCTTTGTGAGGCCCGTAGGAAATGCTACTCTTGGCTGTTGGAAAATAGTGCTCCCAGCATGAATATTTGGAGAGGAAGTTCCAACCACAGGGACAGACTAAACAACAGAATTCCCGAAAGCGCTTGAGGTGTGTGTGTGTGTGTGTGTGTGTGTGTGTGTGTGTGTGTGTGTGTGTGTGTGTGTGCACATGTCACATTCCACTTCCCTCATGCCTGGCTTCTGAGGGCCCTCAGGGTGCTGGGGACAGTTCAGATAGCCTTGTCAGCCCTGGGCCAGACACTTCCTCCTCCACTTCAGGACCAGGGGAGCTGGTACCTGCTGCTTTCCTGAGGTCACCCAAAGTCAACTGGGACATCCCCTCCAAAAGGAGCCCTTTATTAAGTCCATGTCATTAAGCATCCATGCTTTGTCTCTACAGGAGACAGAGCCACTGGAGCAGATGGCACAGCATTGTGAACTGGCAGGCTAATGGCCTCTTACCCAGAAAAGGGTGCCTGGGACATGAGGGAAGAACTGTGATGTATACTTTTTATGATAGTTGTTGGCTCTCTAGGTGACCATGGAAACAGGCTTAGAGTAGAAGTGCTCTTGAAAGAGAAGGCAAAGCCCCATTGGATGCGCAAAGGAACCAGATTTGCTGGAAAGCTTGTGAAAACAGAAGCCCAGCCCCTACTTTCCTCTTAGGAATTAGAATCCCAAAGACAGGGGTTCTCAACCAGGACAATACTTCCACAAAGGACATCTTGACAGTGTTGGGAGGCCTTTTTGATTTGTCACAACTTGGGAGGGTAGTAGACAGGGGCCAAGGATGCTACTCATCAGGCATAGGTCCATCCTGTAGCAGAAGAGAGCATCTGGACCACACTGTCCACAGTACTGAGGTCGATGTCTCTGTGGGAGGAGTCACCTGGAGTCTGTGGGTTTTCTGGTTTTGTATGGTATGCAGGTGCACATGTATTCAGGTTCATGTGTGTGAATGTGGAAGCCTGAAGTGACATCTGAAGTGACATCAGGCTCTTGATCACTCTCCACTTATTTATTAAGGAAGGATCTTTCACAATTGAAACCAGAGCACACAAATTAGACCAGCCACAATTAGCCAACTTACCCTGGCAAGCCTGTCTCTGCCTCCCAAGAATTGTAATTACAGAGGCTGCTATTGCCTGCCTGGCCTTTGCATCGGTCCTGGGGATTCGAACTCTGGGCCTCATGATTGTGTTGCAGCGCTACATTCCCCAGAGCCATCTCCTAGTTTTTGTGTTTTTAACCAAGTTCCCCAGGAAATCTTGATGAACACTGACTTGAGGACTCTGTACATGTCTTGGCATCCACTCAACAGATCAGGCAGGAAGATGGGGAGGGTGGGAGGAAGAACAAATGCCAAAGGCATCTTCCTTGAAGGCAGTTCCAGCCCCCCTTATGCAGGGAACCAATGGAGCTCTGAAACTGGGCAGGTAAGTGAGCCGCCCACCTGAGCAGAAACGTCAAAGTTCAGAAATATCCCCCTCACTGCCAGTTATGAGCTGGGGCAGACTTGTTGATATGGCTTGAAAGGGTATAAGGCCTCCTCTCAAGGGCACCATGCTTCTACACAGGGCCTTGTCATTAGCTGTGGTCACCATGAGCTGATAATAGACAGGAAGTAGGGATGTGTAGGCAAGAATTTCCACTCCATGGAGTGGAGTGGAGCAGAACATGTGACAGGATTTAGCAGAAAGTGCTCCTTATCTGTTAGTGCTCAGGAATAGTAAGCCAAGACATGCTTCTGTGGTTCTGGTCTCTGTCTGTCTGTCTGTCTGTCTGTCTGTCTGTCTGTCTGTCTCTGTCTCTCTCCTCTCTCTGCCTCTTCTCTCTCTGTCTCTCTGTCTCTGTCTCTCTGTCTCTATCTCTCTCTCTGTGTCTGTGTCTCTGTCTGTCTCCCCCCATCTCTCTCTCCACAAGCCACATCTTTACGAGGCTGGAGTTTGCATGCCTCCGTGTCCTTGCTCATTGCTGCACAGGGCCTTCCTAACTCTATTGAGAGAATGCCTGAGAAAGAGCCTTTTAAGGAATTGCCATGGAAAGAACTGACCCCTAAAGGTGGAAGGAGGGAAACAGGAAGCAGGAATCTGAGCAAATGAAAATGTTTCCCTGTTGTTATGAGGCCCTTGGAGGTGTGGGTGGGAGATATTGATCATGTTCTAGAAACAGTTATAAGAAACAGGAAGAGACTAAAAGTAAATTCTTCATGAATCGGAA
>OU015756.1:40063624-40097582 GCA_907169655.1 Acomys percivali | reverse complement strand
TGTGTGTGTGTGTACATGTATGTGTGTCAAAGTCTCACTATATACACAGATCAGGCTGGCCTCAAACTCAGAGACCTGCCTGCCTCTGCTTTCTGACTGCTGAGATTAAAGGTGTGCACCACCACGCCCATCCTGATGGATGTTTTTGTAACTTTGCTTCTTAACAATTTGCTTAGCATTTCCAGTGTGCTAGGCACTGTGCTGAGGACATTATTAGGCTGTGTCATTTTATCCTCATGATATTTTTGCTTTTAATTAAACAGATCAGGAAACTAGACCTTGGCACCTAAGTGACTGGCCAGTCACACCGGGAAGGAAACAAAGCAGGCTGGACCGCCAGACTACCTCCTCCTAAACCTTGCCGGCCTTTGTCTCCCAGCATCCTTTTCCAGGATGAAATGGCCAAAACTCCAGTAGCATAACTACTTCAATAGAAGGGACCTAAGGAATCAGAAGGGTTTCAGTCTCTGTAGGTCTCATTGGAAGGAGAGATGCCAATGTTCTGAGGAGACAGAGTCCTTGCCGCTAAGGAGAACTGGAGTGCTGGGGTGGGGGTGGGGGACCACACAGAATGACCTTAGCAAGGTTAGCAAGCCTCCTTGCAGGCGTCATCCTCCCCTCCCCCACCTTACCTCTCTTCCCATCCTCTGGACCTCTCTCCTAGCAATGAATCCACTGGCTCTTAGCCAGATGGTAAACCAATTTCTTAATGTAATGTTAATGTAAACACCGCTTTTATGTATTTTCTGTGAATTTACTATAGACTAAATAAAGTCTACATAAATAAAAATGGACCATGAGAGAGGGCTGGCTGAACACACAGTTTGGGCTCTACAGCAATGAACTAGGTAGACTTTAGAAAATTGGATTTCTTGCATTTACCTGTCAGTTCTCTTCCTGTCTCTATCTTACAGAACCTATGGCATCTTGTTGTAACATGTAACAGAGCAGCTTTCAGACATGTACGAGCCTTGCTGCTGTTCTGAGACGACAGGATGAAGAACCGTTTAACCTAATGGATAAAAGTTTTTCTTCCCTAGTAAGAGTAAAGTCAGGGCCAAGGTGGGTAGAGAGTATTTATTTAAATACTCTCAGTATGGTAGGCCAGCCCTTCTGAGTGAGAATTAGTCTCCCTGGGGCTCCTGCCTTCTCCAGGATACACAGTATTGTCTATGGAGATCATCACAGAGCACATGCAGTTCCTTAGTGCTTTGGTATTTGAAGATACGTCTTTTTCTGGACTGAGATGGGTTCACCCACTATTTCTTCAGGTTTCTGGTCTCTATGAGGCTGACTGACTCTCCTCAGCAAGCACCCCAATTTGTCAGTGTGTCTCCTACACTGCCTAGACAGGATGAGCTCTAAAATCCCAGGATGGAGAGAGGCTGACATCTGTATCCTGAGCTGACCTTCAGCTGGCCTGTGAGGCTTCCTTGGATGGCTGTACGTGTGTGTGTGTGTGTGTGTGTGTGTGTGTGTGTGTGTGTGTGTGTGTGAGAGAGAGGGGGGGCGGGCAGAGGGAGGAAGAAAGAGATTCTTCAATGTGTAAGGATTCTAAATTCATGGATTCGGGATTCAATCAATCACAGGTTAGGGTAGAGGAAGGGATCTATGCTAAATATGCAACCTTCCCCCTCATTATTTTTCCTAAAAATTCAGCACAACTACACCATATTAGCTATTTTAAGTAATGTAGACAAGATTTGGGGCACACAGGAGGATGTGTGCTTGTTGAATGCAAACACTGCACTGTCTTGGAGAAGGGCCTTGACCATCTGTGGATGTGGGTGTCTGTGGGTGGGAAGGGAGTTCTTGAAGCATCTACACTGCAGAGGGACAGCAGTCTCTCCATAGGTAGACAGACAGACGGATGGAGAGACAAGGGCTAGGGTTGAAGGTGAAGCATGGAGCTTGTCAAAGCATAAGCCAGGTCTGTAGACACGGTTAAGAAGAGGGAAAGCTGCTTTGTGGCTTTATACAACAGGAGGCCTTTGGCACCCAAACAGCCTGGGCCACAGCGTTCTGTTGTCCCTAGTCACATGGCATGTGGGATGATGTTTCAGGCTATTTTATCAATCTCATTTTAAAATATATATACAACACATAATGCAAGAAAACAGAGCTGGAAACAAATTAAACAGTCAATCAGTAATATTTTTCTCACCAAAGCGCAAACATTAAAATTCACTAGCACACACTTCAAGGTTAAACTGACGAGTGGAGAGAAGCCCATGGAAGAGAGGGGGGGGAAGGGAGGGAGGGACGGAGGGAGGGAAGGAGGGAGGGAGGGAGGGAGGGAGAGGCAGCACCTTCCGGCTCTGCGCACAAAAGACACACAGCACTAGAAAAGTGTCTGAGGAGAATGCTTGTCATCCTGGATGGTGATAGTTGCCCCAACTCAGGGAAGAGACAGCCCTGCCTACAGAAAACTCCTATCACACTCTGTTGAGAAAGCCCTGTTGAATCCATCCCTAAATAGTAGGCGCGCTTATCTCACTGGTGCTGTGTTGAGCCTCGTTACAGGGGAGAGGAGAGAGATTGTGATAGTAATTCCTAAGTAAGTCCAGATTACTACTCTGATCTTTACATTTAGTCTCTGTCCTTTGTGTCTCACCATGGCAGCACATCCAGGTGTTCCCAAAGAGGGTTAAGTGAGGGATGAAGTGGGCATGCTGCTCTCTGGCTGGTGTCCTGTCCTGACTGTAGAGTGGGAGCGGGCACTGAGCTGAACCCCAGCATTCATCTCTCTCTTCCCCGGCTTCCTGACTGTGAATGCAATGTGACCAGTGCCTCACACTCACTCCTGCCTCCCGTGCCATGATGAACTACACCCCTTCAGAAAAAAGCCAACAACAACAACAAAAACCCCTCTTTCCACAGCAATGGAAAGTCTAATATAAAGACTATTAAAATCGTGACTACCGAGCTTTTCCGTTGTTGTTCCTTAAACTTTGCACCCCAAGGCTAGTGCCTCACTTGCTTTACAAGAAATCAAGGCCTTATCAGTATTTTTCTTAGAAGTTTAGGTAGGGAAAGTGGGGTGTCGACACTGTGGCTTAGACCCAGCCCTAGGATTAACTGCCTTGGTGAGCCTTCATTATTTTCCTTACCTCATCCCTGGTAGCTGGCCAGGTACAATGAGGAAATCATGGAGTTGGCTAGTGCGCCGCAGGTGTGCCACTGACCTGTAAGCAGGCTCTAACCCGATCACAGCTCCACCTCAGTTCGTGCTTGGTAGAGACACCAGGTACACGATTTGCCAAAGGGCTCTCCCAAAGGGTTCCCCAAGACAAGAGGGAGGCGTAGAGGTCTGATCCAGGGAGGACGATGATGAAGCCACTGGGCCCGACAGAAGCTTCACTGCATGAGTAAGTGAGAGCCCAACCAAATGACAGTTCTATACATCCAGGATGTCGCCCAGAATGTGGCAAACAGTGGGGGCTCTAGCCCTACTGGAGAGGTGTTCACCTCATAACTTGGGGAAAGATGGGGTGGGGGACAGGCTCTCACTATGTAGCTCAAGCTGACCGTGATGGCGCCATTCGCCTGCCCTGACCTCCCGAGTGCCAAGATTACAAGGGTCTAAGCCCACACTGAGCATCACTTTGTAAAGATGAGTTAAAGTTGTTCAAACTTTTTATCCCTCAACCAATCCCAGTGTTTTACAATGTATTTAAACCACGTACAGACTAAACCTATAGCAAGTGATCACTCAGGTAACTGAGCGCCAAGAAATGGAGTGGGGGAGAAGGGCTTGAAGAAAGGGATCAGCTGCTGAAGTGCCTGCCTTGAAATCACAGGAACCTGAATTCATGCCCCAGATCCCATATAAAACAAAAAACAAAACAACAACAAAACAAAAACACCAGGCAAACAAACAAACAAACAACAAACAAAGCCATCCCTTTGGCTTGAGCTTTAATCTCATACCGGATTCCTGAGTCGCTCTAGCCTGATGGGAAACCTCTAGGTCAAATGAGAGCCCCTGTCTCAGGAAAACAAGGTGGATGGTGCCTGAGGAATGACACCTAAGGTTGTCTTCTGTCTTCCACATAGGCATGTGTACAGCCCCGCATACATGCACACCCCCCATAAACATAAACACTTCCCTGGATGTGTGAGGCCCTGAGTTCGGGTCCTTAGCATCACAAACAACAGAAGGAAAAGGACACCTAAAAAACAAACAAACAAACAACAAACAAATCCCAGGTATAAAGTTTTATTGATGATGCTTTAAAACGTGGGGGGGAACCACTGGTGGGCAACATGGTGACTCAACATTTCAAAGTGTCCCCTGGGCCCACAGCCACCCCAGCTGTAGCCGGGACATTCAGTCCTATCCACATGGAGAAGTCCAGTGGACCAGTGCAAATAACAGTGTCCCGCAGTGGCCCTGGCTACCTGGTCTCCCTTTCTCTAAAGGAATCTGCCTGGCAGGCACATTTGACTCAATGGTGGCCTGGCCCTGGATGAAGCTCCTAAAATAGATAGTTACGGCATGGGGAGCAATTCCCAAAGTTGAGATAAGCCCCTCCCCTCTCTTTCTTAACCTTACTTACGCCTCAAATTTCAGATCCATCCAGTGAGCATTGAAAATGCCTGATTTTTTAAAAATAGGTACTGACGGGTGGGGAGATGGATCAGAGGTTAAGAGCACTGACTGCTCTTTCAGAGGTCCAGAGTTCAATTCCCAGCAACCACATGGTGGCTCACAACCATCTATAATGATGCCCTCTTCTGGCCTGCAGGCACACATGCAGGCAGAATACTGTATAAGTAATAAATAAATCATTTTTGAAAAAAAAAAAAAATAGGTACTGACTATGAACTAAGATACATTATTCCTTGCCTTACAGAATTGTATATAGCCAGAAAAACCAGGCACTTCATGACCTGAATAGGACGAGACCCTTATGGGATTAAAAAATATTAACTTCAAACTAAGAGACAGGGTTGGAGGAGGAATCTGTGTGTGTACAGGGGAGGGTGTGCCCTTCACCTTGGGAAACAGAGGCAGGTACTCACAGCCGGCTGGGAGGGCTGCAGTTACCTCTACTTCTGCTTAACTTCTAAATCAATGGTCTCAAAGAGGGAGCAAGAGACTCATTACCGAAATCTGCGAATGGCAGTCACCTGCACAGTGTTTCAGACACTAGAACGAACAGAAGAAAAATATAAAGGGTCTCCACAGAGGTCAGAATCTGCCAGGAAATTACAGAATCGAACAAGAGACGGCAGAACACATCTGGAGTCAATAACTGGAAACACAGATATTCAGAAAGGGGGTGTTGGGGGGGGGGAGAGTCAAGCGCTTGAGTGAACAGAGTTCCCTGTGGTTAGCCAATTACAAATGATCTCTGGAGGCCAGGGGCTGGCTTTTCACAGCCTTCCATAAAAGAGCGTTATCTCCCTTGACAGCTGACCTCACCACTCTGGCCCTGGATGTCACAGTGCACCTGCCATCTTTGGGTCGGTCTGTAAGTGCTCTGCCTCAGATAAGATGTCCTTCCATGTCCTAGTCTCTAACAGGGACGCCTGCAAACAATACGCAATTAAGGCAGAGCGTGTCCTGTCATCAAGGGCTCCATGACTACCAAGAGGCACCCCGACTCCTGGGAAGCCCTGACTTTAGAGAAGTGTGGAGGAGAAATGACCTGCAAACTGCTGCTCTCCCCTGTCAAAGCTGACCACAGCAGGAAGTGGCTTTCTTGTCTTGTCTTTTCTTTAAAAAAACATAACCAAGTTGTAGGCAGATGAGTACATGAAGAAATACACGTGAATTCCCAACAGTTTCCAACTATGTCAGTTCTACAGATGTGTGCTTACTGCCCTGAGCATGGCCAGCATCTGCCTTGAACTATGTGGAGTCTTCTAGAGAGAATTCAATGCCATATTCATGAAGTTTGCATTTAGTTAGGAAACTAGAGGTAGAGCAATGGCATGATGCAGTCAGCAAACACAGTAAATGGCTTGGGAGGAGACACACCAAGAGAATTACATAGTGAGGCCCAGGAAACTTAATGGATCGCCTGGCTCCTAGGAAGGCTCACAAGAAGGGCCTGGAGGCTAGGGACTGTGGCTCAGTTGATAGAGTGCTGGCATAGCATATATGCATCTCGGGGATCAGCCTTCAGGACCACATATACTGGTCTTGGGTGGTACAGCCCTTAATTCCAGCACTCAGGAAGTGGAGATAGGAGGATTAGAAGTTCAAGGCCAGCCGGGCATGGTGGCTCACGCCTTTGAACCCAGAACTCCAGAGGCAGAGGCAGGTGGATCTCTGTAAATTCAAGGCCAGCCTGGTTTATAGGACAAGAGGAACCCTGTCTCAAAAAACCAAACAACAACAACAATAACAATAACAACAACAGGTTCAAGGCCATCCTCACCTATTAGGGAGTTCAAGGCCATCTTGGGTTACAGGAGACTCTGTCTTAAAAGCATGATAAACAAGCCCAAACAAACAAAAGTGACTAGGATTTTGATAAATGAGATGAAATCCTGAGAGGGAAGAGCTTGGCCAAACACTTCCACCAAGGACAAAAATGCACACAGGTTGGTGGCTCTATATGATGGTTGGTTGGTTGGTTTTTCCAGACAGGGTTTCTCTGTGTGGCTTTGGCTGTCCTGGACTTGCTTTGTAGATCAGGCTGTCCTCGAACTCACAGAGGTTCACCTGCCTCTGCTTCTCCAAATGCTGGGATTACAGGCATGCACCACCTCATCAGCAACTCTACGTGATTTTTTTTTTATGTGTTTATTTGTTATGTATACAGTGCTTTGCCTGCATGTACACCTGCAGGCCAGAAGCAGGCATCAGATCACATTATAGATGGTCTGAGCCACCATATGGTTGCTGGGAACTGAACTCAGGACCTCTGGAAGAGCAGCAAGAGCTCTTAACCTCTGAGCCATCTCTCCAGTCCTCTCTATGTGATTTTAAAACACTTTTTGAATGTTTTATTTATTTAGAAGTCACAGTTTTGTTTTTTGTTTTGTGGGGTTTTTGTTTTTGTTTTTGTTTGAGTCAAGGCCTCACTATGAGTGTAGCCCAGCTGGCTTGACACTTACAGTGTGACTTAGGCTGTCCTCGGACTATTAATCCTCCCTCAGCCTCTCAAGGGCTGAGCTTACTGGTGTGAGCACTGTGCCTGGCTTAGAAATGACAAGATTTTGGGATGGGCAAGGATCTTAGGGTCTCATCAAGTAGGGAACTGCTAGCTCACCACACCTAGGGGTGATATGTCAGTTACTATTCCAAACACTCCCAGTGATGGGGGGCTGTGTGGTTTTCAAAGGTGCAGGCTCTTTGCTGCTTTGGTTGTTGGTTCCTGTTCTGTGATTCAGTGTTCAGCGTATGTCATGCTGCCTTCCAACCATGATCTCTGTGCCCCAAATTGAAAACAGCGTTGGTGGCTCTCCCTCACCTTCTCTTACTGTCTCTGTTCCTTCCAACTGTCCCTGTGAGCAGTGCAGGTGATTGTAAAGGGTCTCTTGGGACACTTTCAAATTTGTTAAGGTCCCTTGAAGCAGTGGGAGTTGGAAGGAGACATTCATCTGCTTATCCTGATGTGGCAGATCAAGTTTTGAGGTCCCACGTCTCTTGGAAGGGCCACCGGGGCACAGAGCAAGAAGTGCGCACGCCTCCCAGTGGGAAAGGATGAAGCATGGGGTTCCAAGTGAGTACTGACCAAAGTCTGTGTCACAAGCTCTCCGGTCCAGCCTAGGGTGTGGGAAAAGGAGACTTTCTCCGCAATAGGTGTGCTGCTCTTTTAGCTGGGCTGCTGGCACCAGGCCAGGTGGCAGTGGGGAGCTCAGGGCTTCTGAGATCAAACTAGGCAGGGAAGGGTGGCTCCCACAGATTGGCACTGCACAGGGTGGAAGTGAAGAGGAGAAGCTTGTAGCAGCCGGGCAAACTCTAGCTTCCTGGGGTCCAGTGATGAAGTGTTTGGGGAAAATGGGAGCCCTTCTTCCACCAAGTGTTAGAGCTCTGAATAAACAGCCAGTCTCAGATGTCCTTCAGTGAAGTAGATGTTGGGGGATGAGAGCGGAATCTTGGGAAGAAGAAGAAAGACTGCCACAAGGAGGAGGGAGAGGTCCCGAGGGAAGGAAAGAAGGCCGCCATGGGTTAGCTGGAAGAGAGGCACATGGCCGGCGTGGATGGAGAATTCAGCCCAGATGAAGAGCATTGGCAAGGATTTGGGATTATAGATGGGAGGTAGCTTGATAGAGGTTATTTAAAACAGATGGCATGAGATTGAGTTAGGAATCCCAAGCCTGCCCCACTATGGGAGGTAGTTTAGAGGATTGCTATCTTCCCTGCCCCAAGTTAACTAAGGCTATTTTAAAATATAGCAAGTGCCTGTGTCTTAATTGATTGCTAGCTGGGCATACTGACAATACTAATAATACTGGTAGTTTAAAAACAGTAAGTGGCACCCAACGTTGGCCTCGAACCCATGACCCTGAGAGTAAGAGTCTCATGTTCTACTGACCTTGCTAACCAGGCCTACTATAATACAGATGATTAAAAAAAAAATAAGTAGATGGTGCTCATCACTTTATTTCATGTGAACCAAGGACTTACTTTTTTGTTGTTGTTAAGATGTATTTGTTTATTATTTATACAGTGGTCTACGTGTACAACTGCAGGCCAGAAGAGGGCATCAGGGTGCATTATAGATGGCTGTGAGCCACCATGTGGTTGCTGGGAATTGAACTCAGGACCTTTGGAAGAGCAGTCAGTGCTC
Source organism: Acomys percivali (assembly GCA_907169655.1). Lineage (NCBI taxonomy): Eukaryota > Metazoa > Chordata > Mammalia > Rodentia > Muridae > Acomys > Acomys percivali. The sequence continues at coordinate 40,088,832 of OU015756.1, read as the reverse complement.
TTAACCTCTGAGCCATCTCTCCAGCCCCGAACCAGGGACTGATAAACTTTGGGCAGTGGGGAGGGCCTTTGAGGATGAGTGTGTCTCATTGGCTGGGACTTAGGATGCTGGCAATGCTCTATTTACATGGGGAAAGATGACAGGTGGCAAGCTCATGTGACCGACCACCTGTGGCCACCTGAGGGTGTGTCACATGTTCTTGAGGCAGGCATGGAAATAAGGAGAGAACTTTGTCCCACATCTTCCATTCATTCTCAGGATGGGGTTTTAAATCTCAAGTTTGATATTTAGCTTAATTAACTTAATGGGTTTGAACACGCGCCATCTTGATAGTCCCATGATGCCAGTTCCTCCGGAGGCACGGCCCGCAACCCCCACAAAGTTTCAGTGACGCGATAGCCTCTGAGAATATGACCTGACCTGTCTTCTGTTTCTGCCTATGTTGGCTTCTCCTATCTTCTGTACCAGAAGTTCTCAACCTGTGGGTTGTGACTTCTTTAGGGTTGACCGACCCTATCCCAGGGGTTGTATATCAGACATCCTGCATATCAGATATCTATATTATGATTCATAACAGTATCAAAAGTACAGTTATGAAGGAGTAACAAAATAATTTTATGTCTGGGGGTCCACCGCATATAAGGAACTGTATTAAAGGGTCAAAGCATTAGGAAGACCCACACGAAGATTTCTCCAGAAACAGATAGAGATGGCTGTGTATAAGAACATTAGCTACAGACTGAGTCCCCACTGAAGAATGTGTCCGTGGTTACCCCCAGGACTAGGAAGCTGCCCTAAGTGGGAAATTTGCCTTTGAAGTACACCATCAAGTGGTGGATCTTGAGATGAGATCATCCTGGATTACCTGAGTGATCTCTAAATCTGGTATCCTTAGGAGACACAGAAGTGAAGACAAGGGCCAGAAGAGGAGATAGTGTGAGGACTTAGCCACTCAGCAACTGACCTCCGGACCCACCAAGGCTGGAAGAGGCAAAGGTAGATTTTTCTCTTTCCTAGATCCTTCAAAGATGGGAATGTGGCCCTGATGATGTTTTGATTTCAAACTTCTATGCATTCTAGAGCTGAAATAATGAGTGAAGTTGTTATGGTCTTTAGCTGTGGCGGTCCTAACAGACTAAGCCAGGAGGAGGTGAGTCCCACAGGAATGAAGTAAGTATTCCCAGTGACCTGCTCCAACCCTCCCCCATATGGCTAAGTGACAGGGTAAACATTTGGAGATGGCAGCCACCGAGACTCCTGTTCTCTTAGGGATAGAAATCTTTCCCCAGTGTAAAAAAAAAATCTAATTTCCTTTTAGTTCACTAATAAGCTATAATGCAGATGTCTTTAGAGGTGACTGTGGAACCAATTTACAAGGGCCTCCAGGGGCCACTGATGGAATGGCTGAGAGTGTGTGTGTGTGTGTGTGTGTTTGTGTGTGTGTACTGTGGGAGATGTCATACGAGTATGAGCATAACATTTAACGAGGAGCTTGAAAACACAAAGTGACTCATGTGTTAATGTGAGGAGGGTGTATGAGACTAAGCATGCGGCATTCTAGTCAAAAGAGGCCACGTGACTGGCAGTCTGTAGTCACATGCAAGTTATACAAATCATCTCAACAGATAGCAATGCCATCGCTAACCCTCCCATCATGCATGGGCTGTTGCCATGCTGTGTGCCAAGAAGCTATTAATGGAATTCCTAGAGGGCTTCCATTCAGCTGCCGGTGAAGTCTTCTGCGTCCCCGTGACAAATGCATCAAACACAAGAAGCAAATCCGAGTCACTGGGAAACAATGTAGTGGTTAAGTAAACCTGTTCCAATGTAAAACTGTTGTCAAAAAACAAAAACAAAAACAGAACAACAACAAGAAAACCTTCCTGGTTAGTTGGAATGACACTTGTGGCACACAGTTGAATGGCACTAGTTAACCCACAAGTAACAACAGGGAATGTGGCTCCCTGGGTAGGGAGGAGGAATTCTTTGAGCAGAGAGGGACAAGAAGGAATGAAATGCCCATCGTAAAACCTGCATGTGTCCAGGTTGGGAGTCACCTCGCACCCAGCCTGTCTGAGGTGGGAATGCCTTTGCTTTGCTCCTTTCTGTTTTAGAATATAAAATTTAAAATGTGTTGCTACTACTATCAGCAAGCAGTTTTCTACAGGTTAAGGGATATGCTGGTACTAGACACATATTTTTCTCATGTAATCTTTAAAACAATTTGATTTTACAGTATGTACTTTCATGCTACATGTAAAGAAACATCTCAGCTGAAGAAACACAAGCAATCTTTGGTTATCCATCCACCCATCAATTGACACATACATCTATCTACCCATCTTCCATCAATACAGCTACCATTTATCCATCCACACGTATGTGCACTCACCCATTACCATACATACACCTGTCTGTGAACCCAGCCACCAAACATTCCAGGTGTTACATGTGTCAAAAAATGATCGCTTTCAGTAACAGTAGATGCAGTGCCCCACCAGGGAACCTGTTGCAGTTTCTGGAAATGTCAATTCATACGAAGTTAGTTCTCTCCTCGATTTGAAGTCTGTATCTGTGTTGCTAAGCAATAGGTCACTATGGTGTCCTTACGCCATGGGGTACAGAATAAGGAGGGAATGACAGAGATGGGATGTTTGAAGAGAGAGCCCACGTTCTGCGATGTTGATCTCTGCCCCCTGCAGGTCTCTGTCCTTAGCAACTTTTATGGTCTTTATACTGGTTCTTGTTCTATGGAGACAGTACCTGGGTAAAATCCAATTCCCCCAGGAGGAACGACACAGTCTCCTTCAAGTAGTTTTGAAAGGCTCCTAATTGTTTGGTAACACTGTCAGAGGGCAGTCACTTTACCGCCCACATAAAAGTGAGTCTGTAACACTGGCACATAAATATCAGGAATAGCTTCATGCTGCCAGGGAGTCCAGAGATGCCAAGGTGGGAGGACACTTGACAGCCTCTGTAGCCCTAAGCCCAGCAGATCTTTTCGGCTCCTGCTTAGGGGTGCAGAATTCTAACACAATCAAGAGAGGAAATGCTGAGAGAGTTAGCCGTGAGACCCTACCACAGGAAGATGCTCCAATCACTTATCTTGTATGCCAGATTGCTACACCTGCTGCTCTGTAGAAGACCAGACATCACACTGACAGCCACTCTACCCTAGAAGGCCAAGACGACAGCACAGTCTTGGGTTAACAGGCTTTCCTTGTAATCCTACAGGAGCCTTTGCAGAAATGTGCTCTGTGCAGTCAGTGACCCGCTCCATCATGATGTCTAGACTAAAGCACAGCTAAGACATCTAACCGTGGTTAACATAACATGTCTGTCCTGGAATGATATAGCGCTTAAACTGAGCACCTAGCATGTGCCAGGTACTTCACACATGGCCACCACAATTGTTTATCACAGAAATCCCGGGTAGCTGAGTATCCCACTTTCTGGAGAAACAGATTGATATGAAGATATTAAGTGCCTCATGTAGGCTCACAATAGCGACAGACCCAGGTCTGTCTAGTGCCTACTACCCTGCCTCCTTTTCAAGAAAAACCACATGAGTACTAGCTAACTTGACGCCAGGGCCTTTTCAAACAGGTTAAAAAGCCTGTCTGGGGGCATAACGAAAGCACATGACAGAACTGGGCTTAGAGCCCAGGCAGTCTGATGCCAAAGATCCCTAGTCTAGGATGGCAGCACCACTTTACCTGGAATTAAATGAATAAGACCACCATGCCCCGGTGAGGCATTGCCCACCCCTCCTGCTACTCTGACCCAAGCATTTAGGCAAAGAGCTGCTATAGGTTTTACTGTACGATTTAGGGGTTCATCCTTGTGAGGTGGGGCTCGGGGGGGGGGGGAGCAGGAAAGTGATGGACAAGGAGCTTGAGGTTTTTCTTATAGAGATCTCTTCACCAAGCTGTAGTATGTTTAAGATTAGAACCCACAGTCCTCAGTTCACCCTTGTTCTTGAATGTACAAATGTATGTTATACCAAGGTGGGGACCAGAGTTATACCAGGGTCTGGGGACACATCTGCTCTGATGCAATGATTCCCTGTCATTGAAGGGCACAATATGTTCTACTTAAGGGGGCGGATTGTATCCACAGGACCCATGGAGACTTGCTTCCACAGAATGGTACAGGTTGCAAATTATCTGTCGCCTCTCACAGTGGCCTGGTCAAGCGCTCCTGAAGTCTGAGGTAAAAGGATGTTTATCTACAAGATTAGAGGCGACCAAGTATCCAAGGCCACTCCGGGTGGTGGTGATGGGTGGTACCATGACTGGAAACAGACTAGGCTCCCTGCCAAGTCAGATTACACCAGTGACAATCTACTAAAAAGCCCACAAGCACTCACACTTACTTTGTGGATGTTTCAAGAGATTCTTGAGCTGGGGACGGATGGTAGGAATGACCACCACAGAATTTGCTTTGCCTGAGGGAGGAGGGGAGGAGGAGGGGGCTGGCAGATATGTGCTGCCTGGCTCAGTAAACAGCAGTGCATTCCTTCTCCTCCCTCTGGAACTGTTCTGTTTCCCCAAACTGTTAACTGGTGGGGTTAATTACTAACAATTAATTACAATAATAAGGGCAGGGTTCCAAACAATTGCAGCCACAGGAGACTTACAGAGGCTCACGCAAGGCCTCTAAGCTTTCAGGAAAATTCCTCCAGCAGAGATGGACCTGGCTTTTATTTGTCCCTATCTCAGGACCAGGCACTCCTTACTCCAAGCTCCACCTATGCTCAGAGAAACACATTATAGTACATAGTCCTTTTCTCTTATCCTACTGAGGGAGAGACAGCAGTCCAGAGTTCAGTAATTTGCTAAAGGATATATAAGTTCCCATCACATACTGTATATACCTGAACTAATGACGTTGTCACCGATAACTTCTCAAGTACACACGTGCAAGTTGTCCTACAGGCTGCCTCCATAAGTAGACACTCTGACTCTGGGGTTCCTGCCCCATCATTTTTTTTTTTTTTTGTCTTTTTTTGTTGTTGTTGTTAATTGAGGACAATAAGCTCTACAGCGTTATTTTTCTAAGCAGTCAGAGGCAATGATGAAATGGTTTGTTGTTTAATCATAATCTTAAATCCATTGCCATAGAAGCAGCTAATCAGCCAGGTGAACAAGAGGGAGTGAAAACTTGCAGAGGTTTGGAACATCAAACACGAGTTTATACCTACAAAATCCAGGCTATGGCGAACCTTTGTCCGTATCCTGCTCATGGGCCTCAGAACCAACTGAGACCGTTATTAAGGCATAAGCAGCAGTCACTCTGCAACCGCTTGGGCTTAGAAGAAAGTAATATGCACAGAGGTCAAGTAGAGAAGAGAATATGAGCTTCCTAGGAGGCAGAGGGAAACTGGCAACAGAGCAAGGCAGATTCTCAGCAGGCAACTGTCTGTCTAAGAGAAATAATTTTTGGCTGTTTCAGTTCATACTCTTGGGTAAACTGACATGTTCCTTTAATTTCTAGAAGGCTGCATATGGGCATACTGTCTAGGAGCCGACTTCCTTACAAACCCATCTGCTAGCTTAACTCCAGGGAAAGCCACTGGACGAATATAAAATGAAGCAATGAAGGCATCTAGGAGGAAAGGCCTCACTCATTTCTTTCTTTCCTGGAGTCTCCCAGCTAATTTGGTAAGAAGATGGCCTGGGAAGCAGTTCTTCTGCTCTTGTTAATAATTGTATCTGGTAGAGTGTGGCTCTCGGGGGCCATTGAGAGCAGGTTGTGTGATCAGGATTAAGAAAACAAAAATAGGTCCTTGCAGTAAAATTACTTTAAAAGTCAGGTCGAGATAGAAGCAACAAAAGAGTTTCAACAATTTAAAACCCAAGCCTCACACTGCATTCTTGTGGCCTTGGAGGGGTAATCTTTACTTTAGCCAAAGGTCAGCAGGCAGCCTATCTGGCCTGAAGGTAAACACAGTTCTAATCAAGACTGCTAAATGTTTTCCACAAGCAAAAGAAACTGCAGGGTTTTTTTTGGAGGCATGGGGGGTGGGGTGAGGGGAGTTGAGGGAGAAAGAGGGAGAGAGGGAGAGAGGGGAGAAAAGGCTTAAAAATAGGGGGCCAAAGTTCACCAGCTTTAGGACTGACTTTTTATTGAAAACAACAACAAAACCTAACTATTACAGCTTTGAATCAAAATTGCTTCTGATACTATGACTGCAGAAAGCGGGCGGGGGGAGGGGGAGGGGGGGAGAGGTGTGTTGGGGTTGAGACAATCGGAATTTTGTGACTGTCCCCAGCAACCCTCCCCCCAACCCCACAAAACAGGCTGAACTGGTCTGCACATTTGAACTAAGCTTCAAAAACCATCTCACCTCACTTTTCTCCAGGGTTTTAAAAAGAATCAAATCAGCGTCACAATCAAAAGGCTGGATTAATAATTAGGAAACAAAAACGATTAAAGATCTGGCCAGAGACAACGCCGCTAGCCGTGGAGTAAGAAGGTGCTGTAGACTCCTTTACGCTCAAGGCTGTTACTCTGCACTAAGTTGTTCAGTGAGCGCTTTTTTTCATTCAGATTTCTAGTTCAGATCCCTACAGATTCATCTGTCTAAAGGCCAAGAGAGGAGACTTGGAAGTTCCTGCTCACCTGTTCGAAGATGTTTGGGTCTTTCAAAACAGCGGTGACCGGCCAGTTTTCATGCTTGTTCCAGGAGCTTCTAGGGCCACCTGAGCTGTGACCAGGCTCAACTTCGGTGTACAGGTGGCTGGAGGAAGGAGGAGGGCATTGGTTGGTTCAGAGCAGGAAACGTGTGACATCACGGAAGTGTGGCTGCGACCTCAGGGACTACTAAAACATCCCAGGAAGCCCCGCCCTCCCCCCTGTCAATTACCTGAGTACCTGGGGAGCAGGTAGGTGACGTCTCTCAGAGGACAAATGAATCAGTTAGAACAATTTGCAGGATGGAATTTACTTTCCTTCCTGAGCGTAACACGTGTCCAGCCCCGTGTACAGATCTGAATGCATACGTCTGATTGTTGTTTCCCAAGCCGCTCTTTTTCCCCCACAGGCCGATTTTGTATGCCTGATTGTTTCCTCTGCCCTCACAAGCCCACACAGCCAATGTCAGCATTTATAGGGAAGTTTAAACACTAAACCAAGACGGTGATTTTTGTAGGGGTAAAGAGGAAAAGGTTGTGAAGACTCAGCAATATCTGCGATTTGTTCCCCCCAAATGCCTTCCTGAATCTCATCCATTTGAGTCCCTAGTGTTTTTCTGTTCCAATATTATAACAAACTAGAGGTGATATTACACGTCTACTTCTTTAAAAAAAAAAAAATCTAAATTTGACGCCTGTCAGCATCATTAGCCAAAACCCCTCACCCCCCTGCCCCGCCCCCAGCATTGTAATAGTATTATACTCAGGCACTGATAAAACTTCGGTCATTCCTACCTCAGTCTGGTCGGCTTGTCACATGGTGGTTACAGCTCACCAAAGGCCTGCAATTAGGAACACTTTAAGTGATTCAGGTTAGAATGATAGCGCCTCACTAAGGGGATGTTGTCTGCTGGGAGAGTAGGGAAACAGAGTCAGAGTTATTTTGGTCCCAAGTTTGGTGTGTGACCCTGCTTCACGGCTGCTTCAGCTTTTCCAGCAGGAAAGAGAGGCAGCTGTGAGGCATCTTGCCTGCTGGTTAAGGCCTGTGGCATCTTGTGCCCAACGCACCAAACAGCTCCTGTCAGCGCGTTGAATCGCTGTGAATGCCCGTGGCTCGCAGCCAGCCTCCCTCCCCAATTTATTCACCGGGGAGTTCTCGCTCCAGGGTTGGTTCAGGCCAACTTTTGTCCCTTAAGGAAAACACCAGCTGAACGCCCCCTTCTGACCACGCCCCTACGGCTTCACCTTGTCTACCACCTCACAGCTTAGCAGAGGTTTGTGGGCTGGGCTGGGGGCAATGTTGGAGGAATAAATAGAAAGAGGCACCCCATTTCCCCCCAAGTGTCCCCGTTGGTGGTTCCTAATCACTCAATACCTTGTAAGGCAAATGGGGAGGGGCGGAGACGGAAGATGAATCTAGCGCAGGAGGCAACTTCAAAAGACTGGCTCACCCCGACAGGCCTAAACTGCCTCTCCCACTTGGGACCGAGGTGGGAAGCTTAAAAACACACATAAAAGCAACTTTTCACGACGTTACCCAATAGAAACTAAGGGAGGAGTGGCCTGTATTAGTAAAAGCAAAACAATCCGAACAGGGGGAATAAATGAAGGCAGCCAAACCTTTCACAGGCGGCTTTTTCGCAGGGAGGGTAATATTAGCCCACTAAAACAAAGGCTTCTCTTTCCTGAGACTGGGTATCTATCCCTTGGGATGGGAGGAGACTAAGCTACTGGCGTTGAATCAGACAGAAAGCCACGCCCCTCGTTGAGGCCCGCCCTCCGTGTGTTGTCAGTCAGGTCTCACCTTGCCCAAGGGTTTGGCTCTGACCAGGTGAAGCAGTTAAGAGTTCCTGGCACTGGAAGCCTGGGCTTGGTTGCAGGAAAAATACATTTGCATAAAATGTGCAATAAAACGAAGGCATATAGAACTTCGCTCAAGGCCTCTACACTGTGGGAGGTTTCCTTGCTCTATCCACAAACACACAGCCCTCTGCACATATGGCCCCGTGAAAGAAAGAGAAGAAAGGAGGAAAGAAGGGAAATAGAAAAAGTGGAGCCAAAGCTCAGGTGCCATGTATAAGAGAAGAGAAACACCTGGCTGTTCCAGACGGCCAGCCAAGGCAAGTGAAGAGCTTTTCTATGCTGCTGAATGCGGCGTGGTCTTTAAAGGCTAAAGATAAGTTCAATACAGACGCCATTGTGCCATTTGGACTGTTGTCCTGTTTGGGCAAAGCCTTGTATTCTAAGGTGCCAAAGGAAAAAATGGAAAATGACCACGAAAGCACTTGCCATGGCTACTTAACTCTCCTAAGAACTTTATCCCACAACCCCTTGTGTCAGCTCCTAGTGCCATTTTCAGGAACACAGACCAGGTCAGGAAAACAGGGAGGAGAGAAGCAGAGAGTTTGTTCACGCTGCAAGTGGCAGAACCAGAGCAGTTTGTCACCGAGGCCTCTCCTAAGCTGTGAAAAGAAATCAGATTCTAGTTGTAGGCTCACTGGGTGAGGTCCTAAATGAATTTCTTTGTCTCTGTCTGTCTGTCTGTCTCTCTGTCTCTGTCTTTGTCTCTCTGCCTTTGTCTCTCTCTGTCTCTCTCTGTCTCTGTCTCTGTCTCTCTCTCTCTGTGTGTGTGTGTGTGTGTGTGTGTGTTTCCCTCTCCCATCTCCCCGTTCCCCACTCTCCCTCTAGACAGAGTCTCTAGCCAGTCTGGTCTCAAACTCCCCATGTGTATGAGGATGGCCTTGACTTTGGATCCTTTTGCCTCCACCTGTTGAGTTCTGGGGTTACAGGTGTGAGCCTCTGCCTCTGGTTTTATTCAGTACTGATGTTCGAACCCAGGGCTTCCGGAATGAGAGGCAAGCCTTGTACAACTGCGTTACAATCCCAGTCCTGCCCTGTTCCCCCACCTTTTGAGACAGCATCTTGTCTAGCCCAGGCTGACCTTGACTGTTGATTCTCCAGCTTTCAATTCCCGAGTGCTGGGGTTCCAGCCATGTTCCACCACGAAGGGCTGACTTCAGCTTCTTACATCAGGCATTATTCTAAAGCAAGAGCCTGGTTGAAACAAGAGTGTGGGCTGAGAAAGAACTGCAGGTGTTAATTAATTAGCAGCCTGATTTATACACAAAACATACAGGTGTAAAGCATATATTCTTATGTATGCACGCATATATATGGATATGGATATATGGATATGGATATATAAAAGGCACCAGGAAATCACATCACTTCTGAGGATGCTCTTGGATTTGCCTTTTGGAGACCCATCAAATCAAACCCAAGAATAAAGAAGAGCTTGAGAGGCCACTTGAGAAAGACAAATGACTCCCTATAACATCTTCCATGGTCATTTCTATCAGCAGCCTCTTCAAGAGCCTAATATGATCTGCATATGGTTGAATAAAATGAGATAATGTAAAAGTAAATTTGAGTGGTTTAGACCAGAGGCAGCAGATAGTAGACACACACTGCTTCTCTGCAGCCAGCTCGCCACATACACACACATACCAAAACCATGGCCACTGTCATTGTTAAAAGGTAAGGTGCACTGGAGCTCAGAGCTAACCCTGTGTCCAACAGGACCGCCATAACAGACTGCCACCATCTCCATGCATTCAGCTGTGTGGTTTGTCACCACAGCTTGGCTTGTTGACTGACGTTCTCTCATAGGAGTTGAGGTAGGGGATTCTCCAGAGTGTGAACCTCCTCCCAGCCAGTTGTATGCAATTATGCTCCAATTGCATGAGATCAGAGAGGGGCTAGAAATACATAGGCTGGAAGGTCTAGGGAGGGGGGAGTCCCACCTATTGGCCCATTGGGAAGACCTCGTCCATGCTGGTAGACCCTCTAATGGGGCTGCATTAAGGTCACCCGCACTCCTGCCCATAACCCCCACTACACTGTGAGTAAGCCTAATAAACTCATTGGTTCCAGAGCGAAGTGTGGCAAACCATACCTCAGTTTACCATTGTGACCTTAGGAGGAGGGGAGGCTTTATTTACACCCTCCTAAGTGAGGAAATTTTAGCAACAGCTTGGAACCTCCAGGTACACTAGCAGTCGATGCTAACCATCCTGACTCAAGAACAAATCATCTCTAGCCCTATGTTGACAGCCAGAGGGAGCAAGGGGTGGTTGGTGTTGCCAAGGCTGCTGGGAAAGCTTCATTGACAAAAGGAAGATGAATTGGACCCGGAAGGAGAGCCGGTGGCAAGGGCGGCTCACAGGGCCGGAGGCAGGAGTGACAGGCTGTGTGTGGCAGGGCAGCAGTACGAATCGATGTTCTCGGTGGTTGGCTACTCCTCTATAGCCTTCCTCCTCTTTGGGAGCTGGCCTCTTCTGCTGTGGCCAGATGCAGGAAACTTCTGCAAACGCAGGTGGGAAGCATTAGGGAGCTCAGAGAATTCAAGGCTGATCTTTTCCCAGTTGCTCAGCCAGCTCACGTGGGCTTTGCAATTCGTTTGAACTCTTATATGTCTTGACAGAGCCATGGAGGCAGGAGAGGGGGTGGGTCCTCCAAACCTTTTACTCATTGATCCCCACAAGGCAGGCTGGCATTCTCAAGGCTTCTCTGTGGCAATGAGCCTATGGCTAAAGCATTCCTTTCTGACTCAGAAGAGTGACTCTGCCCTACATTCGCATCCTTCTTTTATCCCCAGCCTATTTGTGGGACTTTCTAAGGTGGCCAAATGTCACAATAGGGAACAGATTTCATCTGACTTTAATAAAGTCGTCTCTAGAAAAAGCCTCAGCTACATCATTTCTGAAGTTATTCTGCATTATGAGATGAGATTGCTGTATATACATTGCATCACATGGGCCTCGGTTGTTGTTGTTGGTTTTTTTTTTGATTTTTTTTTAACTAGCTCAGCTCCAAGCCTTTCGTTAGCTTGCAAGCGGGTCTCCACAGGGCAATTCTTGGTATCAATCAAGGCTTCCTGGCTCTGTTATGTGGGAGATAGCCCACCTCTCCCCACTCAGCCGAGGGCTGCCTGTTCCACTAGGTACCCCGTGCGCATCATAGGAGACACACATTTCCAGGTTCACTTGGCCTCTGTGGGGAGAGAGAAGTGCCTCAATTATTGATGAGGATGCAGTTTTGTAAGGTCCACTATGCGAATTGAAGGCAGCGCTCTCTTATTTACCAAAAGAAAAGCAGCGGCCACGTCCTTGCTTTCTTTGCAGTTGTTCCAAGTGTAAAGTTTATGATAACCAGATCTCCATGGTTACATCATCTCATCCTTGCATAAACCATGTGAGTCCTTCCCGAGCAATGTCTAGCAGTGGGGGTGGTTGCTGTAATGGCAACGGCATTGACCTCCGTTCTCAGGCTCACCCCTTGGATCTCATCATCAGCCTGTATGTCAAACGTGTCCCAACTCTCAGCCCTTTCTACACATAGAACAGCAGCTGCTTGCTGCCCTGTGTTAGATGGGAACACGCTTGCTCACGGCCTTGTTACCCCAGGGAAAGGGTTTCCCAAAGCACAATCTTGCCCCACCACATCCCATCTTTTTCTCATTCTGCCCTGGGAGTCTCGGAATGGTCACCTGGGTAGGCTCAGATCTGCTCGTCCTCTGTCTTGGACGGAGCCCAAGTTCTCCTGGGTTGCTTCATGCCCCAGGTTTTTGTTTGTTGGTTGGTTGGTTGCTTGCTTATTCTTTTTCTGTTTGTGAATATGCCATACCCAAGTCTCCCCCAGCTGGGTGCCTTCAAGAACTGTCTTCCCAATCCTACGTTTAGCCTCCATTTTAGTCTCTATCATTTCAAGAGTGACACATTTGCTTCTATAATGACTTAAAATTTTCTTATTTTCCTGAACACTAGTGGCAAAGAGGGTCATTGTTCAATAGGGTGTCCTTAATGCAGGCCAAAACCTGATTGTGGTTCCCATAACAACCTGTCTCTCTTGTTTTGTCTAGGCTCCTGTCAGTGCTTGCCATCCTGATTATTTCCTTTCCACTGCCTGCATCCACATGATGCACCCATGACACTGTACTGAGCCCCAGCAGACGCTGTATGCTAACTATGCTTCACATGCAAACACAAAGCCTGAGCAGAAAGCAACTTGTCCAACATGCCTGGCTGGTTACAGACAGACCACTGCTTCACTGCTGGCTACCTGGAACATCGCTCTGGGAAACCCTGAGACACGTCTCTTCCCATGGAACCTTTTCTGACTTCCCCAAGCAGATAGTTGTCTGTGCCCTCTACAAGCTCTACTTGAGCACTTTAGCATGTGTTTTTAAAAATGGTCTTCTCTAAAGATGGCAAAGCACAGAATGAGGCTTTTCCCAGGGCTTAGCCCAGAGTCTGAAAGGAAGAGGAAGAGATGAAGAGAATACATGTTGCTGAGCTGAATCTCGAGCCAACTCTTCCTTTGCCCACAAGCTTTGGGGAGCTGGGCTACCACATTTAATTTTCACAACAGCGGATGACAATCTAAGCATTTACTGTCCATTCACACACACACCCACTTATGTAACACACTGACTGAGTGCTTTCCACAGGACAGTCAGTGTCAAAGAGTCCCTAACTTTTATGTATTTAAAACCAGAGGGGGGGATCAGAGTTAAAACAAAATGCAATGTAGCAATTGTCCTAAAGAAAAATGCTATCGATGCAGTTACCCAAGAGAAGGAGGCTTGAGCTCCTTTCAAGTCCTCAAGGTCTCTGTCATGAATTAGCAAAGCTGGCCCCAGAGTGCTGACATTCCCACAATAACCTCAGAGCCCAGCCATCTTACCTTGGTCCAGTGTGTGTGTGTGTGTGTGTGTGTGTGTGTGTGTGTGTGTGTGTGTCACCAGATGACCTAAGCATTTATATAGTGTGAGAAGTGGACTTCTAAGTGGACAGAAAGACCATCCATGTCTCCATTACAGCCTCTGTCTCAGAGGCACAGTCAGGGCTGGCTGGTACCCAGGCAAGAACGTGGGAAAGATCTGGGTCCTGCCAACGATGGTAACATCTATAGACACTGAGATGAACTTCAATTCCTTTAAGGTAGTGTTGGCAGCTTAGTAGGCCTTTTGGAAAAAAAATCCTACTTTAAACATCAGCTTCTAAAGCATTTCATAACTTACAGGTCTCTAGATTGTACTTGTGTATGTGCAGTCCTCAGTAGAAAAGAACCAATTACTGTTTGCCTCACCTCAACCCTCCCTGGATTTGCTGGCTTGGTGCTCTCTGTGAATTGACTCTAGACTTAGGGGACCAAATTCTTTAAAAAAAAAAAAAACCTCTTTTCCCAAGGGAGTTTAAAATTCATAGTCGTCAGTGACACCAAGTGACCTAAGGACAAACACACAAAGGTCCTGCTGGGGGAGTATAGTGGAAAGGGCAAAAGCAAGAGTGGAATCATCATGCTGGCCAGGTGGGGTATGTAAAGTCCCCAGAAGCCAAATTCCTGGGGGGGGGGTGGGTGGGAAGGTGTTTCCTTCCCGGTGAACTTTCACTTCCATCCAGCAAAGGGCAGGGCCTCTAGAACAGGGATCCTTGCCAATGAGCTGAGCCGTCGTCCCTCTGCACCTTCTAAGTCAAAGAGTAAGAAAGAGCATCACCACCAAAAGTACTCACCACCAACGGAGAGACAGCCTTGGCCAAATCCTGAACAACAGGCTCTCCAAAACGGGGAAGCTCACTTGACCTCTCTCCAATCCCCAGAGTGAATACGTTCCTTTTCATTTGCTCAGGGGATTTGGGTCAAGTGTCTAATGTCCTCGGACCTTCTCATGGCTGAATTCCCTATGGGCACCTGTCACTAATCCACAGTGAGGTAGCTGGAGCCAACAGGATTAGACTTCCTGGTTAACCAAAAGCCACAGAGCCTTGGTTTTGGAATTGGATGAGGTGGAGGGAGGACCTGCCCATGTCCACTTCTGGTACCTCTCGCCCATCCATCCATCCGGAGTTCACATTATCAACAAGCAATGATCACTCTCCTGCTGCTGTCCTTTGTCCCTTATAAGAGTATGGGGGGCCATCATGACATTTCTCTGAAGTCCCCCATTCCTGCGTAATCCAGTTATCCTCAGCTGGAAACGTTGATTTCAGCTGTAATTCAGGCACCAAATGTCAGGTGAGAGCAGGGAGCCATCCAGTCCTCTTGGGATGTGGAAATGTCTGAGAAGAGCCTCGTATGTCGTGTTCAAATCAGCTCATCCCAGTGACCTGCATAGAGGGTTAAGAGCTGGGCCTATGTTATTAGCCGGTCTGGGTACTTAGAGGCCTCCCCCACCCCCATCTCACAGTTCCCAGCTTGTGATGCCTTAATTGAAGCCTTTGACACTATCAGGATCAGCCATCAGCCCTGGCTGGCCAGACTGGTTTTCCTAGTAGCTGTGTCCCCCCCCCTAAGATAACAAGGTAACCTTCTCACTCGCCTTCTCTTCCTTTTCCAAAGAGATGGACTACAAGCAGAAGGCTGACAAGTTGAGCTACTGTTGTGCTCACATCTCTATGCTGTGTGACTTTCACTAAAATACCTGCCAGGGAGACCAACCCTGTCCCTGGAGGAACATTGTTTCCCATCCACCCACCTGTCACTCACAGCAGCTGTGGCCCCAGCATGAGTGTGGCAGCAACATGATATGCTGGGGGTTTTCCTCTGGTCACTGGGTTGGGGACAGGGCAGACAGCAGTTGTGCCAAGAGGAGCAAGTGTACTATCACCCTCCTGGAGATGTAAAAAGCCATGATGTCCCCAGTTTGCCTTCACTAGGACAAAGGACCCACATATCAGCATCACCAGCATGTCAGACCCAAGCCGCCTAAAGTCACACTCTTCCAGGTGGTCACCATGGTTCCTCCCTGTCCCCAGACCTCTCGCACAAGTGATCTGCTTGGCAGAACCTAAAGCCATCTACCCTCAAATGCCCAAATGACATAAATCACCAGAAGTTTGTGTACATCTCTGGGCAAGAAACAAGGGCCTTCCATCAAGTCAGGCCACTGAAACAAACAAGCCATTTCCAAAGTTGCATCCAGGAGACAGACTAACCCCAGAGAAGATAGGACAGTGTGTGCACCAGGAAGGGGTGGGTAGGCTAGAGTATGCATTGCATATGAATTGATGTGAATTAACAGGGCTGGGTTGGAGGCAGGGGTATTTGAGTCCATAGGGCTGCGCCACATCCAAACCATCTTCCTTGGAATAATCACATGAGATTTCATAGACAATGGCACGGTTCCTCATTAGGAAGTCTTAGGAATCTACAGTAAGAGTGAGAAGCGCAAAGGCAGAGGCGAGGGCCCAGTGGTATATACCCAAAGCAGTAGGGCTGAGGTTACCATCTGCAGTGAGGACCATGGAGCCAAAGGGAGCAAGTGCACTCAGGCGCCTGTGATTTCACACTATGGGGGTGAGCCTGCTGGTCCTGACCTGGAAATGCTGGCTTCAACTTGAGTCCTGTGAGGAACTGGTGCCCAGCAGAGATTAAATATGTAAGAGCTTGACTAGGAAGAGCGACATGGGGTAGGGGCTGAGAAAGGCTGGGACTGCTGTCAGAATGCAGCCCAACGCCAATGGCAGGCAAAGCTAGGTGAAACTGTGCCTGGGCTGTCATAGCGATCCACAGCAGGTCACAGCTCTCTATTTTAAGACAAGATAAATAGGCTTGAAGTCCAAGGGAGTTGAGATAGGAGGTGTGGAACTAATAAGAGTACTTTTAAAGCCAGAGAAGAATGTACAAAAAGAATTTTTTTTTTTTTTTACTGAGCCAATTCATTATCTCTTAAGTCCCTGTTTCTTTTTCTGTAAGAAGACTTTGCAGGTATGAAATTATAAACTTACATGTGCCCTGAGCCACGAGGCTGCTAATGATTGATGCAGTTTCTCTAGCGTGGAGCACCACGATGTCACAGTGTTTAGACAGCACGTGAGCAGAGTTGGGTGGCAGGCACCGCACCTTTACTCTTGACCTCTGCTCTGATTGGTTCCTGCTATGCTGGAACAATTGTTGCGCCTGCTGATCTAGGCTATCCTATTGCCCGGAATATTTGGAGCTGGTTTTTCAAATGGAAAACAACTTATTTCTGATGGCCATCCCCCTGTTATTACATCCTCTAGTCATATGAACGGTTCTTGTAGATAGTGGGGGACAAGAGGAGCTGACAAAAGCAATTTGTCAAGCCAGGTATGTATTTCATTTACTTGAATAGCGGAGACAGGAGGATTACTGTGAGTTTGAAGCCAGACTGGATTGTATTCTGAGTTCCAGGTCAGCCTGTGCTACACAACTAGTCTCTCTCTCTTCCTCTCTCTCCCTCTCCCTCTCTCTGTCCTTCTCTCCCCCCCCCTCTCCCCCCCCCCCCCCCGCTCCTCTCTTCCTTCCTCTCCTACTTCCTCCTCCGCACAAGAAACAATTCAGCATATTGTTTGTGAACCCTGAAGACTGGTGTACCAAATGGACAGCATATTTATTCAGATTTGCTGCTGATTTTTGTTCAGTCCCATCACAGGAAAGAACTCAGGCTGTTGCTTTCTCGCTGCCCTGTAAAACTGTGCGCACAGCTCAAGGGGGTGCGTTCCCTACTCCCCTTATGCTCTGACCACAAGAAAGTGGTCCTTCCTTCCCTACGTTTGGAGATAATACTGAACTAAAGCTGAAGGAAAAGTGACCTGTTGTGTCATAAAGTGCTCAGACTCACAAGGTGCTTGAGGCAAAGGATATGCTGGAGGGAAAGGGTGAGAGCTGCTGAGCTCCAGGCCTAAGAACCAGAGTGGGTGGATTCCATGGGGAGGCTGAGGCCCAGGAACTCACTAACAGCTGCTGAGTTCAGGCCAAGCATGTGCTGAGGCTGCTGTTGTTTTTAAAATCTTTACTTTTATTGGTATTATTATTTTTGTATGTACAAGTAGTTTGCTCTCATGACAGTCTGTGTACTGTGCGTATGTCTGGTGTATGGAGGCCAAAATTAAGCAGCAGGTCCTGGGACTGGAGTTACAAGTGGTTGTGAGCAGCCCTGTGGCTCCTGGAAATTGACTTTGGGGCTTCCAAAGAGTGTGCAAGGGCGGAGCTGGCATCCGGAGAGTGCTTGGGCTCTATTCGGATCTTGCAACTGAAAAGGCACGATCAGGAGCCAGACACGGCTTTCATCGGCTGTGCATAACGAACTGATCTCATGCTTGTATTGTTTCTGGATGGGATGGCGTGTCGCAGGCTAGCAGTTCCATGAGGGTGCTGGGCCAGGGAACTGGAAGTCCTGTGCACACACGGAATCTTAAGAAGAGGGATATTCTGTCTTACAAGTTAGAACTTCCCTTTCATGGATAGTTCAGGTCCCAGCGCCTGGGTGCTAGCTCACAGCCCATCTGCAGCTCTGGCTCCCGAGCATCCGAAGCCCTCTTCTGGCTTCCTGAGGAACTGCATGCACATGGTGCGCAGACATGTATGTGGGCAAAACACCCATACCAAAAATAGTAAACAAACAAACAAATAAAATCTTAAAAAGCAAACCCTTTCAGATGAAGGAGTTTTGTTTTTGTTTGTTTGCTTTGGTTTTTAGAGACAGGGTTTCTCTGTGTAGCCTTGGCTGTCCTAGACTCGCTTTGTAGACCAGACTGGCCTCAAAGTCACAGCGATCCACCTGCCTCTGCCTCCCCTCCCAAGTGCTGGGATTAAAGGCATGTGCCACCACGCCCAGCGTACATCAAGGAGTTTTTGAGCTTTTGACAAAGTGTATAAGCTTTTGCACAGCAATGTAGCTGCCCATCCCCCTCCTGGGGCACACACTGTTACTGTCATCTGACTCAGCATGGTCCCTTGCAGTTAATTGGAATCCTGAATGTACCTTTGGGAATGGTCTCATTTGTAAATCGTTTTCAGTGACTTGGCTTGTCTCTAGCCAAGGTGTACAGAAACTTCTTCAGCTTCCACTGACTCACACAACCAGCAGAGAACTTCAGAATACAGGAGGCACAGAATAAAGTCACTGAGAGATCCAGGGACCTTGTTTGCACAGAAAGTGGATCAAAGCCGTCAGGGACCGTGCTGAGAATCGACCTGGCACAATTTCCCCATATTTCAGTCATCAAGTAGGTTACAAAGCCCAGATTTAAAGGGATGGGAACAGACATGGCCCAGTCACACTGGAAAGTGTATGGGATGAGAGCTGTAATACTCTAAGAACCGTTTTGGAAAAATGAGTCTGCTGAAAGGTTTTTAATACCTCTCATTGTAAATTAAATACATTTAAGGTATGCAGTGTGATATTGTGATATACATAGATAGATACATTAGTATAGTCAATGGAATTAACATACTTAGCATCTTATTTGGGATAAGTGATTGCGCATTGGATACCTAAAATACATTCTTAGCATAGTCCAGGCATACAGCACCAGTCTGTATGACCCACACTGGATCTTACCCATCCTATATAACTGCAACTTGGTACTTTTGACCTGCACCTCTCTACCTGCCTCCCCCCCCCCACACACAACACACACACTTAAATCTTTAAAAAGGAATAATAAAGGAAGCCTAAATAAAACTTTTTTGTGTGGTGTTTTGAAACTGGGGTTCTCTGTGTACTCTTGGCTGTCCTGGACTCACAGCCTCTGCCTCCCGAGTGCTGGGATTAAAGGCATGCACCACCACGCCCAGCAAACTTTCTAAAAAGTAATTGAACATACAACTAAATTTAATTTTTTATATAAAGACATCTTCACAACTTGTATGTGACCATGAACAGGACTGGGTTACTTAAAAGCAAAAAAGCAAAATGAAGGAAGTTCAGGAAGCTAAAAGAGCCAGACAGTGGTGCACACCTTTAATCCCAACACTGAGGGAGGGGGTGGCAGGTCAGATGGAGGCATATTTCTGAATTCGAGGCCAGCCTGGTGTACAGAGCAAGTTCCAGGACAGTCAGGGCTTCATTGAGAAACCCTGTCTTGAAAAGCCAAATAATAAAAATAGTTATTATTTTAAAAGAGGCAGAAAGAGCAGCATTAAAATTACTAAAAACATTACATGATAATACAGTTTAAAAATTTGTGACAACAAATTTGAAAACTGGAGTAATCATTGTAAAAGAACAGTAAAAATATCTGCTTTGCACACAATATAAGTATAAGCCAAGAAAACCAAAGGATTTGATAAAAAAAAAAAAAAATCTCAGATTTTAGGAGATTTTTTTTTAAGGCAGATGAATCCAAAATTATCTGAAAACATTATTTCTTCTCTACTCTATGAATTAAAATAGGAATGAAAAATGCCCTCAAAAGAGTGATAAACAAAAATTATTCCATGCTAAAAACTCAGAAATGTAATGGAAGATGATGCTCAAGCCACGGAAAGCTGGACCATGATGGTGGGTAGGACAACCCTGGCACCAGCTACAGAGTTCCCTGCCTCTGCGTATATTTTACCAGTGGTGACAAAGCAGTTTTTTTTTCATTTGATTGTTTCTGGGAATTGGGTAAGTGATCTTAAACTTTCTGAGGAAAATCTAAATTCCAAGAGAAAGGCACACCATTTTGGAAAAATAGTTAGACACGGGGCCCGTGACTTTCTCAATGGTTGCTTGAATCAGGCAGCCGAGTTATCCATTTTGGTGTCCTGGCTTCCAATTGTATTGCACATTCAGTGACATAGTTCACACGTGTGAGTAAATAACAAATGACGTAAAGCAGAGCTCTTGCAGGAAAATCCAGTAGGTAACACGGTACCATAAGGAGGCAGGGAAATCTGCCCAATCAGAGCCGGTGAGCCAAAACCTCCAGGATGGAGATAGATAGCAGTGAGCTGTAAATTACAGCCTCTTTAGACAAAGGGAGCATAGGTCATGACAGAGTTAGATAGGGCATATGCCCACATAGTATGTTTAGTGTGTTAGACTATATAACGACTCACTCTAATTTGACAAAGGGAACATGAAAAGGGTAAGAAACATGTATCAGCCATTCATGTAATGGCAAAAAAAAAAAAAAAAAAAAAAAAAGGAAGTATGGTCACAGAGCACGGATGAGGCAAGAAATATGACAATCTTAGAGACACAGCAGTGTCAGGCGTACTTTTAAAATCTATTATATTGGGTTCCTTATGTCGCTACGTTCCTTCTCCACCCCAGTCCCTTCCAACACCCCAACATCAGGTAGGATAGAAAGAAGGTTAGGGGGGAATGGGGGGAGTTCTCCTTAACTACTTCCTGCTCATTAGGGACACAGTTCCTTGGGGGCAAGTCCAGTCTTTGTTTCTGGGTACCTCCACCTTCTCATCTCACTGCAGCAGCAGCAGCAGCCAGGGGTGGGTGGGGGCGGGGCCAGGAGCAGCAGGGGTGGGTGGGGGTGGGGGCCAGGAGCAGCAGGGGTGGGTGGGTGGGGGCGGGGCAGAAGCTTCCTTCTTTCTTAGAAATCCCCCCCACCCCTGCTCTGGCATTTGTCCCCTCTCCAGAGTCCTCAGAATTAAACTATTTGCAACTGCCAGAGTCCTTCTCAGAGCCTGCAGGAGGCACATAGTCTGCTGCTATGGACAATCGGAACCAGCCCCATATTCCATACCTGGGATTAAAACACATGTCTACATAACATAACTGAGTTTATAGAGACACCAAAACTTCCACCACATAGCAATATATGGAAAGTTCAGAAGATACACACTTTCAGACAGGCCTGGAGGCACAGGGTTATAATGTCAGCTATTTGGGAAGCTGATGCAAGCAGATTTCAAATTCAAGGACTGTCTCAGGTAGAGAGAGAATTCAAGGCCGACCTGGGCAGCTTTGTGAGACTGTGTCTCATAAATTAAAAAGGGGGGTAGGGACACAGCTCAGTGTTGGAGCACTGCCTGCCTTACACAGGGCCCCACATCCGGTGTCTGGCCAGCCAATCAGCACACCAAACGGCAACAAAATAAAACACCAAGCAGTCCTTACCCAGAAACTCTCCGATGGGAAATAAAATCATCAGAATCTATTGTGTTTTTCACTGCTTGTTTCCATGTTTGTTTCTGTGCAAAGCAATGGGGAAAGCTAGGAAATGTTTCTAATAACAGGGAAACGGCTGAATAAATTATGGTCTACCTCTGAGATGGGGCAGCACAGGAATCAAGGAGGATGGATTAGAGTTGTGCCAGCCAGCAGGAAGGACTTCAGAAGACATCACTAACTGAGTCAGCACAGTGTGTATTGGCTGAATTCAATACATTAAGCAATGATCTAAAAGCCACCTTACGTGTACATGTGTACATGTATGTGCCCGCACGTAACTATAGAGCCATAGGAAAACAGTAAGTAGATTATGATGAGGTAGTTTAGGAGTTGATATATATGGCCGGGAAAGGAAGCACTGGGCTCAAAAGCAGATGCTAAAAGAAAAGCTGAGAAAAGGCGTCCGCACGTGACTGTTGCCCGTGCACTTCTCCTGGCGCCGGCCAGGCCCATGCATTTACGGAAATGTCTGCAGTCATTTGATTTTTTGTGTTTGTTTGTTTGTTTGTTTGTTTGTTTTTCAAGACAGGGTTTCTCTGTATGGCCTCAGTTGACCTTGACTCGCTTTGTAGACCAGGCTGGCCTCAAACTCACAGCCTGCCTCTGCCTCCCAAGTGCTGGGATTAAAGGCGTGCGCCACCATGCCCAGCTGGCCTGCAGTCATTTGAGACTGTGTCTCATGGATAACTTCTTGACTTACAGAAAAACTTGATGTTCCGTGTGTAACATGGTTCCTATACATTCTTCAGGAAAGAATTTCTTATTTTTGTTGTTATCAATTTTTAAATTTATTTTTAACATTATGATATAGTTACAACACTTCCCATTTCCTTTTTTTCTCCTCCAAATCCTCCCGTATACTCCTCCCTACTCTCCTTCAAACTCATGGACGCTCTTTTCACTAGTCAGTGTGGTTGCATATATGTGTGTGCATACATAGGCCTACATATAACCTGCTCTTAGTTTGAGAGTTTTTTGTTTGTTTGTTTATGTTTATTGAGACAAGATCTCTTGTAGGTCAGCTTGGCCTCAAATCACTGTGTCTGGAGGCAAGCTAGGGTGAGAGGCCTACACTGTCATGCTCGTCTTCTGACTCGGGATTTGTAGCCCTCGGCACTTTCTCTCTGTCACCCTGAGTTTTATCTCAGAAACTGCATTAGAGAGTCTTCAACCCCCTCAGAGACATGCACCTCCCCCTGGAGTTTCCATTTCTATCCCTACCTGTCCACACCTCCTTTTCCGAAGTTACCCTTACATCCACCTTTCTAGGCAAAGCAAGTCAGATGGCTTTAGACAGATTTGCTTGGGGGCCCCGTCACTTCTCCATCCACATCCGAGAAGCTGGAGGGAAAGAGTTACAGCCTCGAAACCTGGGGAAATGACCAGAGACCGTAGAACTTTAGAATCTACATTGCGAAATTCTTCCAAGTCAAACAGAAGCCAGGGGCACTGACTTGAGGCGCCTCCAGCGAGCCCACTTGGCGTGAGGCTCCTGTCCGCCTCACCCTGGGTGTTCACAGAGTGCTTTGTGGTTTTACTTTCCAGCTCGCATTTGTTCACCCCCTCCCCCTCCACACCCCCACCTGACATCTCCTTGTGCAGCACTGGGAACCTTCAAAGGAAACTCCAAGGGTGTGGTTAGACTCAGTCGGCCACCTTCTCTTAAGTCAGTTTATTCCAAGTTGACTTTCAGAGACAGTCCTCATTTCATCTGTCAACTTTTGAACTCACGAAGTGAGAAAGATGGACATTTTTTTTCCCCTCAAGTAACTGACATTTCAAACTAAGAACTTGCAGAAAAATAACAGAGGGCTATTTACAAATGCCACAGATGAGAAATTGCCCCAGTTGAAAATACAATACACACATGAGGGAAATGTAGTGTCATCCTGGGGTACTTGGTTACACAGCACAGATTAACTGACAATGGGTGACATTTCCTTCCAAGCAAAGGTAGGCGCTGCTCCTGGCTGCTGCCACCTCCCAGAGTGACCTTTGGAACACTGCCGGAGTGCTGGAGGCTCTGCTATGGAAGCCCTTATGAAACTTGGAGGCAAGCAAGCTGTAAAGATGTCAGCCCCATCTAGGGCTGAATGAGAGACCTCACCAAGGGAACTGTGGCTAGCACCAAAGTTCAGGCATGAGGGAAGCCATCTTTGATTTCTCACTTAAAGGCAGCTTCCTAAGTAACCATAGGCAAAATCCATAGAAGGATACCTCAGTCAGCCTACAATTGAGGCAAATACTATATAGTAGTTGTTTTAAGCCACTAATGTTGTTTATAAAGCAGCAATGTATTATTAGTATAGGGGCTCAGTCACTTGAATTCAGTCTCTATTTTTCTAGTTTTCTGCATATAATGAGGAATGTTTTCTACTTTTTAAGAACCTGGGAAAACAGATTCCTGGCACAACCACAAACAATCCTCATGCACTCCACGTTGTAAAGCTCGCAGGAATCAGCTGGTGGCAAACGCAAGCACAGCATCTTCATGTACGTTGACTAATCTTGTTCTTTTTCATTCTCACAAAAAAATTGAGGCACAGTTGGGCTTATGACTGCTCCCAGATTATGTAGGTAACAGGTGAAGCCTCAGCTCCTAGCAAACACCTGGCTCTAAGTGCGGCTAGTTGTGTAGTTAGAATTTACACTAACAAATAGTAAATATAGCTACCTATAAAAATTGCCCACCTAGAAATCTCCCATAAAACAATCACAAAGGATTTATGTATCATTTACGTTTATTATGAACCAGAAAGCAAACGTGACTGAGCGCATAATATGCCCTTGGTTGTATCAGTTATTATAGAAAGTGATGAAACATATGCCTTATAATAAAAAAAGTAGCATTTGAAAATCTTGGCTCTAAAGGGTCTTGCTCTCCTTTGAAGATACCAGACTTTCACATGGAAATAGCCATGGAACAAGACAAACATGTACTTTTTTTTAAAGAGTAGAAGAATTCATAACCTTTATCCTTGTGGAAAGGCTGTGGGTTATAATTCAGGTCTCTCCCTTCCTCGGTGTGAAATCCCACCTTTCATGTTTGGATTGAACTAAATGATAGTTCAACAGGCCAGACCAACCTGTGTTAGCACCAGGAATAATCTCCAGAAAGGAAGATTTACTTTGGGGCTTCAGATGATCAAAACTGATGACTTCTCAAGAGGCTTAGGAACCCAGCACTGTAAACACAGCTGGGGAGACTCTTGAATGTAAAACCCCAGCAAAGAGTCTATCCTTCCCTCCAGACAGGTTCCCACACTCTGGACATGACTCCATAGGAAATAAGGAGATACTTTCAGATGAGCTTGTTAGTAGAAAGAAAAGAAAAATGTATAGAGACACGCTCACCCATCTCAGCTCGGAATGCATTGTAAATACCTCCCTTGTTTTGGTGAGTTAAAGGCAAAAGGTTATTCTCAACTGAGGGGATGTTATACAGGCAAACCTATAAAAATTGAAGTCTTCTCAAAAGTTAGACGGCTAATAGAATTATTTTTAATCCATTCTAGAGTCATTTACTTTATGTGTGTGGGTGTTTTGCTTGCAGGTATGTGCACTGCACATGTGCCTGGTGCCCATGGGGCTCAGAAGGGGGCATGGGATTGCTCAGACTGGAGTGTGGATGGTTGTGTACATGTGCC
>OU015756.1:40027741-40063614 GCA_907169655.1 Acomys percivali | reverse complement strand
TGGATGGTTGTGTACATGTGCCTGGTGCCCATGGGGCTCAGAAGGGAACATGGGATTGCTCAGACTAGGGTGTGGATTGTTGTGAGCAGCTATCTGGGTGCCAAGAAGTGAACCCGGTTCCTTGGCAAGAACAAGTGCTGACCACTGAGACATCTCTCTGGCCCTTAAGATTATCTTTGATTGTATGAAAAGAAAATATATTTGTTGATGAAGAGCTGTCAACAGAAACTAGGCTGATTTCCTTTACTCAGGGACGGTCTTCATTAGCAAGTCTACTCTCCCAGGAGAATGAATACTTACGGTATAGATTCTATACACTAATAACAATTCTCTGATAAAAGGATTGGAAATGTTAATATTTACTTCTCATTTCTTATTGATGTTCTTGAACATTTTCAATATAACATTTACTGCTTTATAATCAAAAGATACTGCGTGCGACTTCTACGAAGCAATTGGCCCATTTAATTTTCTTCCTGAAAGCCATTCAGGTATTGTTTAAATAAATTTCCCTGGATTATTTTGCCTGTCAAATAAATCATTGTGTTTAACTCATTTTAAACAACTTTCCTTTCTGAGGTAGTTCTTATAATTAATTTTTATTCCTTTGTAGATACATGTCAAGGTTAATGGCATTTTGATGCAGGATTTGAGCTTTGGGGAAAAAAGTTAATCTGAAGAGGAAAGAAATTAAGTCTTAAGAATGTACATTTCAGCTGTCCCACAGTGTTGCTCATTAGTAAGAAACACACAACGTACTCTCTGAAATAATAATGCCTCAGAACCTCGTCTTTGTGATAACAAGGCTCTGTTATTGCAGGTGGCCTTCTACTCAAAAAACAAAGACGGAAAACATCCATTGAATTAGCCTGTTTGCATGTGTTGAGCCATGCTAATGATATGAGCCATCAGTGTAAGGGGAAGCCTGGCTGACTTCACTAGCCCCAGATGCACATACTGTCCTGCATCCCTATGAACACACAGGACGCATTGTGTAGCTACTTATTAATTGACAAGCCTCCTCCACCCCACCCCCCACCCCGGCCACAGTTTGTATACTATGAACAATGCTTCTACAAACATTCACATAAGTTTTGAAAGAATATTTTCAGTTCTATTGAGCATAAATCTAGGAATGGAATTGTTGAGTCATATGGTAATTCTATGCTTAACTTTTGATGAAGACCAGGCTAGTTTCCAAAACGATTGACCTTTTTATAAGGCCACCAACTGTGTATAGAGGCTCTGATTTCTGCACACTTAGAAAAAGTTTTGTTATTACTTGTGCTATCTCGTATAGCTTTCTAAAGACTGCAACAAAACCAGTCAGCTGGTGCTCTCATGAATTAAAACAATACTTAAAATTGTGGTCACAAAATGCAACAGGAGCTATGGTATTCTTATAATCCTAAAAAGACTGAGGGAGCTGGGTATGATAGCACACACCTTTAATCTCAGCTCTTGGAAGGCAAAAGCAAGTGGATCTCTTTATACTAGAATATTGAAAGACTTCCCATGCTCATAGATTGGCGGGATTAATGTTGTGAAAATGACTAGGGATCAAAAAGCATTCTATGTATTCAGTTCATTTGCCTTAAAATTTTCAACACAATTTTTCATAGAAATTAAAAATTATTCTGAATTTCATACGGAAATACAAATAACTGAAGATAACCAGAACAAAACTGAATATTGAGTATATCATTATCATCATCATCATCATCATCACTGAAAACAACATCAACAACAACAAACCTGCTGGAGGTATCACCATACCAGATCTCAAGTTATGCTACAGTGCAATAATAAATTCAAAAATTATATTGCAATAAAAACAGAGTCACTTGTCCTCTGATGTATGTAGTGAGTTCTAGGCCAGCCAGGGATACACAGTGAGATCCTGCCGTTAGCAGCAGGGTAAGAGAGTGCTGGGGAGATGGCTCAACAGTTAAGAACACTTTCTGGGGTCCCTTAAGGTGACTTAAATTGCCTGTAATTCCATTTGCAGAGGATGTAGCATATTTTCTTGGCCTCTGTGGTCACTAGGCACACACATGATACATTTACATACCTGTTGACAAAACAAACACTCATAGAATAAAAATAAATAAATGTGAAAAAAAAAGATTAAGAGCTAGTGTTAATTCTAAAGATGGGAAGAGAAAAATCACTGACTCAAAATCATCATGGCCAAATTAATTAGCAAGCAATTAATTAAATCAAGCTCTTTCCATTCTTGCACGGGTTGTTTCCCCCTAAGGTGGGGTTTGAGAGGCCAGCATTGGATGTGAGGAAGACAAAAGCTTTTATAGCTCAGGGGCAGGGCCTTTCCAAATGAGGGATTTGGCAGGCAAAATAGGCAGGTTACAGGAACAGACCATAAGTGTATCAATTTAGTCATAACAAACTCCTGAAACAAAGACACAATGGCAAGGTAGTCGTAACAAGGTAGTCATAACAACATTTTAAAAACAAAGGTAGGGTTGCTAGGTGATATTAACTTCTTTTTGTTTTGCTTTGATTCTCTCTCTCTCTCTCTCTCTCTCTCTCTCTCTCTCTCTCTCTCTCTCTCTCTCTCTCTCTCTTTCTCTGTTTGGTTTTCTGAGATGGGTTTCTCTGTGTAGCCTAGGCAGTCTCAGACTCCCTTTGTAGACCAGGCTGACCTCAAACTCAAAGAGATCTAACTGCCTGCCTCTGCCTCCCTGAGTGCTGGGATCACAGGCAAGGGCTGGCTGATTATTAACTTCTTGAAACAAAGACATGGTTGCCATTTCCTGGAACAGGCAGGACAGAGCCATTTGTAGTTAAGGTTACAGGTGGGGCGCAGCCTGGTCCTTGAGAATCAGAGGTTTAATCATAAATAGGAACGAGTCTAGTTTGTCTGCATTGTAAGATGGCTTTTAAGCCTAAGATGGAGCAGGCTGGTTAGGGGCTAGGCACGTGGTTCAGTGGGAAACGGTACTTACTGTGCAAGGATGAAGACCTGAAATTGAGTTCCCAGCACTCAGGTAAAAGCTGAGTGTAACCCTGCAAGGTTGTAACCCTAGCTCTAAGGGAGAGGCCAGGAGAGATAGGCAGGTCCCAGGAGCTTGATGACAAGCCAGCCATTCTAGCTAAACTGTGAGCTTTAGGCTCACTGAGAGACCCTGTCTCAAGAGAACAAGACAGAGGATGATAAAGTAAGACAGGCAATGTTCTCTTCCGTCCTCCTATATGGGTATACACACACACACACACACACACACACACACACACACACACACACACACACACCCAAAAATGTTAAGTTCACATTTCCCCAGTTTGTTTGTAAATAAATACACACAGGCTAAATTCAGTTTTCTTTTGTAAAGCTGTTTTATTTAGTGCTCTCAGCAGGCGAGGTGAGTTCTTGGGCGCTGATTGCCCCGACTTGCAGAAGTCCTCTTTCTACGAGAATACAAGTGAACCTCCCATTGGATCTGGGGAATGGTACTATGACTGCCTCACAAGCTGCCTCCGGTGTGGTAAGTGGCCTGGAGACACTAAGCAGTTGCCTTGAGCCTCTGCCTTTGGCTGGTAAACTACTTTGTCCCATTTGGTTTTTGTTTGTCTGTTTGTTTGTTTTTTCACTTTATAGCTCCATCCCTCCTCACCCTCCTGCCTCACTCTCCCTTCCTCCCTCTCCCTCTCCCCTATTCCTCAGAAAAGGGGAGCACCCCTTCCCATTGCCCCCACCCCCCCTCATCAAGTGTCACCAGCACTGAGTGTGTCCTCTCCCCCTGTGGCCTGGCAAGGCAGTTCCACAAAGGGGGGGGGGGTGATCAAAACGCAGGCAACAGAGACCATGTCAGAGTCAGCCCCTGCTCCCTTTACTAGAGGGCCCACATAAAGCCTGAGCTGCCCATCTGCCCACATCTGTGTAGGGGCGTAGGTCCAGTCCATGCAAGATCTTTGGTTGGTGCCTTGTTAAGAGGTCACTGACCCTTGATTATCAAAGTGACCGCCCCACAACAGCAGACACTGTCATTTGTGAACAGAGCTGAGAAGAAAATCCTCTAGCTCCCACCCTCCCCCTCTTCGTACACACCTGGGATGAGAATCTGACCATCTGTGTCCAGGTGACTCAGGCACAGGCTACTAGTGAAGGACCGCTGCCCTAGAGCAAACACAACAAAGATCTAAGTTCACAGGAAAAGCTGTGGGCCCGACCCAGCCAAAACGGTGGGTACATTCTGCTTGAGAAGTCAAAGCAGAGAAAGACAAAATTGTTCCCTGTGTTAGGCTCCAAGTGAAGTTAGCGGAAGGGCAAACTGATGCTAATTTGTGGCACAGAGCAGTCAAGTTGCTCAAGGCTAAGAAAGCATCCCTGCGAAAGTGATTTGGGAGCGTCCAAAAGTAAGACTGCCCGGCAGCAGCTGCTAGATGGAGAGCCCATTTGTTACCCCTTCACGCTCTTGTGTAGTTCCAAGACATTCCCAGTTCCACAGCGTGGCTCTCCAAACATGACTGGTCACCGCCTCCACCCTTATTTCCCTGCAGTTCCTTGTTTGGCCAGCAGTGTCCCACAGAGCACATTGATGACATCACCAAGGGCTTGGGGCCATGTGGACGGGCCAGCGTCCTTTTTGACCTCCAGCGCTGGGATCTGCATTTTAACAAAGTCCCCAGATGACTTGCTTGTGTGCGAAAGGTCCACGTATTCTGTCCTAGGTACCGGGAAGGACACAGCTCTCCAAACCTACCACGTTCTGTTCCCCACGTGACGCCCTCAGCATCGGAAAGCAGGATGTCACTCAGACTGTAGTTCCTGTCTTTGTCGGTTGTCTCCAACACCACACTGTGAGCGTCTCTGGTCCCGCTTGCTGCCTTGCAGATAACAGCAGCTCAGCTGATGTCCACTCGGCAGAGCAGCGGGTGGGTGAGTGAGATGATCCAGACACCCCGTGTAGAGGCATCTGTGGTCACTTCACTTAAGGAGACCAAGAAGGGGTCGGGGTAAAGGCCAGAATATCATTTCCATTTCAGAAATGTTCTGATGGCATTCTGAGTTCTCATGACATTTCCGTTTATGAGATCCTACCTCAAAAGGTAGAGAAATGAACACTGGGTTGGCAGCTTGCCTCACCCCCACCCCAAGTCTGACATTGATCTAAGGTGGGGCTGCTTTGGGTCCTGCCATTTGGGCTCCTGGCCCCAGTGAACTGATTCCTGTGTGAGCAACCTTTCAGAGCCCCCCATATCCTTATAGTCTCTCTCTCTCTCTGTCTCTCCCTCTGTCTCTCTCTGTATCTCTGTATCTCTGTCTCTGTCTCTCTCTGTCTCTGTCTCTGTCTCTCTCTCTCTCTCTCTGTGTGTGTGTGTGTGTGTGTGTGTGTGTGTGTGTGTGTGTGTGTGTGTGTGTTTAGGCCAGATGTGAATGCTGGGTACCTACTTCAATCTCTATATTTTTTGAGACAGGACCTCTTAATGAAACTGGAGCTCACTAATCTGGCAGGACTGGACCTCATAACCGGCAAGCCCCAGGGATCCCCCTCCCCTGCCTTTTTAGCTGGCTTTACATTTTTAAAAAAGATTTAAAATTTTATTTTATGTGTCTGAATGTTTTGTTTGCATCTATATGTATATACCACAGATGCCTGGTACCTGTAGAAGTCAGAAGAGCGTGTCAGAGTCCTGAAATGGTGGCGGATGGTTGAGAGCCACCATGTAGGTGCTGGGAATCGAACCCTGCTCCCCTGTAAGAACAAATGCTCTAAAGCACTCCGTCACCGTCCCTGCCCTGCACCTGGCTCTTCAGTGTGGGCTCTGGGGATCTGAACCCAGGTCCTCGGGCTTATACAGCAGGGCTTTACCAGCCAAGCCATTTTCCAGGTGCCTGTAAGTCTTCCATAGGACAAAAGATCTTTCATTGGCGTGCAGACTACATTGGAAATTAAGGTTTTATTTAAACGGGCCTCTGGAGGTTAATAAGCCCTTCTCATGATCTGTTTTACAAGCAAGTCACACTAAGATACATGGTTCTCCTAGTTCCCTTAGTGATGTTTATAAACATCACCTATTATATATTTAATGTCTCAAGACAAAGAAGTGATGGAAGAAAACCTGACTTGGGAAGAAGCGGGTGCGCAATAAACCAGGAGAAGTGGATTTTCATCAAGAAAGTTGGCATTTGCTCACAATACAAGTCTGTTTGAGCAACTAAGTTCTTTAGGAAACCCACGGACTTGTCAAAAGGAGTGCACGGGTTTGGAAATCCTGACAGTTTTGATGCTGCTAGCCTTGCATGTTAATGTCCGTGTGTTGTAGGAGTCAACAGTACACCCACTGTTGGCACACACTGGACCACTCAGTGTTTGTGAAGTATATGCGAGCTGGCCCACACGGGGAGACCACAGCTCCCCTTGTCCCTCAGCATCCCCACCCCCAGCCAGCAATGGGCCATTATGGCTCATTTTGACATTTGAAGATGGAATCTCAGTGCCAGGAAGGAAGTTTTCCAAATCAGTTTAAGGAACAAAAATCCCCTTATTACAACAGGATACAGTAAAGAAAACAAGGAGGAAATTCACGAGGGTGAAGGGAATCAAAAGCATAAACAGTAAAATACTTCGGAGGAAAACAAGACACCCGGAGAATGCAATACAGTTCCGTGTGTTTACTGAGAAGATGCTTGTTGCTGGAGGGCCGAGGGTGTGGGAGGGAGGCTAAGCCACATGTCAGAAGCTGTTCACTGTCCTCTGTGTCATGGGACTTTACCATTTGCCTTGCGTAACTGGGAGACACTAGCATCTTCTTTCCTAATTTCATTTCTCTCATAATCAAAATATTATTCTCACCAGGAGGGGTTTTTAAATGTGTTTTACTTGGTGATGTAGAGAGTTGCACAAGAAAGATGAAGGCAGACTGCCCTCTGATTACGCAGAGAGATGCCTGGAGGCTGAAACTGTTGCAAAATGGGGTGCTGATCACATCACTCGGGGTTAGGGTCCCTAGAAGGATCCCTTAGATGCCTTTGTGTGGCTAGCATGGATGTGTACTTGCTCCGTGTAGACCTGTGAGACAATGCTGGGCTCCGCACCCTAGAGATTTGACTTCACATAGTACGTGCGCTAGCCCGATGAAGAGGGGACGAGAACGAGTCTTAGAAAACCAAGCTCACTGGCCTTCGAGAAGGAAGAGAGAATGAAAGAATAGCATATAACCTTATCCAACTCTAATTGGAGCTACTTGGGTATTTTGTTTGTGTTATAGCCACTAAGAACTCGCAGCTATCAATAACTCAGGACTTGGTGCTGCAAGGATGCCATGGCGGTCGCCACTTCTCAACAGAACCAGATTTTCTGGTCTCTGAGTTACGTCTCTCCCAAGTTCCCACCGCGGTCGCTCTCTTGCCTCTGAGAAGCAGGCCTGTCGCTCTTCCTTGAGCTGCATTAGGCTCTCCCCCTTTCCCTGTTCCCCCTCCTCACCTCAAACACGCTTAGGTTTGCTCTATGACTCCTTTGTAACCTAGAACCGCTATCCGATTTCACAACAAATCGTCTCTCTCTCGTGGCCACTTCTTGGCATCCCTGGCTGTCTTTCCACCAGGGTGAGATAGCACACAGCACCACACACTTGCTCCAACCAGCATAGTGTGGATCTACTCCAAGGTGCCCCTCACCAGGACCTTTCTGCAGCATCTGATCTTGCAGATCTCTACTCTTTGGAAGACTGCACTTGTATATTAGGCACAAAACTGTTAGATGACCAGTTAGACGAGACATTCCAGTATCTTCTGAATTATATGCAATTAAATACGTGAATAAAATCAGGAAAAAAACACATAAACAACTTCTGTATATTTTAAAAATATTTTATTTTTGCAATTATTTGTAGATGAGTGTCTGTGTGTGGGTATTACATGTGAGTGTAGGTGCCCTTGGAGGACAGAAGAGGGCATCAGATCTCTGGAGCTGATTAGGTGGTTGTGACAGGGTTCCTAAGAACTGAACCCAGACCATCTACAAGACCAGCACACAGTCATAACTGCTGAGCCATCTCTTCAACCCCAACATTCTATATTTTAAGTATTTATAGGAAAAACTGATTCAAATTAATGAAATTGTTAAACATTGTGGCATCAACCCCCCCCTTCTTTGCAGAGTAAGGAATAAATTAACTTTATATATATGTATATATATGCGTGTGTGTATTATATATTTTAAAAATTGTAAGCAGTCTACACATAAAACACCATATGTAATTTTAATTTTAATTAGTTACTACTAGGGTTAGGGTTAGGGTTAGGGTTAGGGTTAGGGTTAGGGTTAGGCAGCAGCATTTTTATTTGGTTGTTTCCTGGGAGCAGAGAACTCTTGAGGCTCCTGCTTAGCTGGGTGAGGCCTTGCCCTGGGGACACCCTTCCCTTTGTTCCAACGCAGAGCAGGAAGCTAATCTCCCTCCTAATTACCGCCTCTCTCTCAGACAAATCTGACTGCAATACTAAGCCTCACTGTGCTCCTATTCTCCTCAAACTGCAGTATGTATTTCTATCCTGTGTCCCCTTAGCTGCAGCCCCTGTGTAATGCTGTCCTGTCTTGAAATCCTCTCTACCAAAGACATTAAAGCATTACCTTTAAATTTTGCCTCAGGCAAGTTCTCAAGATAGTAGACAGAAGGTAGCCAGACCCTGACAAAATACAGGAATGGCCGTTCGCCCTGTTGATGATACTGTTCTGCCCTGAAGCCCCTTGAGCTGGACCTGCACAATCATGCTTCCTTCAGTTCTAGTGTCTTCCAGGCTCCTGCTAACATGGCCCTTCAAGCGGTCCTTACAGCACTCAACCACCTTTCTAGGTTCAAGGTCCCAAGGGCTTCGATATTCCTCAAAACAAACAACAACAAAAGTCACCCACTGTCAAGTTCCTTGCAGCAGCAGGCAGCTCTCGTACCTATTTCTCTGTTAGCTACTTTTCTGTTAGCTGAGGTAAGATACCACCGCTGAAGAAGGAGAGAGTTTATGCATCCAGAGGGGTCCATCACGTTGGGAATACATGGCAGCGAGTGGTTGGCATGGTAGCAGGAAGCTGAGGGGGCACATTTGCAACTGAAAGCATGAAACAGAGAGAGCCAACTCGGGGTAGGGCGATGCTATACAATTTCAAAGCTCACCCACACTATATGGTTCTGGCAAGACCACACCCCCTAAACCTATCTGAACAGCGCTGCCAACTGTTTAAATAGCTGAGCCTATGGGGGACATTCCTTCATTCAAACCACCACAGCCATGTCATGTGATGTGTGGCACCA
Organism: Acomys percivali; assembly: GCA_907169655.1. Classification (NCBI taxonomy): domain Eukaryota; kingdom Metazoa; phylum Chordata; class Mammalia; order Rodentia; family Muridae; genus Acomys; species Acomys percivali. Next base: position 40,054,344 of record OU015756.1, on the reverse strand, counting down.
CGTGAAGAGCATGTGAGAGAGGGCTAGCTTACGTGGTAAAAAAAGAAAGCCAGGAGGAATGCAGGGTCCAGTATTGTTCTTTTAAAACTACTATCTCATAGGAAATGACTGTAGTCATCTTTCTGGCACAGCAGTGCCCCAATGGTATAACCACTTCCTAACAGCGTTCACTGTTTGAAGGCTCTGACGCCTCCCAACATCACTCCACTGAGGGCCAAGCATCCAGCCGAAGACCTTGTCAAAGACACACTCAAGCCATTAACACAGCCAATTAAAAACCAGGCACAGTATTTGAATAATTATTACTCCAAGGTGAACTATACAAATAGAAAATAAATATATGAAAATACATTTATCATTATCAGTAGCCAGGGAAGCAAAAGATCAAACTGCAATGAGGGCTTGGAGATGGTGCAGAGGCAGAACACTTAACTAGCATCCAGAAGGACCTGGGTTCAAATCCCAACACCAGTACCAAAAAATATTCGCTAGTGATGTTAGTTAACATTCATTAAGATGCCTACTTAAAAGAAAAAAAAAACCTGAAATCAATCAGTCAACACTGTGTCCCCAGGGTGTGGGGATACTAGAGTCTCTATACTCTGTTGGTAAGGATGTATTTTCCATGGTACAGCTACCCTGGGAAATGTGTGATGGAGGGTCCTCCAAAATTAAACATAGAGTTACCATTTGATCCAGCATGTCCATTTCTGGACATTTATCCCCAAAGAAGTAAAAACAGGAACCCAAAAAGATGCTTATATATCAACATTCATAGACTTATCGTCTATTATGGCCCCAAGATACAAGAGTTTTACACACGCAGCAATTTAGTGTGGATAGGAGGCTGAGAGCAATGGGATTTCCCCAAGGATCACATTGTCTCTTCCCACTTACACGAAGCCCCTAGCATTGTCAGATCTGTAGAGAATAAAAACAGAAGTTGCAGGCGCTGGGGTCGAGGCAAGTAGGAAGTTGTTTGCTGGATGTGGAATATCAGTTTGGGAAGATCAAAGAGTTCTGGAGAGGGACAAGGTGGGTGTTCTTCATGCTACTGAACTATATACTTTAAAGTGGTGAAAATGAAATAAAAAATAAATGCTGATAAAATGGAAAACTCGGGGCCCATATCCATTTCTGAGCTCGTAAAATGGTGCAGCCATTTTTGGTATTTCCTCAAAGTACTAAACACAAATCCCATATACCCCTCAGTTGTATACCTGAAGGTGTGTGTATGCCCTCAAGAAAACTGAAAAATCATGTCACTGCCAAACATGTACACAAATGTTTATAGCATCATTCTTCAAAATAGCCATTCCCCAGAAACAGTCTAATTTTTCATCAACTAATGATAGATGGATAAAATGTTTATATCCATACAATGGAATATTGTTCATGGACAAAAGTGGATGAACACTGACCTACTTTACAACACAAATATACACACACAGTCTAGTGTCTATATGAAAGAAGCCCAACCTAAATGGTGTATGTCATATGATTTCCTTTAAAATTCACATCCAGAATAGTTAAATCCATAAAGATATTAAAATTGTTAGTGTTTTTTAAGAATAGAATTGAGAGGCAATCAAGGAAGATGGGTCCAAAGTTTCTTTCCTGTGAGGGTGTTGACAAGTTCTGACATTTACACACCCAGTGAGATGTACAGTATAAAGGGACTACTTCAAGGTATGGAGAATATATTCAGCGAAGCCCATTGCATCCGTGAACCAGTTAATTAAAGACTAAGGATGCACTACTTGCAGACTAGAATTCATTTTGTCAGTCATTGATTTGCTAAACTTTTGTTGAACACGCTGAGCCAGGAACTATGGGAGGTGCCGAGTGTAACTGGTTTGATAAGATCATCGTGGATAGCAGAAGGGAAGAGCTCCCGAGGTCATGTGGACAGTGGACAAAGTCTGAAGCTAGCCAAAACTGAAATCCCCCATCAGTTAAACGTCAACTCTTTACATTCTTTTTGCCATAATCTGGCAAGACGAAGGAAGAGATCTGCATTCATTCCAAAGAAAGCTCCTGGCTTCTCCGGGGCCTCAGAAGGAGTTTTATGATGATGAAAGCAAAGACTTGAGTATTACGCTGACTTCTGAAATCTGATGAGAACCATCCCATGCCCATCTTCACAGGAGCTGCAGTGGAAGTGAGGCTGAAAGCATAGGAAAGAGTCGTAAAAACTGAGCCTTTGGCCGAGGAGCTGAGGCCAGCATGGCTCGTGGGAAATCCTGTCCCCTTCAGCTTCAAGGGCATGGCTTCTAACAGGGCCATGGCTCGAGACATTTGAAGTTGTCCTCTGGTCTTTTTTTCACAGACTGTGGTGTGGTGTTTCAGACAGAGAGAGAGAGAGAGAGAGAGAGAGAGAGAGAGAGAGACAGACAGACAGACAGACAGACAGACAGACAGACAGACAGACAGACAGACACGCTTAGTAAGTTGTATAAGACTGGCGTCAATGGTATGGTGGGCCAATGTGGGTTTTTGATTACTAAGGAGTTTCCCTGTCCACTTAGCTCTCCTGCCACAACATCCTTGAGGGTCTTGTGTGGCCCCAGAATGCACTTATCATATTTCCCAAATAAGTGGCTACTAGTCATTATGATAAAAGCCCAGGCACATGTTGCCAACCAGATTCTGGCAAAAAGAGCGACTTCGTTGAAACTTAGGCTGACTCTCATGTTATTTCCAGAATTCCTGCTAACCCGAGTCTAAATGTAAGCCAAGGCCTGTTCAACAAAATAAGATAAAAAAAAAAAAAATACCCTCAAATGGATCCTCTCTTCAAAAAGCGGAAAATAACCCCACGCATAGCCATCGTTGAGAGGAAAACTGGGACGGGATCAAAGCATTGTTCAATGAATACACAGCCACGAAGCCATTTTCCCCTTTGCATGCTGTCAGGTTAGTTTTGAGTCAGGACTCTGAAGTGGCGAGCCATGTCTGTTCACCGCAGGAGATGTGCATCTCCACAGCCACTGTGGCTCCTTTAGAACAGTCTAGAAGTCTCTGGGTCAGGTCCCCTTCTTAACAGAGCCTCCTCCTGTGTTTCTTCCAGGAAGACTGAACACCCCATATTTCGTGGGAGCCCTCAGCTTTGGGTTAAATGGACCCAGAATTTATATAATCACTTGCCATCCACCCACCCCCCTTTATAAGGAAAACTGTATTTAAGGCGCAACGAAAAGAGAAACCCCTTGGTATCTAGCCTACAAACCTCCAGCTTGACAGTGTGTTTCGTCAGCACCTCCTCAAGTTTTCAGGGGGCGGGGATGGGGACAGCGAAAGTGAGTCAGTAAAAGGAAAATCATTTCCAAAGTGTCTGTGAGGCGAAACTCAGAAGTAGCCTGTGGGGTAGAAGGTTGGGGCAAGTGTCAGGCTCCCAGACACTCCCTACACGCCAAGCGATGCGTATCCTAGCCAATGAGGAAGCTACTGGAAATCAGAGTGGTACCCTAAGTCCCCCTCTTCCTGTCTCCAGCCATCCTCCTGCACCCAGGAACCTGGAAACAGCAGGAAACTGTCCCTGGAATCATGATTATGGCGTCTTTATAACCAAGAAGCAGATTGGGTTTGGGCTGACTGAAAGGGCAGCGCTGTTGAGAGTTCCCTGTGGCTCTCTCTACCTTCTGTGTAGCTCATCTTTACAAACGTCCTAGGCAATGTTGGAGCCTGGCTTCACTCCAGCACCTGGAAAGAAAGTGAGTTACGGCAGATGCGGACTGTCTTCCAAATGGCTTGCAAATGGCTTGTCTGCACCACAAGCCGCTGCCTTGCCCCAGAGTGCTCTAAGTCCACAGCCAAGCCATTTGTCTAGAGAGTGAAGCAACAGGGTTGAAATGAAGGGAAGGGAGAGGCTTGGATCTGGAGCATGGGAAAAAGACGCCCATCTCGGAGTTTGCTTAGTCCTTGGAAGAGGGATGGTGCGGTGGTTAGCTTGCACCTCTCCTCAGCAGATGTCCCCCGAGAAACCTTAGGCCAACACCTTGATTTGCATGTAGCTGTCCTTATCGGTTTCACGCACCACAGGTACACCTTGGTTTGATTTTTAAACTTGATATACACTGTTTTTAAAAGGGGGCTCGTCCTCTTTATTTTATTCTGGAAGCCAGGCGAATTGGCTCTTTCTTGAGGGGCAGCCCAGGTGTTCCTACTGTTCTTTTAAGGTCTTAATCTTTCGGTGTAGTGAGATCCATCGTCACGGCATGTTTACACTGTTTAAATGAAGTCTGCCCGAAAATAGCAACGATGGCAGAATGGAGGAAGATCCGGGGCCTCATGGTCCTAACCTAGTGTCTTCTCCTAGGAGAACCCCACCTTCGCCTCATTCGTTACCCCGGCCTTCAGGATCCTTTGTGTAAAATGCACTCCGATGTCCAAAACACAGAGCTTCATCCTGTGGGCAGCAGCCAGAGAAGCTTCTAGGTGGTTATCGGTTTGTGTCAGCTCAGCAGAGTTAGGTTTGGCTCATTTTTGTAAACAGGACTCAGGAGACTGGTTTGTGGCTTTTCCTGAAATAGTTTAGCCAAGGAAGGCTACGTTGTTTTCCTCCCATTGAAATAAAGGTCATTAAAAACCAATCAGAGTAGGGCTTGACATAAGAACCCTCATCCATCTTCCTCCATCTGAGCCAAACGGGCCTTTCCCCCTCCACCCCAGGGGGAGCAGATCCCCCCAGTCCGGACAGGAGACAAGATTTTACAAAGCCAGGCCACAAACTAGTCGTGGGGCCTTAGGGAGATTGCATAAGCCCCTCACAGTGCAGTTTCCCCATGATCAGAAAGGTTCTGCAGTGACATATGTGCCAGCTACTTTACAAGGGACTCAAGAGAATTCATACTACAGTTTTTTTGGGGGAAGCCCTGACACTCTGTTCAGAAACTGTAACTGAAGCATGTTTGGTTACTAATACTGTTGTTGATAATGCTAATGGAACCGTAGCAAATCCAGTCACCCTGAGCATGAGGTACCAGGTAACCCACATCTGCTGTGGCAGCAATCTACCCAGAGGGAAGTGGGGCTTAAAAAGTCAGGGGTGAGGCTGGCACCCTTCTTATCTGTCGATACTCAATTGCATCTTTCTCATATTTATCCTGTCACAGCTCCAGGGGAGCAGGCTGAGATAAATTTACACTGGTTTGTCTGTTCAGCTCAGCCTTTATCCTTCCTCTAGCATCAGTGTTTGTCTCTGTTGGAGAGCTCCTTCTCCATCACTTGATCTAGCAAGGCTGCAGTCACGATGCAGCATTGGCCAACCGGCTCACCACCTTCTGCACGGGACTCAGCCTCAGAGGCCCACAGCCAGTCATGAGGAAGGCGTGGGATGGGGTAGATTCCTCTGCTTTTTGAGAACAAGTAGTTAGAGTATTTGCTGTCACACGAGGTACCAATGGGGAAGAGCGAAGCCAGGACACTACAAAGCAGTGTGGTGCAGTGGCCGGATGTGGGGAAAGATGGCACCAGCACCGTGGGAACCAGATCCACCTCTCGATGCTCCTGATTTGTGAGCCCGCAAAGGCCTCCTTTCTTGGGTTTATAATATATGTTAGCCTCACTCCATTGACCACAAAGCTTAAAAGGACATGTCACCTTGGAAATATAAATTTCTACTTATATGAGCATTCTTTTTGTCAGCTATATTATATTAACTTGCACTTGTCATTAGGAGACCAATCGCTCAGTACTGATATATTATAATTACTCAACAGTAATACAAAGGAAACTAAGACTTATGCCTTGTATCATCATTTATTTTATGTAATGGTTGATTAGGAACCAAGGACATGATTTGATCACTGTTCTACCCAGCTCATAAAACCTCCTTAGTCCAAAATATCGAGAAGACACTCACAAGACTGCAGAGGAGAAATCCTACTGCAAAAGCCTGGCTGTGTGGGGCTTAGCTCTGTGTTTCAGTGTAGAGGAGTCTGTGTCTACGGAATTCAAGTTTACATCTTCCCCATCTGTTTTACATGGACGTACATCTACATGAGAGCACTTCTTGTCCTTGGTGCAGCTGGGAAGATATTTAAAGATGTAAATATTTACCGAGTGTGCACAACATAGCAGTGTGGGCTTGCTCTGCAGGTGATGGGGAAGAGGGGCCGAGAAGCATTTGGTGTTGCCTCCCACTGGGTCCATGGTTGATTCCTGTGTGACCTCAGGCAGGTCAACTAACAGCCCTGTGTTCTAGTGCTAAAAGATGATAATGTTTACTGTTCAGCCTTCCAAAAGCGCTAATGGCTGCTGCTCAGGGTAGAGGTGCAGAGGACTCTCACAGAGGCCATGTCTCTTATCTTTCCTGTGTTTTAAATGGAGGAGGGGTGGAGGTGAAGGACTCTGGCCTTGTTAGGCTTAAGGGGAAAGTAGCTCAAATGTCTAGGAAATTAGTACGTGGCTGTTTATATCTGCCCTCGTGGTAGGAAGAACACAGTCTGAACAAAGCAGCTCGGTTTGGAACGGTCCTCAGAACATACTGCGAGCAATGATGGGCAGGAAATGGGATGGGGTCTCTGGCTCTGGTTAGATCTTCCTGTCCATTGGGAACTAGATCAGGGAGTGCGTTAGGCAAGTCACCTCACCTTCAAGAGTCAGTCTCTACAACTTTAAGTGGAAATAGTAACCACTATATTTAGGGGTGTCTAAAACCTATACGCCAAGTTGTCATCACGTAGAAGCAGACTGAGAAAGGCTAGTTTTCTGCACCCTTCTGTTTATCCACTTGGGCAGTAAAGAGAAAGCCACCTCCATATATTCCAATCTAGAAGCAAACACTCACTGCTTCCAGCCCTCCATCCCTGACAATGCCATCCCATCGCGACTTGTGCAAGTAGAGATTCCATTGACCTCTTGCAGTTCCGTTTCTTTCCACTAAGAAACCAACATATAATAACCATTGGGATGTAATAAGAATAAATTAATAAAGTTAAATTAAAAAAAAGAAACCAACATATATTAAGAGGCGTGCTTCCAGTCTGTAGTTGGAGCATCTGTTTGGAGTGAAGACACTGGGAGCCTCTCTCACACACAGGACCACATGCACGCACATACACACATACGCACAAGCACACACACACATACAAACACATACACACACACGTGCACACACACTGTAGAAGAGAGCAGTTCACACTGACAAAGGATCTTAGAATATAGAGGAGAAACCCCCAGTCATCGAGTTACATGCAACCTCACGGCCACACATGGCAGGCTTGGAGCTTCAAGCTGCCACAGCTTCAAAAAACTCAGGTTCCTAAATTGTTTTAAGAATCTCTTTCCAATGTCAAAAAATGTTGGTAACAGTCATTATCTGAAGAAGGTTCATTTACATCCTAGTGATCATGACATAGCGTCTATAAAGGTTCTCACATAGCTTGAAGAGAAGAAAAGCCATCCGTCTCAGAAGCAAGGCAACACGGTCATGACGGCGGTTTCTCAGCCACAGTGCTTGCACCCTGCACATCTGTCTACCTGTTGTTTATCTTTTCACAACCTGGTGGAGTTGCAGCGCAGCGTGGCTCCGTCCTTACGACACCAGGCGGTAGGCATCGCTATTACTGTATTGTCATTTCTCAGAGGGCAATGGGTGAAACGCACACCCTGAATTTTATGTGCCACCCAGAAAGAAAACAGAACATTGCCAATTAAATTGCAGTGCACTAACAATTATAAAGCCAAACCAAAGCAAACCAAACCAAACACAGTTTCAGAGACGCTAAGCTGGGAAATAATGACTGTCTTGGGGTTATTGGCACATGGCCTTTCCCTTTTGGAGATGAGGACATCTATGCTGTGTTCCAGAGCTGGTTACTGATGGAGTCTGGGCCACTATTGGACCTTTTGACTTTAGCTCAGATGGACTCCATGCGAGCTGACCTGGCAATCTTGAAAGTGATCTCGGAAGCAAGACACAAGGCTTCCAGCACGTATTCCTAAAGCAAGCACTGTACAGGAGAAACTTTATCACGGATTAGGGCAACACGCTGGTCTTTAACACAGGTACAATCACGAGCTTTGCAAGGGCTTTGCTAAGTAACTGTCTGCCTTCTATCTTCCCTGTAAGATTGCATGGGGGCAACAGAGGGACCGCCAATCCTTATTCATTGTGGTCCCCAAGGTTGTGAATTTTCCTGCTAGATAAAACTTCACCACCATCACAAATCAATACCCACTGGTGCTTTTGTGCGCATCTGTAGACAGAACAGGGGAAGTTTGAGGAGGCAGATGCACTTGTGCTCCCAGCTGAGCCTGAATAAGACCGTGTTTGCCTTCTTGTCCCAGCTCTCATACGGCAAACAAGTGCCCTTTTAGCCGTCTTCAAGTGCCTGGTTTCCCTCATGTTGCGCCTTTCTCTGTTTCCAGTGGCCCTTGAGCACAGCTTGAAGGGTTGTCTAGTGTTCTAGGCTTGAGAAGACTGTGTGCTGAGGAGGAGAATACTTGCGTTAGGTAAGCCTCCCTCATGCCTGAGTTGGACATGGGTTTAATGTTTTAAAAAAATCAACAATATGTATTAAATTAGGTCTCTTTAAACAGAAACACACAGGAGACAAAGCTATGTCTGATCACTTGATGAAAATGTGACCACAGGCTTACAGAGTAATCTAACCTAATTCTCAGTAATAAGAACCAACTGCTTTGAGGTGCTAACGTGTCGAAAAGGGCTATTTCTTCTTTTGTCAGCCTGTTTGCTGCTCATATCACATAGCTGCAAGCCCTGTGGAGAAGTCAAGTCAGAGGGAGTGGTCAAAAGTCCAGGGGCTGAAGAGGTGGTTCAGAGGGCAAGAAAGTCTGTTGCATGACAACCGAGACATGGTTCGAATCCCCAGTGCCTGCTTAAAAAGCTGGGCTTCCATGCATGAATTTCTGAAACCTCTGAGCTGTGGGGGTTGCCAGAGCTTGGTGAAGGCTGACTGTCTTAAACAGATAAGTTAGAAGGTGCAGAGTAGGTCAAGTGACATCCAGCTGCCTCTGCACGGGAACACATGTACACATGTATGTGCACCTCTCTCTCTTAATACACACACACACACACACACACACACACACACACACACACACACACACACCCCTATAATCCTAATGTCCTGGAGGCTGAGCCTGGAAGAGAACAACTTTGAAGTCACATGCGTATGCACATAGTAAGTAGACAAACACAAGCCAGCTGACTAGATCCGGAAGGAGACACAGGGCAGTGGTGTGGTGACATAGCAAGAGTGCACACTTATGACACGCTTTCGTCAGCATTTTTTGTGAGCCCTTCTTTGGAGATTTATGTGGCTAAAAGCAGATGGTCAAGAAAGGGTAGTGGTTACCTCTAACACAGCAGGTTCTGAAAAAGTATCCCAACCCAGAGAGCTGGAGAGGTGACTATGGAAGATTTTCTTCTGCTGGTGCCTTTGTGGCCATGGGACAAGCTAGCTTGGTCACAGAAGTAAAGGGTACCTTGTGAGTGACAGGGCCTGCTCTGAGAAGTCGGTGGGGAAAATGAGAAAAACAGCACAGAGAGTGAGTCCTGGGCCTCGGTGCTCTCCTGCGGAGGTGAAGCATCAACAAGCTCATCAGCCACACACCCCTTCACTAAGACAAAGGGGTCACAGGTGCTTTGTTCCCAGCCTGGATATGGCACAAGCAATAAAGAGCCCCCAGTTCCCATCACCCTGGAAAATACATCAGGGCACAGGGAGCTGTTGTCAGTTGTGAAAACAGCCATCTGAGACTGCTCAGTGTTGGAAAAACACCTGCCTCTATTTTGCAAGGTGTTTGGCTTCCTTCGGGCCACTCACTGATTTCCAACAAAGCTGTGCATTGGACAGTTCTCACAAGAGGTTTTGAAAATGAAGTTGGGTTTCAGGTTTGACTCATACAAGCGACATTGGGACGGGCTTTGTTGTACACAGTCTGGTCTGCTCTCCTTCCGGATCCTTCGTCCATCCAGGCTGTGGCTGTTGTTCAGAATGAAAAGGTACTGGGAGCCTGGCTGCTGTAATTGGAGCTTGCACCTGCAGGGCCAGAGCCTGGGAGGAGGCTCAGCACCCGCTGCTCTGCATGCATGTGTTTTATTGGGTGTGCATTTGATTTCCTCAGTGAGCCCTGGGATACTGCACAGTTTGTTTGGGGCATGAATATGCTGGAGGGGATCCAAGTCCCTCAGCCACTTTCTCTATTCTGAGAAAGTGGGGGCCACCCCTTTACTCTTTAAGGAGGAGGATTTTTTTAAGCCATAAAAACATACCCAGTGTATTTGTGTCTAATGGCTCCTAGTCCCGAGAGGGGACTTAGCAGACAAACGATGCCTTCAGAGAGTACGAAGACACCATAGCCAGTCTCTCCACCACCAATAAGCTGATGAATTTTTTATGAGTTTCTCACACTGGCTTTTAGTAATATTATCCAGGCAGTTGTGAGGACCAATGCTCATAACCTCCGCATCCAGCCCCAGAAAAAAAGAGATGGAGGAATCTCTCATGTAAGCCAAACGATGATGCTCTGCTCTTGGCCCAATGCCCAAAGATCCAAGTCTACTTTTATGATGTGTCGGCTTCTCATGTGTCTTTGCCATCTCTCCTTGGTTCACCAACAACATTCTAGGCTTTCTGTAACTGTAGATTGTTTATATCTGCTGCAGTTTTGTGTAAGTGGAATTCCCATGTGGATCCTATCCCTTAACACGATAATTTTGAGATTTATTCTTATCGTGTGTCAACAGCTCATTCTTTTTGTAACTAGTATTATATTATGTGGGCATAGCTCAGACTGTTATTTATTTAGTTCTGTGGGGAGAGGAGCTGGCCAAAGGTCAACCTTGGGTGTGGTTTCTCAGGTGACAATCACCTTGTTTTTGAGACAGGGTGTTTGATTGGCTTAGAAAGCCCCCACTCAGCTAGTCTGGCTGGTGAAATGACCCGCGGGGACCCATCAGACTGTCTCCCCACTGTAAGCACACACTACCATGCAGGGTATTTTGATTTGGATCCCACGGGTTAAATTCAGTTCTTCATACTTATACGGGACACACTTACTCACCAACCCATCTCCTCAGCCCTGCCCATCCCCTTCCTCTTTGTTTGTTTATTCTTGATGGTGCTTTAGCTTTGATTGCTTTTGAGATAGAATCTTGCTATGTAGTCCAGGTTGGCCTTGAGGTGCAGGTCCTCAGCATCCCCTACCCCTGCCCCACGTATTTGAATTATAGGCATGTATGCTTCCCTCCCAAATGTTCATCTCTTGGTGAGTGTTTTAGTCATACATTTCTCGCTAAGATAAAACACATGACAGGGAGGAAGGGCTGATTTTTTTTGGCTCACAGATTCAGAGACTTCAGCTCTTCCATGGCAGGGAGAGCATGGAGCAGCAGAGATGCTAATGTCATGGCAGCTGGGGAAATTTCACACCTGCCCTTGTGTCATAGGTCACAGTCAAAACAGAAGCATGCTAAAAACATGACATGAAATTACCTTCAAGCAATGCATATAAAGTATGCATAACACTTAAATGCTTTTTGTACTTAGACTTGGCTCTTACCCTCACAAGCTTAGCACTTCTGGTTCTAAAGATTTCAACCTACACTGAATCTAGGAGGCCTTTATAGATTCTGCTATTGTATATATTATTTAAAGAATGACCCCAAATTGTAAGATATTACCTGAAAAATCTTCACAAAATTTGTCAACACCAGGCAGAACACAAGGGAAGCAATCTGGGCATCCAGGCCTTCTCAGCCTTGGAGCTGTGTTCTCTGGGCACCTTTGTGTCCTATGTGGAGAAATCAGGCATCAGAACTAAGATAGACCCAGACCACTTCCAGTTTTTGGAGTTTGTGGAATAATAAAGCTAAAGAAACGTCATAATTGACATATTTATATGTTCCATATATATATGGAACAAGTTAGTGACCTTAAATATATGTTAAAAATATGGCATGTAATATTGGAAATGATGCTATGATTTTAAACTCGAGCCTATAGTGGAGCTTGGCACAAAGAGTGCTCTTGGCTACTGGACAGCTTGTAATAGGCAAGAAGAGGCCAGCACCAGCCTGGGCCTTTCTTACTCGCCCTGTGCCACCCTGACCTTAGATGGAGCATGGTTCCTCTTTAACACTTTCGCTTGAGGGAATCAAATGGATGCTACAAGGATAACCACGGAAGAGAGAACCATTTCCCTCCTCTCTGTGTACAGACTCCTTGGCTAGATGGCACAAATGGGAAGGCTCTGTGCCTCTTGGAGGGACGCTGTGTTCCACAAGCCTGCAAGCTGGGCCTAAGGGTAGGAGACCTAGGCTTCCATTGCTATTTTACTACTGAGTGTGTGTGTGTGTGTGTATGTGTGTATGTGTGTGTGTGTGTGTGTGTGTGTGTGAAGACATCATGGCCAGAAAGAGGCTCCTCTACTTGAGGTACTGGAGGAATTACCCTGTCTTCCTGCCCATGGGAGCACCTACCATCCCCTCTGGGTGGAGGGGATGGGGTTTGCTCTCCTTTGCCTCTGTGTATCTGGAATGGTGGAGTGACGTCATGTGCAGTGACATTGCTCTTCAGAAGACACTGCATTGTCTGGAGGCAGTATTGCTCATCACAGCCTTGGAGATGCTACCGAGCCTGGAGTGTAGTTGCTGAGGGAGTGGCCAAACATCTTGCAAGCCAAGGTTAGAAATAGCTCAGCTCCAAACACCGGGATGGCAAAGTCAGACACCTTTATGATGTAGTCAGCAGTCGCCCGGAATGGAGAGAGTGTGACTAGAGTCTGGAAGCGGTCCAGTTCCTTAATCAGATCACGGCTGAGGTACAGCCATAGATGATGGGTCACGAGGCTTGCGATCACCAGAAAACTGGCCATCTAAGACCTCTCTCTCTCACCACTCCCTCCCTCATCCCTCTCTGTCTGTGGTGGCTTGAGTGAGAAATGCACCCTTTAGGCTCAGGCATTTGAACCCTTGATCCTCAGATGGTGACACTGTTTGAGGAGGTTGCAGACCCTTTAAGACCCGGAGTCTTGCTAAAGGGAGTGTGTCACAAAGGGCAGGCTTTGAGAATCCCTAGCTTTACTGTACTTCTAGTTTGTTCTCTCTTATTCCTTCAACTGGTTGAAGATGTCCTCTCTTAGCTTCCTACTTCAGCCGCCAGCTACCATGCCTCTTCCAGAATTATAGACTCTCCCTTTGAAACCCCAATCCCCAAATGTTGTCCTGCATCCAGTGTTGGGTGGTCACATCTGGGTGGCCACATCTAGCCGGCTGGTCCAGGCATTGCTTATTAAAGCTCTCAAGGTCCGGTTTCTCACTCAGGGGTGGCTACAGCACTTTAGGGTGAGGCCTGTCATCTAGGGCGCAAAGCCCTGGTTTTTCCCAGGCAAGTGGAAAATGAGTTTTTCCACAGAGTGTTACAGTTTTTCTTTTAGAACAAGACTACAGGTCTCTGATGGCACTGCAGACTCGTGAGCCCCACAAGACTGTGATGACACCCAAGTGTTACCACTCCTTGTTTGAGCTGCTGTGCTAAGCATGGCAGAGGAAGCAGGCAGGTGTCTGAAACTCACTTCCAGGCAGGTCGGGTGAGACTCAGGCCCTGCCATGCTTCACCGGGGATCAGCACCAAGCTAGCGGCAGTGGTGGAACAGGCCCCAGCAGCTACAAAGGCAGTTCTGCCATTGCTGCCTGACCACCGGGCATTCAGTGGCAACTCCCCCTGGAATAAATGGAGTCTCAGACAGTCATAGTGGAAGAAGGGTGAGCAAGAGAGTGAGGCCCCAGCATGCCAGCCAGTCTTTATTTATAAACCATGGGCAGTGGGACGGGGTTTGAGGGTGAGTGTGTCTGATTCACTAGGGTTAAGGATGCCAGGATACTTACCGTATTTTCCAGTGTATAAGATGACTGAGCATATAAGACAACCCCCAACTTCTCCAGTTAAAAATATAGAGTTTGGAATATACTCACTGTATAAGACGACCCCTCTTCCAGCGCATACTCTGTGCAGCCTACTCGGGCATGTGTCTATTTGCAGGCAGGACACAGACAGACAGGCACTTTATTAAATGCTGCAGACAGCCAGTGCCAGCCTACACTGCCCCTTTAAGGCACACTCCACACTCAACCCAAAGGTGCAGCCCTCAGAGTCGGATGGGCGGGTTCTGGTGGAGAGCCAATCCATGCTCACGTTCTCCTCCTCCTCAAGGTACAGGAAGACGTGTGCAGCTTGCTCCTCCCTGTTTCATACTCCCTGCACAAAGTGAGGAATCAGCCGCAGCACCCCCACTATATACACCAGACATATGAAGCTAGGGGAAGCAAGCTGCAGGTAAGTACCAGGCATATAAGACGACCTCCGACTTTGGCAAGGATTTTGGGGGGGGGGGTTAAAAAGTCGTCTTATACCCTGGAAAATATGGTAAATCTACATAGAGTGGTACAGTACCTCATTTACATGTAGTAACATGGGAGGGGAGGTCCTATCACAAGAAGGAGAAAACAGTACTCAATTATCCTATGGATGAGGGGAAGACTTGTAGGTATGGTTAGAGGGGTCATTGCTGGAGGCTAGGATCTCCTCAGCATAGGGTACAGTACTGACAGGAATCCCCTGTGTTTGCTGAACAAGTTCCTTATCAGGAAAGGGTCAGACCTGTGATCTTTCCTGAGTGGTATGTGACACTCCTTACAAAATCTGCGGTTACCAGGTCAGGTGGAGTGAGATCTCTGCTGAGAAAAGGGAGTCTTCTCTCATAGACCCAGCGCAAGATGGCTAGCCGGAAAAGTCAGACTTCAGCCTTATCCAGCAGATCCCTACACACCAAATAAGGCCTTTCTCCTATGAGGTACTTTTGGTTAGGGTGTTTTATCATAGCTACAAGACATTTACAGGACAAGAGGCATCTTACGTCTCCTAGCCATGCAGTGCCAGGTGGACATCATTTGTTCTTAATCTTCAAAATATGATGAGGAGGACAAAATACGATGACCAGTGTGAGGACCCTCAGAGCCTATGTAAAAACTGGGTATGGCTGTACATGCTTGTAACGCCAGCACTGTTGGGGAAGCAGAGGCAGGCAGATCCCCAGCATCGCCTCAACTCTTATGCTGGTACATAAAGAACTCAGGAGAAGGGGGCAGGAGAATGGATTCAAGGCTGTTCTCAGCTAGTTAGAGAGTTCAAGGTCAGTTTAGGTTAAATAAGACTCCCCCCGCCTGTCTTAAAAACAAAACAAAACAAAACAGAGACCCGGTGTTAGCTGGGACTGTCACAGCAAATCCTCAGACATTCATGGCTGCCTCACTCAAGGATGGAGCTGGATTCCACGTCACGTGACGTAGAGTGGGTCACTTAAACACCCTAAGGGCCAAGTGCCAGATGACCAAGCAGAAAGTGTGAGGCTCGGCCTAGAGGGAGCTCTTGGCACTTCTTGCTACAAGCTCAGGGAACCAGTTCTGCCGGGTTGGCTCAGGGCACAGGGAGTCAAAGGGACAGAGAGGTGTGGTGACAGGGTGGAGGAAGCCATACTAAGGGCTCCTCTTGTTTTCAAAAGAGGGAGGGACAGATAATGCCTGGGCCTGGCTCTCAAACACTGCTCCACTCCTGCCAACAGGAGGCGAGTTGTGTCCAAAAAGGCCCAGTAAACCAAAAGATATTCTGGGCAGGAAGAGCTGGGCTAGGAAGCATCCATGCAAAGCAGAAGGGCGGACTTTGGGATTAATTATGATTTGTTTATTGTGTCTTTTTCCTGTGGCAGAAGCACTTTTGGAAGCCACACACTTCTTGGGGTACAGAATGGTGATAACACACAGAGAGAGCCCAAGGGAGAGACTTTCTTTTTTTTTTTTTTTTTAATTTTTATTTATTTATTTATTTTTGGGAGAGGCTTTCTTTAGTAAAGGAACTCTTGGGAGGCTAGGCAATCAGACCATAAAGACATTTCTAGGGAACATTCTAGAAGGTGAGCAACATTTCCTGGCCCAGCAGTGTGCCTGCTTGTACAGAGAGTGAGTGAGAAGATGCAGCCATTTCTCCTCTCAGGTGGGCTGGTCTTGTCTTGGCATCAATGCGGCAGCAGCAGGCACGGGTTCGGTGTTTCTCCCTGGGGCTATTCCAGAAAGGGGAGAAGCTGTTTCCTGCTGCTATGGGACACCCAAAGGGCTGCAGAAGGCAAGGCCTTTTAGTAACAGGACTGACGTGAGCTGAGGCCCATCACAAGGAAACGTTACCCCCTCTCTGTCTAGGCAGCTTAAAAAGCAAGATTTGGGGAAAGAACTTTGGGGGACAGCAATTCTGTTCACCTTCCCCTGAGAACTGGTACCAGTGGGAGCTGTTAGCCTGGCCTGCGTTATCTTTGCCTGGTGCACAGTGCCCACTAGGTTAGATGGTGCACGTCCTTACCTCTTACCTATGGCCATTAGAGCAAGAGTGTATTTTTGTATTTCTGGTGCTTATTTTAATGTTTCGGTAAAGTTGCCCTGAAAGTATTTGTACTGATGAACATATCAGGCTCCTGGCCATGTCTGTGAGGAGACTCATCACTGTTTCACCCAGTTCCCTAATGAGCCTCACAGAGTTGGTTTCTACTCCCAAGTTCAGGGAAGGAAAGCCTTACTCTGGCTGTCTTTATTCTTTCCTTTCTGGAAATGAGCACGAGGTCACTGAAAATAGTTCCCTTTTGCTCTGGGCCGCCAGGAAGCCGAATGAAATCTGATACCCAACATGATCCGGAAGATTGTAAAGATGCCCCTGCTCACCTGCTCACATCTCACTTCCTCTTGTCTTGTCATCTCTTACGTGGTACTGATCCTGTCCCCCCTTCAAAGTCTGGTTTGTATTTACTGTCATTTTATGGAGGAATTTCCAGCTCCGGGTTCCACCAATGGCCAGGCACATAACAGCCAATGACCAGAGTGAGTCTGGGTAGGGTTTGGTGAAAGCTGAGGCAAACTGAGGCTGTCTTCTCATACCGCGTTGTCTCACGGCCCACTGCTGGTCTCTCTTCCTTATTCCTGATTTGTTTATAGCATAGTTTCCTATAGCCATTTTGTGAAAGTGTGTGCGTATGTGTGTGCGCACATGCGTGTGGGAGCATGTGTGCGTGTATATGATCCTCTCCATCAGAGTTCATACTGTCTTATGTTGCAATGTCTTCCACACGTTGTTTCCCTGTTTTTCCACGGGAAAGGACGTGTTTTGTACCAGCATCATTTGCCTGGAACATCATAGCTGTGCTTTGGGTCAGTGATGAATAAAGGGGAGTGCACGTGTGTGCCTCTGTGTGTATACATATGCATTTGTTTGTATGTGGGGGTGCATGTGCGTGTGTGGGGGCACCCAGAGGTCAGCCTTGGGTGGTGGTTTTTTTGAGACAGGTCTTCTCAGACTTTTCATTGGCCTGTTCAGCAGCCCTCACTGTCTTGCAAGCTCCAGGCCTCCAACCATCTTGGCCTCCCAGGTGTGTGCCCACGCTGGTCTCCTGGCCAGGCACTCAGGAAAGAGGGACGGAAGGCTCCCCTGGCCTCATGCCTTCTGTCCCAGATGTTACATGGGCATTTCCCCTGCGACAAGCCATGCCCTTGAATTTAAGGTCAGCCTCATGCTGGGTCTATTTCTATAAGTTTTGACAGACATCTCGCCTGTCATGGCGTGTGCATTAGTGTGTGTTTCTTAAACTCTTCTCATATACCATACCCTTCGTTTCACTGGCTACCTGTCAAGAACGGAAAACCTAAAATATTTCTGCAGCTCACATACCTGTGCAATCGTACCTGTACTGATTTTAATGTGTCTTGTGTCTTGTTCTTTGGTGTCTTTCCTATATTATGGTGATCTTACTTATTTGAGGAGATGCTCTCCTTGTGTGACTCACTGTCAAGCTGATGAGGTCTTTGTGCTTAAACAGAGACTATATAAACTAACTGTTGAGAGCGTTACCGAGCTCCGAGTAAGACTTGTTTCCCAATTTGGCATTCTTATTTGAGCCCAGAAGAGCCTTAATACACACAAAGTACTAGAATTTATGTCTCTACCAGTCCTGTGGACAATTTCTCTACAAATTCTAGGACTCCCCCTGAAATCTCTGCTCATCTCTCCCTCTTTCTCTTTTTGAGGCAGGGTTTTCTGTAGTCCAGGCTGGCCTCACCCCAGCTCACGGTGGAGCTAATGATGACCTTGAACTCCTGATCCTCCTGCCTCCACCTCCCAAGTCCCGGGATCACAGATGTACACACGACACTTTGCTAGGACCTTCCCTCCTCCTTCCACAGTTCTTTTTGTTATTTTTGTCTTCGAAGCATTAGTTCACATTTTTAAGTAAATAAAGCTAGAATTTACTATCATCTTAAAATTGAGATAAAATAGACACGACATAAAATTTGATACCTTAATCACTTTTGTTCTAAAGTGCTGGGAACTGGGCCCAAATTTTTACTAATGGTGTGCAGACACCACGCCAATGAGTCTCAGTCCCAGCCTCATCTAAAGCATTACTAAATGTACACACACGTTGTTGTACGCCATCACTACCCTCTCCACAACGCTTTGTCATGCGTGGAGTTCCAGACCCATTAAAAACTAGTTCTTTATTTCCCTGCCAACATGATTCCTTGCTTTCAATTTTCTGGAATAGATTTGCATGTGGTTGTTACTTTACATTGTCAAACTGACTGTATTTGGAATCACCTAGGACAGTGGTTCTCAGCTTTCCTAATACTGTGACTCTAATACAGTCCTCATGTTGTGGTGACACTCCAACTATAAAAGTATTTTCATTGCTACTTCATAACTGTAATTTTTCTACTGTTATGAACCATAACATAAACATTTTTGGAGACAGAAGTTTGGCAAAGGGGTGGCTTAGTGTTCAGGCACACCTCTAGGTGTGTCTGTGAGGACATTTCCAGAGATTAATAAAAGGGAGGAAAAGACCCATCCTGGATGTGGGCAGCAAAATCCCATGGGCTGTGAGCCTAATAGTCTAAAATGAGAAAAAGCATTCACCTCTCTCTGCTCCATGTCTGCAAGAAGTCTCCTGTTGCCTCAGCTTCCCGTCCTGTGAAGCAAAGGACTGCAGGCTTCTGCTGCCAGTGTGCAATGGCTCTGTGTGCTGTCCCTATCACAGCAGCCTGGGCACTTCCGCTGCCACGGAGCCAGCCGCTCCATCGCGATAGACTGAGTCCTCTGAACTGTGAGCCAAGTTAGGCTTCCTTCCCTTGAGTTTGTTTTTCTTTTTCCCTCAAAAAGTATTTGGTTCCAACAATGAAAAAGTGACAAATACAATCCAGAAGTGAGATTGCTAGATCACATGTCATTTGTGCATTTCTTGTTTGTTTGTTTTTAACATTTTGATGACGTCTTCTCTTTTCCACAATAGTTTTGGCATTCTCCATTCTCATCAACAGTGCATGTGGGGTTTAGTTTCTCTGTGTCCTCAGTAGCAATTGTTAAGCTTTTATTGCTTGTTTGTTTGTTTTTACTTTGAAGGACGTGCATGTGTGTGTGTGTGTGTGTGTGTGTGTGTGTGTGTGTGTTAGTTCTCTATGGTTCTGATTTGTATTTGCCTAATAACTTGTGATGGTCATGTTGTTCCGTGTGCTTCTCAGCCATTCATATATCTTCTTTGCAGAAGTGTTTATTCAACTTTTTGGCTCGTCTTGAATCCATTTGTTTTGTGTTATTGAGTTACAGGAATTCTTTACATAGTCTAGAATTTATCATATGCATGATTTGCATATATTTCTCTCCTCTCTGAGGTTTATCTCTTCAGTCTATTGGCCCTTTTATCTGATGCAAAGAATATTTTTTTTTACTTAAAATTTGTTTTTGATACAATATATTTTTTTTAATCATCTTTCCCTCTCCCCAACTCATAGATCCTCCTCACCTCCCTACCCACCCAACTTTATGTTCTTTCTCTATCAAAACAAACACAAAAACACAAAAATGAAAATCAAAACAAACAACTAAACAACAAATATGACAAAAAAAAAGTGCCAAAATGAAACACAAACCCCACCAAAAACACCTATGGAGTTTTTTTAGTGTTGGCCAAGTACTCCTAGGCTTAGCCCTGGGGTGTGCTTGATACACCCAATGACATTCCATTAGAGAAAACAGATTTTCCCTTTACTGGGGGATATCAATTACAAATAGCTTCTTGCTTAGTGGTGGGTCGCCATGTCCATTTCTCCTTCTTGGTGCTGGAGCCCCATCTGGTTTGAACCTGTCCAAGTCTGGTGCACGCTACCACAGTCTCTGTGAGTTTCTATGTGCACCAGGCCTGCTGTGTCTGGAAGACACTGTTTCCTTGGCTTTATCCTTTCTGGCTCTCACTAGCTATCGCCTCCACTTGCCTGAGAGAAGATCCCTGAGAGGCAGATGCCAGCGTCTTGAGGAGGGCTTTGATGAAGACCTCCTATTCAGAACTGAGTGGTCTACTCTCTGCACACTGTCCAGTGGTGGGTCTTTGTGTTAGTTCCCATCTACTGCAAGAAGACATTTCTCGCATGAGGGTGGAGAATTGCACACTCTATGGGGACAGCTATACGTATTAGGAGGCAGTTTTAATACTATGTTCATTTAGCAGAATAATAGTAATAGGTTCTGCCCCCCTCCCCCAACAAGAACCTATCAAGCCACAGGGTCTTGAATTCGACAACAGTGCAAGGTTTGGATTACATCTTGTGGAGTGGGCCTTAAATCAAGTCAGAAAGTGTTTGGTTACTTTCATAATATCTGTGCCACTATGGTACCAGTGGGCATATCTTGCCAGGACAGTAGTTATGTACATCCTAGGATTTGCAGCTATCTGGATAGGGATCTCTACCAGCCATACATTTGACAGAGGATTAGTATCCCAAATATACAAAGAACTCAAAAAAGGGAAACATCAAGAACATACACAACCTAATTCAAAGTTGGAACAAGGAACTAAACAGAGTTCACAAAAGATGAAATGCAAATAGTTGAGAAATAGTTTTTGCTGTTGTTGTTTTGTTTTAATGATCAGCCTTTTTAGCCATCAGGGAAATGCAAACCAAAACTATTTGAGATCTCGTCTCGCCAGTCACAATGGCTAAGATTTTTTAAAACGGCAACAAATGCTGGTGTGGATGTGGAGAAAGAGAAACAGTTATTCATTGCTGGTGGGGGTAAAGACTAGTGCTACTGAAATCAGTGTGATGGTTCCTCAAAAGCTAGAAATAGATCACATGATCTCGCTGTGCCTCTGGTGGTGTGAGTGAAAGTGCCTCATATATTTGCATGCTCAGTCCCCAGTTTAGAAGGCTTAGGAGGTGTGGCCTTGTTGAAATAGGTGTGTCCTTGCTGCGTGAGGTGTGATGCTGGGGGTGGGCTATGAGGTGCCAGGCCCAGTTTCTCTCTGTATGCCTGCTGCCTGGGGCTCAGGATATAAAATCCTAAGCTACTGCTCTCACACCCGGCCTGCCTCCCATGCAATCCTGCTATTTCGGTTACGTGCTCTCTCATCTTCCTCTCAGGGCCCACCCCCTCTTGCCCGCCTCTCTCTCAGTTGTCTCTTCCTCCTCCCTTCTCTCTCTTCTCTCACGGTCTGGTCCCATCTGCTGGCCATGTTCATTTTATGCTTCTCTCTTTGCTCTGGACTCTTCCAGATGCCGCTGGCCAGTCTCTTCCTTGTGTATACAATAAAAACCTTCCCCTAGCCCATACCTTGGAGTGGTCATGTCCTCACTTTGTAAAGTTGCCACCTGATAAATTCACCATAACTTAGAATTATTACAAGTCAGAAATACATTTAGCCAGGCGTGGTGGCACACACCTTTAATCCCAGCATTCAGGAGCAGAGGCAAGGGGATTGCTGTGAGTTCGAGGCCAGCCTGGTCTACAAAGGGAATCCAGGGCAGCCAAGGCTACACAGAGAAACCCTGTCTCAACAACAATAACAACAACCAAAAAAAAAAAAAAAACCTCCAAAAAAACCCATTTAATTTTCCTAACCTTAAGCTTTAGGCAGCCTACCTCCAATATGCTTGAAACATTCAGCTAGCCTATGATTGGGAAAAATCATGACCACAGATAGCCCATTTTCTAACAGGCACTGACTACCTCATGGGATTTGTCAGATATTATTTATTATTATTATTATTTTCAAGACAGGATTTCTCTGTGTAGCCTTGGCTGTCCTGGACTCACTTTGTAGACCAGGCTGGCCTCGAACTCACAGTGACCTATCTGCCTCTGCCTCCCCGAGTACTGAGATTACACGTATGCCACCATGCCCGGCTGGATATGATACTTTAAGTGAAAGCAGAATGCCTGTGTGCCACTGGAAAGAAGGATGTTACTGAAAGCACCTCCCACTTTCATGAGAGTAAAGGTGAAGAAAAAAAAAATAGTAAGATACCTGTGCACACACGAATATGAGCCACAGTACTTAAAAGAAATCAAGTTGGGCCTGGAGAGATGGCTCAGCAGTTAAGAGCACTGACTACTCTTCCAGAGGTCCTGAGTTCAATTCCTAGCAACCACATGGTGGCTCACAACCATCTATAATATGATCTGATGCATACTGTATACATAATAAATAAATCTTTAAAAAGAAAAAAGAAATCAAGGTAAGTAGCTATGTGTATAGGGGAGATGCAGGCTTTGTTTCTTAACAATTAAATTTTATTATACAACCCAACTAGTTTACACAAGAGGGAAAAAAGGTTAAAGGGAAAAAAGAGTGAACCTATCCATTCCACGGGACGGGTCCCTAGGTGTCTCTGGCCTGTGTGCTGGTTTGGCCTGTTCACTGATCCTCCTTTCAATCCACGATCCACATGCACTCAAGCCCGGTCTGAACCTGCTGCTGCTCTCTCCTCTCTGCCTGCCTGTCTCACGTGCGAAGGGCGGTCTCCTTTTCCCATTGAGGGTCGACTAGAAAAACAATCCTCCAGGTGGAGTCCCCAGGTTTGCTTCCTGAATTCCAGGCCCAAGACGGCTCCACCCAGTCTATCTCAAGGTTAATCTAAGGGAGTATCCATGGTGTGTCCAAGGGTAAAGCCCACCAAGACAAAGCTTACAGTCTTTCCCACAGGGAGACAAGGCAAGAGAGAGACCAAAGCAAGGACAGGAGGAAGGCTGTGTGGGGAAGGGGATAGCAGCAGGCTCCTGGGATTCAGGGAAGTGAAGACTAACAAATATATCAAAGGTAATGGAAGCAGGGCTCTGACTAATGATATCGGAGGAATGGCAAACACGGAGGCGGACTCTGCATGCTGGACTGGACTTGGGTGTACCAATGTAGCTTTATGGTTTTCAACAAAGATCGATCATCACCAAAACACTGAACATATATGTCGAGGGTACCCACAGAGTCAAAGCCAGCTCTGTGCAGCTCTTCTCATCATTTTATTCCAACCCTAGACACATACAGCCTTTCCTCACCACCTGGAGGCCTTTCTAGTATTTCTGCCATACCTACCCAACAAGTCCTGGGTTTATCTAGACCAGTGCTTCTCCACCTGTGGGTCACGACCCCTTGGCGGGTTGCACATTGATATTTACATTAGGATTCATGATAGTAGCAACATTATAGTTATGAAGTAACAACAAATAATTGTACCGCTGGCGGGGGGGGCGGGGTCACCACAGCATAAAGAACTGTATTAAAGGCTTGCAGCGTTAGGAAGGTTGAGAACCACTGCTGTATCCTCTACGCCACAGGTTAGTGCATGTGGGAGAACGTGGGCACAGGCAGTTTTCTTTAAGAAATCCAAAAATCACGTGTGATTCCAGGCCACCTTACATTTGCTGCACTGTGGGTGGGTTTCCAGGTGGATGAACCTTGCACAGTGAACCTTTCCTTCACTTTCCTGAACCCTGTCTTCCAAAGACACAAAGGCCACCGCACCCTGCCATTCCCAGGTTAACCACCTTTTAAACGCCAGGCCTTGGGAAGAACAGACCACCCCAAAGCCTGAGGGCAGCCTTGGGGTCGGGGAGGTGGTGTCCCAGGGAGGGCAAGCCTGTTGGGTAGCATCATGGCTGTTAATGATGCCTGTGTCCTGATCTGAGCAGGCTGAGACAGTCTTTAGCTTCTTCCTGCTCTTGACTCAAGCCAGGATGCTTTAGCTCACCTTCAGGGCTGCTGACTCAGGCACACAACGTGCCTGGATGTTGATTTCCTGCAGCTGTGAGAAAAGGAGCCTGGAGCTGGGAAGGCAAGACGATAAGGAAACAGACATCTTTAGTTCCAGGACATCACTGTGCTGGGCCTGGTTCCTGAACAGGCAACGCTTGTTCATGGTTGGTCTTAGACCCCTGAGTGTTTTTTAATTTTTATTTTTAAAGATGCAAAAAGGCATGCAATCAAATCTGTAGCAGAGGGAGTCTGACTTTGCCCAACCAAACTTGACAAAACTTTCAAAGATCCTGTGTACACAGTACAACTCATCACTGAATGCTGGCTGACGTTGAGAGCCACGGAATCGAGCAAACCGACAGCTGACACTAGATAAAACATTTAATCCTAAAACTGTAGAATTGTTTAAGCAAGGATTTCTTCTGTTCTCTCTTTGGCAGCCAGGCCAGGAGCAGCAGCTTCTTGCCTGGCATTTACTGAGGGCTTACTGCCTGCCAATTCTTACGTAAATTTTATTTAATTCCCACCAGAGTCTTAGGAGGGCCTCTTGCATCCATCACGTAGGATAAGAAGCTCGGGTTAGAGACAGAGTCACTCCTGTTCAGAGACCAAGTGTCTAATTTGCTTTCTATTGCTATGATAAAGAACGCCACCAAAAGCAACCCGCAGGGGAGAGGGTTTACTTACCTTACACATACCCTGAGTCACAGCACACTGGAGGAAACTAAGGCAGGAACCGACGAATCAGCTTTAGAGGAGCAGCGACAGCTGACTTGATCTTTGTGGCTTGCTCAGCTTGCTGTTTGGAAATACACTCCAGGACTGCCTCGCTTGGTGGTCTGGGCCCTCTCACAGGATCGTTAACTGAGGACACGTTCTGCGGAGCTGTATAGGCCGATCCAAAGGGGACATTTTCTCAATTGAAGTTTCCGCTTCCCAGCTGACTCTAGCTTGAGTCTAGATCCCCCAGAAATCTAACCAACGCACCCAGCTAGTTAAACACGGAAACATGGCGTGTCTAGGAGCATGCTGTTGCAAATCTGGCTTCCTCTTGTCAGCTGGCTTGAGCTCAGATGTGACGGCTTCAGTCAGTGCTCTGGGGAAAGAGTTCCAAAGTGAAACTCCAGTCCTTCACTGGTGATTCAAGATGGCCTCTCGGATTAAGCGGTGTGAGAGACAGTCCAAGAGTGGAGTCGTGAGAGGAGAATCAGAGAGCTCGTGAGAAGACGCCAAGGAAAGAAGGCAAGAGTGTGGCCTCAGTTTCTTTACAGAACACAGTGTTGGTCTTGGAATGAGTTTCCATGCTTCTCAGGCATAGCAAGTAGCAGTGAGTTTACTTCGGGCAATTCATTACGGCTGGCTGTTGTTACGTGTTTATGTGCCTCTGTGGGAAAACATGTCTTTGTCACATGCAGCTTGTCCGTCACATGCTGCTTGCCCTTGTGAGCGTGCACTTTACTCATGTGACTCCTCTTAAGTCTCAGAGTCTAAATTGTCTGATGCTCTGAATAAAGTCGGCCACTGCATGGGACTTCATCGTCTGCTTTATTGGCCTCACTAGCCCAGTCCTACTGCTAATTAGTGCAATAAAAAAAAAACCATGGCATATAATAACCTTGGTGTACTCTCTCCTTATTCCCAGGTGACACTGCAGACTTCTGTGCCTCCTGCTGACAAACAGGCCATGGCTAATGGCTATGTTGCCCTTCTGACTAAAGGAATCTATCTGTTAGTAGCATTTTTTGGTGAGTATCCCATGAAAGGGTTGCCGCTGGGTTCCTATTCTGTGACGGAAACTTAGCGCATCTATTCTCAGCCCAAGATCAAACCCTTCCTTTTCTGTATGTGTTTTAGTCTTTACTTCCAATTGTGAGCCCTTGTATGTTATGGTCTTTATCCAGGCCAACTGGCTGCTGATGAAAGAGAAGTAAGTCAGTTAATTAAGGGACAATGTCTTACTGCAGGATGCGAGTGGTCTGCATAAACATGAGACTTGAGACGTCAGGGCAGTTGCTTCACCTGTCACCTTGGATTCTGTGGATGGAGCCTGTGGCATTTTCTCCTGAAGATGCATCAGCCTTTAAACTCGAGGCTGGTTGGTCTTTTGTTCTCATGGAGACTGAAGACAGACCTGCTGTGACTCGGGGTGGCTGGAAAGAGACGGCATTTAGTCTAGACACCTTTGTGCTTTTCTTTCTCAGCAGCTTACAGTTTGATGCAGCATCAGGGATGGTTAACCTTATTGGATGAAATCATAAAGCGCAACATATTGGGAAGGAACCGACAGCACCACGGTGGCATGCAAGTGCCTCCTGTTCCCCTCAGCTCTTCACTGCCAGGAGAAAACAATAATAAATTTGAGGACCATCGGAAGCTATGGGGTTTCCCAGAAAAGTAAGATAAACGGTTTTGTCTCTGTTCCTCTGACTGAGTTAGTTCCAAGAGTGTAATCCATTCTGGGATTGATCACACACACACACACACACACACACACACACACACACACACACACACAC
>OU015756.1:40016665-40027731 GCA_907169655.1 Acomys percivali | reverse complement strand
CACACACACACACACACACACACACACACACACACACACACACACACTTCCCAAAACAGTCCCCCAAAACACACCAACACACACATACACGCTCAATACACACACACCAAAACACACCAACACACACACCCATAAACACAACACACACCTCAACACCTAAAACATACACAGACACACAGGCACACACACACACACACACACACACACCAAAACAAGCGTTCTTATATGATAGTCATATAACCAAAGCAGCTGACCACTTTCAAGTGGAAACAGAGAGAAGCCATGGATGAGAAACAGGACGTATTAATTTAGCCTTACAAATGTGCCATTTGCAAGGCCAGCATTACTCACTCTTGGCATGAGCCTCGTGAGGCCAGAGTCTGCTCAAACACCATGGCTCTGAACTGTCCTTTCCGTGATGGGAGGGCTTTCCAGCCGGTGACACGCTCCAACTCTGCAGAAACGCCCAGCTGTAACCCTGGCCCTAACATCACAGGAAAGCAGACAGTTCGCCATAGACATGGTGCGTTCTTGACAGTCTCAGCGAAGTAACGCGCCCAGTTAAACCTCCGGGAATCTTATATTTTGGCGCATGTTGAGGGAGGGGGCTTAAAACTGGGAAATGTAAAATTATACGGAAACCATTTCGGTCTCCTAACTGCGATGTGGTTGGAACCTGAGTCAGACTCTCTTGGGCTGTTTTCCTTCTCCAGCAATGTTCCTATGGTGATGGAAGTAGAGAGACTGTGTCTTTTAAGGCCACGAACCAGTGCCTTTTACTGTCTCTGCCTTATCTGTCTTGGTTTACCACTCAGTGCAAATGGGAGACAGTGGAGAGTTCAAAGCTTCTGCCGTGGCCTCCACACCGTCTCTGCAGCAACAGCATCTCTGACCCAGAGGCTGACTTTCCACCTGAGTCTCAGGTTTCACAGCCACCGTGAAAGCCTGCTCTCACCCCATGCTGTTGTTTTTTCAACCTTCTTCCTGTATCCCTTCTTAGCCTGTGGCTCTTCCACTGTTGGCTCTGTTTCTTAACAATTAAACTTTATTATACAACCCAACTAGCTTACACACGAGGGAAAAAAGGTTAAAGGGAAAAAAGAGTGAACCTTCTGGTATCTGTTCCACGGAACGGGTCCCTTGGTGTCTCTGGCCGATCCAAGTGCGCTCAAGCCGGGTCTGAACCTGCTGTTCCTCTCTCCAGCCGGCCTGCCTGTCTGTCACGTGCAAGGGGCAGTCTCCCTCTCCCATTGAGGGTCCATTAGAAACACAATAGTCCAGGTGGAGTCCCTCGGTCCTCTTCCTGAATCCCAGGCCCAGGATGGCTCCACCCAGTCTATCTCAAGGTTAATCTCAGGGAATATCCGTGGTGTGTCCAAGGGCAAAGCCCGCCAAGACTGCTTTTACCGGACAATGCCTACAATCCTTCCCACATCCACCCTCACTCAGCCTTATCCTTTGATCCCCACTTTTTGTCATCTTCAGTAAGTATATTATCTCCAGGGCCTGCCTTATTTCCATCCTAAAATTAACTAGTTGACCACGCTGCTCAGCTCACTGAAGTTCTGTGCGTGGTCTATTAATGGGGTCTCCGTGTGTCCCTGACTGCCCCTGGACCACTCCTGAATACACACTCGAAACTCCGAAAGACAAGCCTTTCTGAAATATAATTCGGTATGTGCGGTGAGCCTATGTGTAAGCCTCGGGGTGAGTTACGAAACCTCTGACTTGGCCCTGAGGGTTTGCCATGATGGAATGGCTCACTTCCTCAGCATCACTGAAGTGGGCGTTAGCTTGCCAGCAGTTCCTTGAATGGCCCAGCTCTCTTCCTCTCACAGCTTTTGCTCTTCCAGGGATGGTCTGTCCCGACCATTCCTCACTCACATACAAGCTCTCTATTCCTGCCTACCTTTCTCATCTTTCAGATCTCAGCTCAAATGGAATTTGAGCCTAGAGACATTTGTGCCCTATCCATTTCTTCCATAATATTTAATATGATTTGGGTGCACACAGGTACTCATATGTGTGTGTCATCCTCAGATGTTGTTCCTTGGGTACCATCCATCGTGGTGTTGTTTGATTGGTTGTTGAGATAGACCACCTCACTGGCTTGGAGGTCACCAATCAGGTTAGACTAAGGAGAGTAGGCTTAGGAGTTCCAGGATCTGCCCATGCTCACCTTCCCAGTACTGGCATTACTAGAGTGTTCCACGATGCTCTGAGTGTTTGTGGCTCTCATGGAAGGCACCTTTCTGATTGAGCAATCTCCCAGCCAGTATTTTGTATCTATTTACTTAGTATGCTTTTTTCAAGGATTTGTTTTATGTATGAGTGCTCTATCCTCATTTATACCTGCATGCCAGAAGAGGGCATCAGATCCCAGGATAGATGGTTGTGAGCCACCATGTGGCTGCTGGGAATTGAACTCAGGACCTCTGGAAGAGCAGAGGTCTTAACCATCTCTCCATCCCCTATTTGCTTACTATTTGATCTATAGTTTACCTTCCTGTATCCATGTCTCTACCCACAGCTAATCTGAAGCTCTCAAGCTTGAAAGATAAGCATCTTTTACCTGCTAAGCTGTCTTGCCAGCCTGAAGTTCTTAAATATCTGCAGTGAGGAATTTAATGTTCTCACTCAGATGTCAGACCAGGGAGTTAGCAGGCAACTGTGGTCTTAGAATCTGCAAGTACCCATTCCCTCTTGTGTCTCAATCAGTTGTTTCCTAGTCCAGGCATGAATGAGGGTGAGCTCCAGGAGTGCCAGTCTGACTTCCCATGTTAGATTTTGTAATTCACTCCTCATGAAGACAACAGGGGAAGAGAGAACATTGTACTGCTATAAAAAATGTTTGTGGACCAGCTTTGGGAAATCAAGCACCATTTAACTTTAGAACATCAATTTAAGGGGCCCGGGTGTGTTCCAAATCCTAATAACCAACATATTCCCCCAAAGTCACTCAGAACTATAAACTCCAAGCTCGGAGTTCATCTGTTTCCTGTTTTATATGAATTTGCAAAACTGTGATGACTCACTCCCTGCCCCCCCCCCCCTGCAGCCACACCTTCTTACACTCCTCTTCAAAACTGGTTAGCATGTGTTAAGACAATAATGCTGGAACACTGACTAGATAATTTATTCACACAGGGATTGTGTTTATTTGCATTGAGGCAGAACCAGGAAACTATTTCCTGCCCATATTTGGAAGATACTTCCTGTCTACTGGGAAAGAACTGGGTAAATGGGATGGACCCTCCTCGGCTGCTCCTTGGGATAGGAGCAGTCTATGGGCAACCTGGCTGGTGTGATCAGGAGTCTCTGACCAATGTGGACATAGGCAGCTGTATTGGAAAGGCCAGGGTGTCCTCTCTGCCTTTCATGTCCTTATGCTGACACTTGGCAGGCACCAAAGGGTCCTTGTGCAGCCCCCCCTGCCCTGCCCCAAACAAGGTCTTTGCGTAACAGCCCTGATTGTCCTGGAACTTGCTTTGTAGACCAGGCTGGCCTTGAACTCACAGAGATCTGTCTGCCTCTGCCTCCTGAGTGCTAGGATTAAAGGCATGTTCTACCATGCCAAGCCTCAGCCTCTAAACTCCCTAGTTTTGGGCATGCCATACATACACAGGAATGCTAGGCCAGCGGAAATAAGTCTCTCTTCCCTTGCTTCCCCCCCCCCCCCCCCTCCGTCACTGTTTTATGGGTGGCTTAGTCAGACACATGTGGGTCTCATGGATCATGACTCACTATCCGCTTGGCTCCTCAGAAAGCCAGTCTTCCACTCAGTGTTCTCGGTTGCTCCTTCATTTGGTTCCCACCAGAACGGCAGGCCTGGAAGGATTGGGCTGTTTCTAAGAATATCAGGAGTCATGAAGCCAACAGCGGGACCAAGCCCTCTGCCCCATCTCTTCCTCCGCTTTCCCCAATTGCTTACAGACCCACAGTTTCCTCCCAAGAGGTTCAAGTTCCTGTTCCAGCTTCTGGTCCCACAGGCTTTCCGGTTATTTCTGCGCTTACAGGATTCCACCTGATTCCCTCATGAACAGGAGCCAGGTGCATTAAGAAAACACAGTTTTTAGAAGCAATGATTAAACTTAAATTTCCCGATTAAGTTCCAAATTATAGACCATTTGAGCAGTCTGTACGTGCTGCCAGGGATGAGGATGGTGTCCGCATCCCATCATGTTTCTGGGATTTTTCTGTTTTTGTTGTCTTATCTTGTGTTTGCCTTCTTTAAGTTAAAGGCATTTCTCTTTGAGGGCAAATCGTCTCTTTCTTGGCTCCGGGCAAGGCCTCAAGACTACATATGGCAGCTTCTCCAGGGCAGCCATGACGAAGAGATGCATCCTGGGCTCCACTAGGCAAAGGCTCAAGCTTCTGGGCTTCCGTTTCCAACCCTGGCAACACGAGTGGCATTTTAGTAAAAGCAATAAACAGCGGTAATAAACACACCAAAAGAAAAGAATGTGAGGGGTGCCAAGGGCATCTTATGAGAAGAAATTCATGATGTTATTTCAGACTTTGGAAAGTAAAAACATAGAACATCAACAATTACAGCAACACAACCCCCAACCCAAAACACTCTGGTCAGTCGCACCAATTGATTGACCAGATCAGCTCAAAACCGCATTGTAAAGAAAAGTGAAGTTTTCCAAACTGGTTCAAGCAGCTGGGTCCCATTTTGAGTTTGTTTTTTCAAACAGGTTCTCTGTATTCCAAACCGTCTCCAGCTGCGTGTCCTAATTGTGTGTGAGAGCCTGTGTGTCTTTTTGGGGAAAACATTTTTTGGAGAACAAATACTGAAATCTCACTGTTTTGTTGTTGTTTGTTTGTTTGCTTGCTTATTATTATTTCCACATCCATGGTATCCTTTACTTGAGTGTTCATCTTGAGAGACAGACTGTATGCGTGCTCTGGGCATGCTGTAGTCATGACTAGGCCAGGCATGCCAGGTGACCTCAAATGACTCTCAGATGGGTCAAACTCTTTCCTGACACCACTTGGTACAGCTCATACTGTACAAATGTCTCTCAATATCTGGAGATTATTGTTTTAAAAATTACAAAACTTGCCGGGTGCAGTGATGCACAGCTGTAATCCCAGCACTTGGGGAAGCAGAGTAGGCAGATCCCTGTGAGTTCGAGGCCAGGTTGGTCTACAAAGCAAGTCCAGGACAGCCAGGGCTATACAGAGAAACCGGGTCTCAAAAAACAAAACAAAACAAATTACAGAACTAGCTGGGCAGTGGTGGCACACACCTTTAATCCCAGCACTCTGGAGACAGAGGCAAGCAGAGCTCTGTGAGTTTGAGGCCAGCCTGGTCTACAAACCAAGTTTCAGGACAGCCAGGAGTACACAGAGAAATCTTGTCTCAAAAAACCAACCAACCCAACCAAACAAATAAACAAAAAACAAAACAAGCAAAAATGAAACAACCAAACAACAAACACCAAAAAAACCCACACAAAACCAAAACAAAACAAAAAACAGAACAGTGGCACACACTCATAATTGTAGCAATCAAGATTATAGCACTTAGAAGATCAAAGCAGAATGAGTATGTGTGTGTGTGTGTGTGTGTGTGATTGTGAGGAGCCTTACTACACACCATCTCTTGCTACACATGGCTATTTGACTTATCTTTTGAACCAGCTAGGACACATCCTCCTGAGATGTCCCTCGGTGTTACGAAATCAGACCAAACAAAAGGTTTCTCTCCAGGCCTCTTCTCTTACCTCCTTTTGATCCTCAGGGATAGATCATGCTGAGCTGGTTACATGCAGACAGGATGGCAGACAGGATGGCAGACAGGATGGCAGACATGGCAGAGAGAGCAGCTGAGAGTTAGAAGGGCAGATGCAACAGAACCCCTGGGAGCAGAGATGCCGGGGACAGTTAGGGCTGGAAAGAGCTGCAAGTGAGAAGTTGTGGGTCCTGGTTGTGGGAAGGATCCCAGGAAATGGCCAAGTTGAGGGCTCCAGACACTCTAGACCAAGAGCTGTAACAAGAGCTGCTATCTTAGTCTCTGCCCTTAGCCTGCATAAAGTTGCAACTGGCACTGGGAGCTGTGAATAACAACAGTTGTCAAGTGTTAGGATCACGGATATTTAATTAAAACCCAGAGCAAGAAGTTTCCATCCAAAGTACCTGGAGCTATGCTTCCCTGCCCCATGGAGCCCGAACAAGGGGCTCCTGGCACACCGCAGCTGTCCAGATGTGGCAAAGGGCCACCAACCAACTGACTAGTAACAAGAGCACAGGGAGAGAAGGCTGTCCCTGTGTCCCTGCTGGGAAATATGTGAGCCCAGCCAACCACACCGAGAAGAGATAAGACTGCCAAGCTGAGCCCAGTTCAAACTGCATGAAAAATCATGAACCAGTAATGACTGCTGTTATAAGGCATATGAGTGATGGGGGATATTTTGCTGTATAGCAATAGAGAGCTGATACACTGAGATGAACAGGGTCTATGCTTTGTTCTTTTGTATCTTAACGCATAGTTGGCTATCCTTTTGTGTAAGTGAATATTCCTCCTTCATTTCATAGTAGGTGGATGCTGTTATTATTTAACACGTTTGCGATTACTTGCCATTTAAATTATTTCCAAAATTATTGGTTATACATGTAATGATTTGTGAGTTTTTTCCATCCATTGCTTCTATTTATGAGGGTGGAATTAGAGATTTTAGAGATTTTAAGTGTGTGTGTATGTGCGTGTGTGTGTGTGTGTGTGTGTGTGTGTGTGTGCGCGCGTGTGCGTGTGTGTGTGTGTGTGTGTGTGTGCATGCCAGGGTACACGCATGGAGAGCAGAGGGCAGTTTCTGGGGGGATGGTTCTCTCTTTCCTCCATGTGGGTTCTGGAGATCAAACAGATCATCAGACTTGGTAGGCGTTTCCACTGAGCCAACTCACCAATTCTAAGATTCCAATTTTAAAGGA
This sequence comes from Acomys percivali, assembly GCA_907169655.1. Classification (NCBI taxonomy): domain Eukaryota; kingdom Metazoa; phylum Chordata; class Mammalia; order Rodentia; family Muridae; genus Acomys; species Acomys percivali. The sequence goes on along the minus strand of OU015756.1, from coordinate 40,020,795 downwards.
AAATCCTATTAGCTCACTTGTGCCCCCTTTTAAAAACACTTGCATCAATTTGAAGTCAGGCAATTAAAACACAGTTGGGAAGCTGCAAAGGACAAGAACAAGACGATGCATGTGAGAATAGGGTGAGTCCATGATGCTGGCACTGAACGCTTGGAGGAGGCTGCTGCCGTCGCAGGACCCAAAGAGCCTTCTCCCTATCTGAGGCCTTTTTAGAAAGAAAGTTAATGGGCAAAACCGGCAAATTTAATTACCAAAATAGTATGAAAATACCCAGAGAGACTTTTGGGTAGGCATTGCCTCTGTGTGACACAGAGCAGAGGCTGAACAAGAAAATAAGGACTGTTCCCAGGGAAGAAAGGCCTTCAGGAATCCACACAGGTGGTGAGTGACAGGACACCTGAAGGCTGCAGAGACCATGACTGTATCCAGGTGTAAAGGAGGAGTCTGGAAAGCATCTGCAGTCATGAGGGTCCCTGGTGGGGACCATGCCTGTCAATCAGCTGGAACAAAGAATGTAGAACTGGCTGTGAGGTTCCCTGGTGGGTAAAAGGGAGCAGAAGCCCCATCCCAAAGTGAGCCAGTCTGCCCCAGGGTAAACAACCTGGCAGCCCCACCCTTAGGACAAACCCTAGCCCTCACCAGCCTCGAAGCTGTGGTTCTTCTGGCTGGGTCAGCCATGGAGAGGAATCCTATTTGCTAACTCAGTATGATTTGGGAGGTGGGAACCTATTGATTAAAACAAATGTGCCCTAGGGACCTGGGAATAGAGAGTAATTACAAACTGGAAGGCTCAGATGTAACCTGCTCAGGGTTACAGCCTTCTTGCTTACTCTCTCTGCTTCCTGTATGCAGGTGAGATGTGACCAGCCAGCTTCCTGCTCGCTCTCACCACCTGTTGCCATACCCACTGTCCATTATAGATGAGAACTCTCTGGAACTGTGTGTGGTTTGAATGTAATTGGCTCCCCATAGGCTCACTGGGAGTGGCAGCTATCAGGAGGTAGGAATAGGTGTGGTGTTGTTGGAGGAATGGTGTCACTAGGGACTGGCTTTGAGATCTCAGATGTTCAAGCCAGGCCCAGTGTGGCACTCTCTTTTCCTGCTCTGCCAATCTGGATGTATAATTCTCAGCTATCGCACCATCACCATGTCTGCCTGCATGCCACCATACTTCCCTCCATGATGACAATGGAGTAAACCTCTGAACTGTGAGCCAACCCCAGTTAAATGCTTCCCTTTCTAAGAGTTACCGTGGTCATGGTGTCCCTTCACAGCAATAGAAACCCTAACAAAGACAAACTGCAAGCCAAAGTAAATAATTTCTTAAGTTTCTTTTTGTCAGCGTCTTTTTTTTTTTTTAACCACAGCAACAAAAATTAACATTGGTCACTGGTGATATACTAGTGGGATGTAATTGATTTTCAATTGGTAGCTGTATGTTGCATGATTTGACGTCAGTGCTATTTCAGCAATGTATTCTTCCTCTTGGGGGTGGTTATTGGGAACAGGGCCCTTCTCAAAAAGAGGACCCCCCCCAAATGAAACCAGAAGAGGCATACCCACCAAAAGGTTGCTTAAATTATCAATAGAAACACAAATGAGCAAGACAGCATGCTCCTCTAGAGACACAATGCAGGAGAGAGAAGCTAAATCTGTGTCCCTTGGCTGCATAAAACCAATTCAAAACTCATCAGAGATCCTAATGTAAAACCCGAAACTCTGAAAGGGCTGGAGGAGAACAGGTCAAACACCTCTGGTGACAGGTTATAGGGAATATCTGAAGTAGACCCCAATAGAACAGAAAGCAACCCCAGAGCTGAAGAGTGGGTTTGCATGAATCTAAAAAGCAACTGTGCAGCAAAGGAAACAGCTAGCAGAGTAAAGAAACCAGTTACAGAATGAGAAAAAAAATCTTCACCAATTATACAGCCAACAGGGTTAATGTCTATAAGCAACAAAGAACTCTAAAAATTAAATACCAAAGCCATGACCCAATGAATAAGTGGGTGAATGAACTGGAAAAATGTCTCTCAAAGGAAGAAATGCAAAACAGCATATAAATATTTGAAAAAATGTTCCACATCCTCAGCCATTAGGAAAATGCAAATTAAAAAGAGATTTCTGCTCCTCCCAGGCAGAGCTGCTATTAGCAAGAGAACACGTGCCAATGACACCAGCAGAGCTATGGGGAGAAAGGAATACTTCTTTATATCCTAGTAAGGATGTCAATTGGCCCGACCACTGGGGAGGTCAGCACAGAGGTTCCTCAGGAAACAGAAACTATCGTACGTCTCAGCTGTACACCCTTGAACGTACGCCCGAAGGGCCCTAAGCCAACATGCCTCTGGGATGCTTGCACACCGTGTTCATTCTGCAATATTCCTAGTAGCCAAGATAGCTTAGGGGTTCACCCACCGGCGAACAGATAAAGAACGTATGGTACACGTGCATAGCAAAATGTTATTCAGCTGTAGAGAGTGACATTTACAGGAAAATAGATGGAATTGGAGACGACGGTGTTAGATGAAGTAAGCCAGGCTCAAAGTGACCAATGTGACATGAATGTACCAGGGCAACTAAAATGGGAGGAGCGGCAAGAGGGGCAAAGGACCACCTGTGAAAAGCAGGTATGAAGGCAGGAAGAAGGACTGTGAGAGGAGGGTAAGGGAGCCAGGAAAAGGGGGAGGAGGAGGCAAACACATTCTAATATATATATATATATATATACATATATATATACATATATATATATTATATGATCTTGGATTACATATATCATACGTGATTACATATATTTCATTTTCATACACATATATGACAACACAGCCTTACTTTGTATGCTAACTGAAAATGAACTTTAAAACTGCATGCTGATTGTAACTCATATTTCATTACTTTTGGGATGCTGAAGTGGAGTTGAAGCTACTTTATGCAAATGTGACATATTGAAATATCCAGACTTGTTAAGCAAACAAAATAAAGGTAACTATTCACTTAGGAAAAATGATCCCCCGTTAAGTCTTCACTGGTGTCCTGGCTAGTTAGTGCCACATGAAGGCCTTCAATGCAATTTGCTAGTGAATTCTTTTTTTTAACAGGCTCATTTGGTTGACCCCCTGGCGCCTAGAGGCCTTGGTGACTTTAGATATAAGGAAAGTGAAGATGCCTAACTCTCACCACGTGACAAATACTATTAAAAAGATGATGTATTAGGTTGCATTTAAGTCCCACAGCAGATAAGGGACACAAGTGGCCAAGGCACTCAGTTGTATGTAGTGACAATGCGTAGCAAAGCCAGAGACTTATCACCTGAACCCCAGTCTGGACTGGTTCAATTTGTGCTTGCCCATGGTTCTTCTAAGCAAACTCAGTGTCTCTGAATCTGACTCCTAAGTAAGAGAGAGGCAGTCCTTGAATGCAGTGAAGGTTGTCACACTAAGCTCAGAACTCAGATCTCCACCCTGCAACTGTGAGAGGGTAAGGAGCAAGGACAAGGCCAGCCATGTAGCAATTTTAGAGTGGCAAGGCAGCTGCCAATTATGTGAGGCAAGCCCTGTGGGCAATGGATGCCATGCCACTGTGCGGTGGGGCCCAGCACAGGGCAGGTGAGGCAGGCTAGACTGTATTTTTTTCTGCCCAAACATGTGTTTCTGATTCCCCAGTCTTTGGTTTTGGAAGGAAAGAATGAGATTGTCCAGGATTTTAGAACTGTGGTTGTGTGCTTGTTTATTCAAAGTTTCTTTATTTTGCTTTCCCTACTTCAAAAATAAAAACATTTGGGCTAGAGAAATGCCTCAGCCGTTGAGAGTGTGTACTGCTCTTTCAGAAGACTCAAGTTGAGTTCCCAGCGCCGATGTGGGTCAGCTCACGACTGCCTGGAACTCTAGCCCCATGGGGAGCTGGCATCTCTGCTCTCCCTGAGCACCTGCACATACATACACATAATTAAAGCAAAAATAAATATTCTTGAAAGAGAGAGGGAGAGAGAGAATGAATACTCAAAAAAATGTTTAGCCATCCAGAAGTGCTGATAGGAAAAGTGGAAGTTGCTGAGTTCTCTGTCCTTCATCACCCTGCTATTCTGTGCCTGTGTTGATCTACTTGCAAAAATAACTACTGTGTCACTATGA
>OU015756.1:39997179-40008923 GCA_907169655.1 Acomys percivali | reverse complement strand
CCCCCTTTGTTTCTTGAATGCAATGAAGCGAGCATCTGTCTTCCACTACACTCTCTCTGCCATGGTGTTCAACTTTGCCACAGTTGCCTTTACCTCAGTGACCTCAGAATAAAACTCCAGAAGCGATGAAGCAGAGATAACCTCCCCAGCTTTGGGGTGATTGCCTCAGGGCGTTTGTCACTGTGTTGGGAGGGCTCACCCGGGCATCTGGGCTTCTTTCTGTGCGTCAGACTTGGTGCCTCAACCCCTTGAGGAATTAAGACGAGGAATGAAAATGGTGACGACAACTATTACCAGAAGCCCTGGCCCCCCAAAGGGAGAGAAATGAGGCTAAAAAGCATACGTGTGGTGCTTAAGTTCACTATACTTGCTGGTGTCTTTGATCAAGCACTCGGATGTGAGTGTCTCGCCCCCCTCCCTTGACATCGACCGTGGAAGCAGGTGTTAAAATTTGCCCTTAAAGCTTCCTAAAAGCAACAAAGCTCTTACTATTAAAATAACTTTTTGAAGTTGATAGAATGGATATGCCAAAATCAGTTATGTTTGGGTGGATGGGAACCTTTCCCACTTCTCCTTGCTAAAGAATGCCTTGGCAGCCTTCGCGCTATTTATAGAATGCACATCGTATGTACAGTGCACTCCTACACTCTGTGTGCTGTCTGTCTTCCACCTCTTAGAAGCCCTTTTCGGGCCCGGGGTTACCTCTGAGTTTGTTTATTTCCCACGACAGTTGCTATTTCTCTGCATCTGTCACAGCCCCTTCTCTTCCAGTTTGTGTTAACCAGTCAGCCCGCTGGAGATACGCAGAGCCCCATCCCTGCCTGTCAAGAGTGCTCTGTAAATGGATGGCAGTGTCTTTGCTAAGTATTTTGAGGATTTACAACATCAAATATAAACGTTCCATTTGTCAGTCCTGGAGTGTGGGAACCTGACCTTGGAGCTACAGGCCATCTCTTCCCCTTTCTTTAGCTGTAGAACTCTAGACTACAGTTACTGAGTCTTTGATGTACCAACCGTAGCATCCATCTCTTCAGCACACACTCTCAGCTCCTTTGGGGTCGTCAAGCCAGCATCACGCACTCCATTATTCCTTATGAAGAGAATCTAGATCCCACTTGAAGTGAAATGGACTCAGGGAAGGGCCTGCTTTCCTCACCTGCCCTTGACTGTGAGAGAGCAGAGGACCACCTGATGATAAGGGAGGTTCTGGAACTGCTTTGTTTTCCGGATAAAGGAGACAGAGGCAGGAGGCATTGCCTTGTCTTCTCTCTTTCTTGTACCTGACATCCTGATGGCGTGACTGGAGCTGTAGAAACCACCTTGCAGTAGTTGTATCTAACATTCTTTCCACCTTTCCACTAAACCCAGCTGTTGTACCCTGATCCGCTTCTTTCATCATTTTCCCGATCCTTTTGGTTTTCTTTTTGAGGCTTTCTTCTGGTTTGCTTTCTTCCTGGAGTCTGTTGGGTCCTGTCCATCATTGTAACAATGAGATCCAACCCATCCCAAGGGATGGTTCTTTGTTGTCTTCCTTGTCCCTGTCTTTCTGACTTTCCCTGACTCCCCTCTCTCTGCTTTTCCCACTTTTCCTTACAGCGTTGCTGGTGGGCGTCTACAGGATAACCCTTCACTCATCTTCCTCGCTGGTGGAATCCACCTATCTTTCCACATAGGTGGACCTGTTGATGCTGATGTAGTGAAAGTGTGTCTTCTGTCCTATGAAATTACTTGTAACTATTTAAACTCCATATTGGTTCACGCATGTGGCTCTTCTTTTCCATAAGTTCTTTTCACATACTAAATCAGAGTTATTTGGATGACCCCTTGTGATCCTTTCAGCATCCCTGGGCAAGCTCTGTTGGTCGATTTGTCTCTTAAGATGTTTCCTCTCTCCCTGCTTTCTTTGTGCGTCCATTTCTAATTGAATGCCAAGCATCGTGTCTGAGGAGCAATGGTGACCGAGATAACTGGCATTTATGCATAGGAGAGAACCCATCTGCTTCTCTGACAGGCCTTTGGTTGGCGTGCTGAGATTAGCCTGGGTTTGGGTTTTGCTTCTGGTAGCCTTTGCTCAGTGGGAGGCCTTCCTCTTCCTGTCATACCATGCCATCTCAGGCTGCCCTACACACTTGAGGCTCAGAGAGTTTCCTTTCTAGTTTATGTCCCTCCTACAGGAGACACCTTGACCTCCCAGCACACCTACTCGTTCTCCCCTCTTACTACCCAGAGCCCCCAAACTCTTTCCCTTGGGCAGTAAAGATTTTCTTCTGCCTCCCCAGTGTCAATAGAGTAAGGCTTTGGGTGTGTGCAACATCTTGATGCTCAGAGGGCCACCCCCCCTCCACATTCTTTTCCTAGGGAGAGGTGGGTTTTGTTTTAACCCATCCCCTGCAAATGGTAGGTCTTTGCCCAAGGTTCTTTACTGCTTACTGAAAGGCAGGTGGCTTTCCATCTTCAAAGGTGCACTTCTCCCAGCATTATGCATTTTCAGCTTTGTAGGCCAAAGCTGGGACAGTAAGGGCGTGTTCTCTGGGTTTCCTAGCAGCATTTGGTCCCTTGTTTCATACCAAGGCCACTGATCTGGTCCGTTGTCCTGCCTTTAGTCTCCAGGAACACCTGTGGGGAGGAGCTAGCGAGCGGCGAGTCCCCTGTGTCTAGTTTCTGGTATACTAACCCACGCTAAGTCTTTAGGAATGTCCAACAGTCCTAGCTCCTTTCTTCTTGCTCACTCTTTGGCAGCCATCTTTTCTTTCTCTGCATTGCCAAAGCCAAAACAGTCAGTGTGTCTCATTTCTCCCGGGAAGAGTCCTGACTCTTGGAATTCAACTTCTTTGGTTGCCTCGAGACCTCAGTTCTCTGATGGGCTCAAGAACAGAAATGATTTTGTAGATTATCCAGATTGTTTTCATTGTTCGTCTGAGAACAATGCACTTTTGCGGTTTTTACATCCTAAGTAGAAACAGAACTTGCAGCAATCTTACCAGCTTTGAATCTAAAATTTGTCCAACATGTAAGTAGAAGTGTGTGTGTGTGGAGGGGAGGGGGATCGTGCTGAGGAGCCAGAAATATTCTACAGGAAAGAGGAGGGTAACAAGAAAAGCCAAGGGGTGGTGACAAGACAGGACAAATAACCAGTTTCTCATACTAGATATCTAGATTTAACACACACACACACACACACACACACACACACACACTACAAAAGCATTATTTACTGAGAAAAGGGGACTAGAATTTGGGAAGAAGGCCAAAGGAGAATAATAGGGTAAATATGAACAAGGTACAGTAATATAGATGTGTAAAAATGTTATAAGGAAACCAAATATTTTGAATGCTTAAGCAAAAATAGTGATAGTCTTTAAAAGTCAGTGCTATTCTATAAATTAAACAAATTAAATGTATCTGGCATCGTGATGCTTTCTGTAGCGGTCCGAATGAGAAAGGCTCCCACGGGTTCAGGTATTTGCATACTTGGTTCCCAGTTGGTGGAACTGTTGGAAAAGGTGTGTCACTGGGAGGAGGGCTTTAAGGTTTCAGAAGAATCACAGCATTCCCAGTGTGCCCTCTGTCTTCTGCTTGTGGATCATGATGTGAGCTCTCAGCAACTCCTGCCATCCTGCCTTTGCTCTGCCATCAGGGACTCCTATCCCTCTGAAACCAGAAGCACACTTTAACATTTAATTTTTTTTTTCAAAATATTTATTTATTTATTATGTTTAGAGTGTTTTGTCTGCATTTACACCCATAGGCCAGAAGAGGGCATCAGATCACATTACAGATGGTTGTGAGCCACTATGTGGTTGCTGGGAACTGAACTCAGGACCTTTGGAAGAGCAGGCGGTGCTCTTAACCACTGAGCCATCTCTCCAGCCCTTAACATTTAATTTTGTAACTTAACCTTGGTCGTGGTATTTTGTCACAATAGAAAAGTTACTAAGGTACCTCCAATCACATCTCCCTTAATGTATCACAAAGCATTCTGGCCAGAACCCTGGCTTCTACCCTCACTTTTTACATAGTCTCTTCCAAACATGTCAGCCAGAATGACCCTTGGAAAACATCAATCTGATCAAGACATTTCTTGGCTCATGTTCCAGAAATTCCCCACCTGGTATGAAAATCCAAGTCCTTCAGATGCCCTCTGTGGCACCCTCCAGTATCTGCCATGTCGCTAGCTCCCTCTGTTCAACTGGCCTGCTTACTGTAGCCCAGCCCTGGACCCCTCCACACCCACCCACAGCAGGGTGTTCTGACCTCAGGGTGTGCAGAGGCTGCTGCTGCTCCTGCTCTCAGAACTCTCCTCTCTGGAGCATCTGCATGATCACCCTCTTCTTGGCCCTTTGGGTCTGCATCTGAATGACGCTCTTACCAATCCACTTGAATTGCAACCCACCCTCCCCACAATGCCTGCTGGATTTTTTCCATATATACTTATCGCCTTCTAAAAACCACAAAATATACTGATTTCAATAGTTTGATTATATTCTACTTTCCTCTCTGCCAGATTGCAGATTGCAACTAGCAAAAATACAGTAATCTTTCTTTCCTTTCTTTTTCTTCTCTTATTTTTCCTTCCATCTCTCCTTTCCCCTCTTTCCCTCCCTCCCCCCTTTCTCTTTGTGATGCTAAGGATAGAACCCAGGGCTCTACAGTACTATACAAGCATTATACCACTGAGCCCTATCTTCAGCCCCTGTATTTTAGGAACAGAATCTCTTTGTAGCCCAGGCTAGCCTTGAACTTCCAACTTTGTAACCCAGGCTAGCCTTGAACTTCCAACACTGTTTCTGCCTGATAGACACTACAGTCGCAGATATGTACCATCATCTGAGATCATGACTTACCTTACGCGGTAGAGCCACATCTGTACCGCAGGAGCGTAGCCATGGTAATGAATTCATGATGACACCAGTTGTATTTGTAGGTGACAACAGTTGAAGGCAATCAGCATTTGCACCTGTGGGGCAGTGGTAACTAAATGTTGAAATTGTTTCATGACATCTACCCAATAGTATGCAGAAATTAAAATGCCCTGGCAAAGAGGAGCCTAATGCATTTTCAAAAATATGTATAGAAACAAAAGTATGTATGTGTTCTGTTAGGATGGGTGGAGATAGGTAAGGACAGGGAAAGTGTGAGAGGGAGATGAAAAGAAAGAAATAAAGAAGAAAGAAAAATAGAAGGGAGCAAAAGAAAGGCAGGGGCTCCCAAGGACAAACGAAAATAGTAACTGCAACATGGAACTGAGGCACTTCAATGCTAGTTGGGAGATGTGTGAAAACTCACCTTTTAGGACTTCCACTAACTCAACTGTCCCTCCCTTCAGTGGTTCAAAGCCTCGCTTACTGTGGCTCCCCCTCCTCAGGTTGGGGGCAGGGCAGGTTGTCCTTCAGGTGGGATAAATTACGCAGGGGCAAAGACTGAGAATCTGTACCTGCTGTGCCTGAGGGAGGGGCCCCATGATGCCTTGGGCTAGGAGTGATTTATAGTGCAGCCCAGGCAGCTAGCTTGCAGTGTATTGGGTCTTGCTCCTTGAAGCCTCCACTTTGTCTCTAATGTTAACCCTTTCCTTCCCTTCCTTCTGACACCCCCACCCATTAACAGTTTTCAGTCCAAGGACAAGCTCATTGTGCTGTTGGTTTGCTGCTCAGGATCAGTTGAGCTCTGGGAGCGTTTCTGCAGTTGCTGACACATATAAAGCTATGAACAGATGAAATAAATCTCAGAGTCACCAGGCACTGACTAGGAGGGCCTCTGTCCCAAGTGGTTCATATATTCTGCCGTTTTCCTGGAACTAAGTTTCATATTTCTTTGAAGAGGAGGCACATAAATATTTATTGCTAAACTCTCCTCTGGACTGCAGGGGACTGAAGTTTTGTTCCTCAGGGCACTGAATAGATCCTTCACTCAAGCGGCTCAGTGGATTGGTTGCGCTTTGTGTTAGAGACACGATTTAGCATCTTTCTCAGAAAGATGCTTCAGGGCAGGATGGAGAAAGGGCAAGCAGACCTGTGCCTTAGAGGCTGGAGGGGCCTGGCCAGGGCTGGCTATCACTTGTGTGAGCAGCATGCAAGTCCTGGTTGAGGAGGAGACATGAGGCTGTGTCTGTTATGGGTCAGATGAGGTTTGGGAGCATCTGTGCGCTGGAAGCCTGGTTCTTAGCGGGGTGCCTAGCAGGTGGTGGGTCTTCTAAAAAATGGGGCCTAGAGGGAGGTATCTCATCCCTTCCTGTCACCCTGTGGCTGATCTCTCTTCATCATGTACTCTTGGTACAATGCCTCAGCAAAGCAGAGCCTAAGCCAGGAACATGCCCTTTGACCTCTAGAACTGAGGCCAAGACAACCTCCTTTCTTTATAAGTTTCCAGCCTTGAACATTTCATTATAGTAACAGCAAATGGACTAGTGGGGTGCCCATCAATAGAAACAATCATAAAGGTTTTCCCAAGTACAAGGTAACTAAGGTTAGAATGGGATGGAAGTTTTGTAGGTGAAGTTGGCAAAAGAAATTTACCCACTGAAAGAGAGTGGGACTGAGAGGCCTCCAGCCTTTCTCCTTCATGGTGCTTAACAAAGCAATCTTCCTGGGGTTTTCAGGACAAATGGGCTGAGACATAGGATTATATTTCCCCAGAAACTCAAGTGTCTCTCACAACAAAGCGGAGGTGGGGGGTCGGGGGAGTACTCTCTGAAAATGAACCCCAGAGGTGCCCCCAGCTCTCCAAACCTTCCAAATATATTTTAGCTGATTTCAAAATCAATTTATAGTCATGAATGCTCTTAGCTTGAATAATAAACAATAAGTTTTCCACTTTCCTAGGCAAATTTCCTCTAAGGTAGCTGGCCTGGCCAAACCCCTCACATCTGCAGCCAGGGGAGAGTTTCTGGGAAACGGAGCTACTGGCAGCTGCTTCTCCTTGTGTGTTCTCTAGCTAAGTGAGCACATGCACAGCTTATGACAGAGGGATGGGGGATGCTGAAGGTAGAGGAAGTCAGCGATGACTCATCTGCTCAGAATCACTTATTCACGCACTCAGTCATTCATCCAAAAAGCACTCATTGAGTACTGAATATGTGCCAGGTACTTCCTGTGTGACACAGGCTGGCTGAGTGTGCTGAGGCAGCCATAACAATCCCTCATAGGGTGGTTTAGACAGCAACGGTGTATTGTCTCACAGCTCTGCAGGCTGGAAGACCAACGTGGAGACACTGGCAGGACTGGCTTCTGCTGAGAGATGAGACAGAGTCTCTTCCGTCTCTCTTCTCTCCCTAGGCATTGGTGCTTTGTAGGCTGGCGCCAATGTTCCTGGATTTATAGAAACATCACCCCAGGGTCTGCTTCCGTCTTCTCATGATATTCTCCCTGTTGTTATTGCCTCTATCTTTCCTTCCCAATAAAGACACTAGTCACGGGATCCACCTTAATGGCTCCATTTGAATGGTACCATCTCTGTAAAACCCCTGCAGAGGGCCCTCAAGATTTTCCACCTTACTATGATGCAAAAGTAAATCGCATTTAGTAGCAACAGAGCTTTGAGTTCCAGTTTTTTTCCCTAGGATAGCAATATGTTTGGTGGTAACTTGCTCATGATGGTGGGCAGGGCTGTGAGCACAGCCCCCAGGCAGCCCGTGATCACGGGAAACTGACCAATCCTGTGCACTGTGTTGCAGAGGTAGAATGCTCAGTAGGTCCAGTGTATTAAAGGCAGTTTTGGCTGATATTTTCAACTTTCTATATATCAGGGCTTACACATCTAACCCCACTCTAAGTCAAGGAAGACCTATGGCCCCAACTACAGTCAGGTTCTGAATTTAGGCACTAGGGATTCAAGTTATGAATTGAGAGGCACATGATTCAGTCCATACTGTGTTAGTGACTTTTTTGCCTTTACAATAAACTGGCGAAAAGCAAAGTAAGGAAGGCCTGGTTAGCTTTGACCTAGAGCTTCCAAGTATAGTCCATCTTGGTAAGAAAGTCAAGGTAGCAGGTTTTTGAGGCAACCACAGTCAGTAGGCAGCAGGAGAAGGTACTCTGCTTGAGTTCTCCTTTTTATCCAGTTTGGGACCCCAGCCCATGGAATGCTAACACCCATGATTAATGCTGGTCTTCCCACCTCAATTGGCCTAATGAAGTATTCCTCATAGACATGCCCAAAGATTTGTCTCTGAGAGAGAGGGGGGGGGGTAGGGGAGAGATTATTATATAGCCCTGGCTGGCTCAGAAATCTCTATGTAAACTAGGCTGGCTTCAAACTCACAGAGGTCAGCCTGTCTCTAACTCTCAAGTGCTGGGATGAAAGGTGTGCCTCCCACAGCCAGCTCTTGAGTTCTGCTGTGTTGGTTACTTCCTTTCACTCATCCCCTCGAGCTAGAGCAGCAAGGCCCAGCTGCTCAAGCATCTTCCTCCAAACCTGGAGGCAAGAGTCTACAAGGTGAATCAGGGAGCAGGAATTCTATCTAGTCGGTGCCATTGCACCCAGGGACCTCTGTAACAGTGTCCTCAGAAGACTGAAAATGCCAGGCACGGTGGGGGAAGACCTTGAATGCCAGCACTGGGAGCAGAGGCAGGTAGATCTCTGTGAGCTCAAGGGCCAACCTGCTCTACACACTAAGTTCCAGAATTAAAAAAAGAAATTTCAAAAAAGCTTTAGAAAAGAGTAGGGGGAAAATCCTGCTTCTAATTAGATTCAGGAAATTAAGGTGTCTTTCAGGATCTCCGTTTCTTTTGTAAGACTGTATATAACTGGGCAGACACATTGCTTCAAGAGCTCTAGGCTAACATCCTTCATTTGTTTGTTTTTGTATGCCACAAATTGTGATTGGAATATACTTATTTTTCTTTCACCAGTAAATTATTGTAATTTGGTCTGGGGGAGCCAAAACAAATTTAGCAAAATTAATGTTATTTAATGGGAAAAATATTCTAACATAATTTCTTTTGCCAATGTTGAGAAGTTATTTTAGATTCTACAAACTGGGTGGTCAGGGAGATTGGGGGATGAAAATGCCTTTAGAAATAAACTCCTCACCCCCACCCCCAAAACAAGCCAACTCCCCAGGCCTTTACATTGAAGTTGGGAGGCTGTTGGCCCGAAGAAAAGGCTCATTCAAGCCAATAGCCAAGCCAAGGACCCGTGTGCCTTGCCTATAAGCACTATCTGTGGGTCAGTTTGTGTTGCTTTGTTTTGTTTTGTTTTCTGAGGCAGGGTCTTGTCAAGTAGCACTGACTAACCTGGAACTCACCATCTAGATCAGAGTGGCCTGAACATACAGAGATCGCTCTGCCTCTGCCTCTGCCTCTGCCTCTGCCTCTGCCTCTGCCTCTGCCTCTGCCTCTGCCTCTGCCTCTGCCTCTACAGTGATGGGATGAAGGGCATGTGGCAGCATGCCAGGCTGGGTCACCTCAGTGTTACACTGAGCTGAGCTGAGAGGCAAGGACAGTGGCTCCAGTTGCGATGCTGTGGGTCTGTGATGGGCTTTGCATGTGGCATCCTGACCCTAGTCAGAGTTTCACTCCACCCAGTCCAGTTTCCTCTCTCATCTCGCTTCATCCACATATTGCATTCACTCCAGGAACACCATGATAAGACGTGCCACTCTTGTTATAGGATCATCACGTGACTTGGGAATTTCTTCAGCCCCCCCCATCTAAGAGCTCATCTCTGAAGAGAACTGTCTCCTCATCCTTTGTTGGCACGGTTCTTCTCCTCTCTTCCTTTTAGAACAGTCTAGAAATTCCTCTCCACCACTCTTCATTTTTCTTTTTTAAAAAGTTTCCTCTCTGCTCCCTCCCCTCCTCTGCCTTTCTTTTAGAAACAGAATTTGCATTCTAGTCAGGGTGAATGCCTTCTTGGCACAAAGACATATTCCAGCCCCTGTTGTGACCTGGTGTTGCTCATGGAGCTCACTGTGGCCAAAACTCTATAAGCAGGACCCATGTGTCCAATGGCTGGGCCACCTTCAAGGGGACAAAAACTCCTTTTTTCTCTGATGCCATGCAGAGCTGGTGGACACCTGGGAAGCACCGTGACCTTTAGCCGGAGATGGAGACAAAGGTAGGAAGATGCCTGTTGTGGTTGGATCTGAAATATCCCTCCCAGGCTTGCTCATGGTCTCCATGTCTGTTTCCCCCCTGGTGGGGCTACTGTAGGAAGCTGCAGAATATTTAGTTAGAAGCCAGTTCAGCCTTTTGTTCCCCCCTTTGAGGTCTGTTTCCTACCCCTGCGTGATAGGAATGGCCTGTAGTGCGTGTTCACGAACTGTTGTGATCACGCAGCCTTGCCTAACCTACTGGGCAACAGCTGTGAATCAGCACCATCAGTCCTTTCGAAGTTGTTTCTGCTGGGTGCTCCGGTCACAGTGATACAAAGGCAGCCGTACAGTGGTAGAGCCAAGAGGTAGAAGGAACTCTGGGAACTCAGCGTGAGACAAACTCTAGTTTGGTGTGGTGCTGCGTGCTTGTAATCCCATCTCCTGGGACACAGAGGCGGGGAGCTCAGGAGTTCAAAGGCATCCGCAGATACATAACAAGTCCCAGGCTAGCCTGAGCTACAGGAGACCCTGCCTCAAAACAACAAAACCTCTTAGCTTGTTGAAGCTGTGATTTGCTTTTGACATTCTTGCCTCTCTTTGTCCTATGGGTCTGTACCTTCTGAGTGAATTTGGCCTTTAAAATAAGTCCACTGTGTCTTTCTAAGGTTTGTGTGCAGGACAGTAAACACAGGGTTTTGAGTTAGATTGCCCTAGCTTTGGAGTGCACTTTCATCACTTCTCAGCCGGGCGACTCTGAGTTTATCGTTGGGTCTCTCTGAACCCGAGTGTCCTATCTATAAATGCTGGAGACAGCACATGTAGAACATCTTTTTGTTTTGAGACAGGGTCTCACTTTGTAACCCAAGCTGGCCTCACCCTCATCCTCTAAATTCTGAGATTATAAGCACATGAGCTACCATGCCTGGCTCCTCTTGGTGGTTTTCCTCAGGCTACAGGGCCCTCATGAATCACTATAGGAAAATACCAACCACAGAAACAGCAGGCTCACATCTGCTACTCAGGCATCCTAATCTGAGAGCTGGAAATGCTGACACATCCCTCCCTCCCCCGGCCTCCCTCTCTCCCTTCCTTGTAATCTGAGCAGCCATTGCCCTCTGCAGAGTCAAGGTTGTGGTTCACACTCTCCAGTCCAACTATGCAGAAACAGACCTATTAGAACTCGAAGTTCCCAGCTCATTCTTCACAGATGCTCCAAGTTACATGGTACTTAGTGGTCCTGTGGTCCAGTCTTCCTGATGCAGTGAGTTCAGTCCTGGTGAGGATGCCCCTTTATGGCCAGTCTCACCAAGAGGTACCTAGCCTCTCTTGAATGTTTCCGAGAGGTCCCATGGCTGCTTGCTCTGGTTTTTGACAGCCCACTCATTTTAGAGTCTTTATGATATTTTTATCTCATTTCTGGAAGGCTCATCGCTTAGGCATTTTCACTCCCATCACAGAATGGGATAACTCAGGGGCTGTGCTCTGCAGAGCAAGCTTATTCTTTCTCTGCTTTGTTGACTGACGTGGGGGTTTGCTCCAGTATCTCATCGGCTGCTATCTCTGTGTGGTTAGTGGTTGCCAAATGTTTTCCGTCAAGCATTTTCATCAGCAAGCAAGTTTTCTGCAAACATGTCTCAACATACATATTTTATTTACATATATGTGTGTGTGTGTGTGTGTGTGTGTGTGTGTGTGTGTGTGTGTGTGTGTGTGT
>OU015756.1:39976238-39997169 GCA_907169655.1 Acomys percivali | reverse complement strand
TGTGTGTGTGTGTGTGTGTGTGTGTGTGTGTGTGTGTGTGTGTGTGTACTGAATATACTTCTGCTAACATACTATAAAAGTAGGGACATAAAAACAGATGTTGAAGATTTAAAATAAGAAATCAGAATGGAAGTTCTTCTACTTTCTAGCCAAGGCTCAGGGGATGATGTGTCACATTCCCTGGTCTCACAGCTCTATCCTTGGAAGCCACTGGTCTATACACAGCTTTTCTGGGCAGGATGGTAGCTCTTGAGTGCGAAGACTACTTTTTGCTTACTGTGGTATTTCAGTCACAGTGGACAGACACCCCAGGACATGCTTCTGGAATCAGAGTTATGCCCAATTAGAGCACCCCTCGCCCCAGCTAGCCCCAGCTAGCATCCCTATGCTGTCTTTAGCACCGACTCCTCCCATTTGGATCTCCTTAATTGTCCCCAAAACCCAGCATGTGCCACGCTGAGCTCTGCACACAACCCCAAAATATTGTCCTCCACAAATCATCATCATTGGCTCTTTCTTCTCCTGCTTGCTTCCTCCAGCTAAACTGGCCAGAGTCACATGCACACCAGATAGGCAGGAGCTCACTTTGCTTGCTTCCCATTTATCCATGCCTTTTGTTAGAGGGTCTTGCTGGCTGCGTAGACCATGCAAGCTGTGAACTTGTGATCCTCCTGCCCCAGCCTCCTGAGTGCTGGGTAACAGGTGTCCTGACCAAATCTGGCTCTGTCTTCAGCTTAAATGAAGGACCTTGTTCTCGTGTGGCCGCTGGCTGCTGGCGGCAATCCCCAGGGCGTAGGCTCTGCACCGTCCTTCCCTGAGCTTGTGTGCATTTCTTCACATCTTCTCCCTTTCTCAAATGCCTAGTGCCCTTCCTGCTCCCCGACACGTACTGAAATATTTTGCTGAGAAAAACAACCGGAGAGAACTCCTCTCCATAGAGCAGAATCCACCACACCTCCAGCACCCGAAATCCTGTGCTCCACTGTTCCTTCAGAGAGTGGAATTCCACTCCCAGTAGCAGTCCCTCCAGCCGTATACTGTGTTCCCCCACCCATGCACCTAAGGTGTGGCCACCAACAACCATCCCCTTTTCCTTATACCAGTAATGTTCTTTCCACAGAGTAATTACATCTGTGTATGTGTTTACTCTAAGGCCTCACTCCCCTCTGTTCCGTGCCTCATCCATACCTCCGTATTCTCTGCACTCTGTGGATGTCAATCACTCTCGCCTAATCGTTACTTTCTTGCTTCTGGTTCTTTCTTGCACTTCGTTGTCACCACTTTGCTGAAGGTGTCCTTGGTGGGCTTTCTGGGCTCCTTGCCTTGCCTTGTCTACCTTCTGCTCCTCCTTTTTGCTGGACTTCGAAACAGACTGTCACCTGGAGAGTCAGTCACTCTCTCCTCCCACAGATGTCATCCCTTTCCTATAAACATTCAGCTTCCTTGTGTGCTGGCTAATTTTATGTCAACTTGACACAAGCTAGAGTCACTGGACAGGAGCAGGCCTCAATTGAGAAGATGCTTTAATAAGATCGGGCTATAGGCAGGCACGTAGGACATTTTCTTAATTAGTGATTGATAGGGGAAGGCCCAGCCCACTGTGGCTGGCCCCACCCATGTGCAGGTGGTCCTGGGTTCTATAAGAAAGCAGACTGAGCAAGCTATGGGGAGCAAGCCACTAAGCAGCACCCTCTTGGCCTCTGAGTCAGCTCCTGCCTCCAGGTTCCTGCCCTGTTTTGGGTTCCTGTCTTGACTTCCTCCATTGATGAACAGCAGCATGGGAGAGTAAACCAACTGAACCCTTTCCTCCCCAGCTTGCTCTTGGTCATGGTGTTTCATGACCAGCAATAGTCACCCTAACTACGACACTGGGTAATCTCATCCAGTCTTGCCATGTCACATACTTTCAAATTTTTATCTCTACAGGATCATATGTATCCTTCCACTCCAGAGCCATATCTTCCTGGATGTGTCACGGGCTTTCCAAATTGAATGTACCTAAAATAAAAATTTATTCCCGCTAGTGACCTAGAAACCCACTCTCCCTTTGGCTTTCAGTTATTACTTCAGGATAAAACTTAAGAGCAATTCTTAGTTTTGTTTGCTTCTTTAAGACAGGGTTTCTTCATGTAGCGCTGGCTGGCCCAGACCTTGCTATGGAGACCAGGCTGGCTTGAAACTTTCGGACATATTTCTGTCTCTGCCTTCCGAGTTCTGAAGTTTCAGACGTGTGTCACCTTGCCCTAATTAGGAGAGATGTTTAATATAATATTTTAATTAATTCTTTGAGAGTGCCTTATGTGTATACAATGTATTTTGGGTGGCAGTCACTCTCTACTCTTCTTCCTAGTCCCCACAGATCCTCCCTCATGTCTTACACCCTCTCAACTTCATGGTGTGTGTGTGAGTGAGTGTGTGTGTGAGTGAGTGAGTGAGTGTGTGTGTGTGTGTGTGTGTGTGTGTGTGTGTGTGTGTGTGAAACCCACCAAGTTCAATTTGTGCTACCCAAATACACATGGATGTAGAGCCAGGTGCGAGATCATGTCCTACCTCCCAGGGGCCACACCCTTAGAGAAAATGGACTCTTCTTCCCATCACGCCACAAACTGTCAACAGGGCCTCAGCTGTGCGTGGGTAGCTTGTGAGACCCTCAGCAGGGTTCATGAGTTCTCTCCTCTCCTTACATCCAACTCATTTGTTAAATCTCCATCCCCCATATCTTCAAAAAGACAAGACGGTGCTGGGTATAATGGCACATGCCTTTATTCCCAGCACTCAGGAGGCTGAGGCAGGTGGATCTCTGTGAGTTCGAGGCCAGCCTGATCTACATAGTGAGTGCCAGGGCTACATAGTGAGACTCTGTCAAAAACAAAACAAAACAAAAAGACAAGACAAGGAGGCTGCTCGCCTCCAACAGGTTCGCTGTTAACAGTAGCACAGGGCTCTGCTGCCTGGACTCATGCGATCATCCCTGTGGCACTGAACCGGGCTGTAGATCTCAGTGTAATGTCACCTCAGAGACCCCCCTAAGGCCCTAGTAAACCAAAGGGGACCCATCCCTTTACCATATTCTATGCCCTTCATAAAGCTCGCTATAGCCACATTTTCATTCTTTACTTATTTATTTGCTGACAGTCTCATGAACTGATTATAAGCTTCCCAATTAGGACTTTCTGGTTTCCTTCAAATCCCTGGTGCCCGGAATCATGAAGCATAGTTGGTTCGCAGTAAATAATTGTTGGTTGGTGAATTTATAGATTTACCTCATCAGTTACAGTGATACGTGGGGACTCTTTAGCCTTTTTCATCTGTTCCAGCCAGCCCCCTTTCTCTCAGTGACTGTTCTAGAGTCTGTGATGCCAATAGCTTTTAAGTCCTACCTCTCAAGTCATGTCCACGCACCAGCCAGGCTGCCATCTCCCTGTAGTGTTATTGCCGCCACATGTGGAGCTTTTCTTCCTGCCTCCAGTTCTCAGCATCTCTAATACTTTTTTTTTTCTTTAGAACTTGCAGCAAGGTTGCCTCAAAACATAAATCCAGTTGAGTGTCTTTTCTGTTTCTACCTGCCAGAATCACCATACCACCTGAGCAAGGAAAAAGAAACTCCGTGCTTTGACGGGAGCAGCCACCACACCATTGCCACCTTGGCTTCGGTCCCCTCCCTTTTCCACACTCATTCTTGTAGTTCCCCCAAGTAACATTTCTTTGTCTATACTGTTGCCTCCACACAACTGATTCTCCTCTTCTGTAAAACCTGGCTAAGTGCCAGTATCCTGTGAAACTAAGTACCAAATCCCCCAAAGAGTCAGCTGAGTTTCTGTCACCTAAGAGGATCTGCCTTGTGCTCCCTCCCAAACCATTCCTGTGTATCAATTTTTTTGGGGGGGGGGCTTATTTCATAAATGAATCAGCCAGTTATTTGCTTTAAAAAAATCAATTCTTTTTGAGCAGCTACTATTTCTTAGGCACTTAAGGTACCAGGGGACAGAGTGGAAAACAAACCAGACAAAAGCGTTGTCTTCAAGAAGTGAAGGGGCAGATGCATCATTGGACACACGGATCTCTGAAGTTTCTGCTGCAGTTCCGGAAAGGCTTTGGTGGCTTAAGCCAAGATGGCTGCCCTCATTAGCTTAAGAGCGACAAGTATAAGACTAGATCCCTCTATTGGGGATGTTGAGCCCCTCAACACCCAGCATAGTGACCAACCCCTCACACAGCAGTGGGTCTGGGGCAGCGAACGGACCCAGTTGGCTGAAGGAGAAATCAAGCCCTTTGCAGCCAGCACTCTGTTTTTCTGGAACACACAGAGCAGGATTGTTTCCAGTGGGCAAGCTTCATTTTCTGGCTTTCCTAATTGAACTTCCCTGGGGCCACATTCTGAAGACAGCGTGGGTGTGTTGGCACCAAGGCCAATACAATCAAGTCTGATTGTGAAATGTTCTTTTAAATAACCTCTGCACACATGAAACATGTTAAAAAAAAAATAAATAAAAACCACATGTTTCTCCAAGGCAGGATGCCCTAGGTAACCATGGCCTCAAGACCACAGGTGCATCTCAAAGAACAGTGTCAGAACATTCTGGAAGCAAAAAAAACAGGCCCCTGACTGTCAGAATCTATCTTTCTGGTTCTTATTTATTTATTTATTTATTTAACAGTACTGGGGCTTGATTCCAGAGTCTGTGACATTCTTAGCAATTTCCCTACCAGTGAGCTGTAGCCTCGCCCTCTGGTTCTAATTTGAAGGAAAACTAAGAAAGGAATGATGGCTCGTGTACCTACAACCCTGACTCTCAGGTGGCTGAGGCTGGAAGATGAAGAGTTCAAGGTTAGTCTGGGGTCACATAATGAGAGCTTATATCAGAGAAGGTAATTTAAAATGATCTCTCTCTCTCTCTCTCTCTCTCTCTCTCTCTCTCTGTCTCTCCCCCTCCCTCACCCCCCTGTGTGTGTGTGTGCATGCACACGTACTATATAGGTTCATATACATGTGTGGGCACATCTCAGTGGAGAGCAGAGATTGATGTACGGTGTTTCTTCTATCTTTCTTAACTTGTAGGCCTGGCCAGTCTCGTCAGCCATCTCGTTCTTGGGATCCTGTGCCTTGCTGCTGTGCTGGGATTGGAGGCCGGCTGCCACACCCACCTCGGGTCCACATGGCTGCCCACTAACATAGGACTTGAACTCCAGGCCACATGGCAGGCATGTTACTCAGTGAGCCATCACTCTGGCTCCATCATTTCTTTATTTTTAATAAAGGGAGATATTGAAGGATGTAGAGTTAAAGGTGGAATAATGGTCCTTAAATCAGAAAAATTTATTTGGGCTTCTGAAATTTTTGAAAGTTTCACTGAAATGAGATGATATGTCTAAAAATTGGGGCACTTAAGTAGCCTCCAGGACCGTGCGCTCCCAGGGCTGTTTGCTAGATCTGTGAACACGCTAGAACTAAAAGGTCTTTTACTGTGACAAAGTCATATTTCTCACATAGTAGCATCAGGAACACAATATTAGTTTTGTGGACCTTCATCGTCTTAAAAATGTCACTATGAACATTATTTTGATAAACTTTAATTACTTCAACATTACATTGACCTTTGATTTGGGAAAATTTAATAGATTTTTATATACAGTAAAACATTTGTTTTTAGATTAAGATGAAATAAAAATATTTGAGAACCTGAAATTCCCTTTTTATTCCCCTACTGCTTTTTAAAGAGTTAACACCCCTTTAACTCCTAAATACGGTACATACCCCCCCAAGCATGTTAGGGCTGGAGCATGATGGGTAAGTGATGGCCAGGGAACTAAAAAGTAGAGTGTGAGCTCTGTCAACTTGAGGCTGTTTGCAAAATGGGACTTAATGTTTTGCCTTTCTCTCTGATAGGATTTCTTCCTTCATTGCCTAGGGTCATTCCAGAGAGATGCTGAGAGAGGTATGATGAAATTGCCCCTTAAAACTGAAGGCAGACAAAACATCAAAGTGGGACCAGATGCTGTGAACAGGACAGAATCCTTGTGTGATACACCTGATGCTGGATGCCAAGACTGCCAGCGAGACCAGCTGCTCTCCCATGCACCCTCAGATTCCTCAAAGCAAATCAGAAGCAGGAGGTAGCTGCTCTTGAGGGATTCAGTATGTTTTGTGGACAGGTGGACCTGCACTCCTAGGGAGTGCTTGAGGCATGGCTGGATACCCTAGGATCAGGGCAGACACTTTTACTATAGGGCAGGGCAACATCAGCATCTCAGGAACATTTGATGAATGAATGAACAGGTTGGTGTGTCAGTGGTAAGGCTTCATGGACCAAAGCTGCTAGACTGAGCTAATCATGATAATGACCCCTAGGGTCTAGAGATGTCTCTTCTGGGTTGTGTAGTGAGAACTTTGGTTTCTTTATACATATAGAAATGTTATGTGAATATATTTTTGATTTAATCCCAGGTGTGGCATATGGGGCTGCTTCAGATTGTCCACAGCAGTTAACTATATGGTTTTTTTCTGGTGCTCTGGCAGGGGCATGGTTTTTCCAGCTAAAGATAGTCAACATTTGGAATTCTGGGGATACTGCAGAGGGTATATTAATGCCAGAGCCCCAAGAATGATACCACCTGCTGCTCCCCCTGCTGCTGCTGCTGCCTCTGTTGCTCTTGCTGTTGTTGCTGTTTGCTCCTGCTGCTGCTGCTGTTGCTGTTGCTGTTGCTGGTTGCTGGTTGCTCCTCCTCCTCCTCCTTCTCCTGCTGCTGCTACTACTGCTGCTGCTGCTGCTGCTGCTGCTGCTGTTGCTGGTGGTGGTTGCTGTTTGCTCCTCCTGCTGCTGTTGTTGCCCCTGTTGCTCTTGCTGCTGTTGCTGATTGCTGTGTTCTCCTCCTGCTGCTGTTTCTTACTGTTGCTGTTTGTTGGATTCCTTGATTGCTGGATTCCTGGACTGCTGGATTGCTGGATTGCTGGTTGGAGATATCCTCACAATGAAGATCAAATTTGCCTAAGGACCTTGACAACCCTAACCAGCAGGAAGTAGTCTAATGCCCACTATTCCCTCTAACCTCTTTCTTTTCTACCTAGTGTTGATGGGATAGTGTTGTAAGGGATAGGGGTATTTTAGGAAGGTTAGAAAAAGAACCCAGTAATGTAGTCCCAAACCAGGCTACAGCATTGCTGTAATTTTGTTGTTGTTATTGTTGCTTATTTTGTTTTGCTTTTGCCTTGGTGCTAAGATTGAACCAAATCCCTGTACACATTAACTTCATGTTCTACAGTGAACTTCATCCCAACCCTCTGTCTCACTCTTCCTTTGCTGTAGGATGAGTAGAGGAGTCTCTGACAAGGCTTTCAATCAGGAAGATTGCCTTCCTAGTATCCGGGGAACAGAAGAGGTGGGAAAAAAGGATTCTTTGTCCTTTGGCCATTCATCTGTTTCATCATCAGTTGGTTGACAATAGGCATGGCATTTGTTCATTCATTCAGCAAATGTTTGCTGGGGACCTACTATGTGCTAGCTGGCACTATTCTAGATGGTTGAAATGGAGCAACAGACAAAAATCAAAGAGGCATTCTAGAGGGGGAAATAGATAAGAAATAATATTACAGTACTACAGCCTGTCATCTCTAAAATGACAGTGATCAAAGACATACTATAATTCTTTTCATTTTTCTTTTTTCTTTTTCTTTTTTTGGTTTTTCAGGACAAGATTTTTCTGTGTATCCCTGGCTGTCCTGAACTCACTTTGTAGACCAGGAGGGGCTCAAACTCACAGCGATCCCACCTGCCTTTGCCTCCCAAGTGCTGGCATTAAAGGTGTGTGCCACCATGCCTGGCTAAAACATACTATAATTCTATGTGCCATTAAGGTTAAAAAAAAAAAAGCTAGGTAGTTGCTACCAGCTGCAGAATGCATACTGGTGTCATGCATGCTAAATGTGAAAAAAATCTTGCAACTTACAACTCATTAAGTATGGGAGATAGGGTATATTGTTCCAGAAGATGGTTATCAAGGAATGTGATGAAAGCAAAGGATGCTTGGGAGAACATTAGGGTCGGATGTGGAATGTCCCTCATAGGCTTCTGTATTTGAATGGTTAATGCCTAGCTGGCAGTGGCATGTTGGGAGGCTGTGGAGCCCTTGGGAAGTGGAGCCTAGTTGGAGTGGATGGATGACACCAGGGCAGACTTTGAGGATCATAGTGTGAGCCCTCTTCCTTCCCAGGCTCTGTGCATTCTGTCTGCTGAGGTGAGCTAGCCTTTCACTCCCACAGTTGCAGAGCTCGCCCTACTGCCGTGCCTTTCCTCTACAAGGAGCTGAACCCTCTCAAACCATGAGCCAAAATAAACACTTTCTCCCATAGGTTGCTTCTTAGCAGCTACTTAGTTACATTGAAAAGTAAATATCAAAGGGAATAGTGACACTAAAGAAAGACTTTAACAAAATGGGCCACTAAGCTATTGACGACTGCTTATAAAACATCTTAATTGTTTATAAAACATCTTAATTGTAGCACAAATTATATATCACAAACTCATTCAAAACCTGTAACCCTCCCCCTCGGTCTTAGACCTAGGTGAGGGGAATAAGGTGAAAGTGGGAAGGAGGGAGGAATGAGAGGATACAAGTGATGGAATAACAATTGAGTTGTAATCTGAATAAATTAATAAAATTAAAATAAAAAATTAGAAAAACCCTGTAATCCAATGAATGTTATTAAAATTGTAGAATTGCACAAATATCACCACAACCTAAATTTATTTATTTATTTTTAATATTTTTACATACACATATATAAAATAAACTGCATACAGCAAGAAGAACCATGAAGCAATCAGAAATTATATTAATGTTACATTCACAATGTTCCACAATCTAAATTTAAAACATTTATCTTTTCTAGTTGCAGCAGAATAATTAACATGAGAGAATTTTTTTCATTAAAAAATTTTTATTGGTTCTTTTTGAATTACACATTATGCATCCCAATCTCACTCATCTCCCTCTCCCCTCATACCTTCTCTCCACACTTACAACCCTCTAAACAGAAAAAAACCCTTCTTGTGGGAGCTGTAATGTGTCACAGTGTCCCACGGTATAGCCTTTTGTCCACATGTCTTTGCTTCATCGTTCGTTGAAATGACTTGCTGCTCTGGTCCGAGGCCTCTGGCTTCTGCTACTTTATTGATACTAGACCATCACCGGGACTCCTCTCGGATATCCTGTTGTTGCCCTGTGTCATGGAGATCCTGTCGTTTTAGATCTGTGCAGTCCAGCAGTTCTTCGATGGAGTAGATGTTGGTGTGGGCCAACTCAAAGCCCTGGATCTGTGCCTGAGAGGTATCTGAGCTGGTCAGCCCCACTGGCTATTTCATTATCAAGCCCTCAGAGATGGCTCACCAGCAATCGCCTTCCCCGCCCTACCCCCACATCCCAAGGCCAACTGTAATCCGCTGTCCAAATGAGGTGCAGGACCCTCTCTCCCAAGTGTTGCAACCAGTGAGGGACATGGACAGTTGTCCCACTTTCATGACCTGGGGGACAGCTCTCCTGCCTGCCATAGATGGTGGCAAACTCCCCTCCCCCTCTCTAATTCCCCCATTCTATCACCCAGCAGACAAGAGGCAGAGCCAGCTCTCCCACATTCCCACCCCCGAGCTGGCTAACAGCAATCCCCCACATCCAGGGCCAGATCTACTGTGCTGCCCAGGTAAGGTGCAGGGCCTGCTCTCCTGCTCTGATGACCTTGGGGCCAGCTCTCCTGCCTGCCATTGGTGGCAAGAAGGAGGGGACATCTCTCCCTTGTCCATGTCACCAAAAGTGCAGACAAGAGGCAAGGTTGGCTCTCCCACACTAGAAGAGTAATCTTAACATATTTTAAAAGCATGCTATGTAATATTGTTGAAAAGAGAGACCACATCACACAACAGATGCTTAGGACATCTTCATCCTGCAGTCAAAACTCATTCCGTTCCCCCCTCACCCTTTCCCCAGCCCTTGCAACTACCACTCTACCCTCTGCTTGTGTGCCCATGTTCCTTTCAGTCATGTTGTCCTATCTCAGTTATGTTCTAGTGTTGTGATAAGACACCATGACCAAGATGCTTTATAGAAGAAAGCTTTTAATTGGATGCTTTCTTACAGTTTCTGAGGATTAGTCTATGACCATCATGGTAGCAGCAGGGCAGGCATGGTGCTGGAGCGTCAGCTGAGAGCTTTAAATAAAGAAACAACAAAGCCTAACCCCACCTCCCAATGACACACCTCCTCCAACAAGGCTACATCTCCTCCCAAAAGGCTACACCCCTTCAACAAGGCCATACCTCTTAATCTTTCCAAACTGGGAACCAAACATTCAAGCATATGGTGGCCACTCTCCCAAACCACCCATATCGGGCTTATGTGGGTCATCACAAATGGCAATGTTTCCTTTGTTTTAAATGTTGAGCTGTGGGGCTGGAGAGGTGCACGGCTGTAAGAGCACTTGCTGTTTTGGGAGAGAACCTGGGTTCAGTTTTCAACACCCCCTTCAGGTTGCTTACAACCTCTTTAATGCCCTCTGTTGGCCTCCTTAGGCACCTGCACGCATGGGCACACACAAGTACACCAATCAGTCTTTAAAGGCTGAATCAGATATGGCATTTTCCTTCTCTGCTCATCTGTGGATGAACACGTAGGTTATTTCCACCTCTTAGGGCCCTCGGTAATGCCACAGTGAATACAGGAATGCTAATTTTTCTTTGAATTATTGTTGTTTTGGATAGATACCCACAAGTACATTGCTGTGTAGTAATTCTTTTTTTTTTTTTTTTTTAATGTTTTATTGGACCTCTGTATTATTTTCTGTAACAACCACCCCATTTTACATTGCCACCCACAGTGTGTCAAGGTCCCACTTCCTCTATGCCCTCAACATTTATATCCTGGGTTGTTTCTTTGGTTGGTTTTTTTGACAGTAGACATTTCTAACATTTGTGAGGCAGTAGCACATAACTTTGTGGGATTGTTTGTTTGTTGAAAGACAGGGTTTCTCTGTGTTAGCCTTGGCTGTCCTGGACTTGCTTTGTAGACCAGGCTGGCCTTGAACTCATGGAGGTCTGCCTGTCTCTGCCTCTCTGCTGGGATTATAGGTGTGTACTACCATGCCCAGCACCTTTGTGGTTTTTATTGAATTTCCCTGATGACTGGCTATGTGGAGCATCCTTTTAGGTGCTCTTTAGAATGATGATTGTCAATCAACCCTGAGCTCCTAGAAGGAGGAGATCGTCTGTCTATACTATGTTCCTGCTGATAAAGTGTCTGACATAGCACAAATATTTGTTAAATGGGGAGGGTCATTATATTCCTACACTCCACAGGTATGTTTCTGGACTCTCATCAATTGCTCAGAGGTCGGCATTACTGTACCTATTTTATGAATGTCAGCCCTGATCTCAGATAGGCGAAGTCGCGTGCTTGTAGTCTTTTGGCTAAAAGGACTAGAACGTGAGCTAGGTCTGTGATGGTCAACTCTCCCTCAGGTGTCTCTGGCTTCTTTGTTTCTGACTCATTTGTTATTCTTTCAGTGAAAACTGGAGTATTAAATGAGTGAGGCCCTTGAAGAAAAACCAGGTGTTCACACAGCAGAATGGAGCGTCTGGGAAGGGAAAGTCAATGCACTGCCCGGGGTGACACCTCAGCCTACAGATCTGCAAGCACTTTGGCTCTCATGTTGTTACTACTTTTGTGAATGAAGACTCCCTACCCTGACAGAAATGAGTTGTATAAAAATCCTTTCCTCTCAGTCCAGTGAGCTGGCATTACAGTTGTCAACAACAAGCTTGCTTTTATGCTTTACAACGGTGATCTCTGCAGGATTTAGGGAAATATCTTGCGTATAGGAAAATATCTAAGTTGAAATGCATTAAGCTGATGTTGGCTTCATTCAAAATTACACCTAATTTGAAACAACTGTTTTTTCTTGGTCAACTGGCTAGTCTATTGGGTTTTAGTAAGACTAAGAGAATCCAAAATCTAAGTTGAGTTTTTTTTTCCCCAAGAAAGCTATGATTCACATTAACCAGGCTTTGGTGGGAAGCAATCCTGTGAGCGAGCTGGTGCCCTCTCTACACTAGAGTGAGAAGATTATCAGCAGTTAGACAAAGTCCTAGAGACTTGAACACTTGCCTTCAGACATGAGGAAAAAATTAAAGTTGTTCCTAATAGAACTATTGGCAGATGCTTTGTTCATATCCTGTTCAAGGGAACACTAAGATGGCATGGGCACAGATGTGGGCACAGATGTGGGCATGTGTACAGATGTGGGTATAGGAACTGATATGGGCACGGGTACAGATGTTGTCATGGATACAGATGTGAGCATGGGTACAGATGTTGTCATGGATACAGATGTGAGCATGGGTACAGATGTGGGTATAGGAACTGATATAAGCATAGTACAGATGTGGGTTTAGGAACTGATATGGGCATGGGCACAGATGTGGGTATAGAAACTGATATGGGCATGTGTACAGATGTGGGCATGGGCACAGATGTGGGTATAGAAACTGATATGGGCATGTGTACAGATGTGAGCATGGGTACAGATGTTGTCATGGATACAGATGTGGGCATGGGTACAGAAGTGGGCTTAGAAACTGATATGGGCATGGGCACAGATGTGGGCTTAGGAACTGATATGGGCGTGGGCACAGATGTGGGTATAGGAACTGATATGGGCATGGGCACAGATGTGGATATAGGAACTGATATGGGCACAGGTACAGATGTTGTCATGGATACAGATGTGGGCATGGGTACAGATGTGGACAGGAGTAACCCATTCTTTTCTGCTGAGACAGAGTATTCCATTGAATGAGTGCATCTGTATTTGTTTACCTATTTTCCTTTAGGGGTCTTTGGATTGCTTCCAGCTTTGAGACTGGAAGTGAGGCAGTAGCTGCCTCCACAGGCTGGAGCAGTGGGGCATCCTAACAGTGGTGTATTCTGTGTGTGTCCACAGATGCATGTGTTGAGGTCCTAACCACTCAGAGTCCAGCATCTTGATGAAAGTAATCACGGTGAGACGAGGCCATCAAGTTAGAGGCCTGGTTTAGTAGGATTACCATGCTTTGAATGATAGGTCTGAGAGCTTGCCCTTTTTCCTTCTTGTGCACACAACAGGCATCTGCAAGGCAGTAACAGTGCTCACCAGAGCCCAGCCACACTCTACCCTCATCTTGGACATCTACTTTGCAGAGTTGTGAGAAATCTATTTCTGTTGACTAAATTTTCCAGCTGATGGCATTTTGTTTTGTCAACCCTATCGCATTCATATAGGTAGATTAAGGGAGTAAGTGGCTATTGACTCTACAGGGACAAGAGGAGACATAAGTAAAAATGGAAAGATTTTATACCTTGGTCTGGGTATTTATAACCTGGCTGTGAAGCTAAGCAAACTTATCAAGTTGTCCATTTAAGATTTGTAAGGTTTAGTGAATGTAAATTTTATTTAAACTTATAAAAGGACCCCTGACTCTAATATTTTCCAATGAATATACTTTTTAAAAATGGTATATCTTATTGTAGGCTTTGGTTGTAGGACCAAGCTTGCTAGCTAGCTGATAGGACTAAGATGTGCTGTGCAGGCTGCTGGGGAAGAAAAGTCTCCCATGGTCTTACCCAGCTATGTCCCCTGATTGCTATAATACAATACAATACAATACAATACAATACAATACAATACAATACAATGCACACCATGCCACTTGTGCAATAGTGACGTCACTGCTATGTGGCAACCAACTGCTTTGAGACTGAAGTTGGGGTTCTCTCCAAGAGCGAGGGCTCATGTCTTGTGCTGTACATAAGCCTGGTCAAAAGACACTAGCTGGAGAAGGCCATCGCCCTATCAGGGAACCAGCAGTTGTTTTGTTCAGTGAATACGTTGTTTTCTAAATACTTATTTTTATACCATAGGACATTGCCGCTCTCACCCTTGAGCAGAGAAGGGTGGGTAATGATCGATGTAGAGACTTATAACAGGCCAAAGTGCTATGAGTAAGTGACTCAGGATACTCAGCTCTAAGTGAAACATTGGTGTGTCCCCTTCTAAGGCCCAAAGAACATCATGGCGGAGGGAGTAGAAAAATACAAGAGAAGATGAGGGAGAGTGATGTGAAGTGTTACCTTCACGATGATGGGGCCATTGCACTCATAAACTCACTGTAGCTATGGTTATCTGTGAAAGAGTGGGCGCTTCAGTGGTCTCTCACTGGTAAGGAAGGGGTTCACGAGGCCTACCCTCCCTTTAGGAGCTCTTGGCAGTTAACAGGCTATCAGGGAAGGGAAAGTCAATTTCCTCCTAGCCACAGGTAGGTTGTCCAAACTTTGGTAAATGCCTTCCTCATCCATGCTCATGCAAACAATACTAATTAAGCTCAGAGAGTCACAAAAGGGTATGGATGGGGAGGGGAGGGGGGAGGGGAGGGGAGGGGAGGGGAGGCGGGTGGAAAAACTACAGGAAGGTAAGAGTGGGACTGCTTGGAAGGAACCTAGATTTAGCAAAAGAGGGACAAAAAAGTGTGTGTGTGTGTGGGGGGTGAATCTAATCAAAATGCACTGTGTACACACACACACACACACACACACACACACACACACACTGTCATGCAGAGACATACACACAAAAAATCCATGATAAAATACAAAGGTCCTATATTATCTGGATTTTTAAAAAAGTCTTCATGTCCCTGAGAAGGCCTGAAAGAAAGGAAATTGGCATATATTATTATATGTGTATGTGTTTGTTCTGTTTTCTTGGAGTCAATCACCCACTGACAAAAATGTTTACGAAAAATAACTGCATCTGTTCTGAAGATGTACTGTCTTTTTTTCTGGTCATTCTCCCTTCTCCCCTAAGCAATATGCTTCAACTACTAACTTCACTTAGATTGTGCTCCGTGCTACAAGTAATCCAGAGATTGTGGGGTTCTATGCAAACACCGCATTTCACATGAAGCGCTCACGCATCCTTACATTTGGGTCTCTGCTGGACACTGGAGCCAATCCCAGTCCTGTTTATATGCTTTTCGAGTAAAAACTAACTTCGGAATTAAACAATTCCAGACAGCAGGGATTGGGGACAGACAGAATTCTTTGTCTAGCATCCCTAGGACCTGTGAAAGCTGCTCAGCTAAGGGGCTGTGTAGGGGCAAGGGGAGGCAAAGAAGTGGGGGGGACACCCTGGGATCAGAAAGCAACTTTGGGGAGCGTAGCTTCATGGCTACTTACAGCCTTGACCATCCTGACCCTAGAAAGGGAGCTAAAGAGAGGGCTGCTGCCCTGAGCCTATGAGGCGGCAAACAGCTCCAGGAGAGAGAAGCCACCACAGCCGGGAAGCAGCGCCAAGAGCAACAGGAAGCTCGAAGCCACGCCCCTGCTCGACAAGCAGGCGAGTGAGGGAGCGCTTGCCGGGAGGCTGGGGTTATTTGCTCCAAACGGACTTGTGCAGATGTTACATAAATGAAACCTCCAGTGACTCCAGTTCTGGGTCTGGCCTAAAATAGCCCCGAGGGCTAGACTCAGCCTTGGTTACTCCTCCTGGTCCCCCATGTGTGCGAGCTACTGCCCTCATTGAACCGTGTGTGGACACACTGTGGCCTTCTCAAGGGACAGTTGCCCCTACTGACTGAAAACAAGCCTCCTTGGCCGACCATGGCAGCTCAGACACAAGGCATCCATCCCTGTAAGACCTCAGATGGCTGCTGGCCAAGGGACACGTCTCCTCTCTCTAGGGAGGCAGGAAGTTGGGGGAGGAGTGTTTAAAGAGTCTCCCTGTCCTCCCTCCCTATCCTCCATCTCTTTCCTCTTCTTCCTCCCCTTTCTTCTCCCCTCTGCCCTCCCTTCTGCTTTCCCTACTCCGTTGTATAAAGTGGAGAAACCCGGAAGCTTTCCAGGTTGCAGCGGCTTTTATTTGCAGCTGATTTAAGACCAGTGCCGGCACTGCACCACTGACTGACCGACTTTGGCCTTGTACGAGGTTCCCAGACCCTGTTTGGGTTTCAGCTCCTTCAGTCTGCAGAAAACCAGTCCAGTGTGAACATCTGGAGGCTCAAACATCTGTGCCCCAGCAAGGGGTCACTCTAGCCTTACCACTTCAGCATGGGTCCCTGGAAACTGTTAATCATCTTTTCTCCTTGGTTGCTTGCCCTTTATTTTTTTTTTTATTTTTTATTTTTTAGAATTTTTTTTTTGATGGGGGGGTACCCAATAAAACAGTATCCATGATTCAAAAATACTGGTGCCAAATCCTCACTACATGCCTAATAGTATAGAAAGCATTTGATGTGTGTCCTTCTGTTTAATTTTCAATGAACAGGTCTATGAAATTTGCAGTTATTTATTATCTCCAGGTGACAAAGAACGGCAGGTTAGAAAAATGATAGGACTTGTCAGAGTTGCTACACACACACATCTGTCAGGGCTCATAACTCCTCTTATTCTTGGTCTTCTTTCTATTCAAGTCTAAGCTATTCTCTCTTTTGCCCTCCTAATTAAACATAGCAAACAGTGTTTATCTAACATGATTTCTGAGACCCAAATAACCAACATACTATTGACGTCAGGCAAAAAATAAAAAATAAAATAAGGTGTGAAGTGTAGTGTAGGAATGTTGAGATTATATTTTACCAATACTTGTACTTTGGAAGAGGTCTTTGAGTTTCCCTGGGTTAGAGACTCCCAGGTGCAGGCCTGAGCTAAAGCTCTTACCCACCTAGAAGAGGGGAAAAACCAATACAGAGATAAAGAAGAGACCTATGCAAGGCCAGCACTCAGTGTAGGGCCAGTGCCAGCCGGGGAGGCTTCATGTCACTTGGGAACTCTCGGCTTTCTGAAGAGTTTAGTTCAGATCTCGGCTGTCTTTTTAGTGCAGGATCCTCAGGGATATTGACCCTATGACAGCACACCCCTCCCCTTAGAGCTAAGACAACCTTGCCATTAGACTGAATCAAATGGTGTATTTGGGGTGGGGTCGGGGTACCCATGTGTCAGAACTTTTGGTACTGTGAGTAGAATACCCAATGGAGACATTTAAAAGGAGGAATTCTTTCAACTCTCGGTTTCCAAGGGTTCCGTGCATGGCTACTTGGTTCTGTGTTTCTGGGCCTGTATTGACACAGTGCACCATGGTGGTAGAAATATGTGGCCAGAAAGCAGAGGAAGTGAGATGAGGTTTTAGGACAAGTTACAGTGCTCAAGAGCATGTCCATTTTGATCTACTTCTTCCAGCTAGGTTCTACTTCCTAAGGCTTCTAGAACCTACTAGAACAGCACTAGCAGCTGGGTGCTAAGTCTTCAGTGTACTCAAGGTATAGCACCCTATTTCTGTGGGAATCCCTGCTTTCTTTCTTTACTCATTCACTTTATTCCTGTCTGCTCATCCATTCGTTCCTAACAGTCCTGAACAAGGCCCTGGGGATGCAGAAATGAATTTTAAAATAATGAATATGACCCCTGACTTCCAGGAGTTCAAAATCTAGAGCAGGAGATGAAAAAGAAAACAGCTGTGGTAAGAGCTGTGGCAGATGCAGCTAGGAGCTTGGAAAGCCCAAAGTCCTGCTTCGCTCTGTATGCTAAGCGGTGGGGGTTATCTGTGCTGTGGCGGAGACAGGGAGCACACGGGTATATACGCTGTCTCCCCTGGAGAGATTGCTGGGTGCCCTTCCTGCTCAGAAAACTCCATGCTCCCAAGGCTTGAGCCACAGTACAGACTACCACGCGTGGTCTCTCCCCCACCCCACCCCCACCCCCGCCCTTTACCCATGCCTCCCCAAGAGAACAGTCATGATTTATCTATGTGACTGGAGACTCAGGAGTTCAGAAGAGGAAACTGGGACAGGGTGACTCAACTGCTTCTCTAGGGTGGGTCACTCCCTTCCCAGCCTGAGTGGAGTTTATAGAAGATGGCCGTTGCCAGGAGGTGCGGACTGTAGCTGTGAGAGTGAGTTCAGGATGGGGAGGGGGAGATAGTGCAAAGGCCATTTTGGCTAATATTTTAAAAACTACACTCAGCAGCCTAGCTTCCGTTAGTATTTCCTGTTTTCATCACCTGATGCCCGTGGCAAGGGAGAAAGTAGTTAGACTCATCTGAACCACAACACATATGATACCTAAGTGTGGTTCATACGTGGACGGTGGGCGTGCACTCACCACCCTGGCCTGATTGACAGGAGTGAACATCCTATGTGCTAAGACCTAAACTGGCCTTGAGCTCTGTAGGAAGGGTTTCCCAGCCCCAGCCCCACCCTCACCCCACTTTTGCAGTTCCCCTCTGACCCAGCTCTGCAGTGAACTCAAAAGGAGAAAGCAGGATGAAAGAAACAAATCCACATGGTTCTGTTCAAGTGGGTACCGTTTCCACATGGTCATGGACATTTCTTTTGGTCCAAACCCAGAGCTTACCTCATCTCTAGAGAGGATGCTGGGGGTAGCTGCCTTTCTTCCTCGGGAGACACCCTCTGTTTGGAAGGCCCCTTTAGAAAATGTGTTTTGGACTCCTTTGCCCTCCTGTTTCTCGGGTCAGTGTCCTGTAGAGCTGAGCTTTGAGTTACATCGAAGCCTAGAAGGATGGGTGGGATCTGCTGTCTTGCGCCTCCTCGGGCAGGGTGGCTGCTGCTTTTTCTTCAGTGATGGATGAGTGAGAAGCAAGGAGGTGAGAGACCACCCAGAAAAGGATTCGCAAAATCCCAGAGAGGCCCCCCTCCCCCCGACACAGCCCTTCTAGTCCCATTTCAGGCACTGTACTGGACTCGTTAAGCCTATCAGCCAGTTCCTTACTTGGCAACCGGTTGGTTCTTTAAAATATACGCTTTAATATTTGTTTGATTAGCACAAACATTATTAGGTTTCATTGTAACCTTAAAAAAAAAAAAGGTTATAGTTATGCGGCCAGGTTTGGACTCTGCCTTCTGAGTGCTGGGATGAAAGACCTGGGCCACAAGCACCGCATCATTATGGCATTTTCAAGCCAAAATTTGTTGTTGTTGTTGTTGTTGTTGTTGTTATTGTTGTTGTTGTTGCTCATTCCCTCTTCTCACCTATGGCCCTGACTCTCCTTGTACCCTTCCACACACTCTGTTACTTCCTCGTTCTTTCATGCCTCATGTGTTCTGTTGCCTTCTCCTTACTTCCTCAGCACCCCTCCCTACTCCTCCCCTCCCCTCACCCCCTCCCCCCTCCCCCCACCCCTCCCAGCATCCAGTGGCTTGTGGTCTCCTTTCTAGTTTCATCACCTCTGTGCACACTCAGCCTCACTTACGTACGTATACGTAAGCATTATAAGCTAGGATCTGCATGAGAGAGAGAACGTGTGGGTTTTTGTTTTTGTATTTTTTGTTTTTGTTTTTGTTTTTTGTCTTTCTGACTCTTTTTTTTTTTTTTTTTTTAACCTCACTTAATGTAATTCTTTCCAGATCAGTCTATTTTCTTTTCTTCCAAAGTTTTAACACAGAAACCTTCCGAGTCAGGAGTAGCCCAGTAGAGGGAGCCGTTTCAAACAAATTCCACAAGCTGAATGCCGATGGAGAATGGCCAAACAGGTGGTCTGTGTATGCTTTGGAAACACCAACTGTTCACAGAGCAGCTGGGTGTTCAAAGCTCTGAGCCAGACCAACGCTTGTGCGAGGTGGTATGCTGGGTTTTGTGGGCTCCGCAGGATTTTACAGCCTGCTTGCATCAGCAGAGATTAGTTTGAACCCAGTGTGGCAGTTTCCACAGTTTAAGCCTTTTGGATTCTGTAGGCAGGTCCTGGCTCCGGTTGTGGCGAGGGAGCTGAGCAGCTCCGCTGACCTTGCACTTACACACCAACCGGTGTGCTGTCGGTTGAGGTCTTCAGACTTCAGATCCCGGGTCAAAGAAACCTGCAACTCAGGTCAGGGGACATTAGCAGTGGCAGGCACTGCAAGCAGTGGCTAAGAAGGTGACACAAAGGAGAGAAAAATGGTGGAGCTTGAAGGCCTGGGGACCTGGCTCTGTGGGAAAAGCATGGGAACCTTAGTTCTGATCTGCAGCATCCACTCAAGAGGCCCAGCTAGGTCAAGACCGCGTGCACTTCTAACTCTGGGGAGGTGGAAACAGAAGGACCCTGGATGTTTCTGGCCAGCCAGCCTAGCTGAACTGGTTCAGCTGAAAGACACTATCTTGAAAAACTAAAGTAGAGATTTATTGGGAAAGCTACCTGACATTGACCACTGGCTTACGCATTTGTAAGCACGCATGTACACATGCAGCTCCCAACACACACACACACACACACACACACACACACACACTCACTCACACACGTGCCTGAACTCACTGGATGCTTTCATTTCCCTGTGGGCCTTTGTACTGGACTAAGTTCAAACTCTGAATAACCATGAGTGTGACAAGGACTCACTGAATAAATTTTCACAACTAAGATGACTGTGGAAATGTAGAGTTCATTAAACAAAAGCACCCAAATCCTTGTGGGTGAGTGGGCACATGTTTCTGAGTGTGGATTTGTCTTAGGAGAGGAGTTTTCAAAACTGATGTCGTGGAGGACACCTGTAAGTGACAGAAGAGCTGGAAATACTAGCATTTCGGAAGGACTCAGCCGCTGGCTTCAGGTTAAAATACAAGCAAAGCTGTTGTGAACTAAGAGAGACTTGAGATGGTCTGGAAGGAGATGCCAGCAGGCACATTTGTTTTTCAGGGGCTGTTCTTACCAAGTGCCACAGACCGTGTCGCTTCCACGGCTGATCTTGATTATCCCACGGTGCTGGAGCGCTGGGCATTCTTTTCTATAGATGGCCACCTTTCCTCTGCCTCTTAGTAGATACTGGACACACCTCTGTCTGTGCGCGCACACACACACACACACACACACAGAGACAGACAGAGAGAGAGAGAGAGAGAGAGAGAGAGAGAGAGAGAGAGAGAGAGAGA
>OU015756.1:39945574-39973278 GCA_907169655.1 Acomys percivali | reverse complement strand
GGTTGGTAGGCTTGGCTGTATGACCATGGGGAATGGGGTTGGTAGGCAAGCTTTAACTTACAGGGTTCCTCTTAGCCAGAGAGTCAGCCTGCCTGAAGCCATGCCCTTCTCTGATTTTGGACCCTCTCATAGTGTCCAGCCATGTTCCTTCCTTGCAGCATTGGGTGAAACTTTGTCAGACCCCTATGGCAGTTTCACCTGGCTTTGCTGCTTACTCTCTAGTCCAGGGTCCTAGGTCCTGGCGAATACTTTGTAATCCCAGCCATAATTCAGC
Source organism: Acomys percivali (assembly GCA_907169655.1). NCBI lineage: Eukaryota > Metazoa > Chordata > Mammalia > Rodentia > Muridae > Acomys > Acomys percivali. Next base: position 39,973,004 of record OU015756.1, on the reverse strand, counting down.
TCCAGTGTCTGAAAAATCCTGCTTGTTCTGGCAGCCTATGCATGTGGCAAAGTGGAGAGACTCTTTGAGATCTCCCGTCTCCATCTCCTACACGCCACAGCTGTCTCTTTTCCCTCATTGACCCCTTACTCTCCTAGTTCCAGGGTCTCAATGCACACACTGACAACCAGTCCCAAGCCCAGGGACCACTAGAGATGTACCCAAGCCAGCCTCACACCAACAGTTATATCTCACAGGGAGGGAGTACGTTCCTTGGTGGTACTTTCTCCTAACCAGCTCCCAGCAGGCCATTGCCTAGGTATGGAGGTGGCTGTCTCCCTGTGTGGCATTCATGGCCTTTTTCTACCCTCCCCACTCCTGCTGTCTGGACCTCAGCTGCTCCAGGAATGCTAGCCTTTGCTCTCACCTCTTGCCTCAGCATCTTCCATTAAATGGGCTCTTTCCTTGGCTTCTCTCCTGCCTCCTCCAAGACGAGAGCAAAGTGGAAAATCACTTCCGTTTCTAAGCCACCTGGAACGGTTTTTCCTGCAGATGCAAAGCTTTTACCAGAAAGCTCCTACTACAAACAGCTCTCATTCCTGTTGACTCTTAGTGTTTCTCCATCAGATGTGTATTTTGTACGTTGCAAGAAAGACCGCAGGCTGCCTCACTGGATGTGCTTCCGAGGAGCTAAGAGAAATTTATGGAGAGAAAAAAAAGCTAGTATTTACTGGGACTTACTCGATGTCAAACATCCTGCTGAGTACTTTACATATTTATTTTGTTTAATCCTCATAACACCCTTAAGAGGTTGGTATGAATGGCTGTAGTCAGCAAGTGAGGAAACACAGGCTTAGAGAGGTAAGTGATTTGGCTTGCACACCTGTAAGTCAGCAGAGGGGAATTCACATGCATGTCTTTTTGTCTCACTCCAGAGCTAGATGGAGCATCTCCTAATATCACAGAGAGGGGGAGAGAGGGGGGAAGTGAGTGAGAGAGAGAAAGAGAGAGAGAGAGAGAGAGAGAAGGAAAGAGAAGGAGAGAGACACAGCCCACAGAGCAGACTCCAGTTGCCAGAAACAGCAGGATAGACAGCAAAAATGGACAGATGGAGCCAGGGAAGAAGAATGATGCTCTCTTTTCTCTCCTTAAAGGACTCAACTTCAGCTCTAAATTGAACTGGGAAGCAGATCTGAACATTTGAGTTTGGTCGGCCTCATTTTAATCATGAGTCTAATAATCTGTCATCATTTAAAGGCCATTTCCTCTGCACCTGCACCCGGAGTGCATCCAGAGGCTGAGGCTGAGAGGGAGAGTCCCAGAGTCCCTGCTCTGGTCCACTTCCAGCCATGCACGGATGGCTCCTAAGTGTCATGGTGCCTGCAGCCTTGGAAGATGAGAATGGAGAGAGGGGAAGCAACCACTCTGGTGGCCTTCCTGACATGTCAGCATTGGGATGACAAGGACAAAAACAACAACAAAAGACTCACCTGTGGGCTCGAGTGTCATTCGTGTCCATTCGATCTGGGAGAGACATGAAGATGGACAGGTTTCCACGGCTCCCTGCTTGGATGTTTTCCTGCTCTTGTGAAGAAATTCACAGACCTCAGATCTCATCCCCAGATGCTTAACACCGAATCTTGCTGTGACAGTTTAGTGACAGGCAGGGTTTTATTCATTCTTATTGTTGTGGTGATTGTCAGGGAAAGCATTTTACATGCATAAGTGGGCTTATTTAAACAATTTAGTATATGCATATATATGGTTTATAGTGGGTCCTAAATCAAAGACCCAAAGAAGAGGGCAGTGACATTCCAAGATTCCCACTGGTCTATGTGGTATATGGTGCCAGAACCCTGGCTCATTCTCCCTAGAGACCCTGGTTTCTGAGGCTTCATCTATGATGCTGGCTTGTGGTTCCCTAACCCAGTTCTGGGACCCGGGGGCCTGCCTTTGCTTTCAAGTGTCATCACAATACCAGTTTGCTTCTTCAGAATACAGGGCTGGGAAAGGGAAAGAAATTTGAGTTCGTCTTTTAAGATTAGAGTCTGGAGTCCAGTAGACCTGGGTGAAACCCTGAATCCTCAGCTTCTTAGCTGTTTGAATTTGAACACATAACTTCCCTTTTCTACCAGTCTCAGTGTATTCGTCCGAAAAATGGATATTGTCATGTGTGACTCATGCTACTGTTGGAATGAAGTGGGGTGTGTATGCAGAGCCCTGTAGCACGGGGACACGCCGTGTATAGGGACAGTTGGTGCGATTAGGGGAAAAGTCAACATAGCATCGCAAGCGCGCATCTAGAAAGTCCTAAAAACACGATTAAGTGGAAGAAAGACACAGGCAAAGCTCACTTGTTATCTGAGTCCTTTTATATATACTGCCGAGAACAGTTTATCCTAAGGAGATGGATTATGGACTAGCAACTGCCTTGGGTTGGAAGTTGCAGGGCTGAGGCCGACTAGTACTGACAGTGCCATTAATTTGGGAGTGATAAAAGCATCCTAGAAACAAATAGTCATAAGGGCTGTGGAAATGTATGAATATACTAAGAACTCGCTGGAATGTACCCTTTAGAGGATTCAATTTTATGTATGTGAGTTTACATCTTTTAAGAATTTTTAAATAGAAATTTATTATGCAGCTAAAAGCTTGAACTCTGAAGCTGATTCATCTTGGGCACTCTCTCCCCCTCTCCATCCCTGCAAGAAGACAGAAAGTTCATCTTCCTGGAAGCTTCGTGTTGCTTCCCAGGTAAATCATTTGTTCTGTGAGGAGTGCACAATAAATGCCAACCCAGTGCAGTTCCGGCATTCGAGGGAGCAGTGACACACAGCCCTCATCTTTCTGCCTGAGGCTGCTGAGCTGTGTGGATTTATGGGCAGAAAGAACCAACCAAGCTTCTTTAAGTTCAGAGTTTCCCTGAAGCTTAGCAGATCTGGGAGACCATCCAGGTGGGAAGTAAGATGGCTCCCCTCCATCTGGGATGAGAAAACGGGAGCTGTGAGTGGAAAAAGTCGATCAGATTAGCTGTGAAAATGTTGATATATCATAGCCATTGGTTCAAACCAAAAATAAAGAGGAGGCTGTCAGTGCACAAATGTGCATGTGCTTGTGTGGCCGTCACTCACATCACGGAAGGCTGAGGATGGAGACTTCACTAAAGGGAGAATCAGGGACTTTGGGATGAGTCAGCAAGTAGTCCAAGACTGGAATGTATTAATTCTGGAATTTCATTCATTGCTTCCAGAGTATGATTGAAACAATACACAGTTTCCAGGCGCAGTCTCGGACAAGGCTGTCAGCACCATGCAGGGGCAGTGTCAGTGTGAGGAAGGGCAACAAGAGTCCCGTGAAAAGTTATTTCTTCACTGTCTGAGATGCCCATAAAGATTTGTGGCCTTTCGCTTTATTTTTTAAAATGATTAAATATGTGTGTTTTTTAAAAATCAGAGACGTTTGTCTTTAGTTTTTAATTTCTTCCAGATCTATGGCTGACCAGTGTTGTATATGTCACACTGAGATCTTTGGAAGATCTGGAACTTAAATACTTTCAAGTGAGGGGAAAACATTTATAAAAAGGCAATCCTTTCTCCCCCCCTACCACATTAAAACATCAAGGAATCGTGCAAATTCTTTACTGGAAAAATGTGAGTAGGTGTGTATGTGTACATGCTAGTGAAAGGTACACATATGTGTGTGCAGATCAGCCTATGTTGAGATCATACAGCAGCCCTCTGGCTTTATTCCTTAGGCACCATCCACCATTTTTTCTTTTTATTCGGAGACAGGGGTTCTCCTGGCTTAGAACTCACCAAGTAGGCTAGGCATCTACCCAGAAAGTCCCTGAATCTCTGTCTCCCCTTCCCCAGCACTGAGATCAACACACTCATCTTTTTCACACATCATGGAGCTCAAAATGCAGGTCGTTATGCTTGCAAGCCGAACACTTTACCGATCGAGCAATCTCCCAAGCCCAGACACATTATTTTTATTTGTTTGTTTATTTTTATTGTATATGAGAGTGCTATGTGCATTGTGAGCCACCATGTGGTTGCCGGGAATTGAACTCAGGACCTCTGAATGAGCAGACAGTGCTCTTCACCGTTGAGCCATCTCTTTACCACCCTTGCTGGTAGGAGGTGAAATAGAAATGCCACATATGAGTGAAAGTGCTTGGATACAGAAAGAAAAGCAAAGCGAGGTAAGAAGGTAGCATAGCAAGGTCTGCCGGACACACTGGGCTGCCCTCTGAGCTTGCTTTGATTGAGATTGTGTTGTCCAGAGAGACTCAGTAAGACTGAAAGCCCTCTGTGCTGTGCCATTACAACAAGACCAAGCAGGGGAGGAGACACATTCTTGCAGATGACATAAACACACAGCCATGCAGCGTGCAACACCACCACACATCAACTACTTACCATGTCAAGCAAAAAACTAGGAATTTCACTATTTCTCACAAAATCTAGTGAGGTCTTTCTGAATTAGTTTTGCAAAGAAAAGAAACTGAAGGTCTTGGAGGTGAAAGGTCAGGGAGCCCAAAGTCAAGCAATGGTCTCTGTGAAACTGGGACCAATTAGTTTGGTTTATGCTTTTGGCTGTGCCAAGCAAACAAACAAAACAACAGAAAGGAAAAGAAAACAAACAAAAAACAAAACAAAAAGAAAAAACCCCCAAACAACAAAACAAACAAAAACCTGTCTGTTACACTTGTAGTCTTATAACTGGTTTGACACCATGTCTCTAGAACCTTCCATTGCATAGTTTTCATATGTTTAGAAGTACTATCCCTGAACTAACCATTCTTTTATGTTTACTAGTTCTGTTTTCAGCCCAGCAGATCACTTTTCCTAAAGCTGTCTCTTGTGAGTGATGTTGTTGGCCAGGTGAGAATAGTGAGGTTCACCCTTTCCCCAGCCAGCGCCCTCATGAATCAAGTTCTAGAGCAGTGCTTCTCAACCTTCCTACTGCTGAGGCCCTTTAATACAGTCCCTCATGTTTCTAGTGTTATGAATCGTAATGTAAATATCCCATATATCTGATATGTGACCCCTCACCAAAGGGTCGCAACCCGCAGGCTGAGAACTGCTATTTTCTGCCTTTGCTTTCCCTGCAGCCAGCTTCCTTAACTCTGGACTTGCTACGGAAGCTCAGAAGCTCAACCACTTTGCTATAGCGTATCTAACGACTGCAAAACTGGCCACCATTCTCAGTCTTGCTATTTTCAGTCCACTCTCCCCTAGAACCATTTATGTTCCAAAGACTGATTGTGTTTTTTTTTAACAGTGACCCTTCTGCTCACTCCCTACTGACTAAGCAGTCTCTTCTCTTCCATTGCTACAAGATGAGGTGTAATCTTCTTAAGATTCCTTATAATGGTTTTACAGTTCAGGATTCATCTTTGGAAGTATATTTGCTATGGAAAACTCCCCAACTATATCAGGATTGAATTTAGTTGTAAATGAAAGAAAATTTAAAATACCAATGGTGTTCACTAAGGAGAAGCTGACCCCTTTACCCTCGTATATGGCGAGTGGCTTTCAGCCTTTTGGAAGCCACGCTCTTCTATGTCTTCAGTCAAGCTGTCTGCCACGTAGCTTGTTCATCACCGGCCAGGACGGCTCCTTGACATCCAGCCCTTGAATCCACATTTCCACCCATTGGAAAGAAGAAAAAAAACAAAAAACAAAGAACCTGTCGTTCCCCGTTGCGATCCCTCCCAGGAGCTTCCACTTAGGAACTCCCATGGAGTTCACACAGCCACATTGACACATCTGTGGCTAAACAGAGTAGCAAATGTGATCTTGGTTTTTGGAAACTCTGTTCCGCAAAAACAAAAAGAGAACAAACAAACAAAAACCAAGGGCTCCTGTTACCAAGGCGATAAAAGAAACTAGGGCCATTTGACATTCTACCCTTGAGTACTGGTGATGGGCCCTCCAGAAGGAGTTCTGTCTGCCCTGAAGGCCAAGCCACGCCCCCAGCCCAAGCCCACGCTTCTCTGGCGGCACTGGCAGAGCTTGTGTCCCCACCATTAGGGAAGGGTCAAGGGTGTGTAGGTGACTATCAAGCTCTGAAGTTCCAGGGTTTTCTTTATTTTTCATTAAATAGGCCAGCCAGCTTAACTCTAGTGTGAAAAGCTAGCCATAGACATCTGAGGCCATGACCTGGGTTATAATTCTGTATGAGAAACACGCACTGCAATAGGCCCCCAAATGGCTCACCCAGGGTGACCCACTTGAAGGGAGCTCTGACTCTGACCTGCGGCAGGAGAGAGACCAAGCCTTGCAGGGATCTGAGGGAGGAGCCCTTGTCTTGAGGGAGGAAGAGCTTTTAGCATTTTCAATGACAGAAGGAACCAGCACAGCCAGGGAGATGCCAGTGAGGGAGGGCAAGGAGCGCGGTAGGTGGGGTAGGGACAGAACACTCCCGAGGGCAGCGCTGTGAGGAGGCCACCAGAGGATGACCTGTTGGTCCAGCATTTCCTACAGAAGACTGGAATAAGGTAGTGGAGGGCTGAAGATGCAGCTCAGCGCTGGGGCACCTGCCTGATGTGTCTGGGGTCCAAGCCTGATCTCCAGATGAGGTTTGGAAGAAGGAGTAAATGACTAAATCTCTCCGTGTCGGTCTCTCAGTTTTTCTGTCTCCAAGCGGTCCTGGAACAGTATCTTTACAGCATGCTTGTGAGATTTTTGCATGTACAAAGCACTTCAAACAGTGCATAAAGCATGGTACGTATCAGCGCCTTGCTGCCTTCCAACCTGTCCTCCAGTGATGCCTTGCTCCTCTTTGCTTTTGTTAGGCCCTCCTCCTCTGCCCCTCTCAGCACATCCCATCCCCGAGGCTTTCACCTGCTGTGTGGCAGCCTTGCTTTCCTAATATCTTGTATCCATGCCTTAGCTCTTAATGTGCCCTATTCTAGACATTCAGGTAGGATTAGATCTGACTCCCTGCATCAGAAAGCTCTAAATGTAGCAGATTATAAATATAAAACTGGTTTTTTTTTCTTTCTTTCAAGTAGAAACCGAAATGTTGCCTCCATGGCTTTCAAAGACCGCCCCCCCCCCCCTTCCGCCCCAGGCCACAGGATTGTTACTCCCCAACTCTGCCACTGTCCAACAAAATTAGCTAATGTACAAGTGAAAAAAAAACTGGAAGGCTTTGGAGGTGGACTTTACTGGGGCCAGTGTACCTACCTGTGAGCAGCATTTGCTGCTGACGGCTGATCTAGAGAATGAATGAACAATTCTACTCCTTAAAGGACGTTCAATAGAGAAAGAAACACATGGAAAGGTCATTAATATTTTTTAGATAAATAGTAAGTTCCAAGTAAGCTACTCAGATCAGTCATGCTGAGATTCTAATTAACCCCCCCTCCCCTCTTGCTTTGCTTTCTGTGTCTTCTTCCATAAAATACAGGCCTTGTTGTGTAGCCCTGGCTGCTGATGAACTCACTCTCTTTGCCTCCCTATTACATACTGGGGTTACAAGTGTGTGCCACCATGCTCAGGCAAGGATTTTCTAGTGCAGTATTGAGGAAGCACTAATGCTTTGGGGTAGTATTTGGAGATCTCTTGAACTAGTTAGGCTCATTTTTAATAAAGACAGAAATCAAGAAGGACAGCTGTCAGCTCCATAGCATCAGACCAAATCCAACCAACCACTTTTCCTGTTTGGTGTGTGTGTGTGTGTGTGTGTGTGTGTGTGTGTGTGTGTGTGAGTGTGTAGACTAGAGGAGGATGCCATGTGTCCTTTATAAGTCTTGAGACATGGTCCCTCACTGAGCTTGAAGCCCGAGGATCTGCCTGTTTCTGATCACCAGTGCTGTGGCTATAGGCACATTCACCCATGTCTGGCTTTTACATAGACCTTTGGGATTCGCACACAAGTCCTTATGTTTACGCAGCAAGTTCCTTTACCCACTGGAGCATCCCTGTAGGACCCCCATTTGTTTCTGTAAGTAAAGCTTTGTTTGACAATAGCCCCAGCCACTCATCTCCATGCTGCCACTCTGCTTGGCATAATCAGGTTATTTCAACAGAGATGATGTGTAGCCAACGGAGCCAAAACCATTTACTATCTGGCCCTCTGTGGGAAAGCTTGCTGATCCCCGAAGTAGGGCATTGGCAATGGGGGGGGTTTACACGAGCACAGACTGTAGTGGCAAATCCTAGACCAGCCTGTCACTTTCCACAAGTAGAGTTGGGCTATCACATCACCTCTCAGAGACAGGTTTTCTCATTTCTAGAATAAGGTTGGGGCTGGGATCACAGAGTATCTGGCCTTGTTTCTAAGGCAGAGTTTTGCTGTGTAGCTCAGGCTGGCATCTAACTCCCAATCCTCCTGCCAAGCCCCGGGATTACAGGGTACGAACCGCCACATCTAGTTCCCACTGTGATTATTCAATGAGACAATATACAAAATTCTCCTCACAGTGCATGGAGCAGCAAGTTATTACTCCCCTCTCTCCTATTCTCCCTGCTTAGTGACTAATTGGAAAATAATACTCCATTTCTTTGGGCTTATCTATTAAGTAATCCCTGACCAGTAACAGCATTTGCAGCTTAGATATGATCTAGGCAGGAAGACTATTGCATGTGAAGGGTTCCAGATCCTTCTAAAGTAAGCTTCAAACACTGCCGCCAATTTCACATGCTGTTCATTTTATTTACAAGTGACATAAAACCAAAGCACGTGAGTTCTGGAGAAAGAACAGCATCTATTGGTTCCCATTAACTAAGAGTCACTGGGTTAAATCTTTGGTACACGGTGAGCCTGGACATGGAAACTACATCAGGAAGAATCTGTTCTCCTGGCAGTCTGTGTGTGTGTGTGTGTGTGTGTGTGTGTGTGTGTGTGTGTGTGTATGTGTGTGCATATGTGTATGTGTGTATGTGTGTGTGTGTGCATGTGTGTATGTGTGTGCATATGTGTGTGGTGTGCGTATGTGTGTATGTGTGTGTGGGTGTGTGTGGGTGTGTGTGGGTGTGTGTGGGTGTGTGTGTGTGCGCATGTGTGCATGTTTGTGCACATGTGTGTGTGTGTGTGTGTGTGTGTGTTGTGAGGGAAGCAGAGGTTCAACCAGATTTTTTCCCCTTATGCTGCTTCACACTCATGACTTTGTGTGAGTCGATATGCAGCCCTTGGAGAAAATCCTAGCTGTGACCTCTTTGTATACAGTCTATGGATTAAAGAAAATGTCGACATTTTCGGTGGGTCATAAAAACAATGCAGAGAAGACTGTTCAACAAAAGACAATGAATGGTAAAGCCAATGACAGTGCTTATCTGTTCCTTAAAGAAGTAGTAGTATAAATAATAATAATAATAATTATAATAATAATAAGGTTGTTGTTTGTCCACACAGCAGCTCCATTACAAAAGGAGCAATCCTGTTCATTGCTCTAAGGAAAAGAATGAAGGTTGCTTTGATGGGACTATGTTATTTCCTGTGCTGCCTTCTGGAGTTTTTCTTATATGTCTGTCTCAGATATCTGAGAGCGAGCATGGTCAATGGCCTCCTTGAATCTCTCTTTGGCCGGCCTGGAGTTTTTTGGTTTAGCTTTGTTTTGTTTTGGTTCTGGGTTTTTGAGACAGGGTTTCTCTGTGTAGCCCTGGCTGTCCCGGACTTGCTTTGTAGACCAGGCTGGCCTCGAACTCAGAGACCTATCTGCCTCACCCTCCCAAGTGCTAGGTTTAAAGGCGTGCACCACCATGCCTGGCCTTGCCCTGGAGTTTGTACCCTTAATGAGAGTAATGCGCACCTTTCCAAGTTCTATTTAGTATTAACTGTTGGCCCCTTTTGATGTTTTTTTTCCCCCTGAGTAGTTCTTCAGTCACTTTGAAAGCTCTTTAGTCTTTACCTCATATCTGAGTTTGGGGCAGACTCAGATCCATTGATAAGTGTATTTTCTGTGATGTTTGATCTGTAGGGATCCTGGGTCTCCCAGAGTGAGAGCTCCTCTCCCATGCGCTCTCTATCCAGAACATCGGGAATTCCTGAGAATGGTCTCTACACTAACGTAATGTCTGAGAACTTCACCATGCAGGGGGTGCAGCGCTGAAACTCCACGTCAGTGAGGGCGGGCCTAGGGCTCCAACAGTTTTCTCCATTCAGAGCTCACGCCAAGGATGCAAACTTCGTTGGCATTCTTCTTTTCTTTCCTTGAGGGAGGGTAGACTCATTTCCCCTCTCACTTCACTGAGGGCAGCAGCTTCATGTGGGACACTGACTTTTCCTCTGTCCTGGACTAACCACGACATCCCAGACAACTTCTGAGATCCTCTGATACTCCAGGCAGCCCCACGCTAGTCTGTAGGTTACACTCTGGACTCCAGTTTCATTTCATCTTCAGTTCCGGCGACTTTCTCTTCATTCTTTTGAGCTCAGATGGACATTTGGGGGAGGGCTCTACTTTTATTTTATACTGCTTTTACAGGTGTCTCCTGGCAGGAGGGTCTGGGTCGTGCGATCCACCACATTGTCCCAAATGGAAATCCCATTAGGTCTGAGCAATGCCCACGTGAGATCATTCGAGCATCATGACCACTCAGGCGAGCAAACACTGGACTAACTGCTCACGGGATGTCCGGGAAAACACAGAGAAGCCTGCTGCTAACAGATCGTAAGCATAAGGCATTGACCCACTCGTGCATGTGTGTGTGTGTGTGTGGTGTAAATGCAGTGGGAACCGCAGCGCGGATACGTGCTCTAGACTCACAATCGCTAACTTAACATTTGAAGTCTTTTCTTTCCACCAGCAACTCTGGGTTTCTTATTTAACCTTCTCTTTCCCAATATGCAAACTAGGGATCCCAGGGGAGACAGGCGCTGTGTGCAGGGGCTGCTGTCCCTTGGTGCAAGGGGCTGCTGTCCCTTGGTGCAAGGGGCTGCTGGCCTTCGCTGCAGTGTGCTCTGTGTACATTAGCCCTGGGACAAAGTGGCTTGGAGAAAGGACCAGGGCTGTGGCCTGTGCTCTGTACATGTCAGTCCGTGTAGAGTCAGAGAAAGGACCAAACCAGTCCTGTCTTCCCCAACGTCTTACATGAGATTAGAGTTAAGAGCAAGATAAACCTACCTACCCCTTCCCAGAACTGGAAAATAAGGAATAGATGTGAAGTGGAAATTAGAAGCCTGAGGCGCCTATCTTCCCGACTCAGGAGAATTTTGTCCCAGACTTCGCAGCGAGGAGAACTGTAAAATTCTGACAAAGGCTCTCTGATCTGCAGCACGGCGTGCGAACAACTTCAAGTGTGTGCGTGTTGGTGTATAAATGCGACTCCTCGGACGGGTCTTAAGGGCTGTGCCAGGGCCTGTGGAGCTCTGCTTTGAAAGAGTATGGGCGAAGTGAGCCGAGGACCTGGGCCTTCAACCACGGTAGACTTGACAAGGGGAAGGAGGCAAAAGTCTCTAACCGTGGCCACCAGAGAGCTACACACCACCGTTAGCCCTCTAGCAAATTCAAAGAGGACAGCACTGGAGTGTCAGGCACCTTAGTGGCTTCCGACGCCAGAACACAGGCTCTCAAAGGGAGAACAAACAAAAATAAGAACAACAAAACGAGCTGATGAAACATGCCAAAACATCTCTCTTCAGGCTGGAAGAATATTGTTAAATCTTAAACATATTTTTAAAAAGTATTTATAAAAGGTGGCGACAGGAATGTTGCAAATTTCTGAATAGGCTGTTTGCCTATTTTGTTTTGCAGGCGGATCAGCAAAGTGCTCTGTGGGCTGGTCCCTCCTGGGAAGGGGTCTGAGCCCTGGGAAGCCGTTCTCACTCAGCAAGTGCTTACTCAGCACAGAGGTGCTAATGGCCTGCTCTCAGCAACCCTCTGTTTAATTTTTTGAAAGATAGCCAACACTGGCAAGAGCGATTATCTCTGAGCGTTGAATGAGGATTGCATAAGGTTCCATTGCATTCAAATTGAAAGCTCGTTACAGATTATTTCCACAACTCACTTTTTTTTTTCTCCTGCTGTATTTGGGCACAAGTGGAAGTGACTCAAGTACGTTGTTACAATCTGTGCTTCCATGTCAACACATTGAATCTTCTAGTTTAATATTTTCCTTTGCAAGATGCTAGCATCCCTACAATGGGACATTTTTGAAGACTGTTCATTATGCCACTGGGAAGTTCAGTAGGCCTGAAAATAAGAACAGCACGTTTCTGCCTAAATATAGGCAGATAAACTCTGAGCACTGTGCTCAGGAAAGCTCCCATCATGGGTGGTGCAAAAGCCATCTTTGGGGCTTTTCTTTTGAGACTAAAACACAATCCTCGATCTATTGTAACCTTAAGATTCTATTATTTAAAACAAAACCCACCAATATTTGAAACCAGGTATGTTGCTTATAAGCTTAATTCCACTTTGTATCATGGGCTACAAAGTGAGTTCCTTGCCAACTGAACTACAGTATAAGACCCTCCTTCAAAATAAATAAATAAATAAATAAATAAATAAATAAATAAAATAAAAAGTCTGTGCACTGTACTTCATATATAAACTCATTTTAAAATGGAAGCCAGTTTCTTGACTGTGATAGATAAAAATAAATATAAGCAATATGACTCCTGGAGAAGGTAGCAGAATAAAGGAAAAATAGAGATTCTCTTCTATATAATATAAGTGAAAATAAGTCAACCTCTAAACAGGAAGTAGGCAAGGGAATGGAAATAACGTCGATTCATATCCTGTAAAAAGTGAAAGCCGAGGAATAAAGGGGGGATTTTAAAAGTAATACTTCCATTGATTAGTTGAGATTTTATGCTATGTATTTTGGTTATATCCATCACCCTCCCTCAGCCCCACCCAGCTCCCCTTCCCTGCCTACTCAGCACTTTGTCACTAGAGATGAAAATGATAACAAATGGCTGAAAGCGGAAATGCTGGTGCACACGAGAATTTATCATGAACACATCGACTGCTTGATCCTACAACTGATTGATAGTAAAGCATTATGGAAGAGATGTCTCCACATCTTCATGTGAGCATTATATATTGTTTTTAAAATTACATGTATTATCTGTAGGCCCGGCTAGCAATCAATCAAGACACAGACACTTGTTATATTTTAGAATAGCCTTAATTAACCTGGGGCAGGGCGGATCTCAATCCTCTAAATTACCTCCCATAGTGGGACACGCATGGGATCCCTGCCTCAATCCCATGCCATCTGCTTTTAATAACTTCTATCAAGCTACCTCCCATCCATAATCCCAAATACTTGTTCATGTTCTTCATCTGGGCTGGATTTTCTATCCACGTGGTGGGCCAGCTAACCCATGGCGGCCTTCCTCTCTTCCCTTCAGGTCTCTCTCCTCCTGGTAGCGGTCCTTCTTCTTCCCAGAATTCCTCTCTCTCTCTAAGCACCACCTATCTCCTGCCCTGCCTAGATGGGATGGCTTTTTATTAAGCAAAAGGTGGGTCAGACAGCAAGCAGTAATTAGCATCAAACTACATCAGATTACCCTAACAATTATACATGGTAAACATGCAGACTTGGGAGTGAGGAATAGACAGTGGGGAAACACAATTTGGAAGGCGGTTCTCTTTGTTCATAACCATGAGTCATTCAATACAGTGGAAAATTGAAACACTTTCCTAAAAAAAATAGTGAGTCCAACCTTTTCACATCTTTCATGATTTCTTTTCTTAACCTTATTCCCCCAAGAGAGAACTCTAAGGGAATAACATCTCTTGTGTTAAAGAGCATTGAACCAAAGGGCAACAACCCTTCAACTTCCTAATGTTGAATTCAAGCAATAGTAAATCTATGATTTTACTTTAAAATAATGTGTACAAGTATGCTCAGGTTTTTTAAAGATTTATTTGCTTGAGTCTCTCTCTCTCTCTCTCTCTCTCTCCTTTACTTGGACCATCCCATTAAGTTTCACAAAATATCGTGAACTAGGCAACACTGTTGCCATTCTAAACAAATGTGTTTCATTCCTTTAAGAGGAGACAAAGGCTTTAATGGCAAGGAGAGCAAAGATTTGCAAGACATACATGATGAAGAAAACTGGCATGCAGAGCAATAATGTTACTGAAAATGAAAGCAAGGGCGGCGCAGATCTCTAGTTCAATAGGCCTGGGAGACCCAGAAAACTGGAAGCCACAGGCTCCTAGAAGTTAGGGGTGGCTAGACTTTCAAGCTTTACCAAAAGGGTGACCCTTTTGGTACTCTGCAGGAGAGGAAGGTGAAAGGACAAAGTTCAAAAGGCCCTATGCCAAAGGCTACAGAATTAGCATATGCAGAACAAGTTGCCAAAGAACTAGTTTGAAAACTCTCGGCAGGGGCAGCCAACTAAAGCCAGCGCCTAAGTGAATAACTTGGCTCATCGCTGACATCCAAACACACAGCCAGGATGGAGTGTTAGACACGCAGAGTTCTATGTGGAATTGCATGTAACGTAGAGCATCCATGAAAAGGAAAGCAAAGGAACTAGGCAAATGCTGAAAAACTTAAGCTAAAATAAAAGAAGCTCCCACCACTTTGCACTGCAGTGCCTTTGAGCTGCTAAGTTTTGCTTGTCTGTTCCCACCACTTTTGCTGCTTGCCAGTGTGTCCCATGTGTCCCTGCTTCCTTTGCCGTCACCTGTCTGTTCATTTCTTTGTTCTGGGACACAAGAAGCTGGAATCTCTCTCTGGAGGTGGCCTCTGAATTCCACTGTCAGACAATACCACTGGGAGCAAACACCAATAAAGCTGGGCCTCTGGCGGTTTTTTGTTTGTTTGTTTGTTTGCTTGTTTTTGTTTTTGTTTTTACAAACAAGAAATAACATTCTCAGAAACAGAAACTTGAAGAAGGAGAAAACTGTCTCTCCTTTTTTAGTGTTATGTCCCTGAAAGTCAACATGGAACTGCTGGTAGCAGATGTGCAATGGTGTGTGTGTTTGGGGGGGGGGGCACGCAGGGGGCTAAGGAGGAGAAGAAAAGGATGAATGAAGGGAGGGGAAAAGGTAGGAAGGGAAGAAAGAGAGGGAAGGAAGGAGGGAGGGAAAGGTGGAGGGACAGAGGGAGAGAGGAAAAGATCGATTTTTTGGCCTTTTTTCTGACCTTCCTCTTTTTGCAAGCCAGTAGCATCTTTAGAGCATCCACACAACTTTCCTACTGGCTGGCAGGGAGACTCATGAAGCCGGAGCCCTAGCCTCCTCCTGGATCCGTGGCAAAGAGGCTGCCTAGTACGGATGACTGCTTAAGCCACAATCCAGATCCTAGACGGCCTCACAGACTTCCCCATGGCAGAGAGATGTCCAGTGTGTTTAAGCAGTTGTATTTTGAGGTCTATGAAACATCAGCCTGGCTCTTGACTAGTTGCAGCTGGTCCCACATGTTAAAAAGAAGAAGCCATAACTATCAGGATGCCAAAACCATGGCCAATTCTGTAGTGTGCTCTTTGTTATTTTTAGATGCCATATTTCTGGAAGGTTGGCTGGCTTGCTGGGGCTATTGGGCTGAATAACCACCAGTTCCAAGGGACCTTTTGTCCCATGTATGGTTAGACTACTAATGGTTAGGACGTGGGTTTGACCCCTTCTCCCTTAGCTCTGCTTTCTCTGTTTTGAGTTGACTCTTAGGCAGGCCCTTTCTATGAACTAAACCCTAAAAATTTCTGGCTCCCATAGCTCTTAGAGACATCTGTACCAGTGTGTGCATGTGTGTGTGTGTTCCTTACTCCCAGGGCTCTTACAGGAGCCCCAGAAATGATGCCTATTGTATTATCTTCCCATCTCTGAGCCAACCATCTTTATGGGGAAGACTATGCTAGGAAGTAGGAAAGAAGTTCCCCAAAGAACGTTCTAGAAGCTTTGTTTTATATTGTTTGTTTGTTTGTTTGTTTTTTCTTGAGACAGAGTCTTACTCAGTTATCCAGACTGGCTTGGAACCCAAAATGCAACTGGCTTCAAACTCTCAGGGGTCCTTTTCCCTTGGCCTCTGGAGATCACAGATGTGAGCCATCCTGCTAGCCTCCAGGTGTGCTTACTAGGAAGAACACAAAGGATGCAATAGGTACCAGCTAGAGGTCTGTCACCATTCATTAAAAAATTTTTTTGAGTCAACAGTATTCATTGAATGCAGGAGTGTGTCTGGCTGTGTCTTGGGTGCTGGGGCTGCAGAGTGAGGCAAAAGGCAAACCTCACTGTTCTCTGTCCTCACCCATCTAGGCTGCTGTAACAAAACACCACAGTGGAAGGAGGGGGTTCCAGGAGGACTCAGACAGCAGAAATGTCCTGTCCCGTGTTCCAGAGCCTCAGAATTTTAAAATGTGGCAATCCAGGATGTGGTGAACGTGAGCACTTGCTTCCTGGTTCAAAGGCAGGACCTTAACTGTGTTTTCACTTAATGAAAAGGGCAAGATGGCTCTCTCCAGCCCTTTGGATTTCATGAGTTTTGCTTGTTTGGTTGGTTTTGTTATTGTTGTTGTTTGGATGGTTTTTGTTTTGTTTTGTTTTTTGTTCTTTGTTTTTGTTTGAGGTGAGGTCTTCCTTTGTAGCCCAGGCTAGCCTCCAATTCATAATTGCTTTGGTTTCCCAAATGCCGGGATCACAGCAGTAGGCCATTTGCTCCACCACAGAACACTTTGTATGTGTGCTGTTATCCCCACAAGCCAGCCATCTTGCTTTTTAAGGTTTTCACTGGCCTGGAGCTCACCCAGTGGGCGAGGCTGGTTAGGAACTCGCTGAATGGGCTGACTGGCTAGCACGCTTTGGAGAGCTATGCATGCCACACCAAGCTCAACTTTTTACAGCGGTTCTAGGGGTCCTCATGCTTCTATGGTGGGTACTCTATGATGAAGCTCCAGCTCCAAGGGACCCTTTCTTAGGATACCACTAGCCCCACCCATGAGGGTCCCACTGTCATGATGTAATCAGTCCCTGAGGGCCCCCACCTCTTCATACCTGGGAGAAAGGAATCCAATGTATGAGTCTGATGAAGAAACACACATCTGGGTCACTTCACCCTTCCAAAAACAGTTCTTTTCCAGACATTGTTATTTCGTCTTAATAAATGATGAAGTTGATTCTTGTGTCTGCTTAAGAACCATATGTGTGCCATCTTCTGGGATATTATAAAGCTATTGTGAGGAGACTGGAGCAATCTTTAGGCTCACAGGAAGCGATTTGCACTTGTACATTGTGAGAGAGCACGCAAAGACTGGGTGCGGTTCACTTGCTTGGCTGAGAGGCACTCACAAGGACGTGAGGAAAAGCAGAGGTTACATCCTGAGGGTTTCCACGTGCAGCCATTGTGTTCAGTGAGAGAGAACTCAATTATGTCTAGCTGCTCGTTGGAGCATGCAGCAGGCTTTAAAGGTTGGGAGGACTCCTATAGTCTGACATATGGGCACCAATTAGGCTTTTATGGGTCTAAGACATAAAAATACTCAATGCTAGAGTTGGTTCCAAGTTGGGGGGGTAAGCAGCGTAATTTGTCTCTGAAGAAATGTGGGAGCATTTGCCACCACATCCTGTTTTGCACACTGCCCTGTGCCATGCCAGCTTGTTGTCTGGACAAATTTATTCTCAGCAGTGGTGGGGCATATGCTTGTAATTTTAGGGAGGGAGGCGCTGGAGATAAGGTAGAAGTTGTCACTGCAAAATGAGCCTCAGTGAGGCTGTTTTCTAGCCCCATTTTCCAAGATACATTGTACCCCACCCCACCCCACCCCAAGCTGCCTGCCTCAACAAAACCGATCAGAAGTCTGTGCAAACTTTTGCCACGGGCTCCCTATCACATTTCAAACAATGTTTTCACATTTGCTTTGTGCCTGTCCCCTCAGCTGCCCCGGACTTGGCAAATACTGACCATCAGAAGTTTTTATTTACTTGAGCAAATACATGAATGGGAAAGAGAAGATGGGATTGATCTCATGGTGGCGGGTGGCAGAGGGGGCAGTGGAGAGCAGTGGGAGGAAGAACTGAAAAGTCAGAATGATTTTCCTTTTCTTCCAGTAACCTGCTTGGGCCTTGCCAACCAATGGACTAGCTTGCTTGAGGCAAAGAAAATTTTGTGATGATCCTTTGGCTCAATTCTGCCCCACGCCCCACCTTGTGCTAGGGACTGGACCCAGGGCTTAGACATAGGAAGCAAGTATAGCCCGTTCTCTAAGCCAAATACACATCCTTAAATCTATTGATTCATCTCTTTAAAGCAGTGGTTCTCCACCTTCCTAACGCTGCAACCCGTTAATACAGCTCCTCTGGTTGTGGTAACCCCCCAACCATAAAATTATTTCGTTGCTACTTTCTAACTGTCATTTTGCCACTGTTGTGCATCATAATGTAACTATTTGTATTTTCCCATGGTCTTAGGCCACCCCTGTAAAAGGATCATTTTACCCTTCAGGGGTCACGACCTACAGATTGAGAAACACTGCTTTAAACTCTTAACTCAAATTCTTTAAACTCATGATCAAACTGGTGGCTTTCTCTCTCTGATTCTCAGTTTTCCTCACTTGTGAAATGGGATTAGTGACACATGGCTGCTTTGGGGGTTGGGAAAGGATAAGACAACGTAAGCCACGTACAACAGGCAGTACCCTGGCAGGGGAAGGGGGTACTGATGAAATATGGATGTTCACGTGTGCACACAAACACAGTGTCATGCTTGTAGACGCGTGCTGTGTGTGCTTCTGTGGGTGTGGTGGTCCTTCCAGAGACAGATCCTCACGCCTGCAGTGTCTCTACTCAACTCAGGAGCCACCCAGGTGTCGGGTGACAAGACTGTTTGGAGCCACTTTAAATCCAGACACAGACAGCTAGCTCTCCCTCCCTGATGGTCAATCTGTTTCTCAGGCACAAAGAGGCCATTTAGATAACAAAGGCAAGTCTGAGATGCAGAATGGCTGATAGAGGCCCAGATGGGGCAGATTGGGGTGAAATAAAAGCCCTGTGGAGCCCATCAGTGTCAGGGACACCTCCATGTGAGAGGTGAGGTGGGACTCGCACATGCTTCCCATATAAGGCAGCGATGGTCCCTGAGGCAGGGAGGGGCAGCGGGAGGTGGAGGCCTTCCTTGGATCTGCAGCCTCACTTCAAAGGTGAAGACACCAGGGGGAGAGAGGTTGGCCTGTCCATGATCCCACTGTGAGATGGAGGTGGAACTCAGGATAGAAGCCCAGGTCTTCTACCTCGAAGCCCCCCACACAGTACTTTCTCCAGGGAGATTCACAGCCTGATGGAGCAGGAGATCAGAAATTTCATACAAGTGCTGGAGCAAAGACATTTTTGGAAGAAAGAAAAAGAATGTTTCTTCTTTTATCTTTTCTTTGTTTAAACTAAAGGGAATTTAACTTTAAACACAATTTTGAAATAAACATATGTATACATATAATACACACACACACACACACACACATATATGAACACTAAGCAGTTATAAACTAAACGACATAAAAATTAAGCAACTCAGAGCTCTCATCAAGTGGAGCATCCTCCCTTATTCCGTTCCCTAAAGGTGAACCTGTCAATCCCCAGGGCATCTGTCAGGCTGTCCATGTGTCTAGAGTATAGGTATGTGCTTGTGGTCCCCATGGGTGAGGTTGTGCATGCCTTCTGTTTAGCAAGGTGTTTCTTTGCTTACTTAATGATGTACCACGAACATCTTCTGGCTTCCCTGCTTGTAGAGCTATCTCATTGTTTCACGTGTCTCTGCCAAGTGCACATGATGCCTCCTGATGGCAGTTCCATTCCTGAAGATGCTGAGACAGGAGGATCTTGAGTTCAAGATGAGCCCAGACCACACAGTTGGTTCCAGGCCAGCTTGGGCTACATAGAAGACCTTGTTTGTACATGCCTTTAATTCCAGCACTAGGGAGGCAGAGGCAGGCAGATCGCAGTGAGGTCGAGTCCAGTGTGGTCTATAAAGCAAGTCCAGGACAGCCAAAACTAACACAGAGAAACCCTGTCTCAGAAAAACAAGCAACACAATACAACTCATTAAATTTAAGTGGCTCTGCCATGTTTGACTAATCAAGGGTTCTAGAGTTGTGGGTATCTACCCACTTGGGGGTCAAATGACCCTTTCCTAGGGGTCACCTAAGACCATCTGCATATCAGATGCTTGCATTACAATTCATAACAGTAGCAAATTATTATGTTATAAAGTAGCAATGAAAATAACTTTATGCTTGGGGCTTATCACATCATGAGGAACTGTATTAAAGGGTCAAAGAATTAGGAGGATTTAGAACTATGGACGAGATAAACAGCTGTTTCATCAGCTCTCCAAAATGGACACACACGCCTTTACTGCATTTCCACATGGATATAAGCAAGCCAGCAGTAAGTATTATGCTCAAACACTTTGAGCAGCTGTATGTGCCTACCTTTCATGAACACTCCAGCATTGGGTCAGAGAGCATGTACACTTCAAATCTTCCTCCCAGGAGTGCTGGCCCACCTCCCTCTCCCTCACACCCCTCAGCCTTGGTTATCAGCCAGATTCATGCTGTTTTCGGTGTGCTGTCTCATGTATTCGCTTGGATTTAGACTAAAATTGAGCATTCACTCGTTTGGTGACTGTTGAGTTAGACTTTTCTTATTCGGAACCGGTTGCTTTTATCTTTTGTCTCTTTTTTTTTCTGCCCCATTTTTGCCTTTTTTCCTCCTGGCTTATGATAGTTCATTATAAATTAAGTAAATTCATCCCCTGCCCCCTTTTGTATGAGTAGCAGCTACTTATTTCCTATAACCACCACTTACTTATTCCCGTAAAACAAATTTCTACTCATGTGCAGATAGTTTTCAGGACCCCATCTTGTTCCATTGACCCTGTGTTTACTCATGTCCTGGCATCATTCTGTTTTAAATGCTACAGGCTTGTGTTACAAAATTCACTCACAAAATAGCTTTATTTGTTTGTTTGTTTTAAAGGAGGCCTTAGTTGAGACCCCATAGAGAAGATGTGCTTGTCAGGCTTCTTCCAATACATATATAAAGTCGGTCACCAGTTCTTCCTAGATCCAAAAGTGTCCCTGAGTCAGGAAACACATTGTAGTTGAACCTACATTTGTCCACAAGTTTCGGGAATTCCTTGTTTTTAATAGCTGAGTAGTGTTCCATAGTGTAAATGTACCACAGTTTCTTTATCCATTCTTCTACTGAGGGACACTTAGGCTGTTTCCATGTTCTGGCTATTATGAATAAGGCTGCTCTAACATGGTTGAGCATATGTCCCTATTGTATGGTGGAGCATTTTCTGGGTATATTCCAAGGAGTGGAATAGCTGGGTCTTGAGGAAGCCCTATTCCCAGTTTTCTGAGATAGCACCAGATAGATTTCCAAAGTGGTTGTACTAGTTTGCATTCCCACCAGCAATGAAGGAGTGTTCCTCTTTCTCCACATCCTTGCCAGCATGTGTGGACAAATGGATTGAACTAGAAATTACCGAAATGAGTGACTTCACCCAGAAGCAAAAAGAGTCAAATAGTATATACTCACTTATATGGAGACACTAGCCTAAGGGGCACGTCCCATGAAAATCTTCACTTACCAGGAAAGTGTGTCAGAGGGGAAGACTTCCTATTGGGACTTTAGATGGGAGAAGTGTGGGAGAATGGGGAAATAGAAGGATTCAGAGGGTCCTAGAAACCTACAAGAAAATATTATGAGGTATGAATCTGGGTCTAGGGGTCCTGCTCAAACTATGGCACCAGTGGAGAGTGGGGACTGACTTTCATGAGAACTCTGGTGCCCCATATTTGACCACGTCCCCTGGATGGTGAGGCCTGGTGGCCCTCAGAGGAAGGATAGCAGGCTATCAAGAAGAGACTTGATACTCTACAAGCATATACAGGGGGAGGAGGTCCCCCTCGGTCACAGTCATAGGGGAAGGGAGTAGGGGGAAAGCAGGAGGGAGGGAGGAATGGGAGGATACAAGGGATGGGCTAACAATTGAGATGTAATATGAATAAATTAATAAAATATTTTTTAAAAAGTTGTATTGAAAAAAAAAAAGAACCTAGTCATCAGTCTAGTGGCAACGGGGGCTCCTGTGGGAGGTCCTGAGGGGGGAATGAGCAACTCCTTACAAGCCTCCCATCCCAGGAAACATCAAGGAAAAGCTGCTTTCTTCCAACATGAAAGGACAAGAGAGAGAGGCTGGGACTGGTGTGAACACTAAGCAGCCAGTTCCTCCAAGACCCCACTGTGGGCCTCTGTGTGGTTCGTTTGCTTCGGTTTCCTGATGTTCACTTGCAAAACTCAATAAGGCCGTGAACTCGGCTGACCCTGTGCTGCTGCAGGACTCCCAATTAAGTGTCATTCTTGAGTTTTAATTATGGCAGCCTCTGGTCATAATAAAAATTCTCTTAGGACAGCCGTGGAAATTTCGGATTCTCAGATCATGACTTGAACCGAGAATTGAGGGTTTTCGCTTCCTGAACACGCTCCGGTGCACTTGGAAGCATCCAGCCAGCACCACAGGGCACCACTGAAGAACATGTGCTTCTGCTTAGATCCAACCCAGTTTCCCGAGCACAATTAACTGCGAAGCTACTGCATGGCATAGATGCTTAGCATCCACTTCCTGCTGGCAAAGCATTTGTCATCGAGCTTAAGACAACAGCCATAGCCACACTCATACCTAGCCTTACAGCTGAGGGTCTGTCTTCTGGGACCACCCTTGATTTCTATTCTGTGCCACAAAGCATACACACCAGAATTTGAATTGAGGAAATTTAATATACAAAGTCAATAGTTGCCAAAAGGCAGTTAGTTATCAAAACAGAAGGAATATAAACATTAAAAAAAAAAAAAAAAAAAAAAGAGGCTACACGTCTAAGGGAGAGAACTATAAAAGGAGGGACCGTTCCGGGGCTGAAGCTGAGCCCCGCCAGCTGGCTGCAGAGGTATATGTACGTAGCCTTTCCATAATGAAGAAGTTTGCCAGAGTGGGGCCCGTCTTGTCTGCAGGAACACCTTCCTAGGTGGTGAGGAACTCACTAGAAGGTAGAGGTAAGCTGGAGCCGACCTGAAACAATGGCAGAGCTGGATGGCGAAGGAAGGTGTTCTCTGTAGGGTCCTGATGGATGAGCTGGAGAGGAGGTGGCTAACTAGGGAATCAGAAGACCCAGGCTGCTTTACAGGAAGCCACCTGAAGCCATACTGGCTGGTTAGAGCTTGCTGTGGTCAGTTTCAATTATCAGTTTGGCATGGTATAAAATCACCTACTTTGGGTTGGCCTTTGAGCATGTTTATGAGCAGAGGGTCTTAATTAAGTTAGTTGGTGTGGAAAGACTCAGCCCACTCTGGGCAACACCATTCCCTAGACAGAGGGCCCTGGAGGCATGGAGGACTCCGGCAAGCAAGTGAGCATGCATGCATTCATTGCTCGCTGCTCTTGGCTCCAGGTGATATGTGACTGAAATTCCTGCCACCTTGACTGCCCTGCAATAATGCACTGTAACCTGGGAGTATGAATTAAAATAATCCCTTTCTCCTAGGTTTCTCATTACCAAGTTATTTTATTTCAGCAACAGAAGTGAAACCTGAACAGAGTTGGTCTAGAAAAAGTGCTCTGCTAGCTGTGGGAGAAACACATCGCTGCATGAGCTACTCTGGGCCTCCAGCTACTCTGGGCCTCCAGGGGCTCTGGGCCTGGCAGCTGTACACACTGGAACTCTGGAGGTAAGCTTCTTCTTTGCCTAGGACTTTCCATATTCACATGTCTAAGCACCTTCTGAGGCAGCTAGGAGAAGAGAAATGCCTGCAGGGCTCAGCTGAACATTCTAGAGCAGAGTGAAATGGGTGGATTGGATTTTAGCTAAGGAGAAACAAGGTGGCAACTGGCGAGCTTGTACCAATTGTGTCTTCTAATTCAGAAACTTTATTCTAGAAGTCTTCCATGTTGAATAAAGATCTGGTATCAAGAAGGGTTACAGCCAACCTTTTCCTGCCGAAGCACTCAGACTGATGCTCCATTTTCTCAGGTCTCCTCTGTATCTCCATACAGTGGCTTTGAAATCTGACATTAGCAGCACAAGATTGACATGCATGTGCATAAAAGCTCATGGGACACATGAGATTTATGGAAGATCACCACCACCACCACCATCGTCACCAGCAGCAGCAGCATCACCATCACAATATGTGTTCTTATAGGTAGAGTTGGGATTTGAGAGTCGGTTTTATTGGATGTGAGAATGGAAGTGGCCTGGAAATCCTTTAAGCAGGATCTGAGATCCAGATCACAAATTCTTGACAAAATGTAAGACTCCTACTGAAGGATTCAGCCTACTATAAGAATAAAATAGCACCCCCACCCCAGGTCCCTGAATACAATTCAGAAACATACACCCCCTGTCCCCTCCCCAGACTTAACTTGGTTAAGCTGCTCTGTTCCCAGGGTTTACAGTTTAGCAGATTCTCAACTATCAGAGGAGCTCACATGTGAGAACCATGGTGTTAGACTGACCTGAAGTGTGGCTTCCTGACCCTCAGCCATACACGTGGCAATTCATCTCACCTGCAGTTTCCCTGTCACTAGACTAACATGCAGAATGTATAAAGCACCAGTCACAGAGTGCTCAAAAAATGGTTTTCTTTTGTTCTTTTATTTTTTTCATCCACTGCCTTAAGACCTAGTGACTAAGTGGCCTTGGGGTATTTGTTTGTTGGCTTGTGTCTTGCTTCCTTACCCAAGCTGGCCTTGAACACCTGGGTTCAAGTGATCTTGAGACATGAGCCTCCAGAGCAGCTGGGATTACACACAGTCGCCATCATATCCAGCTTGTGTGGGCTAGTGTTTTTAAAGAGCTTGAAATAGCAAACACCAGGGACACAGGAAATAGTCACTGACCGTGTCACTGCCAGTCATAGAGGTGGTATTTCTCCTAACACTTACACTGTGCCAACCTTATACCAGCCATGGACCTGAGCCCTCTGCACCACGACACCTTAATGCTCAACCCCACTGCAGCAGATGGG
This sequence comes from Acomys percivali, assembly GCA_907169655.1. Lineage (NCBI taxonomy): Eukaryota > Metazoa > Chordata > Mammalia > Rodentia > Muridae > Acomys > Acomys percivali. Next base: position 39,948,094 of record OU015756.1, on the reverse strand, counting down.
TGCTGTATATCAATTGTTGCTATGGAGACGAGGGAACCAAGGTTCAGGGAAGTTAAATTTCCTCTCTGGCTTGGGCAGCTATCAAGGGGCAGAACATAGGTTTAGAATCGAGTTTTCAATTACTAGAGTCTGAGTTCTTAGTCAGTAATCCAGATAAGGGATAGCTTGCAACATCATGTGTCACAAGTTTTAGCGAGAAGGTCTTTGTTTAAAAAACCAGGAACCACCTTTCTGCACAATTTTCAACCAAACTATGATGAATTGCACTGCCTCCAGCATGAGATTCAACTCCCAGAAAAGGAGACAAACACTTAGCAGAGGCCCAGGGACAGGCATTGGCTGGGTTTCCATATTTCTCGGGGGTTAACAACCTGGGAGGCAGGCACACATCCCCTGTTAGTGTCGCTGCACCTGGTATTCTTGGAAGGTGCCAAGACAAGTGAATGAGTCAAACAGAGGAATCCTGAGTCAAGACAGAAAATAACTCCAATGAGCCTTGGAGGAAGAGCAAGCAGAGGTCAGTGACACACAGGTCCTTTATGCCTGCTGGCATGGACAGGACAGTAACAGTGTCTCTCCTAGAGAGCCAAAGCCACAGGAGCAGCTGCCTGAAGGCTGAGAAAGAGGCATGGCTTCCTCTTCTTCTCTCAGCCTGGAGAGATAGCCTGAAGTGTGGCTTTGACAGGCATGGGGCGGGGGGGGGGTGCAGGGATGACTTCAAAGACAGCATATATCTACATAGAGACCGATAGCTGGAACTATGAATATACCTTAAACGCAACAGCCTTACACAACAAAGGTTCTTATTTTTTAAATTTTTTTTATTATTAATTCATTCTTAGTTGTTATGCCATCCCTTGTATCCTCCCATTCCTCCCTCCCTCCCAATTACCCACTACTCCCCTCCGTTATGACTGTGACTGGGGGAGACCTCTTCCCCCTGTATATGCTCATAGAGTATCAAGTCTCTTCTTGGTAGCCTGCTATCCTTCCTCTGAGTGCCACCAGGCCTCCCCATCAAGGGGACGTGGTCAAATATGGTACACTTGAGTTTGTATGAACATCAGTTCTCACTCTCCACATTCTACTCAGCTGTGGAGACTGTCCTATCCATTGGTTAAATCTGGTTTGGGGTTTGAAGTTTACTGCACATATTGTCCTTGGCGGGTGCCATAGTTTGAGCATGACCCCTGGGTCCAAATCTTGCCATCATGTTCTTCTTATAGGTTTCTAGGACCCTCTGGATAGGACCCCATTCTCTCATACTTCTCTCCCTGAGAGTCCCAATAGGATGTCCTCTCCTCTATCCCACTTTCCTGATAAGTAAAGATTTTCATGGAACATGCCCCTTGGACTAGTGTCTCAATATAAGTGAGTATATACCATTTGAGTCTTTCTGCTCCTGGGTTAACTCACTCATTATGATAATTTCTAGTTCAATCCATTTGTCCACAAATTTCGGGAATTCCTTGTTTTTAATAGCTGTATAGTATTCCATAGTGTAAATGTACCACAGTTTCTTTATCCATTCTTCTACTGAGGGACACTTAGGCTGTTTCCATGTTCTGGCTATTATGAATAATGCCGCTATGAACATGGTTGAGCATATGTCCCTGTTGTGTGGTGGAGCATCTTCTGGGTATATTCTAAGGACTGGAATAGCTGGGTCTTGAAGAAGCCTTATTCCAAAGAGTTATTATTAAGATTACTCATAACCCAGAGCCTAGAGTCCAGTAGTTGATCAGCTGCTGGGCAAGATCATCAAGACTGAGTTTCTTGCCCGACTTTATTTGCCATATTCTAGCTGTGGCTCTGAGATCCCACCCCCCATGGTACCAAACAGCTGCAGAAGCTCTGGCTATCACACCTCAACACATCCACGTCAAGAGGAAGAGAAAGGTCCTACTCTTTCTGTTCGCTTTTCTCCATAGCAAACTTTTCCCAGAAGCCTCCACTCAGACTTGCTCTCTCATTATCCAAAGTGGTTGTTTATGCTCATATCTAACCCAGTTCTGGGCTAGGAGGTAGATAAAGCCACCATAATTAACATAAACCACCAGAATCCATGACTCAGGAGAAAACCAGTTACCCCAAATCAGAAAGGGCCACACTGTGAAGATGTTACACAGACTCTATTTAACAGGCCAGGTGCATCTAATTACACCCCTTTTTTATATTTAGTTGTTTTTTGGGGGGTGCGATTGATACATTAATATCTTTCACAGATCTAAGATGTACAGTTTGGTGAGTTTTGACTTCTGAAGCCATCATTACAACCACACTAATAAAAAGAGTGGGGATCCAAGAACCCCGCCGCATGTGCCTGGCTGACTTCCCATCCCCATAGGTTACCTGGCATCTCCTAGATGTATATAAGTGAGGCATGGGTGTATGTGTGCTCCTCTTGTCTCTCTGCCTTCACTCAGCAAAATCATCCTAATGCTCACTCAGCTTTCGGTGTGCTGATAAGCTGACTGTTGCTATCGTTTGGCAGTGTGCTGCTGTGTGGCTCTGCCATGG
>OU015756.1:39929301-39945564 GCA_907169655.1 Acomys percivali | reverse complement strand
GCTGTGTGGCTCTGCTGCAATTTGTTTATCCATTCACCTGGACATTTGTCATGTGTAGAGTGCTGGAAAAACAAAACAAAAACTTACATGAACACTCAAATAGAACATGTGTTGAATGATTATTAATACTTAGTATTAAGTTATTATTTTAGTGAAATCAGCGGTTACCCCTTAACCAGTTTTATACCCAAATAACCACACAGAGAGACCAGGATCTATTTAATCAGCCTATAGCACAATGCTGTGCAATAATTACTCCATCCTAAACCTCCATGCTACTATAGTTTCTTCCCATTCAGACTTCCCACATTATACTTGCTTTTAAATCATCTCCTAGGCCCAGTTCATTTCTCCTGATGTTTCCTGGTCTCTCCTCGTGACTCCATCCTCTCCTTTTTCTCTTCCTCCTCCCCTCACTGGATCAGGATGTCCCACCCTATTCTCTGTTATTGCCCAGCATTGGCTAGTTGGCTTTTTATTGATAATACAGAGAACAAATGGTGATGTGTTTACACAAACTTGAGACAGGAGATACTTAGAATAAACATCACAATGCAATGTCCAGATTGATCCAGAGATTGGGATAGAGAAATCGGCATTTGAATGAACAAGGGTAAACTGTGCACAGTCCACAAGAACATTAGGCCAACAAACATGTATGAACATCATACATATGGAGATGCCTACAATGTCCTTGAATATCCCTCTTGGAGGAATGTCTGGGCATGCTATGGAAACAGGTTTGACCTTGTCAGAGCTTGTTACACTTTCTTTCCCAGACTGTTACACCACTTACCATTCACACCTGCTGTGTTGGAGCATTCCAGCTTCTCTGTATCCCCACCAACCCTTGGCAAGGCAAGTGTCATAGTTCCTGTCATAACGGGTCAACAAGTCCCTTTAATAACAAATGCCTATAACATCCCCTCCAGTACCCTGAAAAATTGTTATTACACTTGCCTGTGATGTATCATTTTTTTGAAGAGCCAACCCAACATAACGAATGCCTTAACCATGAAACAAATGAGAACTAGGAAGAAGCCCATTACTAAGGGTATGTGTTTCATTATGTGGCTACATAGGCTTAAATAAAAGACCTCATAGGAGAGTCACTGCTGACACCCGCAGGAGAATGGCTATGAGGCCTCTGTGACAGAGCCGACCGACACACGTGCACTTGGGCACAGACACCAGGCACAGCGTTCCCACTGGCATCAGTACCCAACCTGAGACAAAACAAAGTGTGGCACACTTGTCCTTGACCGCCCTGATAATTGCTTTTGAATAAAATGTAATGTCTATTAAAACTATAGGAAATTGCTTTGTGTTTATTTTTAAAAACAAAGTAAGGGTCTCGTCTCAGAAGCAAAAAGATTTATTTGTTGTTTCACTCTCATGAATGCCCACTGGGGCATTTGCAAGTCGTGGGGGAAAGAGCTTTGACTGCATTTGATTGAACTGAGGAAACCTCCAAAGATTGTTATTGGCACAGTTTGGAAGGTTTATAAACAAGGGCTATAAATTCTTAATGTAAAGTAACGCTGCATGCGTGTTAAATTCTCTGCATGCCGTCTCTGTACTTCTCAAGGAGAATGTCCTTGCTACTAGGAAAGATAAATTGAGATAATAAGGGGTGAATTATTATGATGACTGCAATGAAATCTCAAATGCCTCAGCCAGAGAAAGAGACTGACTGACTGACTGACTGACTGACTGACTGACTGACTGACTGACTGAAGGACAGAGAGACAAAAGAAGCAAACAATCTAGCTCTTGGTATGTCCTCACTGTTGGGAACCATCCCAGACAGGACTTTACACAGTCCCTTGCTAGGGGTCAGGAGAATTGACAGGCTTTCTCTCTGTGTCTTCTCTGTTTCCCTCATCCTGGCAGCTGCTGGGATCCACAGATTATCTGACTATGATTTTCTTCTCTGACTAATGAAATGGTCAGGGTCTGAGTCAGTTTTTTAATTATTTTATCAATGAGACTAATAATTCACAAAGGGGAACTCCAACTCCCCAGGAGCAAGACCCACTTGCTCTCCAGTTCTCTTTTTGCTTAAGAAGACATGAGGTCTGCCAAACAGTGCTGTGCACAGGGTGTCCACAGAGGTCAGTATGCAGCCATCGCTCCCCCATCCTGAGAACTGTGCGTTTCTTCACATTCAGGGTATCAGCTTTTTTCCTCCCAGCAGCACAGCACAGGTAGCCACGAATATTGTCCCCAAGCCCCATGGCACACAGCTTGCCCTCAGGCTACCGTGTAGCCAGGCTCTGGAGCACACATTGTTGGAAAACACCTTTAGTAGCACCTGGACTATGCTAAACTTTCCACAAACATTACCCAGGCACAGAAAGGTCCAGAATCTGTAATGAGTAGCCCAATCTGAGGCAAGATGCAGTTGGAAGACATCTCCTAACCATCCCAAGGGAGAGGACAACCAAATTGGGCTGGCACAGGTGGCCCTGCCAGCTCCTTGGAGGCAGCACCAGTACACAAAGGCCGGCAACAGTTGCTGGGTGAGGTTTGTAGAAGTCTGTCTAAGTAGTTCTCAACCGTCCTAATGTTGTGACCCTTTAATACAGTTCCTCATATTGTAGTGACCCCCTAACCATAAAATTATTTTCATTGCTTTTCAGAACTGTAATTTGCTACTGTTATGAATCATAATGCAAATATTTTTGGAAACAGTGGTTTGCCAAAAGGGTTGTGACCCACAGATTGAGAACCCCTAATCTAAGTTTGTGCATTTCCTCAGACCCACTGCCATCAGGAACCAATCTGTCAAACCTTGGCTTCTTATGGTACCTGTTACCATCATCTTCTTCTCCTCTTCGTCCCTCCTTCTTTCCCCCTCTCTCCTTTCTTTCCATCCTTCCCTTTTAAGAAAACATATATTTATGGTGCCTATGCATTGTGTGAGCACACACATGCAACGGCATGATGTGGTAGTCAGAGGACAATTGTAGGGGTTGACTCTCTTTCCACAATGTTATTTCTGGGAATGCAACTCTTTGGCAGCAACAGCACTTACCCATGGAGCCATCTTGCTGGCCCCACATGGCTCTTTTTACCATGCCTCCTTGCAAGAACAAATGCTGAGACGTTGGCTTAGGTCAACATCTTGTGGGAGCCCCAGCTCACCATTTCCCCAGCATCACCACAAGCAACCTCCCCATCGCTGCCCAAACTCTGTGCAGGACACAATGAAGCCTTCACTCTGATTTAAAGTGGAGTTCACTATACAGTCTGTTAATTTTCTTATCATATAGAACATATGGGCTGTCATGGCCAGCAATTCCAAATTCTTTTACTGCCCCAGGGCTGCCCTAGACACTTTGCCTGCAACAGGCTTTACGAATGATCATTTACCTCGTAGACAAGCTGTCTTGATTAATTTATGATCTGAGACGTTATTAATTTATTGCTTAGCTTTGTGTAGTGACTTGTCTTAATAAGGCCAGCAATTAATCACAGCTCCCTGCGCTGAGCCTTATTTAACTTCCTTTTATGGTTTTACACATATGCATGAATTTGAAACAATAGAACAACCTAAAAGGATATACGAAACCCCCAAATTAGTCTTTTATATGTTCAAAGAGGGCAGCAAACCCAATTTAAAAGGGAATCTTTTCATCTAATTGGAAATGGCTGTGGGTGAGCTCTATGCATTTTTGCATGTAGCTGGGCTAGCTTGCAGCAGCCACCCAAACAGAGGCTGGGAAGCCAAGTACTTGGACCAAGACGTGGAGTGGACTGACCTTGAGCCCAGCTCCTGCTGACAGATAAACAAAAAGCAAACAAAGGTTCTGTTCGAGAGGTAAAGAGCAAAGTGCCAGCAAAGGTGCAGACGTCAAAAAGCAGAACGTCAACTGAATATTCTTTTCTTGTACATTTTGTGCTATTGTTTACAAAGCTGGAGGAAGGGAACGTTGGCAAGCCCATGCATACTTCAATCTTAAATGACTTTTTAAAACGCTATATCCTTTAAATTGGCTCTGTGTGCATCATGATCGATGTGAAATCATTATGTGAACTAAATACAAGGAAAAAATTAGAGGACCGGCTGCTTTTGATGGATTCCAAGAATCTTGCTGTGGAGTCAAGCCACAGGAACCCCTGTGCCGGTGTCAGGCACACAGGCAGGGACAGTGTCCTCGTGCACTAACACTTGTGCCTCATTTCCCACTCATTCTGCGCTGTGCAGTGGTCAGAGCTCAATTGTGTCTCTCCACAATTTGCCTATGGAGGCTCCAACTCTCAGTACCTGAAACAAGGCTACTCTTGGGGCCAGGATCTTTATGGAGATAATTAAGCTAACAAACAGCCATTAGCACAGGCCCTGGTCTAATATGGCTTGTCCTCATGCTCCAAAGAGAAGGAAGCTAGCTACACACAGGCGCCGAGGGAAGACCCTGTAGCCTCAGAAATCACCCTGATCTTCCACATCCAGCACCCAGAGCCACAAGGAAACAATTTTTTGCTTGTTTAAATCACCCAGTTTGTGCACTTTTGTTACGGGAGCCCTAGTGAACTGTGGTATCCAGCTTTCCTTTGGATCTTATATCTACTATTGATGCCCAGGAGGACTGTGGGTAGTGGTGGGAAGGTAGATGTCATCTGCGGAGCCTCACAGAGCATGCTCCTAGCTCTAATGCAGTTACGGTTGGCCACAGTGGCTCAGTCAATGGCCAGGTGGCGGTCAGACTGTTAAGTTGGGCTTCCCCTTTAGAGGTCAGGAGGAGACAAACTATGCATGAGATTAGACACTTCTCTCAATTTTCTACCCAGAAAAACCGACTCAGCACAGTGAGAATGGACTCCTGCTAGGGGGAAAATATGACTTGATGATCTGAACTGTATGTATGTATGTATGTATATGTGTGTGTGTATGTATGTATGTACGTATGTATGTATGTATGTATATGTGTGTGTATGTGTGTATTTTGACTCTGGGTATATTTTGATAGTTAATAATGTGACATCATAATGGCATTCCTTAAAACATCCATGTCTTTATAGGAAAAGTCTAGTGTGCCTTTACATTAAACTCAACATGACTTTTCTTCCAAATAGTGAGGATCCCTCTGTGTTATTCTGTCATCTCAGCATGGGGCTGTCAGGTCACTGTGGAAGAGGGAGAGACAAAAGGGGAGGGAGAGAGGAAAGAGGAGGGAGGGAGAGGGGGACAGGGGGATGAGAGAGAGGTGGGGGAGCACAAGAGCACCTCATCTTTTAAACGCCCTTGCCCATGGGACAGTCTGATGGCAAAGATGGTTTCTGCCGAATTTTGGGCACTTTGCTTTCACACAGGATCCAGTGACAAGATCTTACAAATGATCTCTTGCTCTAGCTCTTTTTTCTCCTTGTAGAGATGGAAATTTTGAGGTTGTGTGGCTCAAGCTCATTGGTGAGTAAATGATCCAACCTGCAGGCAATTGTCATCTGCCTTCCGATGTCTCTCCTCATTTGATTTGATGGGGGAATTTTGCACCAAACCCTTCAAAATCTTCATCTTCAGTTTTGTTTGATTTCTGAATCACTCTGAAACCCAAGAAGAAGAAAGAGTCCTCAAAGTCCTGCAACCTTGGGGAAGTCACCTACACTTCCCACAGCAAGATACAGAAGTCTGGTTTTAAGCTGTGGCATCAGACTCATTTTTAAAGTTAAGATGTTTTATGGAGACCAACCTTGCTTGGTGGGTGCTTTGCCTAAAGGGGAAATGTTAAGACACCTCACACACTTCAAACAGGTTGTCCTCCAAATGTCCAGGGAACAAATCCTGAAGTAAAGTGATGGCACACAATCTACCTGGTAGAATTTCCACCCAACACCCCAGGAAAGGAGACACTGCCCTCAAGATAACCCGTGCCTCATAAACTACCAACCGTGTGGTGCCGAACAGTCAACACAGGTCTGCAAAAATACTAGAGCAGAGAAAGGTCACTGACCCCAAACAAATCAGAGCCCGGCCTTCCCCCTCCCAGCTGACGTTGCTTCTCTGGCCCAGTTGCACTGTGACGGATGAACATTTTAAAATCATTACCATCTCTAAAATGTGCTCTTTGGTTTGGGCCCAAGACCTACTCAGCCTTTTGGTTTAAACACTCAATAACTTCAGCATCGCAATGACTCGGCTTTGTCAGAACTATCGAGAGGCACGTTCAGATGACTCAATGCGCAAGACTCCTAACCTCTGAGACTCGCCCTTGATTTGACCTTGTCTTCAAGAACCTTCCCAGAGACAATAGGGAAACCTCAACTATTGAGACTAATTGTGTGGTGGGGAAGGATAGAAACCAGATGAAGGTAACGGAAAGTCTGAGTTATAAAAGACCGTAATAAAGACCATCCCGTTTTCTTCCGCTGCATTCAAAAGGAGAGTGTTGTGTTAAAAAGCAAAGACTGGATGCGTGCTTGCAAACACCCATTTTTGTACTGGTGCCAGTCAGCGTTGGGGCCTTATTTACACTGATTTGAAGGAAAATGAGGCAACCTGGGGGGGGGTGATTCTTCACATGGTTAGATTTTTTTCAGCTTTTAGATTTTTAGATTATTTCATTCCTACACTTTTAGCTAATCCTTCTTTAGTAAGGTGACTGTAAGTTGTGTTTTTAAGCATGCAAACGCTAGGCCAGAATCCTGTGTACTTTTGAAATTTTCACTCCTCTTAGAATCTAACAGTGTTGGGCTACTGTGTCTAGAGACCTGTGATTCCTAGTCAGAAAGGAACTGATTGCTAATTGTATGTATATTAAAGTCTGATGCTCTCGAGGTTGTAGAAAAAGACCTCGAAGGTTTCAGGAGGGGGCTCATTTGGTGGGCTTTGTGAACAGTCAGACTTCAGTTCCAAACCTGGTCATACCGCAACAGTGTGTGAACTTGAACAAGTCTTATAACACCTCTGTTTCTCTCCTTCCTTATGAATACAATGGAAATAATGGCAGCACAACATCTGTTTCTTTTTTCTAATCTGTATAAATTTGTGTGAGAGAGTGAAAACATGCCACAGCGCATGTGTGGAGGTCATAGTGCAACTCAGGAGTCTGCCCTCACCTGCTTTGCTGGAGTTAGGGTCTTTTGTAGTTTGCTTCGGCTTACCCCAAGCTAGTTAGTCCACACGTTTCTGGGCATTCATTTGCTTCCACTACCCAAGTCATCATAGAATGACTAGGATTACCTCTTTCTCCTATATGTAGGCACAGATGATATGAACTCAGATGCTCACACTTGCATGGTGCTCACACTTGCATAATGCATGACCCACTGAACCCTCTCACCAGCCCACTGCTTCTTGGTGTTAACCTGAGACGTGAGATGTACACATGAAATGATTGGCACACAACAGAAGCTCAAGGAGCATTAGCTATTAATATCATCACTATCTTCTGGAACTGACCTGGCCCCTGGTAAATCAGGCCAGTTTTTAGATCGTCACATGTAAAGTGTTGGGATGTTTTGCCTGGTTCGTTTTACTAAAGCCAAGGGACAGAAGTGCCTCCCCTGCTGTCTTGGGTCTGAACGATGCCATACAGGCACTCTTCAAGCAGCTCAATTCAGCAGAAACACTTGGAAAATTGCAGACAGATGGAATGCAGAGCACTGTTATAGAACAGCTATAGGCACACTCTCAAGAGAACTGAGGCATACTGTCTGGTGTTATTTCATCCTTGAGGACATTAACATATAAATGGCTGGAGTAACAAGGAACAATAGAATTAAGGAGAAAAAGGGTCAAGTGAAGATTGAGTCTATGTTTAAAGTTGTAATTTGTCACCTTTAAGTAACAGATTGAATGAGCACATTAGTGTTCTTGTCATGAATCCAACACGTAAGCACCTATCTGCCACCAAACACGGAGTAGAGTTCAACTTGGGAAGGCAGTTGGGTGTTCTGTAGTGCTCAGTGCTGTTTACCATAGGGAGCCCTTCCCTGCTGCCCTTTTAGCATCTTTGCTCCTCCGCCATTCTCCAACAATTCAGTGACCTCCATCATGTATTGTCAGCCTCTGTGATCTACACTCCTCACTCCTGGTTTTCCCTCACCAACTTTCACTTCTTCTCTTCTAACTCAGAGGGGCTCAGTCTGCTTTTGTTCAGCACTGTACCCCGGCTCTTGGCATAATACCCTGAAATATAAACTGTCTAAATGAAGGCATGGAAGGATGGATGGATGGACAGAAGGATGGATGGGAGGATGGATGGATGGATGGATGGAAGAATGGATGGATGGATGGATGGATGGATGGGTGCATATATGCATGGATGGAAAGATAGAAGGATGAATGTATGAATGGAAAGATAGAAGGATGGATGGGATGGATGGACAGACGGATGGATGGAGCACCTATGCTATTAGCTTCAGTCCCTAAAACTCAAGTGTTATGGTCTGTGATGGTTAATGGAGATTGTTAACTCCACGGGGTCTAGAACCATCTAGGAGACAGGTCTCTGGGAATGATGAATATGAAGAATGATATGGATTCAGTTAGCCTCTGGAGTCCTCTATGAAAGAATATTGATGACGTTAATTGAAGTGGGAGTACATACCCTGACTGTAAGTGGTACCGTTCTCTGCAGTGAGGACCTGGACTTCATTCAGAAAAAGGAAAAAGGTACCTGTGCACAGACTTCCGTTGTTTTCTGCTTCCTGACCACAGACGCAGTGTGGTCAATCGACTCAATCTCCAGTCACCGTGACTTCCCTGGGATGGTGGACTGTGCCTTCGAGCGGCCACTCTTGAATTAATTTTGCCAGGTATATTATTGCAGCAGCTAGACAATTACCTCAGAAAGGGTCCAGTGGTAACACCTTTTACATCTTCAGCCTCTTACTCGCCAAGTTTGGGCTGCACTCGCTGTGAAGCTTTGCTACCATTCTGTACCCAGCATCCTCTCCTTTGCCCACCCTAAATCGCATTCATGGATGGATCATGTACTCTGTTGATCAAATGTAAGGATCTTTCTGAATACCTAAGCCAAGACCAGTCTTGCCATCATTAGGATGATTCATAAGCCATCTGCTCTGTTTGTGGGCTGTTCCTCCACAGCACCAGTCCAGTGTGGCCTTCAGCCTGTACACAAGGTAACTCTCTCCACCTGGGGTGGTGGGTTTGAAAGGAGAACAACCAATGCTGGGAAGGATACAAGGGATTACTGTTGTTTGTAAGTGACCTACATAAAGAACATTGGCTTTGCTGAGCTGGCATTGATGTAGAGAAGAGACAAGTGGCAGACAAGGCCTTGACAATCTGCTTTTTCTTCAGCTTGGAGCATAGAGACCTATTGTTAAGATGACATTAGCATCATACTTCTCTGTTTGCTCCAGAATCACCAACAAGCTATAGCCTTGTCCCCTTCACATCGCAGAGTGTTCCACTTCTCCCAGCTGGGAGTGTTTACCTTCATGACAAGTGCTCCTGTAAGCACCAATGGAGGTGCCATGTGATGGACCAGCTGCAGTGTTCACTTGGCTTGACAAGATCTCAAAACCCTCCATTAAGCCCCTTAAACAAAAGTGTCCAATGGGCCGTGGCTCACACACTGTGCCTGTTCCCCTAAAGGGTCCTGTTTGTATGTAAAACGTAGGAGCATGGAACAATAAATAAAAGGTGAAATCCAAGGGCACAGATATGAGGTTTGACCCAGAACCACAAGCACCATAGAGCAACAGCATCACTCCTGCCCAAAAGCCTGGTGGCTCTGAAAACACACTGAGGGCGTTTAGTAAATTGGGAGCAGGAAAGGGCAAAATGTGGTCCAAGTTCCAAATTTCATGAGAGTAATTATCTTAGATCCTTCTTGAAAAAGAGCTCTGTTCTTTGGAAAACAGCTTGTATGAGATCACAGCCATTGGTGAGTGTAGACACACCAGACTTCACTCACCTGACACCGACCCAAAGAACAGATGACATGAGAGCTCCAGGCTGGCCACATGAGAAGGGGGTCAATGTCTTAATTTGGGTTTCTATTGCTGCAGTGAAACACCATGACCAAGAGCAAGTTGGGGTGAGGGTAGGATTTATTTGGCTTACACGTCACATCACTATTCTTCATCAAAGGAAGTCAGGATGGGGAACTCAAACAGTGCAGGAACCTGGAGGCAGGAGCTGATGCAGAGGCCATGGAGGGGTGCTGCTTACTAGCTTGCTCCCACTTGGCTTGATCAGCCTGCTTTCTTATAAAATCCAGGACTGCAAACCTAGAGATGGCACCACCCACAATGGACTGTGTCCTCCCCCATCAAGCACTGATGAAAGAAAATGCTCTATAGTCTGTCCCATGGCCTGATCTTATGGAAGTTTAGATTTTATGGAGGTCCCATGAGGTAGAGTTGGCCTGCAGAGGAAACAGGAAGATGGTCAGAACTTGGTCTTTTTTTTTTAATAATTATTTTTTTCTTTTTATTTATTTAATGTGTATGACTGCTCTATCTGCATGTATACCTGCTTGCCAGAAGAGGGCATCAGATCCCATTATAGATGGTGGTGAGCCTGAAATTGAACTCAGGACCTCTGGGGAAGAGCAGGCGGTGCTCTTAACCACTGAGCCATCTCTCCAGCCCAAGCTTGGTCTTTTTTATTCTCCACAGAGACCAGACATGTGCACCCCTACCTCTGCCCCACCCCATTTTCCAGTGCTGGGACTCAAACCCAGGGTCTTAACCATGCTAGACAAGTGTTCTACAGAGCTACACCCCAAGCCATTGCCTTATTTGAGACAAGATCTTACTCTGTAGCTCAACCTGGCTTTGAATTAATTCCTTGGTCTTCCTGCTTCTCCCTTCTGAGTTGCAGCATCACAAACATATGCCACCACATCTGGCTCATTGCCCCAATTTTTTGTTTGTTTGTTTGTTTACACAGTTTCACCATGTAACTCTGGCTGGCCTGGAACTCAACCTGCATCTGCCTCCCAAACACTGAGATTGGAGGTGTGTGCCACCATGCCCACATCACTTCCCCATTTTTAAGGAGCTCTCAAGCTCTCTCCTGAATTTCTCTATTGTGGAGCAGGTTTTGGCAGCTACTTGAAGATAAGGCTGTGCTCCACCCTTAGACCTGGTAAGCATTTGGGAAATATTCGTTGAATGAATAAACTATTTTTTTCTGAGAGCACTGATCAAAAACACATGTCCTCTTTTTATAACCTCTTTCATTCCTATTTCCTCATTTTGTCTTCAAAATGGTTTGCCACCATTGGGAACAAGGCATGATGGGACACTAGAATCACCATTTATCAGGTAGGGAGAAAATGAGATGTATCTGGATAGGGTAGCTTGGACACAGTTTGGAGAACAAGTTGAGCAGGGGGCTAGGAGGGGCCTCCTGATTGGTTTTCTACTTCTCTTCCGGGATGGCCCACCTTCAGAATGACAGCTTCCATTGCTTGAAGGTGTGCTATGAACCAACTATTAGGCTAAGAGCCATGCGGGCATCATCACCTTTAATCCCACTATTATCCTCCTCACCTGACAGAGGAGGAAGATAAGGACCACAGAAAAGAGGAACGTAAGGAAGGAGGTAAATCAATGACACAGCCAGAGTTGGATCCCAGAGTGTCTGACCCAAACCCATGGATTTGATCACCATAAAATTACTGGCTTAAGGTGCAAGTGATATTAGCTGAGTGTAATCCCAGCGCTCAGAAAGGCAGAGGCAGGCAGGTCGCTGTGAGTTCGAGGCCAGCCTGGTCTACAAAGTGAGTCCAGGACAGCCAAGGCTACACAGAGAAACTCTGTCTCAAAAACAAAACAAAACAACAACAAAAAAGAAAGAAAAAAAAAAACAAGAAAAAATACAAATGATGTAATTATTACTTGTCAAAAATTTTTTTTCTTAAAAAAAAAAAAAAGATGAAGAAGGAATGTAAGTTCCCTCTACTAGTAAACTCAAAGATATTTAAAGACCCAGGTAGTCATATTCTATTGAAGACCCAGGCAGCCATATTCTCTGGGACCTGGGAGCAGTAGATATTGCTCCATATAAACTTCACTGTCAGGGATGGAAAGATTGCTCAGTGGTTAAGAGTGAATGCTCTTGCAGAGGACCTGTGTTAGGTTCCTGGCATCCACATGGTGACTCACAACTATCTTTAACTCCAGTTTCAGGAGATCTGATGCCCACTTCTGGCATCTGAGGGCAGCAAGCACACAAGTGTCATACACACAGACAAAAATCCATGCACATAAAATACGTTTGCTTTTTAATCCTCCCTCCAAGGGGGCGGGGGTGGGGAACACTGCCTTTGAAAATCGATTTGGTTGAGACAAATTTTGTAGGGAACATCCAAATGCACTCTGGTTTAAGGTGAAAAGTCTGAATGCTGCCCAACTTTTACTATTTTTGCTCAATTTGTGGTCAAAAGGAGTCAGCTACATGACTTATCCCAAGCCCAGTGGATTTCATTAATTGTCTCCAAATCATATCTCTGCTCTCTTGGTTCTGTCACGGTGGTCATGAATGACACACGGTAACTACCTGGACCAGGAAGTTCATGACCAACCGACAAGTCCGGAATAAACAAATGGTCAGGAACAGCATTCATCTGAGGAAGGCAGCAGTACCTAAGAGAAAAACTTAGAGAAGTCAGTCAAGGGGAGAAGAACGCACCAATTGTCGTCGTTTGAGTTCAGGATTAATTTTCGTGGCAAAACAACTGACTTGTGAGTGCTTTATGGTTTCTTGGGTTATGGAAAGAAAAATAAGCCTAGACACAAACACATTCACATAGGAAGAAAAATATCCCAAGAAACCAGTGAAAGGAATAGGACAGAATGAAGGCTGGAGGACCCAGGAGGGTCAAGGGTTCTGGCAAGGAATGAGCAGGAGCCCAGATAACATCAACAGGAGTCCCACGGAGCCCAGATAACATCAATCAACAGAAGTCCAGTGGAGCCCAGATAACATCAACAGGAGTCCCGCACGGTCTCCAGTTCCTACTATTCAAGACATTCCATTCCTGTAGTAAGACTCGCTTCAAAACAAATGGCCACAACCGTGACCCCTTACTTATTGTTTAATTTACTTACTTATTGTTTAATTTAGAGGGAATGGGATTTAAATATGTTCTTATTGTTATGTTGACCCAGGAATTCCCTGCAAGACTCAGGGTGGTCTCGAACTAACAATCATCCTGTCTCAACTTTTCAGATGCTGGGATGGCAGTTGGAAGCCACAGCACTTGGCTGATTTTAATATTTTTCAAAAGGGAAAACTGCTGGGGAAACAACTCGGTGGGAGGGGCCTACCTAGTATAAACGAGGCCTTGGTTTCAACCCCAGTGCTGTAAAACACTAAAATAAGTAACGTGAAGTCATAAAGGAAAAAGAATATTTCTCGGGTGTGCCTGTAGATACATTTCTTGGTACAGATAACTAGGTAGGGGCTGGGTGGCCTGAGAAATCTCTTAAGATAAAAGCGTGGCCTCTGTTGTCTATCTTCCTCCTTATTTGTCCTTTGTCACCCACCTCTGTTTCCTTCTGGCCTCGCCATTTCCTATTCTAGCTGCCATGGGAAGCACAGAATAAATGGAGCGTGACTTTAGCTTCAAGAGTATAATTCCTAGTGAAAATTTCCAGAAACCAGAGAGTTTTTCGTCTCTCAATTCTCAGCGCTGAGCCAATCATATGCTCCAGTGGGCAGATTTCAGATAGTCCAAGTCCTGTAGTTGGGTGAACACTGTGACATCGGTTCTGAACTACAGGCCCAGCTCCTCACAGGGCATTGGAAGATATAAATAAAACTGGCTAATATGATGAACAACAGTCTGTTGCTCTGGTGGGGCAGAAGCCTCCTACCAGTGTCAATTCTAATCCAGCACAGTTTAGGTTAAATAGACCTCTTATCCTACTTGTACACACAAAACATGAATACACCACACACACATACATCCTAGGAAGACTCATATGTTATGTTAAGTTTTGTGAATCACAGGCTCTCACTTGCCAAGTGTATGGCATTACATGAGCCTCATCTTCGATGGAAACAAAGGTGTGCTGTGTGCATTGTGCTGTGTGCTGTGTGCGTGGTGCTGTGTGCTCTAAGCTATGTGTTGTGTGTGTTTTTCTATGTACACTGGGCTGCATGCATTGTGCTATGTGCTGTGTGCACTGTGCTATGTGCTGTGTACATTGTGCTGTGTGCTGTGTGCACTGTGCTGTGTGCACTATGCTGTGTGCTGTGTGCACTGTGCTGTGTGCTGTGTGCACTATGATGCATACTGTGTGCACTGTGCACTGTGCTGTGTGCTGTGTGCATTGTGCTACGTGCCATGGGCACTGTGCTATGATGTGCCATGTTCATAAGCACAAAGGCAGCTAGTGGAGTCTGGCACAAAGCCAATGCTCTACAATTGGTTACTGCTGTTGTTGCTGTGACCATGGCAACTTGTATTCCATATCTTCAGCCTGTCCTTCTGTAAAACAGGAAAGAGACAACCTGCTTCAGAGTGTGAGGTTATGGTATGGACGACACAGATAGAACACCAAGCATATTGCAAGCCAGCAAGTCTGCCTGTCACAAGGTGGAAACTGTACTTGCTTTCTAAGTTTTGCTCCACTTCTGAATGCTCTCCATGAAAAGAAAGTGTATGCCAGTTGGGACCCCAGACCTGGCCTGCGACTCCTCCCTGCCCAAGCAAGCCACTGGCTCTCCTCAACATCCGCTATGAGCTTTTCACCCATGAATCACATCACGTTTTATTTAAGGACATCAGCAAAACGTATGCGTTCAATTGTGAAAGAGAGAAGGCAACTTCTCACTATTTGAATGACAGTCACTTTTTTTTTTTTTTTGCCTCCTCTCTGCGGTTTCGATCTACAGATACTTTTTGAAATTTTAGCCTTAACACTAGCCCATAAATATCACCTGGATCACAGGTCTTGCAAACTGCCAATAAGTAAGCCTTATGATAACAGTTAAGGTGGTCCAGTGAGATGCCTTCCAGCTGAAGAGGCTCCTTAAGGGAGGACCTGCAGCTGTCTCCTGTATCCAGCTTTATCTTAAGTGATTCCTGGTTAATCCTCATCTTCTCTGGTGCTGACCAGCCCTTTTAGATCTTTGTTTTCCTATAAACAGAGCCTCTGACTTCAAGGTCCTAGATTCTGAGAGTAGCCAAAGTAATGAGATAAAACAAGACCCTTGCTGCTTAATGACATTCATTTTGAGACTGTCTCTCTATGGAACTCTGGCTGGCCTAGATCTCACTAAGTCAGCATCGAACTCACTGTGATGCTCCTGCCTCCTCTGCCTCTATGAGTACTGGCATTAAAGGCATTCACCACCACACCTGGCTCAATTTAGGACATTTTATCAGAACCTAAACTACTTTGGAGTGTTGTGTTGCTTTTTTTCCCCTAACTTAACCCAATTTATTAATAATAGTACAAGGCAATGGAGAAGGCTCTAAGCTGGAGGTGGGGGTGGACAAATGTTTTGGTTTGTCCACCAGTTTTATCGAGGGTATCATTGGCCTGAAGTCAAGTGCACACCAGAAAAGTATCACCTTGATACATTCTGAGGTATGTGTACATTCCTGAAACCACCACCACGCTCAATCAAAAGGACATGTGACTTGGTCCCAGAAGTTCGTGATGGACTTTTAATGCCCCTTTATCCCACTCTGAAAACATGTGGCTCTTTCCAACACAAACAAAGGCAGTGTTTATAATTAGCAGCAAAGACCCCAATACACATGGTGGAGCTAGAGAGGAGCTGTGAGTTTGGGGCACAGCTTTTTCACAAGCCTGACTTTGGGAGCTGAGGGGGCCTAGCCACCCCACTACCCAGAATACCTGCTTTCCTTGTTGCGGGTCTGCTGAGGAGACTTGGGGCAAAGGAGGAATGTTCTTTGAGGATTTCTGAGCACTTCATAAACTAGGCTCATCCCATTGGAAGGGGCCCTATAGGTCTTTATATTATAAACAGATGGAGAGGCAGCAGCATGTCTGGGCTCCCCAGCCCCTCAGTGCAGTCTCCCAGAAACTTCCAGGAAATCGGGGCTTTATAAAGACACACTATCCTGATAAAGCTCAAGACACGCACTTGGAAATTAAGGTGTGTGTGTGTGGGGGGGGATGTCAGAGCTAAGAGACCATCCATACACTTCTGAGTTCTGTGGCTTCCACACTAGATGCCCCCCTCCCCCCACAGGACTGAAAGCTTATGAAAGGTTTTGGCTCAGCAGGAGGAAGGAGTGTTCACCAGATTGTCTTGCAACATGCAACGCAGGAAATTATCCATCAGGTGGGAGAGGGTGATGC
>OU015756.1:39918302-39929291 GCA_907169655.1 Acomys percivali | reverse complement strand
GGGGGTGAGTCCGGTGTGAAGGGGGATGAGTCCAGTGTGAAGGAAGTGAGTCTGGTATGAAGAACTGATTGCAAGAGCTAGGACCTGAACCTTGGGTTTGACTTTTGGGGTTTTTATTTTTTGTTTGTTTGGTTGTTGGTTTGATTAAGTTTTGTCTTGTTTTGTGTGTTTGTTAGCCTACCACAAAGCACTGGCTCACATCTCCTAAATTCCTCAGAAGTCTTGGAGTGGACTTAACAGGAGGAAAGAAGATAGCATCGGCTGACCTCTCTATTAGGGTAGGGACATGATACGCAGTCATGAAATGAATGCAATGTGACAGAATCTAAACAAACAGAGGCTGTATCAGTCTGGCATGGAAGGGCTCCGCTCGCCTTGGAGTCTCTTCTCCCGGACAGCGGAGACTTCGGCAGGGACCCTCATCACGAGGCTGAGACTGCAGCAGGCGATGCAAGGCAGCCGACTTCCAACACGTACCAGCTAGCATGTGGAGACAAATTAGGCCAGCTGATACCAGCTTGCCTTTCCTTCCATTTTTCTTTTCTCCGTAAAAGCCCAGAAGTATTGTGGGGAAAGAGAGTGGGGAATTTAAGAAACACCATATTCCTAAACTAAGAGGAAACTGTGTGCTCTGTATATAAAATGGCCTTTTTTCCCCTAACACGGAAACAGAAGACCAGACTCAGCTCAACCTGGGAATTTCTGCCTCAGGCCTAAAGATCCAAAGCCTCCTATTTGGTGCAAGCTTGCTTATCATTGTCAGGAGCTCTCTCAGACCCAGGGGAGCCGAGCACGGACACCCACCAGGGGGATGGACATCGGAGGCCTGATCTCTGAGGGGAATAGATAGTCACATTCCACCTTCTCCCCGAAAGGGAGAGAAGAGTTGTTAAGGAAGCACCCCATTTAGCAAACAGGCTACCATTCCTTTTCATAACACCATGATCTCCTTCCATGGCCATTTGTGATTAGCAAGGTACAGATGGGAGAGAAAGAAAACTAGTGTGAAAATCTCTTCAAAACCTTCACCTACAAAGCCAATGAAAGAGAACTGGAAACTCCATTTTATATTCACACCTTTCCCCTTCTTAGTCACATAAACAGCGACGACATCGTAATATAGTCAACTAGCTCTTCTCTGTGGGGTAGCTCAGCTTCTAGTGTCTTATTATCACAAACAACCTGTGGCTACGTCTTCTGCAGCTCAATTCTTTCAAGCTGTTGAGTCAAACATACCTACACCCGTGGCTTCTTAGAATGGCAAGTGACAAAACCTCTCTGTCCATCGTCACCCAGCACCGCTACCCCGAAAGCCTCAGCAATCTAACTCCCAACTAGTGTGCTGGAGGCTGACTCTGAAATGGTCAGTCTTTACTTCTGCTCATCTGCTGCTCTGACTGCAGTGTCTCTTTGTTCCTTCCATGTTAGTCCTGTAACATGGGAACAAATATATATACGTATATACATATGTATGTGCATACATATATGTATTTTTTAATTCATTTGTCATTCATTTAGCCAGACTGTTATTTACTGTGACACTTATCCTTTTCCTCTGCAAGAATCCTTTATATGAAAATATTGTGTAGTTTTTTAGCACAAGCTGTACAGTTCTTCAATGTTTGCCACTTTCCCTTAACAGTTTCTCAATTCACTGTTCCTGTGTATGTGTTCGTGTGTGCATGTGTGTTGGGACAGTACGTGTGCAAATGTATGCATATGTGCATGAAGGCCAGAAGTTAATCTTGAGTGTCAACTCCTCAGGTGTTCTTTACCTTGCTTCTTGAGACAGGGTTTCTCCCTGAACCTGAGGTTTACTGATTACATTCGCCTTGCCAGCCAGTGGGCCCCAGAGATCTGCCTGTCTTTGCCTCCCCACAATTCATGCCTCGCTTTTTTGTTTGTTTGTTTGTTTGTTACAAGGCTCTGGGAATCAAACTCAGGCCCTCACACTTACCCAGCAAACGCCCTACTGACTGAACCGTCTCCATACTGCCTACTGTATATTATTTTCAGATTAAAAAAAAAAGATTCTGACTGTATAATCATGTTTATTTGCAAAGTCCCCTTTCCCTCTGTGCCCCACAGGAGAAGGTGGTGGCTTTAAAATGAGATGGTGAGCATGGCTTCATCAAACCTTCATGACAGTTTGTTGTTGTTTATTTGGGGGGCAGCGTTCAATGACTAGTGATTGAAACCAGAGCGTCACACAACAGAGCAAATGCTCTATCCTCAAGCTATATCACCAGACCTCTACAAAGATTTTTAATTTCCCATGCTGGCCTTACTCTCACTCTATAGCCCAGGCTGCCCTCAACGTCACAACCCTCCTGCCTCATCTTCCTGGGGGTAGGGTGGGGGTGTGGGGGAGGGGTATAATTCTGAGATTGTGCCACCACATGAGCCATTGCCACTATTTTCCAAATAGCCTGAGTGGTCTGCTTGTAATTTAAGAGGCAAGAACTTCCTCGCTGGGGAACTAGTCCCAGATTATGCTCAGGATGCTAAAGTGATCCGTCTCCACTCCTCACCAGCAGTACCTTTCCAGAGCACCAGGCTTACAGGGAGAGCTGACAGTGCTAATGTGTGTGGGAAGTACGTGTCCTTTGGGAAGTCTATGATAACTAAATGAGTCATTTTGTACAGTAGGATTTGTCCAACTTAGAAACAGTCACCATCTGACTAAGTCTCAGAGCTCAGACTGTAGCTCAGTTATGCCTATCCGGTAATTAAATTTCTTCTCTTGGATTGTTAGAATTTTGGGGTTTGTTTGTTTGATCTTGTTTTTTTCTTCTGGACATGTGACTATCCTTAGTCTTCAAGTACAGTCACTCCACACAAGAGTATTTTGATCAATTATGACCCACATATAGGGTAGTGGTGCCACAGATAAGTTTGTCTGATGATGTTGGAGCCATCTTAGTTTGTGTAGGTACAGTCCCAGTGACATTTGTAGAATAATGTAATTGCCTAACGACACATTTCTCAGAAGCCACCCTCCCTTGTTAAGCAGTATGGGAGCATATATATCCTTGATGGACACACTACATAATTGTTTTTTATATTTCCATAGGCAAAATAGTGATTGGCTAATCAGTAATCTATTTACCTATGATACCATGAATGGTTTGTCAATGACCTGAACTCAACCGATAGAACTCAATTTCTACATGTCTACTGTTGTTGTTGGAAGAATAGCATTCACTTTTTCCACTAGGGAAACATCGGGACAAGTGAGCTGGGATTTTTGTTTGTTCTCCTATGGTAGCATGGATAGAGCACACCTGAAAGAAATTAGCCCAGGGAACAACCCAAGAAACAGAAGTGCCTGAGTCCTGAAGACAAGACAGATTCCTCAGACTTCCCCTTAACTGAAATTGGCTTCCTCACAACTCTCTCTGTAACCTTTTCTGCTCTAGTCCATGGAAACTCACCATTCGGCCCGTACTGCAGAGACTGAGAACTTGCTATGGGCGCTGGATGCCTTGGCAACGAGCCAAGTGTAGAAGAGGTCCTAGTCTGAGAGACCGGGTTGAGCTGCTCTTTCCACTAACTACCTTCAGATCTGTGGGCTGGTCACTCTGTCCCTGCGGGTTGGCTTGTCTTGCTGACAGAAGAGACTACTGGGAGAAAGGAGACTCTAAAGGTCTCTTCTACAGACTCTGTGTCTTGGCTCTGTGACAGCATTGTGTCAACACTTCAAGCTAATCTCGGTGTCTGTCTCCAACTGCCACCCCCACCACCTCACGACAAATGACACTGATTTATTTGAAAAGTTGAAAGGCAAATCCAATGAACTACAGTGTGTATTAAGGAGCCGGAGCATAGGCAAGACCATCTGAAACATTGCAAAGATACAGATTCTTCCGGAAGCGCGTTAATGAGGTGAGTGATGCATTAATTCATCAACCACTGGAGCCATTGTATAGATTAGTAACAAATATTTCGCTGTAAAAGGTCTGCTCTTCCAGTTTTGCTGGGCTAAAGTAAACAAAGATCCTTATTATATCAACAGACAGCCCAGCGTTCAGAAATGATGCTGCCGCCGCCGGCTGGGAAGAGAGAGGCAGAGAGGTTGGCCCCTCCCATTCACCCGTGTTCTCCTTCATCTGATCTCTATTATTTACCTAGATGAATTAGAAATTCTTTGAGCATCAGACAAGGTTATGGGATGATCCTTCAAAAGCACTAATCAACTGTACAGTTCGCCCTCCAACTCTTGATGGACCTGGATGCCCTCAGGACAAGGCTCAAAGCCCTTTGTGGCATGAACCTTGCTTCTAGATCCACCTTGAAGCACTGTGTCCTCTCACTCCTTTTCAATATGTTCCACACACCGGGCACTAGGTGAACGCAGTACATTGTTGTATTATTAGTTTCCTAAGGACATATTCCTGGCCCGAGGAATGTTGTCCTGAGTTCATCCCCACCTTTGCTCTGTGTTCATTCATCTTGGTTAGCCCTTCCTGGCTTCCTTTCACAGGCTCCTGGGTTGCTCTGCATCAAGAATGGCATAGTCATAGTAAGATCACCTGAGATATTTGGCTAATTCTGTGAGCTCTAAGAAAAACAGACTGACGGCTAGAATGGTCAATTTTATGTGTCAACTGAGCCAAGCACGGTATCCAACTATGTAGTAAACACAATAGTTGGGGAAGTGGCTTTGGATAACATTCAATTTTAAAATCCATAAACTTAGAGTAAATCAAATTATTCTCCTGGGTGTGTGTAGGCCTTATCTAATCACCTAGAGACCTAAAGAGGAGGAGAACCTTGCAGTTTTTAAGGAAAGAGGACTCTGTCTGTATGCCAGCTTTGGACTAAGTGGCACTGCCTTCTCTTCCCTGGGTTTCTGACTTGTGATCCTGTCCCAGGGATTTTAGACTGATCAGCACCCGTGTCATGGGAGCCAGTTCCTTAACATAAGCCTACCCTGGGTGCCATACACAAATCTTGCTGGTTTTGTTTCTCTGGCTAGGACTTTGTCTCAACCATATTCCCTTACCCCCACTCCCCGGTCTCCATCCCACAGCTCCCTGGCAGCACAAGGAAGGATTAATTTATTATTAAAGGCTGAGATGGGAGTTCCACATTTAGCTTCTGAGCATCTTGTTGGGTTAAACTACAGG
This sequence comes from Acomys percivali, assembly GCA_907169655.1. Lineage (NCBI taxonomy): Eukaryota > Metazoa > Chordata > Mammalia > Rodentia > Muridae > Acomys > Acomys percivali. The sequence goes on along the minus strand of OU015756.1, from coordinate 39,924,162 downwards.
CAGACAAGTGACAACTTTTCTGAGTTGTAGAACAAGAGCCACATGGAAGCTCAAATGCCTATCTGGTTCTCGTGGGCTCCTGGCTGGTGAGTGCACACCCTGGAAGGGGCTGTCCCAGGCAAAGGAGGCAGTGTGTGGAGACAGGCCTCCAGCCCCATGTCATCTCCTTAAGCCACCAATCCCTTGAGTAGGCCCTCACCTCTGAGGCAACTCTGCGTGTCCTCTCTTGAGAAGGAATCAGAGAGAAACTGCCTTCATCCTCAGAACACTCTGTCTATGCACGTGGGGGAATCTGTTCAGAGGAACCTTGAAATGTTCATCTAGGAGGCATGGCCAACTCTGGAGGCAAATCTGTCCTTAGTCACTCTCTTAAGCAATTTCTTTCTACAGTTAAAGCTACAGGGCAAAGCTGGGTGCTAGAGTGCAGGGATGGAGTACTTCCCTGGTGTGTGCAAGGTCCTTGCTTTCATCTCCAGCATTGAAAAGGTAATGAAAAATTTGTGTGAGAAAGATTACATGAGAGAGCTGAGAATGAGAATGCCTTTAACCCCAGCACTCAGAAGGCAGAGGCAGGGGAATCTCTGTGTTTGAGGTCAGCCTGATCTATATAGAGCTCCAGGCCACCAGTACTATATACTGAGACCTTGTCTCAAAATAAATAAATAAATAAATAAATAAATAAATAAATAAATAAATAAAATAAAGGGAGGAGGAATACATGGGAGTTCACATGGAGTATTCTCTGTGTCTTTGCCGATTGTTTGCTGAATTTTCTAGAGTCTGCCAGAGGAAAGGGTTTATCAGTGGGGCTGTAGGCATGAGTGAGGGGAAAAGATCATCACAGAATAGGTGTCTGTTGGAAGACAGAAACAAAACAAGACTCCAGGAAGACAGAGATATGTTGGGGCTGAGTGACTTGTGCATAGTTGATGATGACTGTGCTATTTTATTATGGAATATGTTGAAAATTAAATGACAGCTGAGTGTGGCAACTCGTGTTTATAACCCCATCACCCATAAGACTGAAGCAGGAGGATTAAGAGTTCAAGGCAGCTTGAGCTATACAGCAATAACATGCCACTACATACATACATACATACATAGTACATAATACATATACACATAGTACATAATACGTATACACTTAGTACATAATACATATATACATGAATACATGCATACATGTATACATACATAGCCAGGTGCATACTATAGCCTGTAGAAGATTCTTGACTTTCAAGTCTTCCTGCGCAGGCAGTTATTCCCTCCTGCTTCCCATCTCCTGGCTTCCGGCCGCCCCCAGCCCACGTCCTGACTCTTTACATGGCCCATGTGGTGTAGAGAGGGACGAGTGGGCAGTAGATCCACAGGGCTCTGTTATGCAACCGTGTAATACAGCCCAGGCTTTGGGAAGTTTGACAAACTGGAATCTGTGTTTAGATTCCTAACCTTGCAGACATTTCAGAGCAAGAGGGACCTGGCTGGGTCCCCCAGATGGTTACAAATGGTCTCACTCTTGTGTTTGGTAAGGTTGCAGCTGCCACTGGAGTACAGCTGTTTACAGAGTCTGGGATGTGGAATGTGTGGGGAATGTCAGTGTCACGGGGCCTGCTTCTTTCTCACTCAGGAAAAGAGAACAAACAACATGGCCTGGTGTGAGAACATATCTGTCAGGTTGAAAAAGATTCCATTGAGGAACTATGAAAAGCTGAAGGACTCAATCCTGCTCATGGTGGACCCAAGATGCCATGTCTAATGGATATGCCGGAGGGTCTCTTGACAAGTGAGCACAAAGGGTGTGGCTTAGGGCAGTGGTTCCAACCTTCTTAATGCTGTGACCCTTTAGTACATTTCTCACGCTGTGGTGACCCCAGCCATAAAATTATGTTGTTGCTACTTCACAACTGTAACTTTGCTACTGGTATGAATTTTAATGTAAATATTTTTGGAGATAGAGGTTTGTCAAGGGGGTCACGACCCACAGGTTGAGAGTCAGAAGCTTAGAGCATCGGGCATGGTGTCCCTCACTGTCCTGGAAACCAGAAACCTAATGTCAAGATGACAGCAAAGGCCACAGTCAGTGTGAGGACTCTAGGGGACAATGCAGTCTTTGGTTCTTCCAGCGTCTGCGGATTGTGACCTTCCTACAGCCATAGCTGTGTCACCCCATCTCTGCTTCTCAGTCACACTCTTCCTCTCCTGTCTGTCTCCTCTCCATGTCCCACAAGGCCAAGTATAGTTGTTGGATTTAGAATCCGTCTGGAAGGTGCACAAGACGCATTCTTTATTTCCAATTGGTTAACTCAACTATGTCTACAAAATCCTTTTCCTGAGATAAAGCTGCATTCACAGGTTCTTGGGATTAAGACATGGGCATGCCTTTTGGGATCCTCACTGGACCCATTGGAGAAAGAAGAAAAAAGACTAGATTGAAGGAGGAACCAGCTGCCTACACAGGATTTTGCCAGCAGCTAGTCATCTCAAGCCCCTAGCCAAGTTTCTGGGTCAAGGAAAAAATGCATCAGTTTTGTAATCCATGGTGACTACCAAAGATACAATGGTGTTCGAGGTGCAGCTCAACTAGTTATGTTTATCGTGTAAAAAGAAGTTGAGAGGCAGACAGCCCAAGACTCTCCCGCTGCTGTTCCTTGTTTATGTAGGACTCAGTCATCTGTCCAGCTTGCATCCTTAAGAGTGCCATAGGCAGCAATCAGGTTGCCGAAACGTCAGCCTTGACATGCATACGTCAGGCAGGAAGAACAAAGAAAAATGCTGTGACCAAATGCTCTGTGCCTGCTGAGATGCTAACTTAAAGAGCTTGCAGGTGAGCACAGTGCTCACATCTACCCTCTGGTGAAAACATAGCTCCTAGCTGCAAGGGAAGCTGGAGAAAGGTGTGCTGGCATACAATATTGGTGTGGTCCTCTCTTAGTTAAAACAAGGAAGCCGGGCTTGGTGATGCATACCTGTAACCCCAGCACTCAGGGAGGCAGAGGCAGGTGGATCTCTGTGAGTTCAAGGTCAGCCTGGTCTATAAAGTGAGGCCAGGACAGCCCAGGCTACACAGAGAGACCCTGTATTGAAAAACAATACCCCCAAATAATAAATAAATAAATAAAACAAGGAGTTCTTTTAGTGGGAAGAAGATGATAGATGTGGTGCTGACAACTATGCTCCCTACCACAGGGATTTTATATATTACCCAGGTTTTAGCATCCATGTGGCAGAGTCAGAGAACACAGTTAACACCTCCGATGTTATAGTTAAAATACAAACAACTGACATGTGGTGATGGCTTACCACATGTCTGCTGCTGGTCATTTTAGGTTTTCCAACCCTACAACCATCCTTTGTGGTTGAATTTACTATATCACATACATGAGGAAACAGGCTTGGGAAAGTCAAGTCATTCACTGAGAGTCTCAAGTCTAGAAAACGGCAGAGCAGGATGCCCATAGCCTGAGCGCTGTGGTTACCGCATTACATGACCACACTGTAGTAGAGGCCTTGACAAGACCTGAGGGGGCTTCATCTCACTGTGCCCAGGCTCCCATGAGTACATGGACAGTCCATCTTTCTACATTCATTAGACCTGAGTTATGACTTCACACCTCGCAGTTCATCAACAAGTCCATTAAGATGTTCCTTCTTCTTCCCATCATCCTCTGGCTTACAGCCTCCCAGATGCTGATGCTGGGCCAGGAGCTCCTCACTGACTCCCCACGGGAGCTGGCCCCGGGATGGTGATGGTGAGCAGTCAGTATTCGTTAGGTTCCTCAGTACTGTGGCCAAATAGCCAGAAGCAAGTCAAAAAGGAATTTCCTTCAGCGAACAGGTCCAGAAGTTTAGCCCATCAGATAAGAAAGGTGTGGCGGAGTGGCTCTGTGGTGGTGGGATCATGTCACATGACCGGGTGGTGATGGCTAGCCTATCACGTGGTAGGCCGTTCTGTAGGTAGTGAAGTGTGTCACCTACTTGTCTGCCTTTGCTGTCACTTCTTTCCCTTCCTTTCCATATCACTTTCCTTTTTCTTCTCTTTTTCCTCCTCAGACTGGGGCCTCTGAACTCTCAGAATGCTTTTTAGGCTCTGCCCACACAGCACTGGCCGGCCTTATGTTTGGTCCTTTTGTCCCACTCAAGGCTGTGCATCTTTTGGAATGTGTCTATTTTAAAGGCCACTTATGTATTTCATAGTTCCTTAGGTACCCCAAGTCACCCCACACACTCCTACCTCCACTCTTCCCTACCTACAGTGTGGTCACACAGCACATTGTAGTGCCAGCTGATTAAACGCTTTGGCCCATGGCAGGGCTCTGTCTTTGACACATACACTTTTGTATTGCACACACCTAGGCATGCCCCAGGCCTGGCGAGTTGTCTGTGATATACAGTGTACAGAACGGATGTGGCCCAGCCAGCCAGAAGCAGCACAATATAGCTTCATCTATTTTCTCTCTTGCCCCTGGGGACCTGTGATGAGCAGCTGCTGGCTGTACACCATGAAGATGGAGTCTCCCGGACATGAGAAGGCAACACAGGCCTCAGTTTCCCATTGTCCTTTTGGCCTGAGCTCCAGCGAACAGGGAGAACTTCCATTAAGGATGCACATGTTTCCATGTTTCCACACAAGGGGATGTTTATAAACACCAGCTCTCCTAGATTTTACAGGACGTGGCAAAAGCAAGACTCCTTCCTCCTGCAGGGGAAGCCAGGCTAGTGCCCAGCGAGCCTGACACATCTCTGCTTCTCCTCCACAACATCCCTGGAGCCCCTTCCTACACTCCCCCAGTGCCTGGGCTCTCACCATCACCTATGGGAAGGCGCCATTCAGAGAGGAGCCATGGCTGACTGAGCCATCAACGCAGCATGGCAAGTAACGCATGTTTCCCCAGCTATGCCAGTGCCATCCAGGAAAGCCTCTGTGTAGCAGCCTTTCACAGACTTCCTGACTGACTGGCTGATTCAGCCTTTCCAAATTTCCTTGCAATGTCTGGCAGACTGTTTGTCATTCCAGTATTTTCACTACCTGCTGACAGCTGGCATTTCTATTTGATTTCTGCCTGTTTGCCTCGTAGTGTGAGCAAAAGGAGCTGAGTGTGTGCCCTATTTTCTTCTTGATCTTGAAATATGACCAATCTAATCATATTCATTATTTACCAATAGGTACACAAGTATGACTTCACATTTTGGATGTCAGACACCAGGTTTCGTGACTGTAGAATAGCCGTGTAGGCCTGGGCCACCAGCTGGGAGGCCTACCCCGTAAGGAACACTGCCTTTTTTGTCAGACCATTGAGCAGAAGTCTCGCTCCCTTATAGAACGCCCTGAAAAGGAAGCCCTGAATCTAGTTCCTTCCCAAGGAACACACCAGAAAGGGCAGCGTTCCTCCTCCATCCAGAGGAAGCACTCCGAAGGAAACGCTGTTCCCATGACGCCCTTACTTCACTTTCTAGTCCAGAAATACCGTTCCTCTGATGATCTGAGCATCAACCCCTGTTTCTGTCTTAAGAAGGAAAAGATGGGACTGGAGAGATGGCTCAGTGGTTAAGAGCACTGACTGTTCTTCCAGAGGTCCTGAGTTCGATTCCCAGCAACCACATGGTGGCTCACAACCATCTATAATGTGATCTGATCATACTGTATACATAATGAATAAATCTTAAAAAAAAAAAAAAAAAACAAGGAAAATAATTGAGTGTCAGAGCCCGTGTGGGAGTTAGTTGTCAAGACTTGTTTGTGACTCTATCGTATGGCTGGAGGAAGGAAATGAGGTTCGGTTTCGTGTAATGTATGTACCAATTAAAAGTGTTCAATGTAATTCAATTTTTACAGCAGTTTTAAGGTCACAGCAAACTTCAC